>CM054059.1:275428315-276028315 GCA_028641055.1 Alopecurus myosuroides
AGTCGTTCTCGTTCCGTAGCCGAGGTAGTCGTTCACGTCATCGGTGGTCGTTGTCGATCTTTTCATCGAGGTCCGAAGAGGAAGTAGACGTGGTCGAGGTACTCGGCACATCCGTGTAGGAGATCATGGTGGTTCATGTCTTCATGGCGCGCACGATGGCGGCCAACACAAGGCGGACCCGGCGAAGATCATGTCAAGGTTCCGGTATTCGGGGTCGGGGTGTTCTTGTCAATGCGGTGCCTTAGTTTGACGTCGGGGAGGAAGCACCGGCGGATTGACGACATGCAGCCATCCACGGCGACTAGAAAATCCCCGGTGACCTCCACAGTTTCGCCGGTTGCGAGCACACGAGCCGTCACGATAACGCCTCTTTTGTCATCGTCATTGTCGTCGGACACCTCAAACAAAAGGAACTGGTGCCCCCAGAGCACGGTCACCGTGGGCGGCAGAGCCTCGTGAATCCGTCGGTGCAGCTCGCCCAAGTGCGCCGCGCGGAAGTTGAAGCCCTCTTCCCTCGTGAGCATTCGTGCCTCCTTTGTCTCGTTGTTCGTTGCTCTGTTTAGGTCGACGGCGAGCGGAAACGTGGCTGTGTCGAGACCCCACCTGGGATCCAGCCCGCGAGTGTCTCCATAGGCTGCGCATCCAGTTCCAGCCTGGCGCCCATATCGCCTCCGGCCACTGTGCAGAACTGGCCAGCAGGGAGGGGAGGGACCATAAGGAGCCGGCGCGAGGAGGGGCCAAGAGGATGCGGCGCTCTACTGGGTGGTGCGACGACGTGCAGGAGGATTTTCGGGGCGGAGGCAGGCGATGGTCGTGGCCACGACTAGGAGCACGGCGCCGGCCGGCATAGAGGGAGGGAGGCAGAGGTGGCGCTTGGGGCGAGGTGGAGGAGGGCGGCCGGCAGCGGGGAGGAGGACCACGGGCCGGCGGCGGCCATGGCCGACTGGAGGAGGGCGGAGGGAGCTCGGTCGCGGAAGGGAGGCGCCGGCAACGGGGCGCAGCAGCGGCGGCGCCAGAGGTGAGGGAGGGCGGCGAGGAGGGGAGCGAGCTTCTGGCGGCGCTCGATAGGGAGGAGGCAGACGTCGGGGTCGATGGGGATCGAGGGGAGAGGAGGCGTAGCGATGGGGGTGTTGCAGACGACGGGGCTTCGATCCCCTTCTGCGTCGCTGCGTGTGTGCGTTGCGTGGTGTGCGTTGCGTGGTGTGCTGTGTGCGTGTGTGCGTTGTGTGGGCTAGGGTTAGGGGAAGGTGGGGTGGCCGGCTGGGCCTTAGATGGCCCAGTTCGGTTGCCTCCCTCCACAATATTTTTTTTTCAGTAATGAATAAGAGAGAATTTTGGGAGGGTTTTAAATAAGAAAAACATGAGTAAAATAATTTGGATAAAACAGTAACTTACATGATAATTCCTTTGAACATTTTTAATGCACCAAAAATATTTTCGAGTTGACAATTAAAAATAGGTTTGAGAGAAAGCAATTTTAAGGGTTTAAAAAAAATGCAATGCACGATGCCATGAGATGCACAAAAAGGAAACAAACAAACAAGTTTCTAGTTGGGGAAAATCCCCGGGTGTTACATGTGTTTTTGACCGGGCTGCCGCGGCACAGCGTGCTGTTTCGCGGCGACAGCCGGGACGTACACCTACATCTGCCTATCTCTGCCGGAATGCCCACTCCAGTCCTTCTCGCGGCTGGGATGCGGTGATGAGGCCTGATCGTTAGATCTAGCCGCATGCGAGTGCACCACCTGAGAAGCTCCAGCACCCGGATTGTCTTTCCGGAACTCCTCGTTCTGCCTAGCAGCCTCTAGCACCAGCTCATTGAGCCTCTCCTGCTGCCTAACGCGCGCGTCGCCATCGAGATGCGGCAACTCTGCAGCTACAGCCTCAGCATCTCTAAGGGTTTTGGTGGGGGTGCTGTATCTAGGCCTGGTGGAGGTGTTTGCGGTGGCGGACTGGCTAGGAGCCTCTACAAATGTTGCCATCTCGGCGCCTAAGTTGCGACGCGTAGCACCTACTTTGCTAGCCTTCCTAACAACATGGGTGAAGCCGTGAGCCTTGTTGTACTCGTTCTGGTCTAGGCTAAGCTCAAGCCTAATCTTCTCCAACTCTACCTGCTCGGCGAGCAGTTGCTGGCGCTGCCGGTCGAGTTGCGACCTCATGGTCAAGAGCTCAAGCTCGGTGGGAGGCGGCATGCCCAGCCGCGCCGCGGATGCCGGTATCGTCGGAGTAGTGGAGGGGGGAAGGTTGCAGTCCTTCTCGTAGGGCTTGTGGGTCTTCCCGCCAGCACTCGAGCCAGCGAGATCCTCGATGACGCCCGCGGCAGCAGCCGCGCCCTTCCCGGCATCAGCAGCAGGGCCGGTCATCATCACCTCCACGCTGTCCGCAGAGCGTCCAATCGGCCTCCCGCGGGCAGCGATGACAGCAGGGGGATCTTCCGCGACATGCACCTGCTCGGGGTACTCGCGGTCGATGACGGTGGCGACGTAGACGAGGTGCGAGCCGAAGGAGAGCACCGCGCCGCCTTCCGGCATGACCCTGCCACCGAAATCGCCGGCGTTGTCGGTGACGAAATCGAAGGAGCCGAATCTGTGGACAAGGCCACAGACCACACGCTCCCTAGTAGCAGAAATGGATCCTGTCCGAACGTAAACTCCAGCCAGCGCCGCTGGTTGCCCCACGGTGGGCGCCAACTGTCGTGGTGGTGTCACGGCAGATGCCATAGGATGGCTAAAGTTGTGGGGACGATGGACGCTGGAGGCGCTCAGGGAGGGATCACGCAGAGAGTAGCCGCGTGAGGGATGAATCTAACACTGCAAACAACAAGATCTACCCAGGTTCAGGGCCCTCGTGTGGAGGTAAAACCCCTACTCCTGCCTTTCTCTCTTTATACTGGTATCTCACCGAGTAGCCACAGTACCGGTTTAGCTTACAACCGAGTAGCCACCCTTCTCTCTATGTAAGGAATTAGGTCAAGAATTGTGGAGTGGTTGAGGATCCCTCGCGCAGGAGGGGGCAGGGCACCTTATATACTGGTACCCAGCCGAATACAGCCAAGATGTCGACATAGTGTGCACACTGTACACTTCCAGCTTCCCGCTGATAGATTTGGCTTCCTAGTTTGTCTCCATGTAGAAAGTCGTTGTGCAAAACCAAGAAGCTGATATGTTGTCACTGACACTGTCACGGGGTAGGCCCCCTAACCTGCACCGCCCTGCTGCCACCCTAGCGCAGATAAGCACGCGCTTTGCAGATGAACAGTGCACCAGTACGGACCCAGGATACGCGGGATCCTGTGTCAGAACGGATCCTTTGACTTCTGGCCCGAGTAGGAGACCGCCATCTCTACTCGGACCACCTCTTCTACTCGGAGGAGAATAACTTCCTTGATTCTTCCTCCTGGTCATCAACGTGTATGGCCGAATAGCAGTTGACCGGGTAGCGGGTACCGGGTAGCCAGCTACTCTGCCAAACTTCTCCTCTGAGCTTGCTCTTAGCACTTGCCTTTACCCTACTCGGGGGTAACCCCCCGACACTGCGAGTCTATATGGCCGGGCCCATGTTGGGCTCGGTTTGTAAAGGTTTGGGTGCACCAAACCGTGTAGGAACAGGTTAGGGGGGCGCACCCCCCTCTCTTGGCCGCCACCCCCTCATATATACCTCTTAGCCATGAAATTAGAGATTAGAACCAGTTTAAGATAAACCCTAGATTCCAGAATTGAACCCTGTTCATCTGAAATTATCCCCACCGGTTTGGTGGAGTTACCCCTTGCAAATTCTGCGTGCTATCCGTTGTTCCATTGGGAATTAGTAGATACATGACCACTCGTAATCATTGATTATGTTGTGCAAGTGTGTCGAGTTGAGAATATCCAAAGGGATTGAGCGTTGTTGCATTGGCATCAGGGATCAGCCGGAGAGGTTTCAGCGAGACACAAGTTATCCATCAAGTTATCGTGTGAGTTCATAGAGAAGATCGGGCAAACCCTTATCACCATGACTGCCTCCGGGGTGATGCGTGAGTAGTTCATCCCTGGACTATGGGTCCATAGCAGTAGCTAGATGGTTGTTCTCTCCTCTTTATGCCTCATGTTCAGATCTTCTTACCAGCCTAACATGATCAAGATCATCTTATTGTAATGCTACATGTTGTGTTTGTTGGGATTGAATGCTATGTCCAGTGATTATCAATCTATCATGTTCTTTCATGTGTATGCTATTTATGATCTTGCATGCTCTCTGTTATTAGTAAATGCTCTGGCCAAGTTGATGCTTGTAAATCCAAGAGGGACTATTTATGCTCGATAGTGGGTTCATGCCTCCCTTTCACTCATGCTCGAGTGATAGAAACATAACGGGTAGGCGATGCGTTGTTGCCATTAGGGAGAAAACAACAATGTTTTTTCTAAGGATAATTTTATTGTTTACATTACACACTTTGCTTAATGCAATTACTTGTTGCTTGCAACTTAATACCCAAAGTTTGCTCCGATGACACTCTTAGGGTCGATTATTAGTCATAGATGCAGTTGGATAAGGGTCTATGTATCTTGTTGTAATGCCCGCATGAATCACATAGTAATCATCATGTCATGCATATGCACTACGGTGCATCCTTTATATATGTCACTTGCCCAGCTGTAATTTGTTTACCCAGCATGTTATCTATCTGTTTTGGAGAGACACCTCTAGTGAACTGTGGACCCCAGACCATTTCTTTACACTCATATAAAACCACTGCAACCATTGTTTTCCTACTCCTATTATTGTTTTCTTTCATCTAGTCCAAACAAGTACTACTTTCCACACTATACGTCTAATCCTTTGTTTCAGCAAAACCGGTGTGATTGACAACCTCACTCCTTCATTGGGGCAAAGTAATTTGATTGTGTTGTATAAATTCCACGTTGCTACTGAACCGGTAGTGTGCCCTGCCACATCAGCCGCATCAACCTTCGGAAGTGATTTATTTCTCCTACTGGTCGATTCAACCTTGGTTTCTTTCTGAGGGAAAACTTGCCGCTACACTCTTCACACGCTACACTTGGGGTCTCCCAACAAGCATCAGCCTCCATCAAGTAATTTCTGGCGCTGCTGCCGGGAAGAAAGAGGATTTCTGCAAGGGGAGTCTCTCACCTTAATCATTTTTTACTTTGTTATTGTTTTGCCTTATACTTGCTTTATCATGCTTGCTATCAATGGTTGATGTCTTTGGAACTAGATCTTATTGGCAAGGTGGGACACAGAAGAACAACAAAAATATTATAAGGAACACCGTTTGTCACAAAAAGGGAAACACTTATTGGAACAAATTAATAAATTGAATACTACCTCCGTTCCGATGAATAAGGCGCACACGCATTTCAAGAAAAACTTTGACCGAAAGATTCGAGTAACAATATCTTGACTATATAGTGCAACTTTGACATTGTTAGATTCTTAGTGAAAAACACTTTCTAATGATATTGATTTTATACCAAATACTATTATATATATATGGATCAATTCTTGGTCAAAGGCAAATCTCAAAAAGCGTGCGCGCCTTATTCATTGGAATAGAGGGGGTATCATTTCTAGAAACTTGTGCTCTACTTATAATGTTACTTATTGCTTCGATAAATCTTGTTGTTGTAGGAGGTATAAAAACCTCCCCTTTCAATGTGATAATGTTACCATATCTTCTTATGTTAAGGGAAATTATGACTTTTATGATGTGGAACAAATTGAGGAATTTATTGCTTGGAAGGGTGCTTTCGAAATTGCCTATTTGCTTGAAACTAGTGATGATGCACCTTATAAATACGATATTTATGATATACTTGAATATTGCTTTGATAATTACAAGGATTTTAATTGCTACATAATTAAATATCTTAATAGATGTTCTCACCCAAAGGATTAGACTAATGCCTTGCAGGAGCCTATGGAAGAAGAAATTACTGAATTTGGAAGCTCAATGGATGAAAAAGAGGAGGAGAGTAATGATCAAGAGGAGGAAGAATGGAGTAGCTACCCATGTCTACCTACCAATGAGAGTAACTCTTTAACTCATACCTTATTTGAAATCCCTCCATGCTTACCAAAGGAGTATGGGTGTTATATTGATAATCGTGATGATCCTATTGATTCTTTTGAAATATCCCTATTTGATGAAATTGATACTTGTTATACTTGTGACCTTGATACTACTATGAATTAAACTTGTGAGAATGATATTGCTACTGTTATTTATGATAATCCATGCTCTTTGATAAATCCTATGATAATCCTCTGTTTATTCCAACTATTGATATGCATGATAATGAGGAAGTTTGTTAAGAAAATTTATATGATAATGCTCTTGATGATGGTCCTATGTTACTTGATGTTATAAATTATAATGCGACTAAAAATAGGATTGCTATAATGTATCCCATACCTTTTAAGAGTGACCAGTCATCTTGTTTTTTTATTGCTTAAAGTGAGAAAGAAGATATCTTTATTTTTAATTTTGATCCCACTATTTTTTGGGCTTGATATGAATTGTGTGCTTTTTGACCATGACAAACATGCTTTATGTGACAATTATGTTTTTGAGTTTGTTCGTGATGCTACTGAAAATTATTATGAGAGAGGAAAATATGGTTGTAGGAATTTTCATGTTACTAAAAGACCTCTATTTTTGTTGAAAGTTTTGAAATTGCTCTTGTTCTACCTTCCCATGATTTCTAGTTTGAGCTTCTTTAATTTATTTATTTACAATATTCCTATGCATAGGAAGTGGGTGAGACTTAAATTTGTTTTATAATTTCTTCTTGATGCTCCCTTTTGCTTAATTCACATTTCTTATTTGAGCATCTTCTTTCTTTTTGTGTCTAGCTAAAAGGCGCTAAATAAAGCACTTCTTGGGAGATAACCCATGGTTTTATTTTTGCATTGTTTTCTTCTGTTTTCTTTGAGTCAAGGTGTTGTTTACTTCTGTAGCAACTCCTTTTTATCTTTATTTTCTCGCATTTGTTGTGCCAAGTAAAGTCTCTAGTGAAAGCTGAGGTTAGATTTGGATTTCTACGTAGGAAACAGATTTCTGCTGTCCACCATTAAATTCGTGAAAATTCACAGAAATATCAAAATGACCTGAAATTTTTTGTGCTTATTCCTCAGCTAATTCCAAAAAAAATTCTAGCTATGCGTTTTTCTATTTGAGAAATGTAAGTACCCCAATTTTTTTTTGTATTTACATACTGGTCTGGTTTTGACGGATTCTGTCTTTTTGCTTGCATACTCTCTTTTACTATGTTGAAAGAATTCATTTGCTCCACAAAATGCTATCACCATTGTGCACTAACCCTCTAATGAGAATTACTTTGAAGTTTGGTGTGAATGAAGTTTTCAAGGGTCAAGAGAAGAGGGTGATATAATGTGATCAAGAAGAGTGAAAACCAAAAGCTTGGGGATGCCCCCATGGTTCATCCACAAAAATTCTAAGAAGACTCAATCGTCTAACCTTGGGTATGCCCAAGGCATCCCCTTTTTCATCAGCAACTTATCAGGTCACTTCTAGTGAAACTATATTTTTATTCGGTCACATCATATGCACTTTACTTGGAGCGTTTGTTTGTTTTTTGTTTTGTTTTGTTTTCTTTGCTGCAATAAATATGTTTGGAACCCAGCATTATTTGTGTGGGAGAGAGACACGCTCCACTTTTTCATATGAATACTCGTTTTCCATGATCGTATTCTTAGTTTTTCTTCTAGCTGCTGCAAATCCTTTTGAGCTCCTGTTTTTCATGCATCTCTTATTCAAAGCTGTTAGTTCTAGTAAATTTATGTTAGTACTCTCTTGTTTCATTGCTATATTAGTTGGAGTTTGTGTTGAAATATATACTGTTTGGTGTTTGTTGGAAATAGAAAATGCTACATGTGGTAGGTGGTTTGTTGGAAAAGACTTGCATACTTGATACGTCGTAAACGTATCCCTAATTTCTGACGTTCCATGTTGTTTCCCACATGTTTTCCTTACACTTTATGTCATTTTTACACGTTTTCTGGGACTAACCTATTAACAAGATGCCACAGAGCCAGTTCCCTGTTTTCTGATGTTTTTAGTTTCAGAAAAGTTGTTCTGGAAATATTCTCGGAATTGGAAAATTCGAAAGCCAGAAGTCCTAAAAGTCCCGGAAGCTTCCAGAAGACCCGAAGAGCCCCGGAGGGGGGCCACAGGGTGACCACACCATGGGGTGGTGCGGGTCCTCCTGTCCGCGCCACCTAGGGGTGTGGGCCCCCTGGCCACCTCCCGGCATCGCCCTTTCACCCATATATACTCCCCGATGCATAAACCCTAGGGGAATCGACCATTTCCGCAAAATACATCCGCCGCCGCCGCCGACAAGTTTTGGGGGACATATCTTTGTGCTGGCACCCTGCCGGGACGGGGAAGTACCCCCGGAAGCCATCTCCTTCGACTCCACCGCCATCTCCATCGCCATTGTTGTCTCCTATAATGAGGGGGGAGTAGTTCTCCCCCGGGTCTGAGGACTCTACCGGTAGCTATGTGGTTCATCTCTCTCTCCCATGGTGTGATCTTTATGTGACCATGAGCTTTGTAATCTAGTTGAATATGTAGATTGATCTTCATCTGTTATGCTACTCAAGTGGTTTTGTTATCTCCGTAAACACTTTGATCACGGGGTAAAGGTGATAGTGTGTGCACTGTGTGGTTTAGCATGATATTTATATCTTGTGTTGGAAGATGAACCTATGAAATTGTGGTGTTTGCGTGGAACCATCTGGGCCCCATGGTGATAGCATGGGGGTTACTTGGTTGGGAAAGTTCTTACTCTAAGGAGTGTTGTTAAATCCCTACACAATGATTAGTGTTCGTTATTCTACCGGAGAGTGGTTCGAAGTAGCATAGTGAAGAAATGATATTTATGCATTCAATTATGTTTTCATTGTTTAGAGTGTCCTCCAGTGAAAGTAGGAACCCTAGGCCTTATTTTAAAGCATTGAAACATCGTTTTCCGCCTGTTCTGCTACACGTTTGCTTGCTGCCATTTTTATTTCAGATTGTTATTATCACTTATAATCATCCGTACTACTTGTATTTTACTCTCTCTTTGTCGAACTACTGCACCTATATACCTGACAAGTATATTGGGTGTGTTGGGGACACAAGAGACTTCTTGTATATTTATTGCAGGGTTGCTTGAGAGGGATATCTTTGACCTCTACCTCCCTGAGTTCGATAAACCTTGGGTGATCCACATAAGGGAAACTTGCTGCTGTTCTACAAACCTCTGCACTTGGAGGCCCAACACTGTCTACAAGAATAGAAGTGTGCGTAGACATCAAGCTCTTTTCTGGCTCCGTTTCTTGGGAGGTAAGGTAAAAGGTTCTCACATCCTCGGGTGTGAGTGCTCGAAGTTATTTCCTTTAGATTCTGCAATTAATCTTTTTTTTCTTGTTTTCACTAGTTAAGCTTAATGGAAAACAACAAAAATATGAGAGAGCTTTATAATCTTTATCTTGAGTTAGGACATGAAGTGTTTGAAGAGAAAATTTAAAAACCTATGGAACTTTATTTGCATGCTAATAGCAATGTTATTAGTATGAATGCTTTGAACACTATTATTTCTAATGCTATGGAAAAGTCTAAGCTTGGGTAAGCTAGTTTATATGAAAATGGTCTTTTTAGTTCCCCAAGCACGGAGGCGAAAATTTGCTTTAATGATGAGCCTATGCTTGTTACATATAGTAGTGATCATGATTGGGAAGAGCACACTTCTTTTGATATTGAAAATGATGATATAGAAAGCTCTAATCTTGTGGATGATGTGTTTGAAAATCCTTTCTCTACTGATGATTATATGCTTGATACATCTCCTCCTAGTAAAAATGATGATATGTTTACAAATGAACACATTTTGGAGGATAACTATTCTATTGCTTATGATGATATTATTCTTCATATATATGATGATTACAATGATGTGTACTATATTTGCAGTCCACCTATTATTGAGGAGAAATTTATTTTGATGATATTATTCCTCCTATGTTTGATGATTATGGTGATGAGAATATTAGTGCTAGCTATTTTGTTGAATTTGCTCCCACTACTATTAATAAGAATGACTATGCTTATGTGGAGAGTATTAATTCTTTTATGCATGTGGCTCATGATAAGGATGTTTCTTGTGATAGTTATATTGATAATTTTATTCATGATGCTACTGAAAGTTATTATGAGAGAGGGAAACATGGTTTTATGCATCTCAACAATATTAAGTTTCCTCTCTTTTTGTTTAAAATTTTGAAGTTGCCCTTATTTTGCTTTCCTATGCTTGTTGCTTTGCGTTTTCATGACTTGTTTTTATGCAAGATTATTTTTCATAGGAAGCGGGTTAGACTTAAATATGTTTTATATTTTCTTCTTGATTCTCTCTTGTTATGCTTCAATTCTTATTATTATGTGAGCATCTTTTAAAAATCATTGTGCCTAGCTGAAAGGCGTTAAAGAAAAGCGCTACCAGGAGACAACCCGTTTTATTTCTCTGTTTTCATTCAGTTTTCCTTTCTTTTATTTTGTGTGATTTGCACCTGGGTGTTGTCTATTTCCTTAGAAACCCCGCTGTACATTTTCTTTTGTGTTTTTGTTGATCCAAGTAAATCCTTTATAGGAAAGTTGAGACTATATTTTGGATTTCTGCGCAGGAAACAAATTTCTGTTGTCCACTGTTACATATGTATAAAATCACAGAAAATTTAAAATGACCTAACATTATTTTTGCTTAATACTGGGCTATATACGCAAATTTTCTTAATTTACCACTTTTTGATTTGAGCAACAGAAGAGTTTCTAAAAAATCGATCTTTGCCTGTTGTTCTGTTTTGACAGATTTCTGCCAATTATTGCATTTGCATCTTAATCTCTTTCTTTTGGTGTTCTTTTGAGAAAAAGAGTTTAAAAAGAAGTTGCGACAGTAGCTAATGTGTTTTTGAGTGTTAATCTTGTGTTGAAACTGAACCATGTGAATTTATTATTTCGATTGCACTAACGTTGTTAATGAAGATTGTGAGAAGTTTGGTGTGAAGGAAGTTTTCAAGGGTCAAGAGAAGAGGATGATATGATGTGATCAAGAATAGTGAAGAGCCTAAGCTTGGGGATGCCCCTGCGATACATCCTAGAAAATTCCAAGAAGACTCAAGTGTCTAAGCTTGGGGATGCCCAACCCAACAGCCCAAGGCATCCCCTTCTTCATCAACAAATTATCAGGTCACTTATAGTGAAACTATATTTTTATTCGGTCACATCTTATGTGCTTTACTTGGAGCGTCTTTTATTTTTGTTTTCAGTGTGTTTGGTTTTCTTTGCTGTAAAAATTGTTGAATCATACCATACTTTTGTGGGAGAGAGACACGCTCTGTTTTTATTGCTTAGAACACTCTAGTTTTCATTCTTATTGTCCCGTGAGTGTTCACTTTTTGCTAGTACTGCGTACAACCTTTGTTTCCATGCATCTCTTATTTAGAGCTGTTAGTTTTAGTAGTGTTATGTGAGTACTCTCATGTTTGATTGCTTTAGAATGTAGAGAGTTTTTGTTAGAACATATCTTGTATGGTGCTTGTTGTTAAAAGAAACTGCTGCTTGAAGTAGAATTTATAACGGTGCACGTTGACGTAGAAGCTTGTATAGGCTGTGGCTAGAACTTTTTCATGCCATGCTAAATGTTAATATAGTTTTAAAGCCTTGTGGTTATTGAGTAGCATGAATAGTCTTAAATAGCTGAGAGCGTTTAATATGTCTTGAAATATTCATGAGTTGTTCTTGTCATAGTAAAGCATCAATATATGGTATTATCTTTCGAATGTTTTATTTGGTTGACTTGGCGCATGCTCACACCATGTTTATGACTACAAACCAGTCACGAATAGCCTCCATGACGACTTAGTTTTTTAACTTGTAATACCGCTTATGCTTTAATTAATGATGTTTATGTCGCTATGCATGATTATGGCTCTTATGCTCTCTTGATTTGTCGCTCCCAGTCTTTTGCTAGCCTCCACCTGTACTGAGTATGGAATCTACTCGTGCATCCAACTCCCAAAATACAAAGTTTCCCATTGTGTACACCATACCTACCTACATGTGGTATTTAACTGCCATTCCAAGTAAATTGCTCGTGTGCTACCTTTAAAACTTTCTAAAAATTAGTCATGTTTTGTGCCCCTGTTTTAGCTCATGAGGACGTAAATAGAGAATCTTTATCTCACTTGTTGATTGGATTTCACACCCTGGACTAGTGGCTTCATCCGCTTATCCAAATGATAGAAGAGCTGGCAGCGGGATCCCAACCCCAAATTAATAACACAAATTCTCTTCACTATTTTTGTCCCTGGTTTATCAGTCAAAGCATAATTGTGTAAACAAAAGAGAAAGAGGGGTGACCTTCTACACAAGTTGCGTCCTTCACAATGGGATCCGCTCTTGTGAATCCAGTTGGCTTGTGACGTACTGTATTGTCTGTTTACCATTCGTTGACATAAGCATATGCTTAAAAATGTTTTCAATACCTCTGCTTAATAAAATAAAAGCTCTAGCACATGACTCATCCCTGCTTCACTCTACGAAGGGCCTTTCTTTTACTTTTATGTTGAGTCTCCGTCTTCTAACTTTATGCACAGTTGAGAGAGCATTTTTGCCATTCTGAGTTCTATGTGCATTTGTCCCATAAACATCAATAATTACTTCATGATGTGATATTATTTGTTCTTGAATTTTTACTCTAGTCTTCCTCATGAACTTTGATAGTGTCCTGGCATTTATGTTTTGTCCCACTCTTAAGGACTAGCGAAATATCACTTTGCCATGATTTCTCTATACCTGAAACAAATGTTTATATTCTTTGCATTATTATCCATGATCCTTTATTTAAGATACTCTTCATGATGCAAAGTGATTGCTATGCTTTATTATTAAAGTTCTATTTATCATGTTTGTGTTTGAAGTTCTATGATCTCAGCGTGCATATGTTTTAACTTTATAATGATCAAGTTTATAATAGTAGCATGTCACCTCAGAAATTATTTTGTTTTATCGTTTACCTACTCGAGGACGAGTAGGAACTAAGCTTGGGGATGCTTGATACGTCGTAAACGTATCCCTAATTTATGATGTTCCATGTTGTTTTCAAGCTGTTTCCCACATGTTTTCCTTACACTTTATGTCATTTTTACACATTCCCCGGGACTAACCTATTAACAAGATGCCACAGAGCTAGTTTCCTGTTTCTGTTGTTTTTAGTTTCGGAAAAGTTGTTCTGAAAATATTCTCGGAATTGGAAAATTCGAAAGCCAGAAGTCCTAAAAGTCCCGGAAGCTTCCAGAAGTCCCGAAGAGCCCCGGAGGGGGGCCATAGGGTGGCCACGCCATGGGGTGGCGCGAGTCCCCCTGGCCGCTCCACCTAGGGGTGTGGGCCCCCTGGCCACCTCCCGGCATCACCCTTTCACCCATATCTACTCCCCGATGCATAAACCCTAGGGGAATCGACCTTTTCCGCAAAATACATCCGTAGCTCCGCCGCCTCTGCCGACAATTTTCGGCGGACAGATCTCTGTTCTGGCACCCTGTCGGGACGGGGAAGTGCCCCCGGAAGCCATGTCCTTCGACTCCACCACCATCTGCATCGCCGTTGCTGTCTCCTATGATGAGGAGGGAGTAGTTCTCCCCCGGGGCTGAGGGCTCTACCGGTAGCTATGTGGTTCATCTCTATCTCCCATGGTGTGATCTTTATGTGATCATGAGCTTTGTAATCTAGTTGAATATGTAGATTTATCTTCATCTGTTATGCTACTCAAGTGGTTTTGTTATCTCCGTAAACACTTTGATCACGGGGTAAAGGTGATAGTGTGTATATCGTGTGGTTTAACATGATATTTATATCTTGTGTTGGAAGATGAACCTATGAAATTGTCGTGTTTGCGTGGAACCATCTGGGTACCATGGTGATAGCATGGGGGTTACTTGGTTGGGAAAGTTCTTACTCCGAGGAGTGCTGTTAAAGCCCTACGCAATGATTAGTGTTCGTTATTCGACCGGAGAGTGGTTCGGAGTAGCATAGTGAAGAAATGATATTTATGCATTCAGTTATGTTTTCATTGTTGAGAGTGTCTGTACATTTTCTTTTGTGTTTTTGTTGATCCAAGTAAATCCTCTAGAGGAAAGTTGAGACTATATTTTGGATTTCTGCGCAGGAAACAAATTTCTGTTGTCCACTGTTACATATGTATAAAATCACAGAAAATTTAAAATGACCTAACATTATTTTTGCTTAATACTGGGCTATATACGCAAATTTTCTTAATTTACCACTTTTTGATTTGAGCAACAGAAGAGTTTCTAAAAAATCGATCTTTGCCTGTTGTTCTGTTTTGACAGATTTCTGCCAATTATTGCATTTGCATCTTAATCTCTTTCTTTTGGTGTTCTTTTGAGAAAAAGAGTTTAAAAAGAAGTTGCGACAGTAGCTAATGTGTTTTTGAGTGTTAATCTTGTGTTGAAACTGAACCATGTGAATTTATTATTTCGATTGCACTAACGTTGTTAATGAAGATTGTGAGAAGTTTGGTGTGAAGGAAGTTTTCAAGGGTCAAGAGAAGAGGATGATATGATGTGATCAAGAATAGTGAAGAGCCTAAGCTTGGGGATGCCCCTGCGGTACATCCTAGAAAATTCCAAGAAGACTCAAGTGTCTAAGCTTGGGGATGCCCAACCCAACAGCCCAAGGCATCCCCTTCTTCATCAACAAATTATCAGGTCACTTATAGTGAAACTATATTTTTATTCGGTCACATCTTATGTGCTTTACTTGGAGCGTCTTTTATTTTTGTTTTCAGTGTGTTTGGTTTTCTTTGCTGTAAAAATTGTTGAATCATACCATACTTTTGTGGGAGAGAGACACGCTCTGTTTTTATTGCTTAGAACACTCTAGTTTTCATTCTTATTGTCCCGTGAGTGTTCACTTTTTGCTAGTACTGTGTACAACCTTTGTTTCCATGCATCTCTTATTTAGAGCTGTTAGTTTTAGTAGTGTTATGTGAGTACTCTCATGTTTGATTGCTTTAGAATGTAGAGAGTTTTTGTTAGAACATATCTTGTATGGTGCTTGTTGTTAAAAGAAACTGCTGCTTGAAGTAGAATTTATAACGGTGCACGTTGACGTAGAAGCTTGTATAGGCTGTGGCTAGAACTTTTTCATGCCATGCTAAATGTTAATATAGTTTTAAAGCCTTGTGGTTATTGAGTAGCATGAATAGTCTTAAATAGCTGAGAGCGTTTAATATGTCTTGAAATATTCATGAGTTGTTCTTGTCATAGTAAAGCATCAATATATGGTATTATCTTTCGAATGTTTTATTTGGTTGACTTGGCGCATGCTCACACCATGTTTATGACTACAAACCAGTCACGAATAGCCTCCATGACGACTTAGTTTTTTAACTTGTAATACCGCTTATGCTTTAATTAATGATGTTTATGTCGCTATGCATGATTATGGCTCTTATGCTCTCTTGATTTGTCGCTCCCAGTCTTTTGCTAGCCTCCACCTGTACTGAGTATGGAATCTACTCGTGCATCCAACTCCCAAAATACAAAGTTTCCCATTGTGTACACCATACCTACCTACATGTGGTATTTAACTGCCATTCCAAGTAAATTGCTCGTGTGCTACCTTTAAAACTTTCTAAAAATTATTCATGTTTTGTGCCCCTGTTTTAGCTCATGAGGACGTAAATAGAGAATCTTTATCTCACTTGTTGATTGGATTTCACACCCTGGACTAGTGGCTTCATCCGCTTATCCAAATGATAGAAGAGCTGGCAGCGGGGTGCCCAACCCCAAATTAATAACACAAATTCTCTTCACTATTTTTGTCCTGATTTATCAGTCAAAGCATAATTGTGTAAACAAAAGAGAAAGAGGGGTGACCTTCTACACAAGTTGCGTCCTTCACAATGGGATCCGCTCTTGTGAATCCAGTTGGCTTGTGACGTACTGTATTGTCTGTTTACCATTCGTTGACATAAGCATATGCTTAAAAATGTTTTCAATACCTCTGCTTAATAAAATAAAAGCTCTAGCACATGACTCATCCCTGCTTCACTCTACGAAGGGCCTTTCTTTTACTTTTATGTTGAGTCTCCGTCTTCTAACTTTATGTACAGTTGAGAGAGCATTTTTGCCATTCTGAGTTCTATGTGCATTTGTCCCATAAACATCAATAATTACTTCATGATGTGATATTATTTGTTCTTGAATTTTTACTCTAGTCTTCCTCATGAACTTTGATAGTGTCCTGGCATTTATGTTTTGTCCCACTCTTAAGGACTAGCGAAATATCACTTTGCCATGATTTCTCTATACCTGAAACAAATGTTTATATTCTTTGCATTATTATCCATGATCCTTTATTTAAGATACTCTTCATGATGCAAAGTGATTGCTATGCTTTATTATTAAAGTTCTATTTATCATGTTTGTGTTTGAAGTTCTATGATCTCAGCGTGCATATGTTTTAACTTTATAATGATCAAGTTTATAATAGTAGCATGTCACCTCAGAAATTATTTTGTTTTATCGTTTACCTACTCGAGGACGAGTAGGAACTAAGCTTGGGGATGCTTGATACGTCGTAAACGTATCCCTAATTTATGATGTTCCATGTTGTTTTCAAGCTGTTTCCCACATGTTTTCCTTACACTTTATGTCATTTTTACACATTCCCCGGGACTAACCTATTAACAAGATGCCACCGAGCTAGTTTCATGTTTCTGCTGTTTTTAGATTCGGAAAAGTTGTTCTGAAAATATTCTCGGAATTGGAAAATTCGAAAGCCAGAAGTCCTAAAAGTCTCGGAAGCTTCCAGAAGTCCCGAAGAGCCCCGGAGGGGGGCCATAGGGTGGCCACGCCATGGGGTGGCGCGAGTCCCCCTGGCCGCTCCACCTAGGGGTGTGGGCCCCCCTGGCCACCTCCCGGCATCACCCTTTCACCCATATCTACTCCCCGATGCATAAACCCTAGGGGAATCGACCTTTTCCGCAAAATACATCCGTAGCTCCGCCGCCTCTGCCGACAATTTTCGGCGGACAGATCTCTGTTCTGGCACCCTGTCGGGACGGGGAAGTGCCCCCGGAAGCCATGTCCTTCGACTCCACCACCATCTGCATCGCCGTTGCTGTCTCCTATGATGAGGAGGGAGTAGTTCTCCCCCGGGGCTGAGGGCTCTACCGGTAGCTATGTGGTTCATCTCTATCTCCCATGGTGTGATCTTTATGTGATCATGAGCTTTGTAATCTAGTTGAATATGTAGATTTATCTTCATCTGTTATGCTACTCAAGTGGTTTTGTTATCTCCGTAAACACTTTGATCACGGGGTAAAGGTGATAGTTTGTATATCGTGTGGTTTAACATGATATTTATATCTTGTGTTGGAAGATGAACCTATGAAATTGTCGTGTTTGCGTGGAACCATCTGGGTACCATGGTGATAGCATGGGGGTTACTTGGTTGGGAAAGTTCTTACTCCGAGGAGTGCTGTTAAAGCCCTACGCAATGATTAGTGTTCGTTATTCGACCGGAGAGTGGTTCAGAGTAGCATAGTGAAGAAATGATATTTATGCATTCAGTTATGTTTTCGTTGTTGAGAGTGTCCTCTAGTGAAAGTAGGAGCCCTAAGCCTTATTTACAAGCATTGAAACACCGTTTTCCGCCTGTTCTGCTACATGTTTGCTTGCTGCCATATTTATTTCAGATTTTTATTATCACTTATAATCATCCGTAATACTTGTATTTTACTCTCTTTTCGCCGAACTAGTGCACCTATATACTTGACAAGTATATTGGGTGTGTAGGGGACACAAGAGACTTCTTGTATCTTGATTGCAGGGTTGCTTGAGAGGGATATCTTTGACCTCTACCTCCCTGAGTTCGATAAACCTTGGGTGATCCACTTAAGGGAAACTTGATGCTCTTCTACAAACCTATGCACTTGGAGGCCCAACACTGTCTACAAGAATAGAAGCGTGCGTAGACATCAATACTCTTGTAGACCATTAAACTGTTTCACTTGACTATTTGCTATTGTTTTGAGATATTAGTATGCTTAGTGGTAAACCTGCTGGTTTATAGTAAGGTAAAAACAATTACTGGTTGGTCTAAAAGCTTGAAACTGTGCCACACTCGAAAAACCAGTTGATAGTATAATGGTATATGACTTCCTCTGCTGACAACAATCGTAATGGCTTTTTGTTACGCGCTATGGTCGGGGTAGCCAACAGTGACTTGTCACTACCTTCGATCTTCTTGGAGTGATTTTCATTATGCCCTGTATGATCATATTTCTAGTTGTAATCTTCTAACTTGTGAGTTCTAAGTTGCGGTTTTCTGGCACTTCCACCATTCATATTTGCTAGCCTCTTCGGTACCGTGTATTACCCATTCTCACATTGAGAGTTGGTGAGAACTTCGCTAGTGCATCCAAACCTCGAGGGAAGACTATGTTCTCCTACACATAAGCCGGCGGAAAAAGAGAGACCCGGGTGGATGAAACCAACGGAGAATGTGGGCTTCAAAAATTATTACCTCGCCCGGCCCAGGTTCGGGACGGATCTCATTCCCAGGGGCGCGCCAAAATAAGTCCTTGGGCAGTAACCCAGATTCTTCCATCTCTGTAAGCCAGCCTTGGGTCATCTCCGACTTACACCAGTTTACTTGAAGCTTTCCTCTCCCTAAGCCGACAGCTATAGAACCGGAAGTCCCTCCAGCTTTCTTCTTCTTCCCCTTCCCGCCGGCCTTGGACGCCAAGCTTTTGTCTTTCACCATTTTTGAGGCGAACGCCGGTGATGCTCCGGTCGCGGCGGCGCAGGAAAGAAAGGAGAGCTCACGAGCTTGTTTTGGAGGTGGAAGATGAAGTGGAGGGCGCGGAGAGCGAATGAGCCCAGGGGGTCGTACCCCTACTATTTATAGGTCGGGCCTAAACCCTAGGGTTAAGTGGTAATTTTTCACAAAGGCCCCTCGAGATTAACATTTTTGCAGGAAATATACAACGAGATTAGATCTGAGAATGTAGATTTTTTTCTGAGGAAAATACGTCGAGAAGAATCCGGGATAAATCAAAACTTTTTAGTTACCAAGAACTTGGTGATAAGGTACGGAGTTATGTTTCTAAAAACTGGAAAGATATGATCCTGACGATAAATAACGATTCCCGAATAATCCGGAAACAGATATTCTGGGAGGTTATTTTTCTTGGACTAATAGATTAGCAATGAAAGGTTTCGTGAGAAAGATTAACGTGAACTTCTTAAGTTCAAACTTAGGCGTTCATGTTAACCTGGGGGCTAATGTTGGGGGAATAGGTAAGGGGGAGCCTTACCAGCCTCCAATATAAGCCGTAGATCATCCCATCCGGTTTAGGATACTTAACCCATGTTATATCAAGAGGAGCCGGGTTAAGTCAAGAAGAACCGGCTTATGGTGAGTGTAACCCGGACTAGACGAAGGAACCGGCCCAAGGCCCGGTAAGAAGACACGGAAGCCTGGGAGCCCGGAGGGCAGTTCAAGGCCGGCAAGGAGTAGCCGGGTCATGATGAGAACCGGAGCGAGGTAGCCAAGAGCCGTAGGGATCTAGGACTCCGAGGACGGGCATGACCCGGAGTTCCCTGTAACCTGGAGGTCTCGTCCACTATATAAGGCGAGACCATGGGATGTAGAAAGACAAGTTCTAGGCCAACAGCAAGGTAGCTCGAGACATCGAGAGCCGGAATCGCCCTTTTGTAATCGAGATCTTGTTCCCTGATAGCAAGAAAGCAGGAGTAGGTTTTCCCTCAATAGAGGGGCCGAACCTGGGTAAACTCGCGTCTCTCATTTCCACCTTAACCCTTTCGAAGTTTCGCTTAGAAGCAATGGCCTCGCAATTTAGTTCTCGTATGAGGACACTTGCCGTGACAAAACCACGACAGTGTCCATATGTACCACCGATGGAAGCACGCTCGGTCTTGGTTCAAGTCGAAGAGAACTCGCTCCTA
Organism: Alopecurus myosuroides; assembly: GCA_028641055.1. Lineage (NCBI taxonomy): Eukaryota > Viridiplantae > Streptophyta > Magnoliopsida > Poales > Poaceae > Alopecurus > Alopecurus myosuroides. The sequence goes on from CM054059.1 coordinate 275,448,377, forward strand.
GGGGCATGAGTGAGGCAAAACATCACCATTCACCGATGGCAACTCATCCATGCCTGTTATATTTTAATTGGAGACCACCGGTCCCCGACACATCCGGACATGACAGAATATCTTCCAACCATGATCCATTCATCGGACCCAAGGCACCCAACTAAGCAGGGCTAAGTAATTAAGTAGCATATAGCAGTATCTCGGGCCACACAACAATACTAAGGATATAGGAAGGAAACACGTAATGGTGTCCAGAATAAAATCCAACTACTAGGATAGTATAGCCAAAACATTTGAATCGAATGCAATATTATGGTGGAGAAAATACTTGAGGGAAAACATATGTCAAGAGATATGCTCAAAGAAGTGGATTTACGCTTGCCTTGGTGATATGAGCGGTAGTACGATTCGTCGAGGTATTATGGTGGAACCTCGACTTCTGGATCTACCGAAGCACAAACAACCTCGAAAAAAAACAATATAAAGAACAATTACATCAGGTGCAATGCACACTTTTATGACATGACATTTTAATGCAACGAAAAGACCATGGACATATCTTCATGTTGAATGTTTGTTCCCAAATAATTATGCATTATTTGGCAACACTCATATTTACCTTAGTGGCATACTACTACAAGACCAGCACCTAAATATTTTTTAAACATGCATGAAAATGATGTTTTCTATTAGTGTTAGGTGTGTTTACATTTTGGTATACTTTCCATAATTTTTGGATGAAGAAAACAATAGTTATGAATGGTTCTTTATTGCTTTCATTTCTGCCATTTTTAGTAAAACAATTTAAATATAGGTACTTTCAGTTCCAAAAGCATGGAAAATACTTGAAAACATGTGTACAATATTTCACTGAACATTTTAAGCCATTACACATCATTTTTGGATCATTATTTAATTAGTTATGCCCTTTCCTTTTTCCTTTTCTTTTATGACCAGAACTGAAAATGGATGTTTTCTTGGTCAAAATTTATCTAACTGTGCCCAAATAAAATACCATTTTGTAGAGTTTGTTAAGAAAAAAATTTAGAGCCCAATTTTGCTCCATTTGGATTCACAAAGCTCAAGTTATGAATTTCTAAAGTTTCAAATTTTAATAGACATTTCATTATTTAGTTATTTCCTGCCAAATTTATTGCAGAAACATGTTGCAACATTTACATATTTGGACAGTTCTCACAATTCTGAATCTATAGAAATTTAAATCATTCAAATTTGAGTATTTTTCATTTAGTTATTGATTTTACGAGTAATGGTTTGAATCTGCATATAAATATATCATCTCCGGAACAAAAAAAAACATGTTATGTTTTAAGCCCTCATGAACTTCTGATTGCCCATTATCTATTTTTGGTAGTTGCGAATCCATTTACACATAATTTAGATAACACAACTGCTTTTTGTAGTTGTGGTTCCATACACACAAATTCAGAGAAAGAAACAGTGTTCTGCCCCATCTCAGCGTCGGAAGAACAGACAAATTTCCAATGCATGAAGACAAGAACTTGATATCATTGCATCAAGATATGACCTTATGGAAACAACCGGCAACACATGTATTTATTAGTGCACAGTAGTTCGTCTGTAACTTGTTCTAATCATTTCATCCAAATATTGACGAAACAAATTAAAAACCAATAAAAAATTATTGCATATAAAAATTTGTAACTCGTCACATGCACCTTGTGAAACTCATCATGGACTTGCCGAGGCCTTGCATCATTAGATAGCCTTCTAAACACAAAACACTGGGGGAAGAAATGAACTGAAGATCTGAATAACAGTAATTGTAAGGATAAAATAAGAACTGAATTAGCAAGTTGAGTCTACATAAATGTACAGAACTGGACACGTCTCTAGCAACTAGTACAAAGGAAATTCGAAGCAAGCACAACGGAGGAGCTGCAGACCACTTACTTGATAGTGATGGAAGAGATAACTCTTAAACAAAGACTCTCCTTGCGTCATTGCCTATCTATCTTTGTGCCCTTTGATCAGATGCTGTTACAAACCGTAGGCGCTTAGTCGATCTACCGAGGAACAAGCAATCAGCAAACATGACGACACCGAGATTTGGTAACGCAGTTCGGCGAACTCGCCTACATCTGCGGGGCATGACTATGGGCGCTCCTCCCCATCGATACCGCTGCACCGGCCGCCTTGGTCGCCGGCACAAGCCGCCGGCTCCCCTTGCGCGCCTGCTGCTATCAAGTCGCCATCGACGACAAACCCGCCGAGGCAATACAGACGCACTAAATCTCAACGTCACGCCGGTCTGGCTGCCCCTGCCACGGGCGCCGGACTGTCCCCTCGTGATCTTGTGTCTAGCCTACTAGCTTTCGTCGTGTCTATTTGGGCTACCCCCGGTGCCTTTATATATTAGGCCAGGTTACACGTGTCCGACTCAAACCCCTAACCTTCCGTTTAATTACAAGTCCTAGCGTAGCCCTACTCATACACATATTCGACATATATTCCAACAGATGCTACATTATTTGATTTCTGAATTATTGTGCTATAATATTGTGCCACGGAGAAAATGAAATCTGTGTGTACCGGTGGCTTTATTAACTACACAATTTCTTGTAAACTACTATACGGAACTGAATTAGTGTCATGCAATTGTATCGGAGAGGTAACTTGCAGGTATAGTGCAGGCTACATATCCTGGTTTCTATGTAGCCATGTAACCATACACAGATTAGAATGAAATCTTCAATGTAACACGGAATGGAAGCAAGAGAGAAATCGGCAATGAACCTTTGGTTCAGAGAGATAAGAGAACTACGTGAGAATATTGGTACTCCTATAATTATTGGCGAGTATATTTTCAGAAAGTAATTATTACTACTTCTATAAAGGATAGAGGGGTGGTCTGTCTTCGCCAATCGTCCACGAAGCGCTTCCGTCGCGCGCAGCTCTCCTGGAGACGCCACGTGTCGGCACCGGATTGGCCGCGCGCGGGAGACTTCCTGCTCTCTCTGGCCGTCTTGCGAAAAGTGGAACCCTAGGCCAGTCCTTGCTCGTCTCTCCTCCCCCGATCCAGATCGAGTCGCCGCCCGCGTCAAGCCGCCAATCCCCTCCCGTTTTCCCCTCTGCGCCCCTCCTCCTCCCGCCGCTTCATCCACCTCCGCCTCCCCCGTCCCATCGTCACCTGCCTCCGCACCTGAGGATGGCCCGACGGCGCGCCGACCTGCTCCTCTCCCACCGGCGTGGGGCGACTGTGTCGCCTGTGCTCATCAACACCGGCACGAGGCATCCAGCGTCGCCCCTACCCATACTCTCTACGGCTCTACCTCTATGGCGTCCAAGAGGACGAGCGGGCCTGCCACCTCTCACGTGCTCCACCCTGCAACCTCTCTCTCTCGTCTTTGTGCCCCTTCGTCCTCCCCATGGGGTTGGTGCTGGCAGCGAGAAGGATGTGCCGCACATATGCTTGCTCTGGCTTGGAATCTTGGCCCAAGATCCCAAGCCTAGCTTGGCGAATTCTCCTTTAGATTTGGTCAGTAATCATCTTCCACTTTTACATGCCATGAATCCAATTTTGTATCGGGTTGATTTTGTGGTTTCTAACCAACTGTTTGATCAAAAAAAGTAATTGAGTATAGTTGAATTTGTTAGCTTCCTGATGGTGTGTAGTGTTCATTGGTTGACGGCATATTCAATGGTTATCTTGAATTTTTTAGTTTGCCTGTGGGCGTAGTGTTAATCTCTTTCTAAATTGTATCCTTATCTATCATTAGTTGTTTACCTGCAGAATAGTTGTGTTCTCTTCTGAGGGTGCTCCTCTGACGCTGCCTGGACATCAAAGAAAGCATTGAGAACCGTTCGGAGATTGGGCACGCTCCTTTGCCGCTCCTGGCCGCATAGCCATCTCGGTATATACTCCAAATCTGTATGTTTTCCTTTCAATATTTACTAATAGTTAGACTGATGGAGGAACATGTGCTAACTATTTCTCTCCATTTAATCGTATTTAAGTCTTAGTGGTTTAGGACTAGCAGGTTGGAATAAATAAATCAATATTGTAATGTTTTCCCCTCTAGAACATTACATAATAATTAAACTTCATTGTGAATATATTTATGTTCATTCCAATACATACGTAATATCTAGCTAGCTATGATGTGAAAGAAAGAAAGACCAACGCTTATTTATGCGTTGGCATGTTTCTTATGTCAAACAATTTGGTGTCGTTTATTGATTATCTGTGAAGAATCCTCTGATTAGTTATTTCCCTACTTCTTCAAAACATAACATTCTTTCTTTTAGCCTAATTTTTAAATTAATGGTTGACGTGAGTTCCATATTTTGCAGGTGCTTGCGAGTGTTGAATTTTGGCTCTGATTCGGATCTTATTATTCTGTTAATGACCCATATGGTCACTACATGAGATGAGCCTGTTGAAATTTTGCTAACTAAGCTTCTGCCATGAAAGGCCAAGCATGTGAAAATTTTTGGAGGTGCTTTGACTAAGAATCTGATTTTAAAGGTAATTCTTTTGGCAACTAATGGCCGGTTAATTCTTCGGAGACCAATAGACGTGTTTTCATGTATTGATATGTTGGATTTGTGTTGTTTCACGAAAAGAAGCACCGGATGTATATTTTTTCTGCACTTGCTGCCACCAAGGTTGACATGAAAAGTAGGAAAATTTTACTGGTTGTTACTGTTTTTAGTTACTTATTTGGGAATCAGATCAATTAATTGGGTTTCCTCTAAATATTTTAGTTGCTTATTGATCTACAATTCTATCCTATATTATATTTTCTTATTTGCCTTCCCCAGTACTCTGTTGTTAATGATTCGTATACTTTTTGGCAGTGTTGTCTCATTATTACTGGACCAAGGGTTTAAATCGAAACAGAGATGCTACTTACATCTTTAATGCAGTGCTGTCTCATTATTACTGGCCGGCCAGGGAGGCTTGCGAGACCATCCTTTTTACAGATCTTATGCCCAGAATTTGACTATCACATCACATGAGAAATCTTTCAAAGCAGTCGAGAAGAAGACGCGTCTCCAGCTGGCTCAGGTTACTCAACTTCCTTACCGCTGTACTGTATACTTGTATTTGTTACCCCCTTGTACAGTAAGAAGAATGGATCTTGCTATAACTTGTTTACTGCAGGGTTAGTGTTTCTCGCTTCCTTAATATTCTGTGCAATAGTGAACCAATAGTGTTTGTTAGTGATTATGCAGAATGGCTCTTGCTATAATCTGTTTACTGTAGGTAAAATCCTTACGCTTGAAAGAGCATGTGTTACTAAAAGGTAGTGAAATATGTGCACTTGGAGGATCGCAGTCCTTTTATATGAATGTTCTGGTTCTGGCCGCTTACTCTTAATGAGAGGCTAGCGAGCCATCAGTTCGCTTGGTGGACGGGAAAAGTGAAAATACTGGAAATTCAAGCTGTATTTTTATCTTCCAAGGAAATATTACTTGTTGATCGTTCTCTTATTATCATGTTTATTAATTCATTTCTAAATTAATTACACATCAGAATGCATACAATTGCCCAATTTCATCATGACCTTTACCAAAACATACCTTGGGGTTGCCAGCGACTTAATGCCTCCATTTCATTTTGTATAGGTCATGATGAAACTCTTCTACCCAGATGTGGAGGTAAAACTAGCTTTCCAATAAGTAATGCTATTGCCCAGATCTGGAGGTTGGTTCATGCTTTTGTCTAGACAAGCCAAATTCAGATGCACCACATCCAGATGAACAACCTCCAGCCATGGTGAGTTAATTCCCTCTAGCTCTGGTTTATCTAGGCGATTCCTTCTATATGAAAATGACACGTACTATTCAACATCGTTCCACTGTTTTGTGTTGTAAAATCTAGAAGAAAGCTACATCCAGTGCATTAATCTATATGGAAGTATAGTTCCATTTGTCGTCTCCATCGTTGGAGCCTTAGTGTCTGCATTTCATTTCCTACAGGCCACGAAGCAATTCGTCTTCCCGGTGAAAGTGAAACCAACTTTCAAATATTTGAAAACTTCATTTTTGTGTAAACTTGGCTGGAAGGAAACAAAAATTTACCACCACGTCATCAATATTGTACACTAGAAATTTCCATACAAACAAAAGCATGTCACGTTTTATATTTAGTCCCTAACATGCTGTAGTTCTGGCTGTCGATTTGGGTTCAGAAACTATCTTATTGACAACTATTGATGTTCTATACACAATTTTCTTGACAGTACTATCAGGTTCGTTTGGAAATTGATAGAGCCAAGTTCTCTATAGGTTTTGATTTACAATCCAAAGTACTAACCCTGCCAGGAAGTAGCCGGCGACGTTCTTAATAATGGTGCATGCACAGACTGTAAAACCATTGAACAATACTAAAAAAAATGCGAGAAACATGGTGCTGGAGCATGTTTGGTGATTAGTGAATTTGCCGGAAATCTGTAAAAGATGCTATTAAGTCTGACCACATTCCTGCCGGGAAGTAGTCGGCGACGTTCTTAATAATGGCGCATGAACAGATTGTAACACCCGCATGGACAGATTGTAAAACCATGGGACAATATTAAATAATATGAGAAATCTGGTGCTAGAACATGTTTCGTGCTAAATGAATTTGCCAAAAATCTATAAAAGATGCTATTAATTCTGAACACATTCGGTCTCTTCCTGTATTACAATCATTACTCCTATAAAGGATAGACTACCCAGCCGGCCTCTCGTTCGTTTCGTTTGTGCATCCCCGAGCTGCCATGTGTTAGCCTCTTATTGGTTGCAGCTTACCTGAGCAGGACCTACCAGCCAGAGACCGGGTGGAGGCATCAACGAGTGCAACCCTAGATCGACGGGTCAAAATATCCGCGTGACGGCCCCCTCTCTCTCTGCCCCAGTCACCTCCTCTCCTCCCCAATCCAGCTCTCCAATCTCCTCCTCCAATCCTCTCCCGCAGCCGGCGGCGTGCAGACGACAGCGCAGCGGCGCCTGGGTGCTAAACTCCAACCACAGCCCAGTGCACTGCTCCCTCCCTCTCATGGCTGCGCCGCCATCATCTGCGCGCCTCCAAGCCAGTCGTTTTGTGGGAGGGAGACAAGGGCCGGCGGGGTGATGGGGCCCAGATGGAGAACCCCGTGCTGAGCATGGCCGTCGATGACGCCGCGGCCGGACCGCATGGGCGGTGGCCTCAACCTTGGCTCGGGCAGCCTCGGACAATGACCTGGCCTGCGGATCCAAGGGCTGCAAGGAGGACCGCGGCCACGGGGTACAGCTCGACATCGGCCGGCGCTTGGCTTCGACTGCGGCAAGGACGGCCGGCGCTTGGCTCGACCGCGGCAAGGACGGTCGGCAACCAGGCGTCGAGGAGGACGGCGGGGTCGCAGGCAGAGAAGGAGCATGGCGGCGCGTCGTGCACCCATCCACTGAAGTGCAGGTCTATTTTGTGTATTTTCGTTTTTTATATCTTCTACTGTATTTAGTGGATTGAGTGAGCTCATTTGTGGGGTTTTCTTCTTTGTCTGCAGCAATTGGAGGCTTTGAAAGTTTTGAATTGAGCAAACGGACGGAGCCAGTCGGGATCGTATTGATGGCGGGCAAGGAGAGGCCCTAGCCCAAGTGAGTGGCGGCGAGAGGAGGTGATACAGGAGCCTGTCCCACAGGAGGCCGACGACGCGGACAGTGCCTAGCACGCGTCCAACTCTGCCTTAGGCTCGAGGCTGCTATAGCGACCTGCTGCGGCTGCATCAAGACAAAGAGCTGCTGCATGAGCAAGAAGAGCTCATCCAAGGGCTGATCGTCACTTGAGAGTGATGCAACTCGGGTTGCCATGGCAGGGTAAGGTTAGGTTCAATGTAGAAATATTTATGAATTATGATAGCTACAATGAACTCCAGTGCATCAGATTTGAAATCTTAGCTTTTCTGAGTTTCTAAACAATACCTTTGTGAGAGCAATGTGCAATGCCCGATCGCTGTACCAAAGCAAGATTTTTCAGAATATATTAACTGAAAGGTTTGTAAGTTTGTGGTGTTGCTAATATAAAAATACTGCAGACGAGATGTTCTTTGATTAATTAACATTTATTTCCAGGGTCCTTGATAAGAGTGATCCTGTTATACGGGCAAAAGCATTTGATTGCATTTTAAACTAGCAGGTTGAATTCCTGGTTCCATACAGTCAAAAAGTCAAAACCTTAAGAGTCTGATCGGTTTAAAAACTCTCCATGAAGAACTGACCACGTGGGCAGTTTCACATGATTCTACATGTATTCATAAATGCCACAGAAGTCGTGTTATTCCTTTGGTTATCCGTGTGTTAACACCTAAAGTAAGGAATCTTAAGCTGCTTGGTTCTCGAAAGGTTGGTATCTTAGCTTATTGTCTTGGACCACAATGTGTAGAAGGTTTGCACGACTTCGGGAAGTAGCGCTGCGTTACGGCCTCCTCGCCTCCTATTCGGTAATCCCGTCATCTCCAGCCCATCCAAAGGTGTCTTCGGTTCTTTTCTTCTATTTTCTGTTTTCCGTAAAATTCATGATGTGGCAATTAGCAACAGAACTATGGAATTTGATTATTTATGTGCAATGTGAGTTGGCTGAAATCAATGAAAATTTGAGACGCTACGCTAGACATAAATTCAGAATCAAGTTGGGTCTAAGGATGGGTAGTTTTGTACCTGATGGTTTTATTTTACAAATTGTCCCTTTCAAGGGCAGTTTATTCTTTTTTTGGCTGTTGTAGATAGTTGTTTGGTGGACAAACATGGGGATTAACCATTCATATAGTTCTTTAATTTATCCTTACCGATAAGAATAGTCATAGATGATTGTTGCACATTTATTGTCAGGGTATGATTCTTTTAAGATTTAAGAAATGGTGTGCGTATTTAGTCATGATACTCTTACCTACATCTGAAACTCAGTGTCCCATATAAAGAATTTCTTCAAGCAATGTTATGCCATCTTTCTAACTTACTGGTTTGGTCTTGGCTCTTCTTTTGTATGTGATATTTTTTTTTGGCCTTTTCACCGTTTGTTCGTGTTTCTGCTGGTACAAGACCCGTGAGCGATTCCTAGAGTGTAGATCAAGGGTTATAACTTTTTATTCTGCTGGTAGACGATGTGCTATTTAAAAAGATCAATTGAGCTTTACTGGGTTGCGAAATCGTAGATAATATTATCAGGCTTTCGTACCATCTAAATGTATTAGTTACTAGGAAACATGCCCGTGCCTTGCAACGGAAGATTAAAAATTGCACCTAATAAGCAGGACTCAAGAACCCTCCACCCCCTACTCACAATGATCCACATCCTCTATTTCCCTCTTATTGTGTGTTGTATAAACGAAGAGTGGAAACATATTAAGATCTAATCTGATAATTACAAATCTATTATCCGTAACATTGTTAGGATAGACAGAAATCAGAAAGCCTATGAAAACAAATAAAGAATGCAGGAAAATTTGACATGCTTTACCACAAATTCGACATGACTGGATGCAATAATATCCACGCTGGAAAAATAGATATAACTATGAAATTAGCCTAGCTATGCAATCACTTTGAAACACTATGCTTATAAAAAAAACTGATTTCCGCAATGAAATAGTGCTCTCTGCTTGTAGAAGCTTCTGCTTGTTTGTTTCCTTGACAGTCAAGACATCATTTAATAGATTTTTTTGTTTTCTTAATGCAAAGAAAGTAACAAAAGGATTAATTCCAGATGCATACGAAGGTGATATATCTATTTTTATTTTGTCGCACTCTTTAAGTTAGAACTAAAATTCAGATTTCATAAAGTTACAATAGGTTATAGAAAAGATAAATTTTATGTTCTGTTGGTAATCATGAACGTAGAGTACTAACATCAGAGCAGGTAGTACACATTTTTTGCCTGAATGAAGGTGCCTATTTTACAGCATTAGAAGGAGTTAGTACACCTATTTTTAATTTCTGTCGCACTATGATGTTTGAACTAAAACCCAGTTGGCAGAAAGCAACACTGAATTTAAGAAAAGATCAAGCAAAACTAACATCAGAGAAGAATATGATAGCTACACATTCATTGTACTACATGCTTTGAACCTTGATGCCACCCAGAGGAGTCTCGACTAAGAGCGATACCGACGGGTACTGTGTGGTAAAACAAATATAGTTATCGGTACGAACAGATTGCAAACTGTGATTAAGGAGGCACGAATAACCGACCGCTGCTGGAAGTTTCCACAGAGTAGTTCTGCTTCTTCCGATGTGTTGGAAACTCCAACGACCATGATCTCTCAAGGGTGTAGCATAGGAAGTCGTAGGACAAAGGTTTCCAAAGCAGCAATCCAAAACTGCTTCCATGCTCGCAGTTAAGTAAAGCACGGTACATGTCCTCCACTACATGGCCTCATAAGATGCAAGTACTATACTCCATTACAGTATTTGAGAGAAGCATAATATTGTGGACCTCACCATACCTCTGTATGGAAGCCCCTGACAAAAGTTGTATAATACTCAATGGCATGTGAGACAGGATCGCTGCTGAAAAGATCAACTTTGCAAACTCTATCAGATCCATATGAACTATCGGACCAAGTTAGTCAAGTCTACTATATTGTCCAGCACAGATGCTCCCATCGTCAATTTGTAGATCCAACACGTCGAGCTCTCGTCGTTCATGTACACCGACATGTTTAAATCCCGCTGCCAGTCCCAGCTTGTCATCCGCCAGCACGCGGCATGTTGCCACTCGCGCGGTTGCGTTTGCACCACGAAACACCTCAACATCAGTGGCGGAGCCAGGAGTACGAAGTTGTGATGTCAATTTGAAATTGTGTTGTCAAATACATGTATTTATATGAAATTTGTATTTTTTTTCATATAATATTTGACTATATGTACAGTTTTGCCAAAATGCTGTGTAGTCAATTGACTACACAGCTAAAGAGTGGATCCGCCACTGCTCAACATGGGCCAAGTTCCGGCACATAGCTGCCCTGTTGCCGGCGGCCGCGACGCCTCCTAGCGTGCCCAACGGTTGTGATCAGCTGCATGGCGCAGGTAGATGGCACCATGTAGTGGCCCTGAACACCCACTGGAACCTGAATTTGGTCGTCCTTGCAATCTTATGTACCATTGCAACCGCCTACAAGACACATGAGATGGCAGCATAGTGGTCGCGGCCCCGCCACCCACGGGAAGCAAGATGCATGTCGATGGCAGCACCCGCACCATCATGTTCTATATTCTACACGTTTCAAAAAAATGTTCTATATTCTACCGATAGTTTTTGTCCGTACTCGGTGGTAAACTATGCAGCAAGCCCTGTGCTTACCTGAATGTACGACACATGCACACATTTGTGCGAAAAGAAATAACGCTCGACAACCCCCTGCCTTGTCGTATGATTGACCTGGAATAGACGTTGAAGGATGCTCGCAACGGCCTAGCATGGTGAGGATGGAGTCGGGCATCATTGTGCCGCTGCATCAGGCGATCGGGGACGGGAGGTGAAGTTGCCCGCTTCGTGAACGTCATGGTCGTGTATCTCATGCACAACCTCGGGCTCGCGAGGCTGGCGGCTTCTTGTACGCCTTGCTCGCGTTCCTCCGACGCGCGCTCATCTCCGTGGTGGTGTACTGTATCAGGGACGTCTTAGCTCGTCACAGTTTTAGTTGTCGATGCGGCTAATCGATTTTCCCTGATCTCACGTGTATATATCTAAGTTGTATATATACAGGAACCGGAGGGAGGATCGAGCTAGAAGAAACAAAATTGTTTTACTCGATCGAGTGTCCAAACCGACAACAACTACAATTGTCTTACGTGAAAATAAAAAATCACCTAAGAAGACATACGGAATACGGACGGACCAAACAAAACAAAAGGAGAAAAAAAACCAAACTGGTATGACTTACCGGTGGCAGGGTGAGTAATTTATGTCAAACTTTAGGGGCAGTTTCAATGACCTACCAAACCAAACCAAACCAAGGAAGCCTTAACGCCTTTATTATTAGGTATAGATTTGTGTTTCCTTGTATCTAGATATAAATCTACGACTCCAGTAATACTGAACTTTTTTGTATCAGGGGAAGGCCTGAAGGAAAATTTTGGGTTAAATGGCAAGATTCTTTTGGAGGATTAGGAGGGAGCAATTAAAATGAAGGCAATAGACCTTGATGATATCAAATTCCATCAGTAAGCAACTATACTGTGCTTTTCCTGTCAAGTCTGTTATGACAAAACTTGAGCATATACATTCCCTATTTTTCTATAAGGTGTGCGTGCTTGTCCTGATCTGAAAATTCAGGCATTATCTTCGTAGATGACGTTCATTTGAGTGAGCTTACAAAACGTGACGTTGAACTTTATGCCCACTCCTGCTATGATGTTTTATCCTTCTTGCATTTTGTTGTTTTTGAAGGTTGGTTCCTTTAATCCTCTATTACTACTTAGAATGTGGGTGATCATGTTGCCATAGCCTGGGGCACCACCCGTGGTTCGCTCGGCCCTTTCTCCGGCTGGTCTTGCCCAAGGACATTGTCATCACCCACCTTTGCTATTGAATGGCGAAGTGAATCACCTACACAATCATGGTGAACTGGTGATTCATTCATGCAAGCTGGCAGGTACATGCCACAAACGTCTCTTCCACTTCCTACTATCCCAATTTCTTGATGCAGTGAAAAAATGTTCTTGTTATCTCCTGTACACCAGTAATTTCTGGACGTTGTTCTGTAGCTGGTTATGCTTGATCCACTGAGGCTATCTGCTCAAGTAATGCTTCTTAATATTTCCTTGGTATTACTTGATGATGTTGCTTTCTTATGAAAGGTTGTTGTTTCTACTACTCCCTCGGCCCATATTTAGGTGTCGCACATGTTTCTCGAGGCCTGAATTTGACCGTTAGTTTGACCGGCAAAATATGTATTATGTTTCACAAAAGTTAACCATTGACTTCGTATTGAAATTAAGTTTTTGCAGCATTAGATTTTTTTATTACAAGTGACATATGTTGGTCAAATTAGTGAATAAGATCGAGACAAGTAAGATGTCAGCTATTTTGATGTCAACAAAGTTGGTCGAATGGGGGCTCGGGGCTCGGTTTGCCAATCTTTCCCTCTGATTTCTGTTATTATTTTCTACATTTTTGTTGTGGTAGGATAATATGGAAGAGAGTCACTTGGGCTTTTCCTATCCTTCCCTCTGATATCTATTTCTGGTGGACCGTTTCAATGCGAACTGTCTTATTTTCTTGATGGTTCTCTTCAAGATGCATTTTTACATTCTCAATAAAGGGTTGTGCTACTTTTTTTTTCTGTGGCCATGTTTCTATATACATTATGTCATTATTACATTTACCTGTTAAGGCTTCTAAATCGCACACCAGAAAAATAACTATACCGCACGAGCTTCTTGGTGTTTCTTCTATTATATGCATTCTTGCTACCTAGAATTTGGTTCATTGAGCGTCAGTGTCATTAGTTATAGCTGAATCTAAGAAGATAAAATAAGGGTTTCCTGTAGACTGAAGTTAGTTTCATGGTATTGATCTATCCAGGGAGCTTAGAGTCATTTACAGAACATTACTAACCTAGATGGTTCAGTGATGTGGGGCATTATTGGTGTGGCATTATGGTCATGGAAATTATGTCAGCAACCACTATTATTTACCATGACCCCTTTTTATCTCAAAGGCATGAATGTATGTTTATTTCTTAGTATATATTCATTTAAATAACATTACTAATCTAGATGGTTCACTGATGTGAGACGTGTGAGAAATCATTGATGGGCATTATTGATGTGGCATTAAGTCTTATTTCAGATAATCGAAACTGGTTAGGCTTAAATATTATCACCATTCCCTTTCATTGGGAGAGTAGCTATTTATTTATGACCGTACAAATCACAACATCGATTCTCTAAATGTAGGGTAGAGAAGTATTTGGCTCACACTTTCAGTTTGGTTTTCGTTTCACCTCTAAACTTGAATTGAGCAGCATACTTTTGTTGTTTACGTAGCCGATATTTAAATAATTGGTTCTATATGAGGTTACCCATAAAAGTTTGAGTACTATTTACCTTCTTCTAGAATTTTTTTAAATGTGTAGATCCGATTTTGTTGCAGATTCTTTCCGCATATATACGGATTAGAGCTTATTCCATTTACCTTGATTTATGTTTCTAGAGATATACATTATATGGTGTTTCCTTGATTTCCACTTTAGCCATACAAGATTTTACGTGAACATCTAACTCCTTGAATTAGAGCTTCATCCATTACTTGATTTACTTGCTGGTTTTGTATTTTTAATGTTCGCCTTTCTTGCATGTTCAGGGTGTCGGTACGCCATGGAGGTTGATCAATTTAGTGGTTGCTTGCGTAGTTGATTTTCTGGAGTCATGCATCCATGTTATATCATATTCTCTCTTGGTTTCGCTTATCTACAGCTTCACTTTAATGATTGACTGAATGCTCGATATTTTGAGTGCAAAGGTAAGCTTCTTCTTGACAATCATTCTGATAGCATCTTATTATTGGCTTAGAGTTGGTATGTATGCTTAATTGTTTGCATTGTATTTGCTCCAAATGTTATAGAATCTGAGTGCTTGGTAATTTTTCATTTTTTTGTTAAATGTTAAGCATGGTCACCAGAACTATGATGTGATGTAGCAACCAAGTGTTTCTGATTGGATATAGGCAGTAGGCAGCGCTGGTGAGTGGTGACTCCCGATTCCGTAGCTAGAGGTCAGACTCGGACCGCACCGATTCCATACATTTTTGTTAATGTGTACACTCCTTGAAAGTGCTTGTTAGCTAGGTGTTACTATTGGTGTATTAAGATGTCCAGAGCTAATTAATTGGCCATCTTTAGCTTCATTAATTTTAGACAAAATACTTGCTTTATATTTGACATTCTCTGTTATTCATGAAAATATGATCACTTAGAACTATGGATGTGACTATTTTTTCTTCAGGAATCAACATTGGGTTGTATGTGAGAGAGCTAATAGATAGTTTCAAAAAGATTGTTCCGGAGAATTAAGGGGCATCAGGGATGAGAACGGAGGAGGTTCTTGCTAAGGCTGCAGATGAAGCATGGTCCCCTGGTTCTTTAACTGATGTGGTTGCTCCCTTTGATGCGCATGTATGTTATTTCGTCAAGATTTTACTCCCCTTACTTCCATATTTTTGGGTCGCTAATTGTAAATGTAGTTTTTCTTATCGACTCATTGATATGACAGGTACTTAATGTATCCAATATCCGAGACTCTAGAATTTATATGTAGCCATGTTGCTTTTAAAATCGTAAAGAGTCCATGTTCATGTATTTAGACCAGCATGTGGTCACATGTATGGAAGCGGCATGACGGGAATTAGTCCTCAACCAAGGTATTTTACCCATCTCACTCTACGTATTTGGATGTCTCTGGTGGTTACTTGCCATCATCGGGCAAAAATTGTACCGGAATAATCCCTTCGATTAGTTTTCTTTGGGAATGGGCTAGGTGTTAGAGCTTTGTAAGTCGTCCATACAATTTCTGCCCGAAATGTTTATGCTTATAGCTAGCTTCAGATCCGAGATTCTATTTTAGGAAATATTTGTCCTTTTAACTTTTAAGCTCATGTAGATACTCTATTTTAGAAAACACTTGTTTTACCCTTCAACTTACTACCATGGACAATTGCCTGCAGCTTTCCTTCTCTACTCATCTCCCATGTCTATGGGTGAGTAAGGTAGATGATCATTGCCCACCTATTCTTGCTTCTTATGTTTAATCGTTTAAGGTTGTGGTGTATATACATGCATCTTGCTTATCTGAAGTAGGTCGCCATCCGAGTAATTTATTTCAGTACTTTGGTGATCATCTCACCTATATTTGCTTCTGCTTTATCCAGCACGTATGTACACACATGTAATTCCTTCTCTATTTCCGGTTTTGCCATGCAATTAGTTGAGCTTAAATTCTTTTGTACTTATGTCTACAATTGACCTATTTGGTTCTTGGTTTGATCAAGCTTGTACCTTGGTTAAGAAGAAGATTTTTTTTTGTTTCAGAAGATACTCCCATGCAGGTCGCTTTTGACGGAGGAGAAACCTCATGTGATCCTTATACCGATGGAGTGCCTTTTCATGGGGTATGGCCCATGTAGACCCCTCAGCCCGTTATGTATTTCCTGGAGCTCCTTTCGCCCGAGAGCATGGGAGTGAAGCTAAAGCTGATCAAGACTAGCGGGGCTCGAAGTGTAGCAGCAAGTTAAAAAAGGTGGCGCTTATGGCTTACCCGTTGAGAGTTTAGATTAACTTGTGGATATCGGTGTACCGAGTGTGTTGATTATTTTGGAAATAAAGTGAGATGCTTGTGTTATACTGTCATGTAGATAGGAAATGGTAGGTGATACTTGTAGGCTGGGTGGGTTGTTTTATTTCATTGTTTTGTAGCATGCACATGTTTATACATTGTTATTAGCGCCAAAGGAAAAATAGGTAAGGGAAGGTGGCATGTTCCTGTCATTTTAGATTATGTGGATTAGATCTGCACATTGTGAGCTAGAGTTGTGCACTTCTAAGATTCCTATCACTTGTGTAGTATCTGACATGTGTGCAATTATTCTGGAATTACTTTTCCTTAGTTGGGCTTCGGTGTGTTTCTTCGGAGATGGCATATAGCAATGTATGACCTGTTACACATGTATATATGCAGTTTTTGTGGTATGGTCTGTCAAGTTGATGCATATGCATTTCTTCACGAGTAAGCAATATAAACGAACTCTCTATGCATATGCAATTATGACCGTAGAGAAAAGTAAACCTACTTGGTTATATACTTGATTTCATTATTATTTCTATTTCTATCAAATAACACAATGGTTTAAGTTATTTACAGTTCCTTTTGGGCACAAACGGTTTTTGTTCCTTCTAGAAGTGATGCTTGTGCAATGCTCATACTTGTGTGTGGAGCAAAGTTAGAATCTTGTCATTTTAGTTGGATTTCATGGATTTTGCAAATGGGCGAGTAGAAGACCTTATATTAAGAAGGATCAAACAATGAAATATTGAACTTGCAATGGAGAACATATAGGTGTGATATAGGGGCTTGCTTTCTTGTGGATCGATACACATTTAAACCCAGTTTAGATTGTTGTATTTTTTTATCATCAAAATATGATGTCTACTATCATTTGATAGGTCTAATGACTCATAACATGGGTTCTAAGATCACATAGTTTCAGTTTGTTTAGGATACAGGAATGTTAGTTTAGCACAATACTATGGTGCATGTTTCTTCTGAGATATAGTGATTGGAGATACACACCACTCAAAGAGCCAAAAGGCTAACGGCTTAATGAAATAAAACTTATGGAAGCACTACAATCTCACTTTTGTCCTTGCGCCAGTGGCGCAACGGGTCATCTAGTTGATTGAAAGAAGTTATCGGCGGAGGCCAGAGAATATTGTTCCACTTGATTGGAAGTTGTATGTTGTGCTATTTGAGTAGATTAACACTGCATGCTAGATAATAGATTCATGTAATTCACAACGCCCTTTTCTATGTTTGCAGCACAAATGATGCAGTAAGATATGAAGGTCTATACTCTATACGGACGAGCAAGAGTGCAAGGAGAAGAACCGATAATATTTATACAATGGAATTTGAAGGCAAGGCTCTCCATGCTTGTACGTACTTCTTTTGTAATTTTGCAGTTGCTTACTGGTTACCTTTGTTGATTGAAGCTGAATTCTTGGGAGCCTTTTGTAAACATTTGGATTTGTCCAGATGCATAGCCTTGTATAAGAAACGTTCCAGGTTTTGTAAGTTGGTTTCTTCTGCCTAACCATTGTTGTAGGAGCTTTCAGCAATATACTTATATCAGATCAGTTGCGGAGCTTTGATTACCATCAACTTGAGGCTTTATTTAGATTTTTTTTAAATTAAAATGTTTTGAATGTTCATTGGATAGTGCAGGATAACTTGCCGCTAATGATGTCGCAGATGGCGGACAGCGTCGTTGTCACTCTTGGAACCTTGGCCACACAGTACGGATGGGCATACATCGGGCTTCCGGTACCAAGGTCATGGTCTCAGTTATGAAGGTTGTCACAGGTAGTACATACACTGTCGACTTCTCTATAGCCTCCAAATGTGGATATTTTCATGCTGCTGTTGTTCTAGCATGTATTTTTCAAAGTTGGTAATTGACCGAAATTTGTCTTCCATGGACAATTGACAATAGGATCAATAAGGTTGTGGTTCTCTTCCCCGGCGTCGGATAATTGCTTCTGTGGGAGGGGACTATGTGGAATGGTCACTTATCAAGTTTGATATGGTTATAAGCAATATTTCCTACATTCAGGATAGGTACATGCCTGATCCATTCCCCTTCCATGTAGTTGCTTCTTATTTATGATGCACTTTCTACTTGCATATTTTGACATGACATATGATCTTTGATTCGTTTTGTTATTCTTTTATTCCATGTGTCTTGTGCAGGATATTTTTATCATCTTTAGTATTTTTCAAGTCTCTTAAGAATGCTTTAAATGGTAATCCAATATTTAACTGGACCAATAATTGCTTAAACTGTAGGCAATATTGTTGGGAAATACTTAACTGGGTCAATAAGTGGTAATCCAAAATTTTATCAAATTTGAGTTGCATGGATCGTCTTGTACAAGCCATGACACTTCACATGCTTTTCATTTATCAAGACCGAAACAAACACCGTCCTTCTTCTTTTTATAACATAATAAATCTTCAGTTGTTTATCTATCATAGCGACATGTTAGGTATTCGGTCTCAACTCTAGGTTCTCCTTGTCATGGTTCCTTTTTGCAAATAGATATAAGAGCATAGCAAATCAACTTTCGTACTATAATAAAAAAATGTCATGTTTATGGCATGAATTTTCTTTAGTGGTGACTTCTTGATCGGTTGTGGACCAGGTTGTTTGGTGTTGGGGACATGGGATTTGTTGTTTTATCTCTTCATAGAAGTGATGCACCATGTTGTTATGCATAGCACTCTCAAGTATGGTTGGTGTGAATACATGATAAGTACAGTTCCAATGTTCTATTGTTGTTTATTGAGAATTTGTTCTACAGTCGCTTCTGCTTTTTCTGATTTTCCTTCTTTTCCTAAATATGTCACCTTTGCTTCCTCTGATCCACCTCTAGATCTTGGTTTATGTTCATATTTGTTTGTCCAAGTTCTCAAGGTTCTCAATGTATCAATTACATCTTTTTGTCGCTCACATGTTTGAAGGCCTGTCTTTTTTCTCGCTCACATGCTCGCTGCCTCTTTTTTCTCGATAATTGCCAAGATAAAGAGTTAAACCCCAACTACTGAATTCATTTTTCATTGCCCATATATTTTTCGTATAGGCTATCAGGATTACATATTTATGAGCCTTTGTTATTGAAAAAACAAGCATGTCTTCATTTCGTTTGGTACTCTAATGGCTGCTACATCGGAAAGAAAGAAAGTGATGGCTGGAATGCATTGGAAGATGAGTGTCCACAATAAATACAGTAAGGTGCTAAGATGTGTGCATACAAAGACTTTGAGACCTATGAAACCTACTGGTAGGACGCAAGATGAGTGTCCATTGTGTCTATAGAACTCATTTCAAGTTTCTTAGTAGTTTGGGTCCTAGAACGGAGTAGTCAGAAATGGATGCAGTACTCAATTTCAATATAATTTATTTGTACCATGACTGGTTAAATACATAACATATGAATTATAGCTAAGAAATCAACCTCTTTCTAGGATTTAGTTACAAGATTAACGTTGTAGGTGGACCAGCTTCCCAATTTCCATTTTGTTCCTATGTGTCTGCCTTAAGCTTATACTTTCTTGCATGTTTGTGTTTGATGTGTAGATTCATTGGCTTTTTTTTTCTGTATTTCTATGTACTTAGCCAGAACATTTTAAAATTTGTACCCATCTGCTCATGCATGTATGATGTAGGTACCGTGTCTATCTCATTTGTTTTGATGAGACCGAAGATGCTGAGTTTATCATGATGGGACGAGTTGCTCAATAAGAAATTTGAATCCCATTTCTGAATGTGCTTCATAATAACCAACCCGATGATCTTCCAATTCTCTTGTGCGGTCATTGGATTCTCAAGTTCCCTTTCCTGTTACCGGGCATCGGCTGATTTGGTCATCCGTTAATTTGGATAGACGATGGTACCAAGGATCTTAATATGTAACTTGTAGCCTGTATGTAGTTAAACTACTTCCTATGATATTATAAGGATTTAAGTCCACGAACTTATCCTTTTTAATCTGCATGTGGCTGTGTGTATGGAGTTCTCTTCTGATTAAGAACTTCATTTGCCGTTCTTTAACTGATCTTATGAATACATTTTGTGAGGTCATTGCAATTTTTTTGTTTCGTCATTTATGTCAACGGGGTTGCTAAATATCCTGAGTCCAAGGTTATCTGATCACTTGCTAATGCCATATTTCTCAAAATGATTTATGGTACCACTTGGGTTATCGAGGTTCGGAACAATGTTACATCTGTCTTGCGCAGCTCTTTTGATTAGATGTGTTGCACTTTATCTATCTACATATTCCAGATCCTACTATTCAGCCATGCTCTCATTTTATTAGTATTTATTATTATGTTATTTACCTGTTTCTCCTCTGCTCTTCTTCTCCATGTTTGTCTACATAGGCATGCTTGATGTTTGCTGGGATGCTTTTAAATGGGGAATTCTGGTTGATGTTACACACATGGTCAGAACGTTTTGAGGAATGAATACATGACCCACTTTGAATCATTCATTTCAACATGGTGTTTTATGTTAGTTTTCCTTCTCGCAAAATTAAATATGAATTGTAACTTAAAAGAAGAACAAAAAAAAAGGTAAATTATGTGTGCCTACCGATTCTTCTATTGTGAAAACAAATGTTTTGAGGAACGTTCTAACCTTTCTTATGTTCATTAGGAATTATTTTTGTAGAAGGAGCTTTAGCATTTTCAGGTTAATATGGAAATAGTGTGCATTAAAAGTTTAAAACTGAGTTTCTTATGTGATTTGTTCCCATTCTCCTTTTCTAAACGAGATGAAACGTTAACAGTAAGAATAAATAGTATACCATATGCCACGATGCAGTTCTTTGGTTTATTCCTGAAACTGTGGCCTATAAGATGGCCAACATATCTCAATGCTTGATCCACAAGCCTAGATTATGAACATGAAAATCAGGTAGATCCCTTTCCTGAAAATTCCTTCCAAAAAATCTAAACATGACCACCCTATTGGTTAGGAAAATTTGGAAAGTCAAATAAGAAGCCCGTTTTAAAGGGCATGTTGAAACAGGTATGCTCACCTACAATCATTGTTCAAAATATCTTTTGATGTTGCTGATTTATCATCCGATTTATCGCTTATCGGGTATTGATCGATAATATAAATGAATATCAATGAAGTTTATCGTTCGAGACAATTTATCAGTCTAATAAGCGATTTATCGACCGATATATCGATTTTCTAGCGTAGAACATGTGATTAATAATATCCATTATAGATAAATTTTTTAGTATTACCGAATATAACATATCTATATATCGTCTTTTTAGATTTTTCAGTGCCTATTTGATATATTTTTATAACATATTTTAGACGTTTTAGTGCTCAAATCGAGGATTT
The DNA here is from genome assembly GCA_028641055.1 of Alopecurus myosuroides. Lineage (NCBI taxonomy): Eukaryota > Viridiplantae > Streptophyta > Magnoliopsida > Poales > Poaceae > Alopecurus > Alopecurus myosuroides. The sequence continues at coordinate 275,470,008 of CM054059.1, forward strand.
ACAAGAAAACTGACCAATTAATATTCAACCGATAAAATCGATTTATTGGCCAATAAGCCGATATCCCTTATCTTAGTCTGACCGATAAGTTAACGATAAGTTATATCCTGAACATTGCCTGCAGTGTGGCTAAATGGGTGTGTTTGGTTCGAGATATAAGGTAGAATCTAATGAGTCCGTTCTGTACCCTAAATCTTATTGATTTACTAATGGATTGATCTCCTATTTTGTGCGAAACGGATCTCAGATATTATCTCAGTTGGACAAGAGAAATAGTAAACATCGACAATTCCAATACAAAGTTTCTTTCGATACGTTCTCAATTATTTTATGTTCATACTTTTCGAACTCAACATGTGCCCTTTAACGATTGGATTACAACAACAAAATAGAAAGTACACTTACATAGAGCTAATAGTCTTCTCTTGCATAAAAAAAACCCGACATAAATCTGGTATTTGCACCGATCGACGCAATGGGATATGGGCTAAAAGTGGGTCTAGGAAGCTCAAAGCTAAGTGACTTATTTACCCTGTTGTTTCGTTTCTTGGGGCAGATCGAACCGAATTGGCTTATGCACAAGCCGAAACTGAAAAAACTCGGGCTAAGAAAGTAAAAGGTACTTCCGAGCTTCTACTCTCTGGATAGATTATAACTTCTGAGTTTCTACTCTTTGGATAAATTACAACATAGGGTATAACATCAGGAAATATTCAATGTTCAAAATATTGCTTATCTTTTACATTTCAGCCGACCTCAAATTAGAGATTAATCGCTTATCGACGGATTAATCGATTTTATCTGTCGCCTATTTATCGGCTGATATTTTGTAAATCCCAAGTTTTGGCACTAAAAATTATAAAATACACTATGAATAAACATTATTGGAGTACTGGACAATAGTCTTATATTGATTCCTTTCCTTTGAGTAAGCATGAATGGTAAATTTCAAGCTAATTTATGATTTTGTAAGACTATCAACCAATAAATCAGGATGTCCTACCCAATAAGTGAAAAAAAAATAAGTTAAATCGGCAGAAGAATCGACCGTCAGACCCAAACTTAAGTGATAAATTGGGCCGATATGTTGTAGTCTTATTGGTCACCCCACGAGTTACAATAAACTGGAAAATGAATCGACGTATCGGTCGATTTTTTAACAGTGGAAATATTAAATGCACACTGAGTCTGTTACCACTCCGCCCAACTTTTAACCCCAAATCATGTGCCCCACTTAATAGCTAATTAAAACAATATAAATTTCAATTTTATAAGACGGTGATCTATGAATTAATTTATAATTCTTTTCTTATGTAAAGAAAATTCGGCAGAAATCCGTTATTTGCGCCAGTGGCGCAACGGGTCATCTAGTTACTTCTATAAAAGCTAAAGGATTGTGAGGCCTCTCCTTGCTCCAAGCAACCCCCCTCCGAGCTGCCACATGGCGTTTGTTTGGCCGTTGATCTTTTTGGTCATAGCCGTTGGATGCGGTCAACATTTCCACGGCACAGTGAAAACCTAGGCAGCCCTCACCCCCCAATCAGGAGAAAATTGCACCTAACACCAAGCTTTGGTGTCAAAGTTGCACAGCACACCGAAACAAAATGTCTTTTGCAGCTACCACCAGGTTTTCGTCTAATGAGTTGCAGCTAGCCCAAAAAGTTGATTTAGGGGGTTAACGTGTATTTTGACATGTGGGCCATGACCATTTACTGTATCCATCCTATAAACCTGTAGAATACCTATTATACGATATTTTGAAGAAAAAAATAGTAACAAATAACCGCACATATAAATAATATTTGAGCATTAAAAGAGGCCTCCGTACATTGACTCGGGTATGTGAACAGTCTCTCTGTAGGACGAGCTATATGTACCATGTTTTTTGTTTTTCTGAAACCAATATTTTGAAGTTTCAAAAAATTTCTAAAAAAAACATAGAAAAGTTGACAATGACGTACTCTAAGGTCCCCAAATTTTCAACTAGAAATATTTTGTATCTTAGCCTACAAAAAAGAATCCGGATATATCTGATTTTTTTTTCGAAATTTGCACCTTTCAGGACTTTAGATTTAGAAATTTGTCGTTTTTACATAGTCTAAATACAATATATGTCTTTTTTTCACACTAGTAGATATCATCATTTCCTCTATTTCTAGAATTAATTTTGGATTTTTTTTTCAAACTTTAATGCATCTCTAATAAGGGTTACATGTAGCCCATGGTACAAAATGCTAGCACATGATTGAGTTGTTGGAAAACTATCGGGTATAGATATGGTATAGTGATATTCTACACAGGTCTACAAGTAGGTAAAATAAACACGGAGCTTAAAAGTAACATTTAAAAATATCGTATAATTTTGGTATTCTACATTTCTACAGAGGGGAGACGTTGATACGCAACGTAGGCCCGCATGTCAGATACGGTTAACCCGCGAACCAACATGTGGTTGGATGGTTAGAAGGGTGGTTGTACCCCAGCCCACCAGAGTTCAAACCCCAGGTTTGACATCTGTGTGTCGCATTTAGGCGGAATATTCTTTCAGTGGGAGGCGACGTTCCCGTCGACAGCGAGGCGCCTGTGGTGACTTCGTCAATCTCAAGACCCACCGACTCAGTCTCTCGGAGGTGCTCATAGGGGTAGGGTGTGTGTGCGCGTTCATAGGGGTGAGTGTATGCGCGTGTATGTGAGTGCTTGCGTCCTGTATTTCTCAAAAAAAAAAGATACCGTTAACCCCTTAAATCAACTTTCTGGGCTACCTGCAACTCATTAGACAAAAAAAATAGGGCTAGATGCAAAAAGTGTTTTGTTTCCGTGTTGTGCAACATTAGCACCAAAGATTGGTGTTCTGTGCAATTTTCTCCCCAATCAGCCGCCTCCCCTTCTCCCCCAATCCCGTTTCCTCTCCTTCTTCCCCAACCCCTCCTTTCTCTCCTCCTCCCCCAATTCGCCGCCTGCCTTTCCTTGAAATCGCTCTGCAAGCTCCTTCTGTGCGTCGATCCTATGGAGCCGGACGGGACGTACGGGCTGGCGGGCGGGAGGAGGCGTGGCAGGGAGCGCCTCCCGGAGGAGGTCAGCGGCGCGGACGGATCAGGGCCGTTGCCGTGGTGCCGGGCGGGATGAGGCCCTGCAGGAGCTTGTCCCAGAGGAGAGCGACGGTGTGGGCGGCGGTAACATACGAGTGGAGTTCCCCGTGCCATGTCCCTCCTACCCGCTGACACTGAAGGCCAGAGAAGGATGGAACCAGCCGCCGGAGCTCACATCACGCTTGTCGCCGACGACCTGCAGGTTGAGGTGGGGATTTTTGCTGTGCTCATGGAGCCACCGACCAGTGCTAGGATGGGGAGGAGCGGGCTCATGTTTCTCTCCTTTGCGCCAGCTTACACGAGACGTGATTACGACGGCCAAGCCGGGCACTCGTCACTGGACCTCACCGCCAGCCTCACGCCCTACCGATTGGCCTCCCAAGCTGAGCTCGTTCTTTCTTATGGCAAAGCTTGGTAGCGGCAGCAGCAGGTAATCAACAATTTGTTCTCTCTATATGGATTCATCGTGATCTAACAAGTTAGTTTCTGTTTTTCTTCGTCCTTTTTTATACTAGGTCATGATTCATTTTTACTAAGACTGAAACTTCTGTGCATAGTTCTTGAATCTGACTATTTCAGATAGAAATTCTTTGCCATCGATTGTTTAGTCCATGGTTAACACCAATCGAAATTATTTGTCAAAGGTTGTTTAGTCCATAATTCTTGAATCTGATTATTTCAGATAGAATTCATGTTTTCTTATTAGTCCATAGTTAGATACCAATGGAACTTCTGTGCTTATACGTGTAACATTTTAATCTAACAGGTCGATTGTTTTTGCTTTGCGGTTGGAAGGATACTAATAGCGTCGTAAGTGACATGCTACTTTTGGTGGTAAGTTTTTCAGGAGTATAGAGCACAATATATGTATTGCTGATAGGGTATATTCAGTTATTCGACAATCTGATGAGTTTTTCTAATCATTTCTTTGTGCTAATTTTTATTCTAATTTTTTTTACTATGTAGTTCCTTATCTGGTCATGTTTCATGGTGAAGTTGGTCCCTCCTCGAGTCAATACATAAATCTGCTTCTCGGTTTAGCTTCACCTCATCGACGCAAAGAGGAAGGGATCCATACGCGCGGCTGAGCATGTGGCTGAGCACACGGCCGACGACGGTGTCCTCTCAAGGATGGAACGCCGGCAGCAGGGGACGACCAAACTAGGCAAGTCCGGCCCCTCCCCTATCGTGTCCCCTCTCGTGCTCGCTCTTGTTTTGCATTGGCTGCGTGGCAGCACAGACTGGATGGCGTGAGGCGCCGACACGCCTGGTCGAGCACTGCGACACCATCCGGGCTTGGGGCGTACGGAGACAGCTGATATGTTTTAAGTTGGACATGTTTTGTCAAGTTACTTCTTGGGCCCACTTCACTTGTTTTGTTGTTACCAGATTTTGATCATTCTGCAATGAAGGTGAAAGTTAAATGTTTATGAAGTTAAACTTTGTTTTCTAAGCTGCTTCTTGTATTTTAGTTGTTAGTTAGCTTCTACATCTTTTCATTTTCAGGGCAACAATTTGCAATCGCTCAAACTGAGGAGCTGTGTTTGAATCCAAACCAATCGGTATCCAGTAACCAAATTCATGAAATTTTCGTCTTCCTTCAATAGACTGATGGCCTGTCAAAACATAAGGATACTTTTACTAACATTACTTCTGTGTTGGAAATCGGGTACAGTCCATATTTTGCCCCTATCCCAATGAAGCAGATTTATGTTCCGTCAACAAATCCTTCAAGGTGTTTAGTCTTTCACTAAGAAAAACATGTATGTTTCTTTTGTCATGTGTTCATTTATGCATTAACTCCTTATTTTCTGTCTCATGCAGACATTTGGAGATATACTTTGCTAGCACAAATGATGATTTTGAGTCGCTTCCTTCTGAAGTTGGGAAAGAAATAAGTATGGCAGGCATTATAACCGAGATGGGGGCTATGGATGTACTGTTGATAGCACACATTGATGATGTGGCAGTGTCTAAGTTGCTCGGGGAAGTTATTGGCACTCAAAATAGTCTTGGAGAGACCAATAACACATATGCAACCTTTGTATCTGCTATTCCAAATAGCAACATGAGTGAGTCACCTCAACGGACTACGTGTAACACATATGATCTTGTGGACTCAATCAACGAACTTGTGAGCTCTTGACTTATTTGCCATTGTGCTGAGTTGTTCTCCTTTGCCTCACGTTTTTGCATTCTAACTTGGTTGTTCTTTCCCATGTAGGTGACAAGTACTAATTGGGTGCATGTAATGGAAAATCTTGACCATGAGGGTTTCAGTAGTGTTCCTGATGAAGCAGCTTTGCCCCGCCCTCCGAAACGCTGTCGTCTCAACCTCAGGCTCACAGTCACTTGGTCTCTTTCCTGCATGTTGGACTCGGCTGCACCGCAACGACTTGAGTCTCGCCGTTTTGGTACCTGCCATGGGAATGACCGCTAAAAATTTAATATATTCACACTGGTTTGAAAGTAGAACTCAACCATTAAAATCAGTGTATTGTCTGAACCCGAATTAAACTCTCTGACATATGAGTTACATTCTCTTACTTATGATGTACGATACCATGGGATAATAAGAGAAAAGGCATGGCAATGTATGAATGATTTAAAATTGCACCCGAAAGCACTCACAAATAAAATTTTAAATGCAAAAAATCAAATAATTTAAGATATGTACATGCTCCTGCCTTTTGGGACCCTCCAAATTTTCTGAGGGAGGTATGGTCCATACCTGCCTTACAAGATTTGTAGTCAATTTTGTGTTCTCACTTGAAATGGTAAACTTTATTTTAGGTGGTCAAGCTAAATTACATGATATGTTACATCTTTTGGGCATTTACATGTTCTTCTGGTGGTTACCCAGTTATTAGTTAATATTTTTATTCTGCCTTTACTTTCTCATTTACACTACCTATGAGTCTTATATCTGCCGGTCAAGCATTTTCCATTATGTATGGATGACATATGTTTCTCTCACTTGCGTGCAGTATGATAGGTTACATCTTTTGTCTTTTCATGATTTTGTGGCTTTTGGATACAAAAAGCCAAACATGTTCTTAAAAGCATTCAAGCCTTAACGTGTTATTCATCTTGAACTTCTTATGTTAGATTATAAGAATGAATTTTACTTGTCTGTCGCCTTTTCGAAGGAAACTAATTTGTCGATTAGGTAGCAGCATGTTCTGCTTAGCATTCTTATAAATAGTTTTAGCAATAGGGTATATGCACCTCTTACTTTATAGAGGACAGTTTATGCATACTTTGATCATGTCCGTTTTCTATAGCATGAACCATCTCTGCAAGGTAAATCCCATTAAGAAAATACTAGAGTTTATGCATACTTTGATCATGTCCATATTCACAATCCATCTAGCATATCTCTGTATAAGAATCCATTTGCAGAGGAACCACCAAAACCATATGAGGTCAACCCCACTAAAAAATTCTTTGAAGCCTTTTTGTCGAATGATGAAAAATTATGTTCAGCAACACTGATATGCAAAGACTTGGGCCAATTGACTCCACAAGCTGAATGTGGCATCAACACTCAGATGAGAGTATCCAAACTAAGTTCAAGCATTTGGTTTCTTTGGATTTCTGGTTTTCCTCGGATTTAATTCTTTCTGTTTTCCAAAAACAACAAATTAACTTGTTAAATTCTAGGAACTAATTGATAATCAAAATGTCGGTTTGATTTCCAGGATATACCAAAAAATACGGAACAAAGGAGGTGCATAGGTGGGAGACGAGAATAATCAGAGAGGAGCTACTTGTGGAGGACGTGCTGGCGTCAAGCCTGGATAGGTGGTTGACTATCTTTGGATGATGACTGACTGGTTGATTGGCTTTTTTTTTTAGATTGACTGGTTATTTGAGTGTATGCTGATGTAGTAGTTAATCAATTGGTCCCGTGACATGATTGCATTCTTCCGCATAATGCCTATTACAATCATATATCATAGGAAAATTTGAATGCAACTCATTATTCATGCATGTTGGTGCTGCCATATAGCCAAACTCATTATTCATTATTACAGTCATGTAATTCTGAGGTGCTGCCACATAGCCACCGATTTACACATATTCTATTTCTACATATTACACGCATCTTATTTGTTTCCATATATCTGATTGTGCACCCCATTCGATGCAGCTTTTTGAAACATGAAATGAGAAAAACCTCCTCAATTTACAAAAGGCTAGCGGGCTGCATCTCCCTTTTTTGATCTTAGGTTTCCGAGCAGCTGCAGTTACTGCACTAGAGGAATGTTCTGTCATTCCAAAACATTTGTAAATAGTAAGTCTTCTTTTGGCGCCTATATACTCAATTAGACCTGGGCGAGCAACCAAGTAGAAGTTACAGCCAACAGTTTCTTTCTAGCTGCAGCCTAAGTCACTAGGATATAGAAGGATCAATTCGATATCGCAATTTTTTTTCTTATGTAATAAAATTATAGCATAAATTCGATATTTGCGCCAAGCGGGCGCAACGGGTCATCTAGTGTAAAATAGAAGGTGTACAAAAGCACTCACAGAAGCCAGCCCATGACATGGAAGGCGACCCATTTTCACGGGTCTTCCTGCAACAACAGGGTCAAAACCCGAGACAATAGAAATCGGATGATCGTATAACTATATAAGATAAATGTCTACTTTCAGTCTTGGGTAAGAACTGCTGGTTATTGGTGTGAGTCTAAGAACCGTCCGCACCTCAATTACTGCTACAAGTACTAACCAAAACTAATTCAAGGTTAGCAGTAGCTCAAGCTAAAGGAATATACAACGTGTACCAATGTAGTTTTTTTAGTTTAAATATCAGTTAGCCCAATTAGCTCGGAATCCATGTGGTGAGGTACTGAATTTAATCATCCGAGAAGAATAAGGTGAGTGATGGAATCTGGATCATGCATACAAATTACGTTCAGACTCTTTCTGAAGATGCATATACAACCGAGAGATTTTGCATCGACCCAACACCGATGGATCTGCGAACCAGGTCTGCAGCTCCACCAAAATCTTGAATTGCACAAGCTTCCCATTTCCAGAATCATACCTGCGCGTACGGCTACTGCTGGTTGTGGTACCGGACGGGTGAGGGTGCAAGGTGCCGTACTGGTACAGTGGTACTGGCAGGGGTCTTGGCCCTGCAGGTGTGGCGGATCCGACGGCGGGAGGGGTCTAGACGAGGAATGGCCCATCGTCTGTCCGCCGCCGGCGGCGTCCGGGTCCTTCTGGCCGCCTCCCATGGTCGAAGTGTGTGAAGTGTACCTGGCGGTGACAGAGAGAGGCAGCGTTAGTGCACGAAATGGATCTGCAGGGGTTCCCGCACGCGGTGGAGGAGACTGGAGACCAGGGATGGGGACGCTCGTGCAGCAGGAACATGGGCTCGTGTCGTCGTGGTCTTGGAGGGGAGGTTTCCTGATCCTTGAAGGCGACGCAGTGGGCTTCACGGCTGTAGCGGCGGCGAACTTGGTGTGGCAGCGCCGCCGTGTGGATGGACGACGAAGTACACACAAATGAGGGCGGTGGAATCGTCGACTTCGGTGGCCACGTCGCACGCGGAAGCGTCAGTGGCAACCTCGAGGAAGCAACCATGAGCAGGGAGATCGTCACCTGCGGGCGCGTAACGCGCCCTTGATCTGGCAACCATGTCCCACGCTGGTACCCTAGGAATTTGTGTCTATGCGGAAGAAAATTCTATTCGGGGGCTCCGACGGAAAAAAAGCCTGAAGTTTCTGTTGGCCCACCTGTCGGCGCATGCGAGTTGTCGAGCGAGAGGCAACGGACAAAGCCACGAGCGAAACGCAAAGAGGCAGAAAGAGGAACCAAATTTCTTTTTTAAGGTAGTATAGAGATATCACACACAATACTTAATTTCCATATATTATATTACATACAATTTTGAGTGTTAATATTATCCAGATTTAACCTGAAAAGCCATACGATAGTGCACACATCTCCTCAAAGTGCAGTAAAATTTATAGATTTTCTCAAAATACACAATCAAACTATTATCAACAAGAAAAATATTACAAGACATATTCTACAAAATTCTATTTCATTATTAGTAGTGGTACAAGAAACATGGCTTATGTCTTCATCATACTCCTTAGAAATTTCAATATGCAACTATGCACAAATTATATAAGCAACCCCGTTTTCAATCTTAGTTTTATTTATGACAGACATGGAACTCCATAGGCTTAAGTTAATCGGTCATCCTCCCCACCTTACGGTTGTCCATCATATCATGGTGTAAGTTATTGACAAAAGGATAGATAGATCAAAATCCAGAGACGAGGATGCTCAAATATTTTTCTCGACACAAATATACCTTCAATCAACACAAAGTTTTTGCAAAATATAACAACACTGCGTATTCGAACACGCTGCAATTTTTTTAAATGAGGCAAAAGACTTTGTCATTTTCATTAATTAAGAAGAAGAGAGTTGGTCGGTTTATTAGCGAAAAGCGGCCGAAAACCGTAACAGACACCCTCGATGATTGTCATGGAACATGACCGTCACGAGGGCACACACATCCACCCTGGCTACCCACACACGCTACATATCACCAAAGCGAAAGTAGGCAGCTCTGATTCTTATGATGAGCCCCGGAGAGGTGATGTGAAAGACCTGCGCCGAATAAGATCTTCACCACCGGACACCCCCTATAGGTCATCGTACGCCGGTCAAAGTTAGAAGCTTGAGAACATAGCGGCTTCAACTTCACGTCTTGGGGAGACCAACAAGAAGATACTCGGACACTCCGAAGCAGAGCCAACTATGAAGCCATTTCCGCGATCATACCATCGATCACTAACATTGTTGTTGCCACGCAAACAGCCACGCGGAAACTCTGCATCACCAGTTGACCTCCTGCCAACCGCGACGCCGTGTATGTCCAGCCATGGGAATGTGTGAAGAAGATCACACTCTTCAAGATGACGTCGTGTTCATTTTTTGAATCGTGGAAGTCCAATTTTATTTATCCCACTTCTAGGTAAAGAACCATTCAGAAAAATAGAACAAATAAAATTGGACTTCCATGATTCAAAAAATAAATTAAGTGGGACAAAATATATTAAGAAAATTGAGATCTCCTAGACATAATAGCAAGCAGTTGGTCTGCACTTAAAAAAACAACATACAATTGTTCTTTTTATATTGTCCGAGACTTTGTTTCCAACTATTACATATCAACAACAAACTTTAGCAGATGAATCAATCATTAAGAATCACATTAGCAAAGATCACGGAGGACAATTTGCAAATTAATCGATGAGTACATACAAGTCAAACTGAACTTCCCGTAAAACATCTATGTGCTTCAGGAAGTTACTAACTGAACTTCCTTGGAAAGTTCAGTGTTGTGCAAACGGGGATAGAGAGGAGCAGCCCATGAGGGAGGCAACACCGTAGCAGCAGGTTGCAGCCGCACGTAGAGAGATTGAGAGGGAAGCAACATTTAGCTGATAGGACGCGTGGATGGAAGGGCAGCACAGACACGAGAGCAGCGGTAGCAACGATACCTCAGTAAAAGTTTTAATTTCAGCAATACACCATTGTTGTCTCAAGCAATACACGAATCTGAATCTCAAGTTCTTAACGAAAAAGACAAAAACAAGTCCGGCAGATCATTGTTGTGAGACCGACGATCCATGTCACCGTAGGGGCCAAGCAAGTAGTGCACTTTCTTTTTACATACTTCCGATTTCTATTATTAATGCGTACTTCTGAAGTTTACAAACTAAACTTTCCAGTTTTCTAAGTACTGCACTGTCTGCAGTTGAAAAAAAAGGAAAGGACCCGGACCAGAGCCGGATGTCAGCAGAGTCAACGCATCCTCGTATAGACGGCCGCCCCCGCCTAAGGGCTTGTCCGGGGCAGACCACGGGGGATGAAGGCGAGGACTCTGGCTGAGTGGGTGCAGAGGCTCGCGACGGCGGGTAGAGTCCCATCGCAGCGGCAATTTGGGCATGTTCCGGCAGCTCCATGGAAACGGCTGTGTGAGCAGGGGTGCACCGGCAGCAAACTGCAGTGGCAGTGGAAGAAAGGACGTGCGGATGTCAGGGCACACGCGCCGACCGGCGCGTGGGACCTTGTTGGCTTCACGGAGGAGCAGGGTGCCTTGGTGAGTGAACTCCGGCGGCCGGAGGAGAGGGACGCGGCTGGGAGGTCGGGCAGGGACCGGATGGCCTAGCCTAGCTGCTCGGGATGTCGCGCGAGATAAAACAGAACAACCCGTTTTTTAAATTTTAACTTGGCGGTGGCAGTCGTGTAATTTTTCGCGAGTTGTGATGTACTGAGTTGAACTCAACATTGAGACGATCTCGTCCGTTTAATCAAGCAAGTTTGATGGCCGAGATCGATTGTATCTACGAAGTTTGCTCTTTTATAAGTAGTTTAGATCAAGTAATTAAACCACTTAAGAAATTCGAAACTTGTTGAAACTTGGCACAAATTTCGTATTTGTTAAAGTACACCACTGATAATTTTTTAAAGATTTTTGTATAAAGTTTCTAACACAAACTTGATTTCATTTCAATTCTGCAATTAAATTAAATTAATTAATTGTGGCACTTATTTACTTCAAAACCTTGTGATCTTTGGTGGGAAATTATTATCTATCATAAGGAAGCACTGGTAGAAAATTTAGATCATTTTAAGAAGGTTTGTAGAACAAAGTTGAATTAATTTCAAATCTGCCAGAAAAGAAAATGATTTATTAAAATTGGTTAACATTTCCAAAATTCATGGGCTCTTGCAAGCATTCCGTATTTGGCATCAAGTGCCTATGGTAAGTTTTGCAGAGAAATTGGATGAAGTTTGTAGAACAAACTTGTTAAATTTTTGATTTAGTGCTGTGAAGAAAACAGTTATTTTTGGGACCTTAAACAACTTAATTGTTTTGTGCCACTTCTTGTGCAACTCTCATTTGATATAAGGACCATGTGATGAATTTTAAAAGGCATTTGGAAAAAGTTTGTAGAACAAATTTGTTTCACTTTTGGTTTATTACTATGAAGGAAATTGTTGTTTTCGGGGGCTTTAATCAATTCAATTTTTGGTGCCCTAATTTGTGTGACCCTTATTTAATAAGAGGAAGCATTGGTTAAGTTTTGAGCTCTATTGGAAAAAGTTTCCAGAAGTAACTTGTTTGAGTTTTCAGTTTCTGGCAACTTTGGCATTTTTCAAATAATAAAGCATTTGTTTTTCTCCAACCAAACCCTGCCAAAATATAAGTGGAAGATTGTAATAACAAGTAAACATACCCCAGCACTTTTGTTTTGTAGTTTGCTTAGTTTTGACATATTTAATTTCCAAATTGGGTGAGCAATTTTGCATGTCTTTTCTGTTATTAACCTTAGGAATTTTTCCAAAATTTTCACAACTTCCGAAAGTCAATCTTGGAACTTCCTCAACAGTTTGGAAGCTGACAAAATAGTTTTGTTTTGCCCTTTGAGCAATTTTCAATTTAAAATAATATTGCAAGGATGGAATTGGAACAATGTGTTGAATATATTTATGAGGGGTGTTTCCACCTCTTTAATTTGTTTTCAACATTTGTTTTACATTAACCTTAGCAATTAAGTAATGAACTTTGGTTTTGAAAACAATCTGAAAACCATTTGAATGAAGCCATTTTTGCATGTCTCTCCTTTTTCTAAAACAATTGGCATTTTCTTATAGTTGCCAAACTATCAATTTAATTCTTGGAACTTCCTTGACAAGTATGAAAAATTAAGAAATGGTTTTCTGGGTGAGTGGATTTGTTTTCTCTCAAGGCTTTGCAGCTTGCTTGTTTTACTTTTAGCAATTTAATATGGATGCCATGACGCATGAAGAAAAGGAAAAGTGAAAATTTGGCTCAAATTTTGTAGTAGTTTTCTATAGCAGCCTAGGGCTGTTACATACCTTTTCTTATAACTGTTGGTGCTGTTATTGATATGAAATAAGAGAATATTAAATATGAATTCCCACTCAAAAAAGGTATGGAACACTTTACTAGGAAGAGAATGAAGCTAAATTTTGATTCTATTATTAGAACAAATTATCATTTGGATGCTTCTTCATTTGAAAACACTTGAGTCTTGCTTTCTGTGCCTACCTGAAAGGCGTTAAAGAAAATCACTCTTGGGAGATAACCCATATTTTGTTTCTGCAATTTTTCTTTTGTTTTCTTTTAGTCAAGGTGTTGTTTACTTCTGTAACAACTCCTTTGTATTTTTACTTTTTCGAATTGTTGTGCCAAGTAAAGTCTCTAGTGAAAAGTTGATGCTAGATTTCGATTTCTGTGTAGGAACAGATTTTTACTGTCCACCATTCAATTCGCCATAAATTCAAATTTTTTTTGAAACATCCTGAAAATGTTTGTGCGTGATCCTTAGATATGTACCAACTTTCCTTAGTTCTGAGTTTTCTGATTTGAGCAACACAAGTGCCTCGTAAAAATTCGTCTTCACGGTTGTTCTCATTTTGACAGATTTTGCCTTTTATTTTGCATTCTCTCTTTTACTATGTTGAGTGGATTTATTTGCTCCACAAAACTTTAGTGGTTGTAGCTAATGTTTAGAAAATATTGATAATGCTTGTCTCCATGCAGAACATGTGAGTTTTTAATTATGCACTAACCCTCTAATGAGAATTACTTTGAGTTTGGTGTGAAGAAAGTTTTCAAGGGTCAAGAGAATAGGATGATATAATATGATCAAGAAGAGTGAAAAGTCTAAGCTTGGAGATGCCCTCGTGGATCATCCCAGCAAATTTCAAGAAGACTCAAGCGTCTAAGCTTGGGGATGCCCAAGGCATTCCCTTCTTCATCAACAACTAATCAGGTCACTTCTAGTGAAACTATATTTTTACTTGGTCACATCTTATGTACTTTACTTGGAGCGTTTGTTTTTATTTTATTTTATTTTATTTTCTGTAATAAAATTGGTTGGATCCTAGCATTCTTGTGTGGGAGAGAGACACACGTCGCTTTATCATATGAATACTCGTATTCTTCATTTATTGTCTAGCTGTTGCAATTCTTTTAGCTCATGTTTTTCATGCATCTCTTATTCAAAGCTTTAGTTCTTGTAAAGTAGTACTCTCTTGTTTCATTGATAAATTATTTGGAGAGTTTTTGTTGAAATAAAGTGATTGGTGTTGGAGAACAATAAAATGTTTCATGCTTATAATGGTGTAATGGAAGCTTGTTTAGACTATGGCTTAGACTTTAGCATGCCATGTTAGATATCATTTTAATTCCATGCTTAGTAGTTATTGATGTAGCATGACTTGTCTCAAATATTCGAGAGTGCTTAATGTGCCATTGAAAGAAATAATGAGTGGTTTTTAGCATATCGAAGCATAATATTGTGTTATTCTCCTTTGAATGCTTTATTTGGGTTGACTTGGCGCATGCTCACACCATGTTATGACGACAAACCAGTCACCTCTAGCCTCTATGATCATTTAGTTTTTGACTTGTAATATAATTTATGCTTTGATTAATAATATTTTGTCGCTGTGCATGATTATGGCCATTATTGCTCTCTTAGTTTGTCATCCCAGTCTCTTGCTAGCCTTCAGATGTATTGAGTGTGAGATCTACTCATGCATCCAACTCCCAAAAACACAAAGTTTGCCAAATATGTCCACCATACCTACTTATATGTGGTATTTAACCGCCACTCGAAAGTAAATTTCTCATACCTTTAAACCTTTTAAATTATACCTGTTTTGTTCTCTATTTTAGCTAATGTTGATGCGGGTAGATGATCTTTATTTCACTTGTTTATTAGAATTCACACAAGTGTACTAGTGGCATATACATCCGCTTATACAATTCGCTAGAAGAGCTGGCAATGGGGTGCCCAGCCCCAAACTTGGTTGCTAGGAAATTCTCTTTACTCTTTTTGCCCCTGATTTATCAGTTAAGCAAAGTTCATAAGTGTGTAAAAAAAGAGAAGAGGGATGATCTACTCATCACATTAGAAAGAACATCCTTCATGGGATCCAATCTTGTAAAGTCTAGTTAACTTGTGACTTAATGTATTGTCTATTTGCTGATTCGTTGACATAGACATACACATCTCTCAAAATTGTTTTCAAAATCTCCATTTTATCAAATAAAAAGCTCTAGCGCTATTCTCATTTCATTTACTTCAAATAAACATCATTTTCCACAATATACGTATAATCCTTTGTTTTCAGAAAAACTAGTGAGATTGACAACGTCACTATTTCGTTGGGGCAAAGTATTTTGGTTGTGTTGCGTGCAGATTCGACGTTGCTGCTGAGCCTGGTAGTGCTCCCTGCAACCATCAGTTGTTAACAACCTTCAAAAGTGATTTCTTTCTCCTACTGGTCCGATTAAACCTTGGTTTCTTTTTGAGGGAAAATCTTGATGTTGTACTCATCATACCTTCCTCTTGGGGTCTTCCAACGAACGTGTGTTCACACACCATCGGCAGTATATTATTGATTATAAAATAACTATCCATACCGGTCATGTTGCTATTAAGTATCTTATGGAAAAGAAATATTCTAAGCCTAGGCTCATTAGATGGGTTCTCTTGTTACAAGAATTTGATTTGCATGTTGTCGATAGAAAGGAAGCTGACAACCCGGTGGATGATACTTTGTCTAGAATGGAAAATATACCACATGATCTATTCATGTAAATGATATTTTCCCTGATTAACAACTTTCTATAATTAGGGTGACCTCTCGTGAAAGTCCTTGATATGCTTACTATGCTAACTTTATTGTTTCTCAGTATTTGCCTCAGAGTTTTACATATCTGCCAAGGAAGAAATTCTTTCATGATTTGAGGCATTACTTCTGGGATGACCTACACTTATATAAAGGAGTGGATGGTATTTTGAGGAGGATTGTGCCGTCGCATGCGCAAGAATATATATTAAGAAAATTTCATAATAATCCTTATGGTGGGCATCATGCTGGTGAAAGTACCACACACACAAAGTATTAAAATCATTTTTTTTTTCTTACTCTCTTTAAAGATTCTAAAAAGTTCATTTTATCTTGTTATGAATGTCAAAGGGTTGGTAATATTATTAAATATAATGAAATTACAGTTGGAGGTATGCCCTAGAATTAAGTTATTATTCTATCTCCAAGTTTAGAATTAAGTTTATGTCATCATGCTACAACCGCTATAGCACTTGAAAAGTGAGTTTTCAAAGGAAAATCTTTATGCAGGTGTGAAGACATAAACAAACAAGAGTCCATAATCTTTTCTCTAAGATTAGCTTATGGTTTGTGATATGATCACATTTTCCTGATCATGAACTTGGAAGAAAGTCTAGTAAAACATAAGAGTTTATTGTTAGGGTAACAATAGTACTGAACCGACCCAAGTGTATGTTTTTGCTAAAAGAGACTAAACAATCATTATGTATTTTAGCAAATGTGTATGAAATTAACATTGACTATAATTCCTATACTATGAGAATATCTAATGACCTCACGATCGAAAGTTATACTTTGGATGTCATCAACCGTCTTGCCGTAACTGGGGATTATAACGGTGATATTTGGGTATGACCTAGAAAGTGTAATGGAACTGAGATCGTTCAAGACTAGTACCTAACTCCTCTAGAAGATAGATAGATATATTCTCTGGGCCCTCTCAGTATCACTGATTACATACCGTCTGGCCATACACAGTGTGATTTATCATAGGGTTACGTGGGCTTTTTTTGCGAAATGGGTGATACCCATCCTATGTATTGAGTGATGCACAGAGCTGTTTATTAATTATTAAAGAGTGTACGCATTATGAATCTCTTACATCTTCTCAGACACAAAGATAACCGAGAAAAAACATTCTGAACAAGAGCAGCAAAAAAACCTACAACGACGAAAGCCTAGGAATATGCTGTCATGTATGACGGGAGAAAAAATCCTGTGCCACCAAGAGCAGTCTCGTTCATCCATCCACCATAAGCTTGCGCTGGTCCGAAGGAAGCAGAAAAGCCCATAGCTGGATCCAGTGCACCGCCATATTGATAACCTGTAAGACATGAAAGTTTTGTTTTCTGTTAAACACAATATTATTCCTACAATTCCATAAAGACCATGTCTATACAAATTCTATTTTGGTCTTTAAACCCACCCCATTCAGCCAACTACCAAACATGTTAGTCACATTGGATGGTGGTGGAATATTGTAGGTGCAGAAAACAACACGCAAAACAAGTTTAGCAAAAGAACAAGCTATAAACAAATGATCAATAGTTTCTTCATTCCCACAAAAAACATAATGAGTATCCCCTTTCCAATTCCTCTTAGAAATATTATCTTTTGTAAGAAAAACATTTTTATCAAGGAACCACATAAAGACTTTTATTTTGAGAGGTAGTTTTAATTTCCAAAGGTAAGTTTTAAGAAACCTAGTATGTCCATTCATTAAATCCTCATACATAGATTTCACTGTAAACAAACCATTAGAACTTAAATTCCAATGAAAACTATCAGGGAGATCAGAAAGAGAGACATCTACAAGTATTAAAACAAGGCGAGACCACATATCTCATTTGTTCCCGTTAAGATTTCTTCTAAAAACTAAATTTAGAGGAGGTTCTTGATGTAACATTGTATGAACAGTCACATTTCTATGTTGCACAGTGTTATAAAGAGGAGAATATTGATCTTCTAAAGGGGCTTTACCTAACCAGATATCCTCCCAAAACCTTGTTGTCTCCCCATTACCCAACCGAAATGAGCCTCTGAGAAAGAACTCCTCCTTCACCCCCATAAGCCCCTTCCAGAATGGAGAATCCGTAGGTTGCACCTCTACTTGAGCCAAAGTTTTACTATGAAGATACTTGTTTGACAACAATTCTTGCCAAACCCCTTCTTCATGTAGCAGTTTGAACATCCATTTGCTGAGCAAGCATTTGTTTTTAGCTCAAGAACCTCGACACCTAATCCTCCCTGATCTTTGGGTCTATAAATAATTTTCCATTTGGTCAATCTATAGTTGCGCTTAGTCTCATCACTCTACCAAAAAACCGAGATCTATAAAAATCAAGCCTTTTACTAACTCCCTTGGGTATCTCTATAAAGGAAAGCATAAACATGGGCAAACTTCTTAATACCGAATTAACAAGCACCAACCGATCCCCATATGACAACAACTTCCCTTTCCAACATCCAAGTTTATCTTCGAATCGACTTTCAATTGGATGTCATTCAGCCTTATGAAGTTTTCTATGATCAATTGGGATCCCAAGGTATTTGAAAGGGAGATAACCAGCCTCACATCCGAAAATGTGTTTGTACTGATCCTCTACCTCTAATGCCTTCCCAAAACAGAACACTTGATATGGATGAGAAAAGAGAACAATATATATCGGTAAACGAGTTATATGTGTTATGATAAAAGAGTTTGATCAGATCGGATCATATAGTCTCACCTCGTGATATCGTGAAGTTAAGGGAATAAGTGCAATGAGTAACTTACAAGGTTCCCTCGTTCTTAGGGAACACAGAGGAGCCATCATGGACATCCACGGTCCCGCTGTTGGATATTTTTTGGTAAGTACCCGAACATGACTGTGTGTTATCGAGCCTTTACGGGTCACACACTTAAGCCATGACAACCTTATATTGATATAAATAATACGTTTTATTGGTTTTATAAACGTTCGATGTCGTTACGATATCACTGAAACAAGTCTGTTGTCAATCGGAGTGGTTTCGGGGAAGTTACTATGGGAGAGAAATTATGCTAGTGTTAGGCATAATTTATATGAGGAGTTATGGAGCACATGAGATGTCCCAGGCTATTAGAAGTGTGTTTCTAACATCGTTAGATAATATCAATAATTTTAGTTATAAGGGTCACGGGGTTCCGGAAGAGTTCCAACGGACTTTCCATATATAGAAGTAGTGCCGAAGGGGCGAAGATTTCCTCATGTGGGCAAAACCTAATTTTAGGGGATGCCAGATTGGGCCTATTGTCTCACAAAGTGCATTTTATTTCCGTAGGAATTTTTCCTAACTTATTTGACCTAGCTCTGATTAGTTTCTCTCTCTCATGTGTTGAGAATTTCCATATTCATACCTGCTCTAATCACAGTTGATTAGAGCTACCAATTAGCAACGCCGGAAGGATGTCTCTCTTTGTCGGTGCCGAGTCTTGTACGGAGGAGCGCTGATGGGTTGACACGAGCGTACGTGTGCACACCATAAGATGGACTACACGTGTCATCCTTGACGAGGGAAGACTTAACGACATCCTTTCAACAAGGCCTAGTTGTGAGGATCTACGATTGTTCAGAATGCTTCTACGACTATATCGAATCCGCTCCCTGGTGAGTCATGATCCTAATCCTTGCATGTATGGGCATGTCTTGTTATCCGAATAGTGATCTTGACGGACTACATAGGATAAAAATTTAAATTCTTCAGTGTAGACAAGCTGTGGTATTAGAGCGTACTATGTGTAGATACGATTAGATCTAGAGCACAATTTTGTGTGGGTATTGCATAAGCTTGCGCAAGTATATTAGAAAGCTCTCTAATGTTAAGTTTCCTTTCATTACTTCCCAATAAGCCATGTTTGTTTAGTTTCTGGCGGCATGGTATGAATTTTTACAAACTTCTAGCAATCCTAGGGCACTTGAGTTACCCCTAGCATATCTCTTTTGATTTGAAGAAGTGCTTTGGTAGCTTTGGATCAAAGCATAGTTGGTCTCATATAACGGCATGGTGGAAGGGGCATGTGGATTGGATCCACGTGGGGGTCATGGTTATGAGCAAGTTTAGATTGAGGATCTAGACGTTTTCGTAATGTATATGTTTCAATCACACCGCAAAATTAATCTAGCAATTAGAATTATCATACCTCAAATCACATAGGTAATGACGATACTGATCGTAGAACCTACAACCACGCTAAAACTTGTAAACAAAATGTTAGAAGCGCTAACTTATTTTTGCAGAGTGTGCATGTGGTTTGGTACAACTACCGTGTTACTGTGTTTTGACATGATGGCCAACACCAAAGGATTGTCAATTGTTCGACATCGACAATCAGGCGTTCATCTCAGAGCTCGGAATAAGTACATGATAGGAGAAAGTGGTCGTTTCTCCATCATGGAAAAAATTGAAGCAATTATCACCGTAGCGGAATTTCCTCAGATTTTCCACTATGGTGAAAATAATGGAGATGGAGGATCCTCGTTGGAGATGCATCAAGAAATCCCTTAAGAACAAAAGCTATACCAAATCATAAGAATTTATAAATTGTCTGTGATGTTTATCCTTTGTTGATTGCACCTTGATTGCGTAGTAGTCGTTTATTAGGGTGATTCCTCGTATCAAAATATCAAGGTTGTTTGTGTTCTTCCATCCTGTAGCAACCGTCATAACATACTTGGGTTTGCATCCACCACTTGTATCCAAGGGTCAACACATTCTTATCAACTGAAGGCAGGTGTGAATTGATGACTTGTATCCAAGGATCAGTCCGTACAAGCGGTATCAGATGGTTATCTTGACGTTCAAACATAACTAGGTATGAGCTTGGAACACAATCATCGAAAAATGAGTGAGAATCACATTATGTGATTGGCATGGTGGCCTACACTTTACGTTATGATTGGTTGAGATGTATCCATTCATCTTGTCACAACTTACTGGGATCTCGTTTCACTGAAAGTTGATCTTGAGGAATATCAGTTTCAGTGGGAGCATATTTTAATACCAATTCTGTTGAATTAAGTATTGTAAATTAATTTTGAACTATAGTGTCTAAACAAACTTGTTTTATTGTAGAGATGGATCCCTTTGTTAGACACCAATTTAATTTGATAATGAGTCATGAGACTTTAGCTCCAAACGGAAACAATTTTGGGGAATGGTTTCATGCTCTGATGGGGGCTCTTAAGAACTCCAATATGGATCAATTTGTGGGTAACATGCCTGGAGATGAGAATCATGATGAACCTCACATTCAATGTGACTTGTGCCTTGTCAAGGAGCTCATGCACACATGCATTGATGGAGAGCTGGTTGATCGGTTCCATAACCATCACCCCTACTATATGGACTTCATCCGGACAAGAAACTTTGACTAAATTGTTTTGGGACAAAAAATTTCAAACAAATTAATCCCATAGCAACGCAAGTATTTTTGCTAGTAATATCTCAAAATCATGGTTATGGATACGACTACGACTACTTTCCGGAGTTGGTGAGAAAGAGGTGAAACAGATAGACTACTTGTGTTAACATGTGCGAGACGGAAAAACAAACTGAACCGCTCGTAGCAACGCACGAACATTCAACTAGTGCTTCCTTATTTGGATGCCACTGACTCCTACTCTACATTTACAAACTTACAAATCCGGTTAAAACATGTACTCTCTCCGTTCCAAAATAGATGACTTCCATTTATCAAAAAATGCATGTAAACATGTCTACGTACATGTTTGGATAAATGGAAGTGATCTATTTTGCAACATAGGGGGTAGTTTTCATTGTCTGGAGATCGTAATTTTTTTTCTTTTGTGTGAAGAGTTCATAATCATTGGAGAGACATCTCGCTTTGCTCATTCTCGAGCAAGCCACGGTGTTTTTTTTTAAGGGGAACACAAGCAAGGGACAATGTGACCGATAACTCGCTTTTTTTTTTAGCACTCACTGTGGGCGGTGCGGTGTGCCGGCCACATCACTACATGTGTTTCAGCCCAGGAGAAAGAGAGGATGTCGGGCCTTTCAAAGCCCATACTAAGCTTAGTAATAACAGAGCAGTGGTGAAACACAGCCACCACGCCCGTCGGCCGTCGCCACTTCCCTTCCTTTGCTCTCTTCCGGAGGTTCCTCTCCTGCTCCGGCGGCAGGCTAGATCACGCGTCAAAGCTCCGAACCCAAGCTCGAGAGGTAACTTTCTCTCTCTCTCTCTCTCTCTCTCTCTCTCTCTCTCTCTATGTCCTCTCTCTCTCCACGATTGTGTTGTGTTGTGATTGTGACGGCGACGGCGGGAGGGAGGGGGTACGGTGAAAAGGTGGGTGGGTGCAAACGGCGGCGGGAGTAAATTCCGGTAATGCGCGTGCACGGAGGTCTGGGTAGTGGAAGCCTGAGAGGGTCGGCGGAGATGGTATGCACTGGATGGGCGGCAGGGGTACAGGGGAAGAAAAAACGTTCCTTGTGGGCGAGCGGCGGCGGAGGAAGGACGGTGGGTGTGTGCAAGGGTGGTCGACGGTGGGTGTGTGCACGAGGATCGTCGGCGGGGTGCACGAGAGGAGAAAAAATACGATCTTTTTGGTTCATAAGAAGAACAGCGGGGTGCTACTGGCTGTGCGTTGTGTTGTGTGCGAGCTAGCGTTAGCGGCGGGGAGAACATGAGAAGAACGGCGGTGTCCTGGGCGAGCGGCGGCGGAGGAAGGACTGTGTGTGTGTGCAGGGGGGTCGACGGTGGGTGTGCGCACGAGGATCGGCGGCGGGGTGCACGGGAGGAGAAAAAAAGAACGATTCTGGCTAGGCGTTGTGTGCGAGGAGCGTTAGCGGCGGGGGGCGGGACATGAGAAGAACGGCAGTGCTTTGAACATGAAAATTAAGCTTTTTTTTAATGATCTTTCTTCTCTGTTGTGCAGTAAACATGGCCAGTGATCGAGGGGAACAATACGAGGCATCTTGGTTTGCCAGGCAGCAATTTCCAGAGGACCATGATTGGGAATACAGTTTGCTCGATGAGGCAAGGAAGCGTTTGTGGGATACCCCTCCAGTTCGTCACCAGGGGCAACAAAATACTTGCATTTTTCATGCTGTATCCTATTGCGTTGAACTAGAAGTAGCCCTTTTGGCGTGGTTCTGCCAAAGAAAGTTACATCTTCCTAGCTTCAACGTCGACGCTTTTGTGATTGATTATGAGATTGAGTCAAGGAATAGACTTGGGGTTCAGCAGCCCGGATTTTACCGCGCGAAAGTCGCGCTGCAAGTCTTCAAGAATATTGGTGCTTGGTCGAGACGAACAGCAACGTTACCTGTTCAGCGGTTCAAGATAGAAGGGTATCACTCATACAACTATCTGGATTTTGAGCAGGTTGCTAGGATCATCTATAGTGGCCATGCACTATTGGGAGCCTTTCCGGTCTGCCCTTCATTTCGTTCTCTTGGAGCTAATCAGGTGTATGAGGTGGTTAGAGACGACATTCCAGAAGATAAATGGGCAGAAATACCAAGCCATATGGTATGTTTTGTTGGATTCGGAATGTTCAAGCAAAGGCCATATCTAGTGTTTGTGAACAGCTGGGGTGAGGACTTTGGCGAGAGAGGGGTTGGCCGGATATACTTTGATGATGTGTATCAGATCAATGATGATGATTACTGTTTTCACAGTGTTCAGCTGGCAGGGGTTCCAGCACCAACGATCCCTGCTCGCCGCGGCGACCCGGCGACGTGGAGGACGCGCCGAGACCCGAGGTACCCACTCTCTTCGGCATGGGCATGAGGCGAGATCACGTGCCGGCTCGGGCACCAAGCCTTCCTCCTCCGGCTCCTCTGCAGCGTGCACCGTGCAATGACTCCTTCTCCAGCTGACCGGCGCCCTCTTCATCTCTTTTTCGTCGCCGGGCTCGACCGGCGCCCTCCATGTGCTTACTTGTCTCGCCCTGCACCGCCCCGGCGCTGACTCCACCAGCACTTCCACCAGGCATAGGTGGTAATTGGGGTCGGGTTCTCTTCATGTGTGTTGGAGACGCAGATGTTGTACACTCTATGACTAAGAGGCGGAAATTTTGAGATGCCCTGTTTTTGTAATGTGATCGACTGCCAATTTGCATAGAAGTAAACTGTTAATTTTCTGAATCTTAGCTACTATGGTTGTTGTATCATGGGATGTGAGCGCCATTAATTGCATGCTTATCCAAATTCTATTGAGCTTGATGAGACTGCCATTGCTTGCTTGCATGCAAGAACTGCCAGTCCAAACATATATTTTCTTTTTCGGTAGGAATCCTAAGGTCTGGATACTCTAGTGAAACTAAATCCATACAGTCAGGTTCAACCTTCAGGCGTTTGGCCCTTCCACGCGCGCTAGGATTAGGGACAAGCTAGGGCGAGCTATGATTTGTTCAAGATCGTTCCATGATCGTGTTTGGAAGGGAACTGCACACTAGCTTTGATGACGAGACGAAGTTTACAAATGTACTGTATAAAGCATGGAATTTGGACACAAAGAAATTTATTTACTTTGGTATGGTTGCAAACATATGAGCACTCACACATGCTTCAAAAAACCAGGGATCTAGAAAGAAAAACAAATAACGAGGGGCACGGGCTAACCGTAGCCGCCGCAGCCCCGCCCCCTCCCCTCTCCCCAACCTCCAGCACGACCGCTGCCGGATGAAGCCGACGTGCCAAAAGCCCGCCCCGGCGGACGACAACGACAGGGCGAGCCCTTCTCGAGCGGCGGTGCGCTGTCTTGGCCGACGCTGACTACACGCGCCGCAGCGGCGGACGCTGGAACGACGGTCCTGGGTGGCGGATCTGGAGGCGGCCAGCTCGTTAGCGCGATGGGATGGTCGAGCATGGCCGACCTCGGGGCGGCGTGCAAGGGAGTTCAGGCGCTGGGTCTCGATGGACATGCTGCTCGGATCCGAAGGTCACGGCGGCGGCTGTCTGTCGGCAACAGTGGCATGACGGTGGGTGCTCATGGTGTCTCCCTGAATCGGGGTTGCGGCCCTATCTAGGGGTGCCTCGGCTTTGGGTGGCTCGACGAGATGGCAATCTCGGCTCGAAGCCGGACGCTTGGGGTCCGCAGGCTACCGATGGTGTGGTGGTGTTGTTGGGTCGGCATGGCCAACCGGTGTGAGGGTCAGAACAGTGCAACCGCCAAAAGCTTAGCCTGATCATGGTCTACCGACGACGGCGATGCTCCCGAGCATCGTCACCTTCGTAAAGGCGTCGTCGTAGGTGGTGTGTGTTCCATCATGAATGCCCCTGAAACGTCTCCAACGTATCTATAATTTCTTATGTTCCATGTTGATATTATGCCAATTGCTACATGTTTTCTATACACTTTACATCATTTTTATGCATTTTCTCGGACGAACCTATTGACAAGATGTCAGAGTGCCAGATCCTGTTTTCTGCTGTTTTTGCATTTCAGAGAAGTTGTTATGAAAATATTCTTGGAATTGGACGAAACAAAAACCGAAGTCCCTATTTTTCTGTCACGTACACGGAGTCCGGAGGAGACTCGAAGGGGCCAGGGAGGTGTCCACACCATATTGCGGCGCCCCTGGCCGCGCCACCACGCTGTGTGGGCGCCCACCGACATCGCCTTTCCACCTATATAATGCCTTCCTCGGGAAAACCTTAAATACCCAAGCCTCCGTCCACAAAAAGTTCTGTAGCCGCCGCCGTCGTCAACCCTAGTTCGGGAGGGTTCTGAACCTCTTCCTGACACCCTGCCGGAGAGAGGAATCATCACCGGAGGGCTCTTTATCACCATGCATGTCTCTGGACATTTCCACACATGCTCTACCATAAGGCTTATTACACCCCTTGCCATGAACCTTACTATGAACACTCGACATTTGGCACCCATCGTGGGGCCAGCAGCATCTGGGGTCACGTTCCGAGTGGGAATACTCGGCGGAATCGGCAACACAATCATTGTCGAAAGCCTGGAGTTCAACAAAAACGTCAGATCTTATTTGCCGGCACGGAATCACGTGGTAAGTGCTTGCGTCCTTCCTACTGGATATGCTAAGGTTTTCATAGGTTTAACGGTGGAAGCAATGGGTTTCCGTGGTGGAAGTAAATTTATCCCACCCTCCCTATGCCCAGTAGAAGAGGGCTTTGACGTCGGATTTGGAAAGGATCGACCTTATTCATACATTGAGGCAGACCAAGATGAGTTATCTGCATATCGCTAAGGCATGACTGGGTTTACTGCCTCTCAGGAGACGTCTATTCCCAGATCGCACTTTGTAGGCATGGTGCAATAAGAAATCTCTGAAAACACGGAAGACGAAAATCATGTGGAAAAGGAAAAAATCGGCAAACCCACAAAAAAGGTGGATGAACCCAGAATCCGCCAATCATGCAACAAGCTCGGAAGACGAATCTATTCTACCAGCGATTGAAGCAAAGTTGGATTCGGAAACCGGATCTGCATCTGGTAACATAGATCCCGATGATGAAGGTGATGCTTTTGAGAGAAATATCAAATCCATGCAGGGAAGCTTTCACGAAGTACTCATGGCCAAACCGACCAAAAAGTCGGACAACGAGGAAGAGGAGGAAGCGGGAGCCAGGACACCTCCACCAAGCGATATTGAAAACAGAGAAGAAGAGGGCGATGAAAACCTGGAATACCCCAATGTTAGGGAATTAACGGAAGACTGACCTCTGGAAAAACCCCATCCTCCAAAACAAGAAGAAAGCCGCCAAGAAGCTATTCGTCAAATCCAAGAAGAAAAAATTGGACAAATTGGCTAACATAGCCAACCAAAACCTAGAAGTTGGAGGAGGTAGTGGTGCGAAAACCGAGGAGAAGAAAAATCATATTGATGTAGTGCCAGTTCCCAAATGTTGGAACATGACGAAATTGATCTGGTACAAACCCCGGTGGGAATAAACGAACCACCAGAAGTGCTGGAAGCCAGGAGACAAGCCATAATGCGGCAATAGAAACATATCTTTCGAACTCGGGAAAACCTCTTGAAAACCGAAGCTGCCGTCAAGGTGCAGCGGGAAGAGATCGAGCAATTTGAACGCCGAAATAGATCTGGAATAAAACCAACAAGGTTACCCGGAATTACAAAAAACGGAAGAACTACGAGCCAAAAAGCGATTGGAAAATCCGTCTTGGAAAAGGCATATTAACATCACAAATGCTAAGGGAGAACACATCTACAAGACTTATGCCGACAAATGTAGAAGCCACGTTCACCATCCTCAATGACGACCTTTAATCCAAAGACAGAAAGATTCAGGGACTGTATGCTTTCTTTGGAAAAATAGTACAACAACAACAGCGAGGCCAGATGCGTTCCGGCAAATTGCAGGATAGTTTGACCTTATGCAAAACTTCCGCGTGCGCAGCCGCAGCTACAACACCCGATCCAAGCGAACCTGGAGATTCAGGAAGTTCAAAGGGGAAGAATGAAGATCCCGAAAAGGACAAGAAAGATCGACATGGTAGGGATGTAGCATCAAGGAAAGGGTCTCATCCGCCAAAATATGGAAATAATGCAAAACCCCGTTTTGACAATGATTAGGAAGACAAAAACTAGAAAGAAGGAAATAATGCTCACCATCAATCTCAGAAAGACAAAGACAGAAAAGCAATGCCACTTCCGAGGAACCCGGACGACAAAGACGGAAGATACGAACACTCCCACAGACGTGAGAGATCTCGAACCCGCTGATACGTCTCAAACGTATCTATAATTTCTGATGTTCTATGTTATTTTCATGCCTTATGCGACATGTTTCTTATACACTTTATGTCATTTTTATGCCTTATGCCAGTTCATGTTTTTTGTTGTTTTTTGTTTCAGAAAAGTTGTTCTGGAAATATTCTCGGAATTGGACGAAACAAAATCCCAGAGTCTTAGAAAGTAATCACGTACACGGAGTCCGGAGGATACCTGGAGGTGAAAGTAAAGTATGGGCACCTAGACGGGGGGGGGGGGGGGGTGAATAGGTGCTACGACCAATTTTAATTTTTCTTAAGTTTTAGGCTTGACAAGAAGGTAAATTCTCTAGATAGTGCAACTAGTGGTGAATTTACCTATATGACAAGGAAAGCAATTAATGCAACTAGTACAGCACTTAATACAACTAGTACACCAATAAATGCAACAAGTACTAGTAAGTAAAGAGAGGGGAACGAGGTAACCGATGGAAGCACACGGAGACACGATGTATTCCCGAGTTCCTCCTTGTTAAGGGAGTACGTCTCGTTGAGGGGTGTGAGCTCGCCATGAAGGCCTACTCAACGCCACAAAGTCCTCACCCTATTCTCCGATGAACTCCGCCACAAAGGCGTAGTTCACCTTCCACTATTGAACCCCTTTGAGGCGGGGATCGAATCCTTTACAAACAAGTTTGGGGCACACACCCACAACTTAATTGGGGGCTCCCAACACTCACAAATCACCAAGAGTAGCAAGAAGCCTAGGTTCTGCACAAAAAGAAACCCTAGGCAAAGATCCCTCAAGCAAAAGAGAGGGGAAATGAAATCCGGGTGGTAAAGATGTAGATCGGGGCCTTCTCCTTCAATCCTCCAAAGATCTAGGCTTTTGGGTGGGTGGATTGGGAGATGTAGCAAGGTGGTTGAGCTCCAACAATGGTGACTCTAATTCTGGTCGAGCTAGTTGGAGGTAGGTGGAGGGGAGGGGGTATTTATACTCCTCATAAAGACTAAGAGCCGTTGGAGCAGATCTGGCGAAATCACACCGGAGACTCCGGTGTAAAGGCCGGAGACTCCGGTCTGGTCCGGAGACTCCGGACAGTCTCTGGTGTCCCTCCGGTCTGGATGCAGTACTGGACACCACCCTGGCACACTTGATATTCTTCAGGAAAGTTTCAGTCCGGGGACTCCGGTCAGGTGGACCGGAGACTCCGGTCTTGGCGCTTCGGGAGGGCACAGAGAATGTCTGTGGTCTTGCGATGCAGAAAATCTTCACTCACACCGGAGACTCCGGTAAGTATCCGGTAAGTCTCCGGTGTGGGTACAGTACGCGACACCAAAAATTCCTTAGCGATTCTGAGAGAAAACGGCTCCACACCGGAGACTCCGGACAGTCTCCGGACACTCTCCGGTGTGGGTACAGTATGCGACACCATCTGTCCCAGAGGAAAATCCTGGGAGAAATCCCCACACCGGAGACTCCGGTCTGGTAGGACCGGAGACTCTGGCCTGGAGAAAAACTCCAGCAAACAGAGACTTGGACGGCTTGCTCCTTTTTGTACCAAAGCACCACCATAGTAAATAAGTTGGAATAACCCCTGAAATACATCAACACCTTTTAGTAGTACATGTGTTGTTAACAAACACCAAAACAAGATGATTTAAGCACGTTTGCACTTTCAATCTCCCCCTTTTTGGTGTTTGATGACAACACACATATTTTTGCAATTAAATCACAGCTAGGCTAAATTTGTAAAAGATAGAGCACTCACAAAGTGAGCTCCCCCTATATTTTACAAACAAAGCCCTTCTAGAGCAAACATTAGTGAACAATGATACAAGCAAGTAGAGACAATAGATAAAGCACACTGAATAATAATAATAATAAGGATAGCTTCTTCACGAGGTCTCTCACAATAAAACACAACCATTGTTCACTAAACAAGCAAATCGACTAAGATAGTGGGGAACACAAGCCATAAAAGGCAAAACAAGTTCAAAGACTTGTGTTCCGAATCAAATAAAGCAAAGCAATCCATGCAAAGTGGAGAAGACAAAGCTACTTCTCCCCCTTTGGCATCGAGACACCAAAAAGGGGCGAAGAGCACAACACGGTCCAAGGGCTCAGTCATCATCCTCGTAGTCCTTGTCATCATCCACCGGGTCCACGTCCGTGTCACTCGCATCATCATCATCATCTCCAGCTCCCTCATCATCATCCTCAGCACCAGTGTCAAAGAAACCAAGGTCCTCATCCTCCTCCTCATGCTCAGGCTGATCATCAACAAGTTCTTCCTCAATCTCAGGAGTACTAGCATGGTGTGTCGAGGAAGAAGGAGCCGAGGTGACATCCTCAAAGTCACCCCACGGAAACTGATCAATGTTCCACCCATCATAGGACATAGTCACAGAAGCGGTGGGAGGGGTGGGTGGAGTAGTGGGAGGAGTACCCATAGGATGTGTAGCTCCAATACCCGCATGGTCATGCAGCTTGGTGATCATCTTCTTCAGCTCGCGTCTCTCCTTATATGCAGCATGGTTCTCCTTGTGCACAACCACAGTCATGCATAGAATGTTGCGCTGGAACCAAGAGAGCTTCTTCATCTCATCCTGAGTCTCCTCCCTGCTAGAGCGGCGAGAGGGAGGATCAGCATTCTTCCTCCTAGAGCAAGGAGGTGCATCATCATCCCCCATGGGAGTGTCATCATCAGGAAGGTGGGAGGACAAGATCTGGAGAGATCCAACAGGGTGCAAAGTATCTGTAGCCAAGCTAGGAAGCTGATCAAGTATGGGCTTCATCACATAGGGAGCATAGACGGGCACCTTCTTGATCTCGATCATAGCAGAGTATATCTCCTCCTTAATGAAGTGCATAACATAAATCTCAAAACCCTCTCCATCAGGGCCAGCAAGACGACACTGGAAGGCCTGATAGAGGAGGTTCACGTGTCCACCACGAATAACATCTACATTCCCAACCTTGGGAGCAATGTTGCAGCGAAAGAGGCGAAGACAGATGTTGTATACCCTCCTCAGATCCTTGGCAGTGCCGCAAGTGGAGAGCTTCTCATACATAGGAGCCATGCGCTTCTTGTCATAAGCCACTCCGTGAACGTGCATGCGCTCACCATTCCCTTCTCCCCAAGGGTAACCAGGAAGCTCAGCAAACCGACTCATGGAAGACTCACACTCAACAGTCCCAGACATCCACCTCATAGTGACCCGGTCATCATCAGCAAGGGTGACAGTGGCAAAGAACTGCTGAATGATAGGAGGGTTGTAGTTCTGCTGAATGCCCACAAGATGCTCGAGTCCCAGTTTCCTAGTGATCCAGACTGCCTCCTCAAAGTAGTGAGAGCTGCCAAGTGCCTCTAAGTCAAGGACTTTCTGTGGACACACGGGCTGCCTGAAACGGGTGTATATCTCCTCCATGATCAACTCGGACTCCCTCCTCCAATAGTGAGCAGAAAGAGCAGTGCGAGCCATGGAGAAGAAAGGACGAGCCCTCATGATCCTGTACTCCTTCTTGCTCACAGATGCCACCGAGGAGATAGCATCAAATCTAGCCTTCTTCGCTGCTTCAACATTCATCCTGTTCTCGTGCTTCTTTTTCTGACGCCTCTCACTCTCAAAGGCACCCCTCTGACCATATAGACCGGTAGCTTCATCAGTGACCATGTAGTTGCGGGAGTGAGGACGGGAACCACGCTTGGCTAAGGACTTCACCCTTGTTCCTGAAAGCATACACAAAACAGAGAACACAACACCAGAGAAAGCATAATGAGAAAACATGTCCCAAAAGGGTGCAGGAACAAGACAGATGCAACAGAAGACATATCTGGAAGAACCACACCGGAGTGTCCGGTCTGGCAGACCGGAGTCTCCGGACACATCGGAGTCTCCGGTCTGATACACCGGAGTCTCCAGACTATTCGACAGCAGTGAGCATGGTTCTAACGGAGATGTACTACTGGTGAATCTAGTAGTTCCTACACAAGATAACTAGCCAAGGGGATGCTACCAACAGCAATTGCAACTTTTCCCTAAAGAAACTACCTAGATTTTTCAGATCTAGATAAAAACAAACAAAAACGAGGGGATAGGTTGTACCCTTGTCTCCTTGGCCGGCCATAGTGCCTCCCACGGATGGGAGAGGCAAGGGGAGGCGGGGGGACCGGTTTCCGGCGGTGGAAAACGGCCGAGGAGAGCTTCTGGCGGCAGCGGCGGCGCAGCAAGGCTATGGGGGGGCGTGGGGGAAGTGGGGAATGAAACCCTAACTTCCCTCAGCCCCCAGCTTTTATAATGCGTGCAGCACACCGGAGTCTCCGGTCTTAGCACCGGAGTCTCCGGCCTGGCCGGAGTCTCCGGTAAGGTAGACCGGAGTCTCCGGTCTTTCGCCAGAAAAACTTCCCAAAGAAGGACATGAAGTGCTCAACACTTAAAAAATTAGGAAATGAGATTTTGGCATGAAAAGATAGGAGCAACAAACAGGGAGGGAACTTGTACTCAAGAACACCGAGAAAAACAAAGAAAATCAAATAGTGAGTACATCCCTCAACAAAAATGCCAAAAACTCGCAAATAAGAACCAACTCTTCATGGAAGAGGTTGGTGGCCTAGGCCACCATGTTAGAGTTCATGGTATGCAACCACGAAGATATATCTTGGGGGCATTGCCATTACTCAACATTGAAGCTCACAATTCAACATTAGAAAAAGAGAGATCACAATGAATTTTTGCTTTGGGCATAATGGGGGGAGGGAGAACCCAATGTGTTAGGATAACACTCCCCCTATGTCAATGCCTACATCTAAACTCGAACACGTTTCATCTATAGGGGTGTGTGCAAGATCTTCAAGTCAAACTCCTTGAATCAATCACATTTAGTTCATTCCTCAAGAACACGAATCTTGCATCATCAAGTGGCTTCGTGAAGATATCCGCGAGATTGTCCTTGGTGGGCGCATAAGATAGTGCAATATCCCCTCTTTCCACATGATCACGGATGAAGTGGTGGCAAATCTCAATGTGCTTCGTTCTTGTATGTTGCACCGGATTGTATGCAATCTTGATGGCACTTTCATTGTCACATAAAAGAGGCACTTTATCCAAATGAACTCCATATTACTTGAGAGTTTGCCTCATCCATAACAATTGAGTGCATGCACTTGCGGCGGCAACATACTCGGCTTCGGCGGTGGAGAGTGATATGCAATTTTGCTTCTTCGAGGACCAACTTACAAGGGACCTACCAAGAAATTGGCAAGCCCCGAAAGTTGACTTCCTAACATCTTGATCACCCGCCCAATCGGAATCCGTATATCCATTGAGAGAAAATTGTGCCCCCTTTGGGTACCACAAACCAAATCTTGGGGTATGAACTAAATAACAAAAGATCCTATGAACCGCCACTAAGTGGCAATCCTTAGGGGCCGCTTTATACCTTGCACACACACCTACACTCAAAACGATATCGGGTCTAGATGCACAAAGATAGAGCAAAGAACCAATCATAGAACGATAAAGTTTTTGATCCACATCCTTACTCCCTTTAGGATTGCGTGATAGGTGACACTTGACTTGCATAGGAGTGTATTTGATCTTTGCATCTTGGAAGTTAAACCTCTTGATCATGTCTTGGGTATACTTGGCTTGAGAAATGAAAGTCCCACGGGCCAATTGCTTGATCTCAAAGCCAAGGAAGAATTTAAGCTCTCCCATCATGGACATCTCAAACCTGTCAGTCATAAGTTTAGAGAACTCATTATTGAAAGCTTGGTTAGTTGAGCCAAAGATAATATCGTCCACATAGAGTTGGCATATGAAAAGCTCTCCTTTTACTCTCTTGGTGAAGAGAGTGGGGTCGATCTTCCCAACTTCGAAACCACGATCATCTAGCAATTCTCTAAGGTGCTCGTACCAAGCATGAGGTGCTTGTTTGAGACCATAGAGAGCTTTGTCAAGTTTGTAGACATGGTTAGGAAAGTTGAGATTTTCAAACCCGGGAGGTTGCTTCACATATACCTCCTATTTTAGTGGACCATTCAAGAAAGCACTTTTCACATCCATTTGTTGCAATTTGAAATTGTGAGAAGAAGCATAAGCAAGGAGGATACGGATGGACTCAAGACGAGCCACGGGTGCGTAGGTTTCATCAAAGTCGATGCCTTCAACTTGAGTGTAGCCTTGAGCAACCAAGCGAGCCATGTTCCTTATGACAATGCCATGTTCATCTTGCTTATTCTTGAAAATCCACTTCGTGCCAATAAATTGTGGCAATCCTTTGGCTTCTCAACCAATCTCCAAACCTTGTTGCGCTCAAAGTTATTGAGATCATCATGCATTGCTTCAACCCAATCGGAGTCCTCAAGAGCTTCATAAACTTTCTTCGGTTCCACCATAGAGATATGAGCTTGATGTTCACAAAAGTTTGCCAATTGCTTTCTTGTGGATCTTCTAGTTTGAACATCCTCCAAGACCTTGTCGTCTTGGGCATCAATTTGCTTCAAAGCACTTCTTATCCTTTTGATACGACGGGCTTCGATCTCCTCATTATTGCGAGGAGGGATCACTTGATAATCTTGATCATTTGGGTCCCCATCTTGACCAATTTGGCCTTGATCAACATCATCATCATCATCAACAATAGTATCTTCAACACTTGCTTCATTTTGAGGAGAGGATGAAGAAGAAGGTTGATCTTGGCCTTGACCTTGACTCGCATTAATGAGAGGAGTGGGTACGACTTGCGGAGTCACTTGGTCAATGAGAGGAGGGTCTTGAACATGTTCTTGGTTAGGTGTAATAGTTGGCTCCTTGGCTTGTTCTTCTAGTGTAGAGGAGGGCTCCACTTGTGTAGAGCATAGTCCTTCTCGAGTCGCCATAAGGTGTCCCTCAATGGGGCGGAAAAATCCCACACCCATCCTTCCTATGGCTTCTTGAGGTATTTCAACATCTACATTAGAAACATGAAATTGCACCACTTGGGAGCCATCATTTTCCTCGAAAGCCACACTACAAGATTCTATGACAATCCGTGAGGTTTTGTCATAGACTCTATAAGTGTGGGATTCGGCACCGTAACCAACAAATATACCCTCAATAGTTTTGGATTGAAATTTAGACAACCTAACACCCTTGAT
The DNA here is from genome assembly GCA_028641055.1 of Alopecurus myosuroides. Taxonomy (NCBI): domain Eukaryota; kingdom Viridiplantae; phylum Streptophyta; class Magnoliopsida; order Poales; family Poaceae; genus Alopecurus; species Alopecurus myosuroides. The sequence continues at coordinate 275,504,630 of CM054059.1, forward strand.
CAAATAGAAACACTTACAACCGAATACACGGAAGTAGGAGACGTTGGGCTTGTTGCCGGTTAGGATCTCATATGGGGTCTTGTCCAAGCCTTTGCGGATGTAGAGGCGGTTGGAGGAGTGGCATGCGGTGGATATGGCCTCGGCCCATAAATATTGGGGAGAAGTGTACTCCGCCAACATGGTCCTAGCCATATCCAAGAGAGTACGAATCTTCCTTTCGGCAACACCATTTTGTTGAGGAGTGTAAGTGGCAGAGTATTGATGATGAATGCCTTCTTCACTAAGGAATTCATTCAATGTATAGTTCTTGAACTCCGAACCATTATCACTCCTAATAGCCATGATATGCACATTGTGTTGACGTTGCACTTGGTTGGAGAAATCGATGATGGTTTGTTGAGTCTCACTCTTGCACTTGAAGAAATAAACCCAAGTGTATCTTGAATAATCATCGACAATCACCAAGAAATACTTCTTGCCTCCAAGACTTGCCTCGGGCACGGCACAAAAGAGATCAACATGGAGAAGCTCCAAGATCCTCTTTGATGAAATAATAGTCTTGGCCTTGTGCACCTTATCATGCATCTTTCTTTCAACACACAGCCTACAAACGCGATCCTTTGAAAAGGAAACATTTTCTTTTAGTCCGACATAAGGCCACCTTTGTGAAGACTTTGCAAAGTTCTCATGTTGACATGGGACAAGCGGCGATGCCACAACCATCCCACGTCCGCCTTCCCGAAAAGACACATTTCTTGAGAGTTGGTTGACTTCAAAAAGTCTACCACGTACAACTCATTTTCAACATGTCCCACGTGAGCGACGTCAAGAGTCTTTCTCCTCAAAAGGACCACAATATCACCATAAAAAAAGACGGAAAACCCATCTTTCCAAGAGAGCGGACGAAAAGTAAATTATAACCAAGGGATTCGACAAGCATGACGTTCACGATAGTGATATCGGGAGCCACCACAACCTTGCCAAATCCGGATACCTTAGACTTGGACGAGTCCCCATAAGTGACGGTTGCTTGGATGTCATTTGGTCGCAACTCCATCACTAGTTCTTTGCTTCCGCTCATATGATTAGTGCATCCACTATCAAGAATCCATTTAGTCCCACCGGAAGCATAGTCCGGCAAGAGATCATTGACTAGAGTTAGGACCCGAGACGGGTCCCTTCATGTTAGCAACAAGGGTCTTTGGAACCCAAATAGTATAGTCAATGAAACCCTCAATAGGACCAACATATTTATCTTGCACAACACCGTAATAATCAACATATAAGAAATGGTGTGGATTGTTAGTTCCCGCGGAGGTGCTACGAGTAGTGTTGTCCCTCATGACACTACTACTCGAGGCAACATTGTTTGCTTGTGCGGGTGTGTGACGAGTAGTGTTGTCCCTAATGACAATGCTACCCGAAGCACCATTTTGGTTCTTCTTCTTGTTCTTCTTCTTGGCTACATAGCCAAGACCTTGCTTACCCACTTGTTGCCTTGGATCACTCAATTGTGGTCTAGAAATGACCGCATTAGAGCTCGGGGCAACCACTTGTGGGGTGGCTAACACAACCTTCTCAACTTGAGGGCTTTTGCCCTTGAGCCTTGCTAGCTCATCCTTCAACCTAGCATTTTCCTCAATAATATTTGCATGATCACAGGAAGAAGTAGAGGTGCTAGGATGGTTGGATTTAGTAAGTTGAGTTTGAAGTTGTTCATGCAACTCTTTGAGGGATGAGTGTTGGCTTTCCAAATCTTTGTGAGCATTGGTTAGCTTTTCAAACTCCTCGGTTAGTTTACCATGACCAACCCCAAACTCGACTTTATCCTTTTTAGCCTTTTTATATTTTGCAATAGCAAGATCACGTTCCTTAATGATTTTAGAGACAAGTTCATTATGGGTTGATGAAATAGATTCAAGTTCATCCTCTAAAGAAATTCTACCATCATGATCTTCTTCAAGAGTCATTGAGAGGGATGCAATTTCATCCGCATCCCTTCTCTCAACCTCACCTTTCTTCTCAAGGGCCTCTTGGGCCTCTCCCAATTGCCTCATGAGGTGCTCAAAGTACTTCTTGGTCTCCCCTTGCATGTTAGACATAGACCGGTCAAAAGAGACCCTTTCATCTTCTTCTCTAAGTCTAGCAATATGTTCTAGTTCACTAGGGGTCTTAGAGTTAGAAGAAGATGATACCTCCGTGGCCTTAGCCGTTAAGCACTTGGCATTGCGTTGAGGAATATTTTCATTGGGGGATTCAAAGAGAGATGACGAAGATGGAGTGGAAGCAATAGCTAGAGCGGCCACTTCACTTGTTGTTTCTTCTTCTTCATCACTCCCGAAATCATACTCCTCTTGAGTCAAGAGCACATACTTGGTGGGGGATTTCTTGTTGAATGGTTTCTTATTGAAATGTGGTTTCTTGTATTCAACCTTGGACTTGTCCTTGCGAATGATCTTGCCACTATGGTGCTCTCTACTCTCGTAGGGGAATTTCGTAATGAAGTGATGCTTGTCTTGGAAATTGAAGCAAAATCTAACTTTTTGAGCCCCATCATTTCCATAACGAGACTTGGTCTTCTCCTCAACAAATTTCTTGCCCTTGGGGGGATTGTTCCAAAACTTTTGCACGTTAATAGGAATGAGGTCCTTTAGAACGGGATCATAGTCTTGTTCCTTCAACGGAGGCAATGCCTCTTCTCCATCTTCTTCATTCTCAACCTCTCTTGATAATGCCTTGACCTTCAAAGCAACGGATGCTCCTTGGTGCATTCCAATGGCCCTAGCATGGTTGTCAAGAGTATTCTTGGTTTGCACTTTGTAGGAGCACAACTCTTGCATCACTTGAGTCGAGGTCATGATGGAGAAATCATGTCTTCCTTGAATGCTCTTCAAGTCCGTGCCCTCAAAGGGCATCACGGCAATCATGTATTTTCTCTTGATCCAAGCATCGTCAATATGCTTTGCACCCGCACTAGAGAAGGCGGTGGCAAGAGTTTTGAGTCTTCGATACATGTCAACATGATCTTCTCCATCACGCATGAAAAATCCTTCGGCCTCATTGGTCAAGGTGTCATAGCGATTTCTTTGCATGCTCTCATTCCCAACAAACATGATGACTAGTGCATCCCATGTTTCTTTGGCGGTGGAGAAATGTTGAAGATGTGGCATGTGGTTTGGACCCATGGCTTGTTGAAGGATGGACAATGCGGTGTAGTTTAGTTGGCAATCTACGGCTTCTCTTCTTGTGAGATTCTTGGGGTCAAATGGGTTGTATCCATCACGGGTGACTCTCCAAAGATCTATACAAGAAGAATTCATGTGAGTCTCCATATAGTATTGCCATTCACGAAAAGAATAGGCATCAATTTTAGGTGGATCTCCCCTAGGGATTATATGAGGATGGGGGACGGGAGGATCGGGAGAATAACTTCCGGGAACGACATGAAATCCTCCACTTCCTTCCGTACTAGACATAGTGGATTGTTCGGCGGAAGTATTTTTATGTGGTTCACCATCTACCCCTTTCTTGACACCCTCCGGTTCTTCCGGAAGGGATGAGTCGACCACCTCCGGTCCTTTGGCTTTGAGGAGTTGTGTCATGAGTTGACGCAACTCATCAAATTTTGTGTCTATGGATGAGGTCAATGAATTTCTCAATGCATTGATGTCGCACCCGGACTTCTATAGGATACTCATCGGGCCGTTGAATAGTAGATGAATGGATTACGGGGCTTACCTGCACCCGCATCCTCTTACGAGTAGGCCAACACATATAGTGTGACAACCAAACTCTACTATCCACCGTCGATGTAAACCATCTCATAGAGATCAGGATACTACCATTGACGTACTTCATATCATACACACATGGTACGTCAACGGCGTTAAACGAAATGATACCACAACAGATCTCTAAGACACAAAAGATGGAAATAAGTTGCAAATGGCTCTCACTAGAGCAGAGACTAGCAAATACAATCATCCAGAGGACACATGTCCCAACATATCATCATTACATCACAGCGGAAGCATTCAAAAGGTCTGAGTACAGACAAATCCAAATAGGCCTAAGAGGCCGGGAATGAAAAGAAGACGGATCCCATCCACGTAGTCTCGGATCCTGCCCTGGTCCGCTATCTACTCGTCAACAGTCTCGTCGTACTCCACGTAGTAGCGTCCATGGGGATCCGCGGAACCGAAGTCTGCAGAACACGCAGCCCCAAATGGGGTCAGTACAGACAAGTACTGGCAAGCAAGACTCACACTTCACCAAAGTGTACCCGGCAACACCCGGTACAAAAATGCTTTAGGTTCAACGGAAGAATAGGTGATACAAAAAGCACGGCAGCGGGCTGCAGTAACCAACTACAGAGACACACTACAACATCCGGCTAACAGAAAGAGATAAGATCGCGTATCGTAACCAACTGCAACTAACTCCAAACAAACCAATCCAATGTTACCCCCTACTAAGGAAGCAACCCAAGGATAACTCACACAGTTGGATTAATGATGGATCAGGTTATTGTGTCAATAATTCTATTACTAGTCAAATTGTTAATCATTAGGTGTAAGTTGTTCTGAGTACATGTTAGCCAGCAATTTCACCAAGTCAACCATAACCGTGGAAAACACGGCTTCTCGAGAAGATTTAACCCTGCAGGGATGCACCAATTTGGCTGTACACGTAAGAATATCCCGCCAGACGGGAATCAAACCCACCAAGCGAGGCACTCAACACAACTCAACTCTTCTTCGCATCAAGCCCAAAGCACCACGTGCTGTGCGTGCGCGGCTAATCGAGCCCCACGAAGAAAAGGGGACCCTCATAGCACTGGAAGACCACGCCGCCCTAAATGCCGACTACAAAAGTTCCACCCTGGCCTCGGGTTCGTACCTGCATATGCGTGCAGCAAATGGAAAGCCCGAACTAAGTGCGGCGATTTGGACGAGATGCGAATCGAATCAAATTGAGGGGGGCGCCCATACACGCTTCCCACATGCGGTTACTGCGCTCATCATGGATCAGTAGACAAGACCCTTTTCCTAATTAGGGTCGACACTAGCAGACCTCAAAACCACGCCGGGCCTCCTGCCGGTGCCTTATCATCAAATTATTATTACCCAACATTAACATGATTGTTGCTTAACCATCGAGCCCAGAACATAATAAATATGGTAAAAGAAGTAACGGACAACAGACTCGAGCACAAGCAACCCTAAGCATACTAGTAAGACACGGGCAACAAGCAACGGGGTTATAGGTGTGGAGGTGAGGCAATATCAGGGTTATAGGATAACATGTGGTAGGATCGGGACACAAGCAACGAGTCATAGGGCTAGCAGAAATAGACAACGGAATGTATCGGTATCCAGTGTGGAACAGGAACACAATGGTTCATGTGAGTGAATACTTGCCTGCAAACTCAGTAGCCTGGTACTGAGCTAACTCCTCAGTAGTAGTGTCGTAAACCTCGTCTGTCTCAACGTCGTCGTCTATTCGAGAAGAAGCAAACAACAATCGAAAAGAGACGAACAATCAATAACATGGCATAGTGCACAAACATGGGATGATGCATGCCAAATTAATTGATGCATCAAAAATAAACTAGTTGACAAGATAACATGTTTAAATGGACCCATATGCAATTTGGATTGCATATGGAAAGCCCATGAATTTAATGGTGGGATTAATGATCTACAACTAACCATCAGGTGAAAGTGGATTAGCATGATGCATGGATGATGAAAACAAAGAGGAAACAACAATGGAATCAATTTGATATGTTGTTTACCAAGTTTGGAAATTTATTTATTAAGTTAGGAAATTTGCTTCTTAAAGGAGTTACACAAGCATTTGTTGTTTTCACCAATTTTAATTGTTCAAAATAGATAACAAAGTTCATATCTGAAAAGAACACAAGATTTTAGTTGGAATACATGTCTCATTTGTTGAAAAAGGAATTAAGATGAATTACGTATCAATTAAACAAGATTTAATTGGATTTAATTCAAGTATTAATTTTAATTGAATTTTATTTGTTCAAAACATTAAATAAAATTCATATTTGAAAAGATTATGTTTTTCTGGTTTGAAAACATATTTTATAAATTAAATTTGAGTTTAAAATGATTTAGTTATGAATTTAATCAAATGTGAAATGAATTGTTTGAATTTGGAATTTGAAAACATTTGAATTGTTCAAAACAGTAATCAAATGAGTTAAATAGGTAGAGAATTAAATTTGGTTCAGTAAACATATTTTATGTAGTGTTCCCACATTTAAATAATGTAAGGACACCTGTGTTATTGTGCTAGTCCCTGGATCAATTGCTAGCACCACAGTACAAAATGAAATATCATGCAAATGCATCAAATTCTATTACATCGCATGATCCAGTCTTTACAAAATAATATTACAACTTGCATAGTCTTAAAAGACTAGCAGAAAACAAAGATATACAGCGGAAGACATAGTACAACATTGAGCCCATCTTCTTCATGTGCCACAGGCAAAACATGTTGGCGATAGTCTCGAGATCCTAAACGAAATCCTCACTCGTCGTTAGAAAGATCTGCAATATGGAATATGCAGCCACAAGGGAGTCAATACAATTTAATGTATTGGCAAGTAACACTATGGTGGATATAAATGGCAAGACTAATACTACATGCTTATTTGGCTAAGTGGAGTTTAGGCTAAGTTTGCATAAAGCCAATTTTGTCCTATCTCTTTTGTAAAAGAAACTTTTCTTTTCAAAGGGGTGGCAACATTGGATTAAGATCCAAGCACCACAATACTGTTCACTTGGTCAAAATTTTACTTATTGAAAATTGATGATGAGATTCTTCCGTCAATCCTTGTCCAGCTGCTCATAGTTGTCCATAACCGGGGACACGGCTAAGATCTTAGTTTGTTGACTCTGCAGAGGTTGTGCACTTTCACCCTTTGTCTTCAATTAGCCCAAACATCCTATACACCCGGAGTGCATCATGGAAAGGAGAGAATTGAGACGAGATCTTTCAGAAGAAGAAGTCCAAACCCACCGGCAAGACCCGTTCCACCTATAATTTTGCTACATCTGCTTGTCAAGTCTGGGCTGAACCCTCACAACTTAATTGATCAAGACAGAGCCCATATTGTCAAAAGGCTGCACGGGAAGCTACTAGATTTAGAGGGACATAGTAATCTCTTTGTTCCTGGGTGGCCATCCGCAAGTGACAACCTCAAGTGGAATAACCCTTAGATAAGGGCCCTGAGGAAACACTCAACATAATCCAGTCTTACCACTTCCACCCAGGTGGTTCATTTATTAGTTATACTTAGAATTTTCCTCAACATCTAGTAAAACAATTTGTAATATTGCATAGCATCTACTAAGTTCTAAGGCTATCAAAATAACAAGGGTAAAAGAGATGGCTACACACTACTAGGATAATAGCATAGCATCATATAACTTAGTAAAATTTCCTATCATGCATGCTACTCAAAATCAACTAATGCATATAGAAAATAATGGGTAGTTGATGGTGTGTTACTTGCCTTTGAAGTCGGTGTTGAAACACACTCTCTTCACAAATAGAAAATTCCTCTCCGTATAATCTATTAATTGAAAGAACAATAAAAATAAACAAGCAATTCACATAACAAAACAAAATCAAGCAAGCACAATAATGTCTCTCTCATTAAAATGGTTTATATTAATTCTTGTATGGTCAAGGCTTGACACATATTTCAATATACAAAAGAATTATGATGATTAGATGTGTGTTTTGTCCTTTATGGTCAAAGGTATTTAACAACTATGGATTCCAGTTTAACATTTGAAGTCAAATTTAAGATGTTTGTGAATCCCTATTCACAGCCACACAGCCAGCCAAGTTGCCAAACAGGGCAACTCAGAACAGCAGCTTTCCCTGGACAGCAACTTTCCCTGCACAGCACCACAGCCAGCTACAGCCAGCCACAGCCAGCCCAAACAAACACACCCTTAAGATGTTTGTGAATCCCTTGAATTTAATAAAGCTTGGTTTTGTTCTCTCTGGACGGAGAGTATGACTTGGTGATATGTCGTAAAACAACCAATTTAAATGTTTTATAGAATTTTAACTATGGCAAAAATACCAAATTAGAGTATCTAAATTTTATACCACTTTATTAATGTTTAGAAATTATTGCCAACGGGGATATAAATATTCTGATATTCCATGAAACCTTTCGTTTGCAATTTTTGGATTTAAAGTTATATATAAAAGAAATACAGAAACTCTTCAAATGATGATCGAGTAGTTTAAATTAGGCAAACATGAACACTAAAGATGTATAATTGTTCTACATGTTCCAACGATTTCAGGGATGTCTAATTTGCAAAATTTGTATAAATAGAATTGAAGATGTGATTCCTAGAAGATCATGACATTTTCTTTACATAATACCGTAGGATACATATTCAATTAAGAAAGTAATTTTCAGAAGTATTATCAAGATCGTGTAAACAACAACAACTCACCGGCAGTATCTTATTAGTGGCCGGAAAGAAAGAAAAAGAAGTACGATCGCGACGAGAATACAAACTTGCCCGTTTATTCCTAAACGAGGTTGATTAATTATTTCCAGGTTTAAGTGCACGCGAATAGTGTTTGAGTTGGAAACCTAGTTTTAGTCCAAGACGTATTAGTGGAAGCTGTCAAAAGGTATGGTATGTATGCACTGTCGGACCTATAATTTTATACCGAAACATGAGAAAATTTGAAGTGATTAAAACATCAATACGATACACATGTGTGTGTGCATGCGTGGTACTAGTGCTAGCTGAAAATAAGAATCCATCAAGCTAGCTAGTTGTGGCTTGTCACGAGTGATCCATGGACCAGTGCGTGCATGTCTTGCCGGACCAGTGCGTGCATGACTTAGGAAAGAACATGGTCGCTTGATCTAAGATGGAGGGCTGGGACCAAAATGAAGGGAGAGGCTCACCACGTGACGAGGCTGCTGTGCTTGTTGATACGAAGATGACGGCGGCTCTCACGCGGGTATGGGCGTGCTGCGTCGTGGCGGTGAGTTCCCGGACGCGTGGAGAGGTCGGGAAGTTGTCGTGGGACCTCACGGTGTTGATGGCGCCGAGGCAGGGGACGATGGAGACTCCTTGGCAGTCCTTGGCAGGCTCCTTGCGGCGACACGAGCGGACAGAGTGACGGCAACGTTTCCAACAACGAATAGATGACAAACCATAATGTCCTGAAGGTAGGCAAAGGTGAGAGGAGTCTATTGTAGAAAGGAGTTCATAAAAAGATCAACCTACGCGACATACCGGTCCGATGAACTCAGCAAGATCCAAAACAAGACGTCGATGGTGCGGGACGTACAGAGCTCATCTTGAGATAAAATCTGAACGAGAATGAGGGAGGAGGGCAAGGGGAACGCAATGGACAATTTGGTTCGGCTTTATATTGGCTGAGGAGGGAGATCGGGAGATCAATGCCAACGGATGGCATTCGGTTCATCAGCTTCATTTGGGTGATTAAGACAGTGTAATGGAAAAATAACTCCCTGAATGGGACCGTGATTGACTGAGGAGTAATTTTTGTGTTTATTGCAATTCATTTCCGGGTACATAATGGCCTAGTGGGAGAGGGAGAGGTTACTGCCATGTATGCCATGTATGTAACGTACACATTGCTTCTGTACGTGCTAGCGAGGAGGAAGACAACCTGGTCGCTTGGATGGGCCAGGATTCGGCCCAGTTTGTGTAGTTCGGCCCTTTTTTTTTCTCTTTCCTATTTTTTTATCTTTTTTTTTAATTATCCAATTGAGCTCAAAATAACTTCTAAAGATTTGGAAAACCAAAACCTATCAACAAAGAACATTTGTGTGTTGTTTTAACACATTTTAGAAACTGAAATATTGAAATGTTTGTAGAAAGTTTAGCTGACACTTTATGTCAAATTTAAATTGAATAATAAGAAAATATATTAATCGTATTTATGTGCCCAATAAAATCTTGTAGAATCATTTTATTGTTCAAAGCATTGATGAATAATTTAATATTTCATAAAATACTTTTGGGGTTATAAAATATATTTTTTATGCTAGAAATAACCAAGGATCATAACACCCAATTTATAAAGTTCAAAACATTCTTTTCAGAAACAATTATTTGAATAAAACAAATAATATGAAATAGGTATAGCTTTAATTAACTTAAATTTACTTTGTAAAATATTTTATAAGGGATACTTTCCAAGTTTATGAAATATAAGATTGTTTAGATATCAATCCAATTATCTTGGCATAAGTTATAATTTTTTTTTTGTGTGTGTTTTGATTTTCTAGGATTTTGGTGACTTGTATTAACAAGAAAACAAAAAGTTTCAAATTTTTGTGATTTTTGAGTTTTTCCAAAAATCAGGGATGTTACAGACTACCACCCTTAAAAGAAATCTCGTCCCGAGATTTGGGAAGGTTAGAAAGAAAGATTTGGGTAACTGGGTTCCAAAACAACTGGGTGGGCTACCACCCTTAAAAGAAGCTTTGGTAGGTAGTCTATTTTCATTAGATTGGAGTGTAGATTAATTCTGAGATTGGCATGGTAGAGTTGTAGACCAACATAGGTATGTTGGACTACCTTTGACACGGAGGGGTCACTTTTTGGGTCAAACAAAAGATCAAGTTGAGAGGATTTCACAACATCATCTCATTATAATGGGAACACATTTCTCAGACATTCATTTTGGTTTATTACACTGGAAGAAATTCTAAGGAAAATGAATTTATTTTCAACATAAAACTTTGCCTAAGATTACTTCTTGGTGATATACTTCTTCATGCCTTATCTTCCTTCCTTCAGAGAGTCATATTTCCTTCCTTCTCCTTTTGAGGGCAATTATTTGCATAGTGTCCTTTTTCTCTGCATTTGAAGCATGTCACTTGGCTGATGTAGTTGGGGTTTTGAAGTCCCTTTTCAGGGCAGTCATTGGCATAATGTCCTGTATCTCTGCACTGAAAACAAGTGACTTTGCTTAGGTCCTTCCTTTTTATTGGTGTAATATTGGCCATGATGTCTTCATACTGCTGTCCAGTATACTCAACTATGTTGGTTGAAGGTCTGGGTTTCTTGTTGGGACAATTTCTAGATAAATGTCCATCTTCTTCACAAGAATAGCAATTCTTGGTGGAGTGTTTGGATGAATATGGATGTGGTGTAGTTTTGGCTCCAGTATCCATCTTGACATGGTCCATCTGAAAAGTATCCAGCTTGCGTTTTCCCTTCACTTCTGGTTTTCCTAAGTTCTCTTGGATTGCACTAAGCATTCCCATTTTGGCTTGTTGTCCAACTTGTTGTACCATGGGGTAAAGTGGACATTGTGTTGGAACATGTGTTGTTCCTTCACACAGAAAACAAGTAACTTGAGTGAAGTATCCTTCAGTTGAGTTGTTTGCATCACCATGGGGCCACTCATCAGGACAATCTTTGGAATAGTGTCCTATCTCTCCACAAGATTTGCAGGCTTTGAGTGTTGAAAACATTTCTTCTTCTGTCTCCTGGTTATCCCTAGATACCAAGGGTTTATGGTTTCCACTATTGGTCATGTTTTGGGACATCATGTGCACTATCTGGGATTGGGTATCTAACACTTGTTGCATTCCTGGTGCTAACTCCATATTCGAGTTGCTTGCTTGGTTCTGGGTCATCAGTTGTATCAGCTGAGTTTGAGCTTCTAGCAGCATCTGCATTGCTATTGAGTTCTCCGGGTTGTTGGCATTCTGGCTAGACATCTGTTTTGAGGTTTTAGGGAGGATGAGTAGAGGTTAGAAAGGATCTAAGAAGGTTCCTATCCAAACACAGCAGATCAAGGAAACTCATCTTACACACAACACATAACAAACACAAAGCAACACATTCATCACACCAAACCACATAGTTTTTAGAAAACACTAATATTGTCATACCACACTCATTGGTATGATCAATACACTAACACGTTAACGTTGTTCTAACCAAGTAACTAGATTGGTGGTCTCATCTATATCTTCTTGAACTTTTCTTCATATTCTTCTCTCCATGTCTTGAGGTGTTCTTGATTGTTGGGAAGTCTATGTTTTTCCTCAAATTCTTCAAAAATCTTGAGTGTAGGGCTTCATGTTGTGAAAATACTCCTTGCACTTCTTGGTATGGTCATCAACATTCCCGTCTTGATGGTATTGAAGAGGTAGGTCATCTAGAAATTTTTGAAGGTGAATAGTAGATGAGAGAATATGAGAAAAATTAAGATGGTTGTTTTGTTTATAAAAAGTTTGAACATAGAAAGTTTTCAATCCTAGGTTGATCAATGGGTTATTAACAACTTGTTGCAAATTGGATATTCACTATAGTGAGAGATACTGGCACCCGCAAGCCAATCAGGGAACGGTCTCGTGTCCGTGGACACGTAAAGTTGTCCGGGCCGCTTCATCTCACTATGCCGCTAGGATCCAAAATACTCTAAGGAGATAATAACATGATCAAAAATGGCTTCCAAACCTAAGGGTCTCGAATTCTACAGGCAACACAATGCTCTGATACCATTTTGTAGTGTTCCCACATTTAAATAATGTAAGGACACCTGTGTTATTGTGCTAGTCCCTGGATCAATTGCTAGCACCACAGTACAAAATGAAATATCATGAAAATGCATCAAATTCTATTACATCGCATGATCCAGTCTTTACAAAATAATATTACAACTTGCATAGTCTTAAAAGACTAGCAGAAAACAAAGATATACAGCGGAAGACATAGTACAACATTGAGCCCATCTTCTTCATGTGCCACAGGCAAAACATGTTGGCGATAGTCTCGAGATCCTAAACGAAATCCTCACTCGTCGTTAGAAAGATCTGCAATATGGAATATGCAGCCACAAGGGAGTCAATACAATTTAATGTATTGGCAAGTAACACTATGGTGTATATAAATGGCAAGACTAATACTACATGCTTATTTGGCTAAGTGGAGTTTAGGCTAAGTTTGCATAAAGCCAATTTTGTCCTATCTCTTTTGTAAAAGAAACTTTTCTTTTCAAAGGGGTGGCAACATTGGATTAAGATCCAAGCACCACAATACTGTTCACTTGGTCAAAATTTTACTTATTGAAAATTGATGATGAGATTTGTCGTGGGATAATCACGGCAGATGTTACCGGGGGTAACTGATCTTGGGGCAAGACGACACAGGTATTTGGGAGAGGGTTTAGCTCAGAGGAAAACATGGCGTAATTCGATCTGGTAGCCGGCAATCAAAGTCGCCGAGTCTCCGATCTTGATATAATAACTCAACTCTGGAACTACACTTGATGCTCGATATCACACGATGTTGCTAGGGTTCTTAGGTCTCTGTCTAAAACTAGACTCGGGGGTTGGTTTATAAAGCACCCATACCCCCTGGCTTATTCCCCAAGGCGCACCCTGATTCCTACCCGGACACGGCACACAAACCCTATCTTTCCTTTACAACAACCTACAACCCGGGTCACCGGGCCTACAAACTTGGGCCTTCACAGGTTTCCTTATCCTCGGCCGGATCCTGCACAGTGTCCTTTGGGCCGGGTTATTCCTTGGTGTATGGCCTACCGGGTTATCATCTCCCCGTCAGTAGTCCCCAGAATAGCCTGGGCTTCATGGATCCTCCTTGAAGCGCTTGCTATTCCCTGCAAAGGTATCAAACATACGGGCATATAGAGGCCGGGTTAAGATGTTTTGATATTCAGCCAGGCCTCATTCCATGGTGGCCATATAATAACCCGGGTTTTTCCTCCGAACATTTTGGCTCAAATTTCCAGGTCCAAATCATAATGAAAACGCCAGGATCCCGTGCTCGATAATCAATCCTGATATCCCGGGGTTAACCTCCTTCTTTCTTTTATCCAGATGCCCTGCTCAATATTTGGCGTGTATCTCGCAAAATCCTCGTGAACAACCGTCACCCCACGATTTCCGGCTTCTGGCCATCGCGATAAGCTCACCCTTACTCTATAAATAACACCAAGAGGGTAACCCTAAATTCGTCACCACGCCTCAACTTCCCCTTTCTCTCCTTGCTCCTTGCTTCCTCGCAGCTCCGCCGCCAGAGGCTCGCGCACATCATCAAAGCGAACTTGCCCCCAGCCTTACTCGCCCTCGAGCCGTCCCGTGCCGCCGCCAAGCTCCGCCATCGCACCTTTATTCCTCTCGCCAAGAATCGTGAAGGGGCACTCGAGCCACGCCGCCCAACACCGTCGCTTCCATACCTCAATCTCTTCAGTAAGCCTCTTATATCTGCCTAATTTATCCTTGCAATTTTTCCAATTTCAACCAGGATCGGATCTAGGTCAACCCGTGAACCACTCTTCTGATTACATCAAATTAGATCGATTCGACATCCACCAACTCTTTTAACCACCTGCTATATAGTCGCAACTCATCCCCTATCAATATTAACCATCAAAACTCCTGTAGGATCGCTCGCAAACTTTCCCATCTAGATCCGTTCCTCCTCGATTTTTCGCTCTCTGCATTAACACCCGGAAAATCCTCCCTTTCCAGCTACTTTACTTGCAATAGATACATGGGAAACCACCCATCGAACCCAAATGCTTTTCCTCACGTAAGTGACCTATAATTTCCACAGTTGCACTCAACACCCGGATACTTTGTAATTTCCGCACCATAGCATGATACCCGGATAATTCTCAACTTCATACTTTCTTGACACCTTACACTCGGATACTTCAACACTCCCGGGTCTTATTTGATACGCCTCTTTTCCTGGTGCTTTGCAGGTTGACCCCATGGCTCCCAAACGACAAGGAAAACAACCGACCCAGGCGAGAAATACCCAAAACATATCCGCCAACTGGGGGCGTTCCACAGCTACGAAAGCCAAGTTGGAGGAGCTAGCCGAATTAGGAACTCTCCCTTCTCAGAAGGACATTCACTGGAGGGCGCCGGGCAGTGAGACCCGGCCCACACCCACAGAAAACGAGGTAATCTGCTTCGTAGAGCACGTGACCCGGGGATTCCGTCCTCCGGGTCACCCTTTCTTTAGGGAGGTCTTAGATCACTATGGACTCCGAATGTTCGACATAGGGCCTAACTCTATGTTGAACATCACCCACTTCATTGTTCTCTCCGAATCGTACTTGTGCATGCCGCCGAGTTTAACTCTCTTCATTGAGTTATTCCAATGCAAGCCGTGCCGCGAAAGCGGCGACGGAGCGCTCCTAACCTGTGGCGGGGTATCCATCCAGCGCCGCAGGAATTCTCTGATGCCAACCCTCAACCTACACTCCCACGTCAAACACTGGCAACTGTCCTTCTTTTATTGCCGCGATACCTCCCCTGACAGTGAAAAGAAGCTGCCGGGTTACTCAGAGACCCCCCTCGAGCCCTCCGAGTCTTTCAGTGCCTTTGCATCAGATTCGGACAGGGAGACAATCCTTCCCTTGCTAACCAAGATGGCCATTCTCTCAGCCCAAGGCCTCCTCGGGCTCAATTTAATAAAAACATGGGTTGATTTCCGGATACAACCCAACTCCGTTCGCACCAAACTGATGTGCGAGTACTCAGGGCACACCACAGATACGCTCCGATACTCAACCAAAAGCTTTGCAGCCGGCGATACTAACAAGACCATCAAAGGCTTCTTAACGGAGAAGCTGGAGGTGATAAAGGGCATCACCGGGTTACCCCCGTTTACTCGGGACAACCCGGCTCCAGCGGTAATACCTGATATCCATAACTTACTTCCGCATCTTGACTCGATGCAGCTTCTAACCCTTATTCCCATTCCTTTGTCTTAGGCTGATGACCCTTTCTGGAGAGTTGAACCCTTTCCCCCTTCCAGAGACCCGGAAGACGAGGACGAGCCGGCTGATGGTAGCGAAGGTATTTGTACAGGATCTGTATATCTTTACTTGTATTACTTCCCTTTCGTTTATCTTTTCTCCAACTAACACACATCCGACTCGCAGGACTGGAGGACGAAGGCGAGGCCAACGAGGATGACCCGGAGGCAACTGAATCAGACCAAGAAACAACAGTCGGAGCCAAAAGGAAAGCCAGAGGAGCCGTATCCAAGGTTCCTTTTTCCTCGTTATCCTCTGAACCTTACTCCTTTGACGCCATGCGACGACTTAACCATCAATTATCAAATTCGTCGTGCTTGAAGGACTCCTCCCCAGCCAAACGCAGAGTAACTCGGAGTTCCCCGGGTGAAGATCCCCTTAACCCGGGCATCTCTATTTCCTCGGTTCCTCGTGGCGGCGCTCCTCCGCCTCGTCCTTCCGACTCTCCCCAACGCCACCCTTCTCCTAACCATCCACGCGCCGGGCAATTCCGGGTCCCGTTGGTAGTTCCCGTGGCGACCTCATCCGCTTCCAGCGGCGAGCTCCCGCCTGATTACACCGTGAACGCCGGGTAAGTTTACGCTACATGATTTCCTTTTACGCCTACAAATTTCCACTCAAGCCACCATCATCACTGATAACCGATTTTTCCCATCCTTCTTTTAGCGCTCAAGCCGTCGTCAGTGACCCGGAAAATATAGAAGCAGATAACCATCAGGCAGAGAAACCGACTGACAATGCAGACGCCGCGACTGGCGATGATACAGCGAATAACCAGGAACAAGGCCCTCTGAACAATCCACTTCCCCGAGCTGCCGAATCTCCTTCCTCATCAGAACCAGTAGACGAGGAGATCGAAGTTCTAGATACAAGGATGAGTTCTCCCAACCCGGCCACCCAAACTGTCCGGGTCTCAACTCCAAGGGCGGGGAGAGCCCCTCCACCAGACGACCGAGCTGCCGGCTCTTCCGGTGCTCGATCCGAGGAACTGACCTTTACCCAGATGCTAGAAACCCTTTGCACTTTAAGGTCTAATGAAGAGAACATCTTGGGAGCTTTGATAGCCAAACACGAGGTAAATCCGACTAATGTTGCTTATGCCTTTGTCCAGTCCCCAAGTTCCGAGTGAATTGGTTCATGATTTACTTGGGACTTTATTATACAAACGACTCATAACTTATTCCTCTACCCAACTGATCCTTTGTTTGCATGCCTGCAGGCTTTCGTAACTCAATCCGATGAAAAACTGGCGGACGCCACCAAGCTCATCGAAAAGGAGGTAGCTTTACGTGAGGCAGCCGAGGCCGAGTCTAGGAGGAATAAGTTGCTAATGAGGAAATATAGGAAAAGGGCTCATCGAGCAGAAGATGACCTAACGAGCCTTTCCGTCCAAATATCGGACACATATCGTGCTTTACTTGGTACGTTTCCTCCTCCGGTTTATCTTTTTGATAAATAGCAACAGTTTCCCGACTTATGTCTCCATTTCCTCAGGCCCGGACGAAACCATGCCGGAAGAGGACGACCTGGCCAAGCTGAAAATCATGAATAGCGCTATCCGGCAACTATGTGCCGGAACCAGATGGATCCTTGACGAGTTGCGGTGTCCGGGTAGAGGACATGTTGATCTGAAGAGGCTGCTGGACGCCTTATCCACTGTTCCCGAGTGGATTCGGCACTGGAAGCGCTCGTCTTGCCGGGTTGGAGTGACCCGGGGGCTTGCACTTGCCAAGGCTTATCTCCCCAAGCTCGAGCTAGCGAGGCTTATGAGCGGCTTCCCAGAGTTCAAGCTTGACGGATCCAAGTTTTCGGTGAAGGATTTTCAGGCCATCCAGAAGGAGGTCCGTTACCCGGCCAGCGTAATTGCTGATGAGCTGGACGTTAATATACTTGTTCCAGCATATGATTCTGCCGGTAAAGTAATTAAGTCAGATCTTCCTGAGCCGTATGACATGCTGGCCCGGTGGAAGGAGGAAGCTGCTGCGATAAGGGCGGAGGCTGCCAAGAAGCAAGCTGAAGTCGACTCTGCTCCTGCTACCTCAACACCAGTCGTTCCGCCCCCTGCAGGGGCTGGTACCGCTGATCCGGGTGCTGCTGCTACCACCAATGATGGCAAGGGGAAGGCCAAGATGAACGCCGAGTGATATGTGGTTTCTAATGCCTCTTCTTAAGAGCCAGTCGGTCAACATACTTTTTGAAACAGTTATATTTTGGGTGGTGCACCTGTGCACCTATGATATTTTTTCATCAGGATTTTGTAATGCACGCTAAGGCCTTGATATACTCGATGCCTGTTCCGGCCTTTTAAGTTTAAGCTCATCTGTTCTCGATATCTGGTTTTATTTATTGTTCCTTTTGTGAAAACTCAATTTCCGGGTCTCATGGGTATTGACAAGCGGATTTTGCTTCGAAGTCCCCAAGTCCCCAGGACTCGGATATTTGGATTTTTGCAACTATACAAGTAAGCCACTTTTTCTCTTTTCAAGATTTCAAGCTACCGGGCCCGGATTGCCGAGTCTAGGACACTTGATCTTGAAAAGGGAACAAACTGCTTACTGCTAATTTCACAAAGATCCACGAGTTGTTTCACATAGGTTTTGAAGTTATGCTTAATAGTCGTTGAGTTTCGAGCTATTCAGCCTTGTACTCTGCATAACTTGTGGTTTAGATGACCCTTTTGACTGTCTTGTACTGTAAGCCGGCTTTCGCGTGGATACCATGTTGTTACATCAATACGAAGACGTAGCCAGCCAATCCCCGTCGGGTTTCATGACTAACTGCCATCGTAAGCGAACAAATCATGCCACTTTAATGCGAGTCACATCGAGCTTAAGTAAGAACAGCCAAGAAATTTGGACTTCTTTGTACGGTTATAAGATTGTAGCCGTACTCGTTTGCAAGTAATCGGCCCTTATAACTCATAGGCATCATGGCCGGGTCTTTGAGTTTGTAACTGTGCTATTCAAGCGACCAGCCCCCAAGACCTAGATATACGCATCGTACTGAGAGTACATAACCTGATAACAACCATCTCTTTTCTTGATAACCATCTCTTTACTTGATATGAAAAATCTAGGTCAGCAAGCCGCCTCATTAAAAACCCGTCCAGTCCCCAAAGGTACCCTGGATAGGAAAAGAGTACGTCTGAAAACCTGCTGCCTATTACATCGTGCAATTCCACTTGCCAATATAGTCTTTACTAAGTATAATACGGACGTAGCTGAGCCACGTTCCATGGTCTATCTCTTTGTTGCATAGATGAAGTGGTGTGTGCGGTGTCGTTGACTGTAGCCGACTCTTCCCTTGCATCTATCAAATAATATGATCCGTTATGCAGATTCCGGCTTATGATAAATGGTCCTTCCCATGGTGGTGATAATTTGTGTTTTCCTTCGTTTGACTGTATCAGGCGCAGAACCAAGTCTCCTTCCTGGAATACCCGGGTCTTCACACGCCGGCTATGATACCTCCGTAGATCTTGCTGATATATGGCTGATCTTTCCAGGGCTTGTTCTCTTTGCTCTTCTAACATATCTACGGCGTCCTGCCGGGTTTTTTCGTTCTCTACTTCGACGTACCATGTCCATACCCCAGACAGCAAACGGCCAAGTTAACGGGATAGTCCGCAACTCCATAGCCGGCACATGGGTTTGGCGAGCGTACCTTTGACATCCGTCACACCTTGCTACCAATCGTTCCGCATCCGCTAGGGCCGTGAGCCAGAAAAACCCGTGTCGATAAGCTTTAGCCACAAGAGACCTTGTGGACGCATGATGTCCACAGTCGCCTTCATGGATTTCCTTGAGAATCTGTCTGCCTTCTTCCGGCGCTACGCAGCGCAAAAAGACTCCTGCTGCACTTCTCTTGTACAATTCCCCATTGATGATAGAATATCCCTTTGCTCGCCTCAAAATTTGCCTTGCTAATACCTCCTGTTGTGGTAACTCGCCTCGTGATAGGTAGGCCAAAAACGGTTCTGTCCACTCGGGAATAGTACGTACAGTGGCTACGAGTCCTGAATCCGGGTCTTGATTTGCCAATTCCTCCTCTAACTCGATTTTAACTGATGGTCGCCATGATTCGTCCAGGAAAACATTAGGTGGAACCGGCTCTCTGCGCGAGCCGAGTCTGGCGAGGGCGTCGGCTGCCTCATTCTTTCTTCTGTCTATATGCTCCACCTCATACCCGGAAAAACATCCTGCAACCCTATCAACTTCCCTGCGGTATGCTGCCATAGTTGCGTCCTTTCTATCCCACGTTCCTGACACCTGCTGTACCACAAGGTCCGAATCTCCGAAGCATCGTATCCTCTTGATGTTCATCTCTTTGGCTACCTTTAAGCCATGCAATAGGGCCTCATACTCGGCCACGTTGTTGGAACAGTCGAAGTGAATTTGTAGTACGTAACTCAATTTGTCTCCTTTGGGTGATGTTAGCACCACCCCAGCTCCTGATCCCTCGTACTGCTTTGATCCGTCGAAGTGCATGATCCATGACTCGGAATTTGGAACCGTTGTAGTCATGCCTGTATGTGTCCAGTCGTTAACGAAATCAATTAAAGCTTGAGATTTGATTGCTGACCTGGGTTCGTAGTTGATGTGATAATCCCCCATCTCTATCGCCCATTTGGCTATTCTTCCCGTCGCGTCCGAGTTTCTGATGATATCCGACATTGGTATTGAACTAACCACTGTTATGGGATGTTCTTGGAAATACGGCTTCAGCTTTCGGCTGGCCATAAAGACCCCGAACACCAACTTTTGCCAATGTGGATAGCGCTGCTTTGCTTCTGATAATACCTCGCTGACGTAATAAACCGGCCTCTGAACCGGGTATCCTTTCCCGTCCTCTTTGCGTTCCACAACAACTACCGCGCTGACGGCTCGGGGGCCAGCTGCCACATATAGTAACATAGGCTCTTTAGGACCCGGCGCCGCTAGTACTGGTGCTTCAGATAACTGCTTCTTTAGTGCCTCAAATGCCTCGTCCGCATCTTGATCCCACACGAACTTATCTGATTTCCGCAAGAGCCGGTACAAGGGTATTGCTTTTTCTCCGAGTCTGGATATGAATCGGCTCAAGGCTGCTACGCAGCCCGTGAGCTTTTGAACATGCTTCAAATTTTCCGGTTTTTTCAGACTCTGGATGGCCTTGATTTTATCCGGGTTTGCCTCGATTCCTCTCTCGGAAACTATGAAGCCGAGTAATTTCCCAGCTGGAACTCCAAACACGCACTTTGTCGGGTTAAGCTTCATCTGGTACCTCCTCAAGTTTTTGAACGTCTCCTTTAGATCATCGATAAATGTCTCCGCCTTCCTAGTCTTGATGACCACGTCATCCACATAGGCATGGACGTTACGTCCGATTTGGTCCTCAAAGCACTTTTGAATACACCGTTGGTAAGTTGCGCCAGCGTTCTTCAACCCAAACGTCATAGTTTTATAACAAAAGGCCCCAAAAGGGGTTATGAATGATGTTTTCTCCCAATCCTCCCTTTTGAGCTTAATCTGATGATACCCGGAATATGCGTCCAGGAAGCATAACAGATCGCTTCCAGCTACTGCGTCTATAATCTGATCTATCCTCGGCAGCGCGAACGGATCCTTTGGGCAATGTTTGTTGAGACTCGTGAAGTCATTGCACATCCTCCACTCATTGGTCTTTTTCATCACTAGAACCGGGTTAGCCAACCAATCCGGGTGAAATACTTCCATGATAAAGCCGGCTGCCAATAGCCGAGCGATCTCTTCGCCTATAGCCTTCCTTCTTTCCTCATTCATTTTCCTCAAACCTTGCTTCACGGGCCTGGACTTGGGATCCACATGCAAACTGTGCTCAGCCAATTCTGTAGGGATACCCGGCATGTCGCTAGGTGTCCAGGCAAACACATCTGCATTCGAACGAATAAACTCCACGAGCGCTTCCTCCTGCTCTTTTCCCAAGTTAGACCCTATGGTAAACTGCTTAGTAGAATCCCCTTCGACAAAATCTATCTTCTTGGTGTCTTGCGCTGCCTTGAATTTTGCTCTTTCATCCTCGGTATTCGGCTTTTTCAAGGCTGTTCTATCGTCCGGATTTACTTGAGACCGGTAATATTCGAGCTCTTCCTTCCTGCATGCCTGCTCGGCCATAACTGAATCTCCTTCGTCGCACTCGGCCGCTATATCCCGGTTCCCATGTATAGTGATGGTCCGTTTAGGACCCGGGATTTTCAGCTGCAAATACACGTAGCACGGCCTAGCCATGAATTGGGCGTAAGCCGGCCTCCCAAACAGTGCGTGGTAAGGACTGCGCAATTTGACCACCTCGAACGTGAGCCACTCAATTCGATAATTATCCGTCGATTCTCCAAAAGCAACTTCCAAGGTGATCCTTCCCTCGGGGCTCGCCGAGTGACCTGGCACGATCCCATGAAAGATTGTCGAACTTTTTTGTAACTGAGACTCTTTGAGACTCATCCGTAAGAAGGTTTCCCAATAAAGGATGTTGATGCTGCTTCCACCGTCCATCAGGACCTTCTTCAATTCGTAACCATTAACCTGTGGAGCAACCACCAATGCCAAGACTCCTGGACGCTCTATTTTCTCCGGATGGTCTTTTCTACTCCATGTTACCTCTTGTTCCGTCCATCTGAGATGCCCCGGCGCGGCCAACGAAATCGAGTTTGCCGCTTGCTTTAATGTCTTCTCGTTCCTGCTGGAAGTTCCTGTAGTATGCACATGATATTGTCCTTTTAAATTAGTCGTTCGTACCGTGCCGATGAAGATGTTGATCCGGCCGATCGTCAATATAGATCCGGACTCGAGGTGATCCGATTCTGGCCCCCAGCCGGAATCGTCCACCATCTTTTCTCCTTCGTGGTCGATGTAGATTTCGCCAATGACAAGATTCTCCATGCCCTTCCGAGCTTCTCCCGTGATGTAAACACCTTTGGACGCAGGCCCCACGGTGGGCGCCAACTGTCGTGGGATAATCACGGCAGATGTTACCGGGGGTAACTGATCTTGGGGCAAGACGACATAGGTATTTGGGAGAGGGTTTAGCTCAGAGGAAAACATGGCGTAATTCGATCTGGTAGCCGGCAATCAAAGTCGCCGAGTCTCCGATCTTGATATAATAACTCAACTCTGGAACTACACTTGATGCTCGATATCACACGATGTTGCTAGGGTTCTTAGGTCTCTGTCTAAAACTAGACTCGGGGGTTGGTTTATAAAGCACCCATACCCCCTGGCTTATTCCCCAAGGCGCACCCTGATTCCTACCCGGACACGGCACACAAACCCTATCTTTCCTTTACAACAACCTACAACCCGGGTCACCGGGCCTACAAACTTGGGCCTTCACAGGTTTCCTTATCCTCGGCCGGATCCTGCACAGTGTCCTTTGGGCCGGGTTATTCCTTGGTGTATGGCCTACCGGGTTATCATCTCCGCGTCAAGATTCTTCCGTCAATCCTTGTCCAGCTGCTCATAGTTGTCCATAACCGGGGACACGGCTAAGATCTTAGTTTGTTGACTCTGCAGAGGTTGTGCACTTTCACCCTTTGTCTTCAATTAGCCCAAACATCCTATACACCCGGAGTGCATCATGGAAAGGAGAGAATTGAGACGAGATCTTTCAGAAGAAGAAGTCCAAACCCACCGGCAAGACCCGTTCCACCTATAATTTTGCTACATCTGCTTGTCAAGCCTGGGCTGAACCCTCACAACTTAATTGATCAAGACAGAGCCCATATTGTCAAAAGGCTGCACGGGAAGCTACTAGATTTAGAGGGACATAGTAATCTCTTTGTTCCTGGGTGGCCATCCGCAAGTGACAACCTCAAGTGGAATAACCCTTAGATAAGGGCCCTGAGGAAACACTCAACATAATCCAGTCTTACCACTTCCACCCAGGTGGTTCATTTATCAGTTATACTTAGAATTTTTCCTCAACATCTAGTAAAACAATTTGTAATATTGCATAGCATCTACTAAGTTCTAAGGCTATCAAAATAACAAGGGTAAAAGAGATGGCTACACACTACTAGGATAATAGCATAGCATCATATAACTTAGTAAAATTTCCTATCATGCATGCTACTCAAAATCAACTAATGCATATAGAAAATAATGGGTAGTTGATGGTGTGTTACTTGCCTTTGAAGTCGGTGTTGAAACACACTCTCTTCACAAATAGAAAATTCCTCTCCGTATAATCTATTAATTGAAAGAACAATAAAAATAAACAAGCAATTCACATAACAAAACAAAATCAAGCAAGCACAATAATGTCTCTCTCATTAAAATGGTTTATATTAATTCTTGTATGGTCAAGGCTTGACACATATTTCAATATACAAAAGAATTATGATGATTAGATGTGTGGTTTGTCCTTTATGGTCAAAGGTATTTAACAACTATGGATTCCAGTTTAACATTTGAAGTCAAATTTAAGATGTTTGTGAATCCCTTGAATTTAATAAAGCTTGGTTTTGTTCTCTCTGGACGGAGAGTATGACTTGGTGATATGTCATAAAACAACCAATTTAAATGTTTTATAGAATTTTAACTATGGCAAAAATACCAAATTAGAGTATCTAAATTTTATACCACTTTATTAATGTTTAGAAATTATTGCCAACGGGGATATAAATATTCTGATATTCCATGAAACCTTTCGTTTGCAATTTTTGGATTTAAAGTTATATATAAAAGAAATACAGAAACTCTTCAAATGATGATCGAGTAGTTTAAATTAGGCAAACATGAACACTAAAGATGTATAATTGTTCTACATGTTCCAACGATTTCAGGGATGTCTAATTTGCAAAATTTGGATAAATAGAATTGAAGATGTGATTCCTAGAAGATCATGACATTTTCTTTACATAATACCGTAGGATACATATTCAATTAAGAAAGTAATTTTCAGAAGTATTATCAAGATCGTGTAAACGACAACAACTCACCGGCAGTATCTTATTAGTGGCCGGAAAGAAAGAAAAAGAAGTACGATCGCGACGAGAATACAAACTTGCCCGTTTATTCCTAAACGAGGTTGATTAATTATTTCCAGGTTTAAGTGCACGCGAATAGTGTTTGAGTTGGAAACCTAGTTTTAGTCCAAGACGTATTAGTGGAAGCTGTCAAAAGGTATGGTATGTATGCACTGTCGGACCTATAATTTTATACCGAAACATGAGAAAATTTGAAGTGATTAAAACATCAATACGATACACATGTGTGTGTGTGTGTGCATGCGTGGTACTAGTGCTAGCTGAAAATAAGAATCCATCAAGCTAGCTAGTTGTGGCTTGTCACGAGTGATTCATGGACCAGTGCGTGCATGTCTTGCCGGACCAGTGCGTGCATGACTTAGGAAAGAACATGGTCGCTTGATCTAAGATGGAGGGCTGGGACCAAAATGAAGGGAGAGGCTCACCACGTGACGAGGCTGCTGTGCTTGTTGATACGAAGATGACGGCGGCTCTCACGCGGGTATGGGCGTGCTGCGTCGTGGCGGTGAGTTCCCGGACGCGTGGAGAGGTCGGGAAGTTGTCGTGGGACCTCACGGTGTTGATGGCGCCGAGGCAGGGGACGATGGAGACTCCTTGGCAGTCCTTGGCAAGCTCCTAGCGGCGACACGAGCGGACAGAGTGACGGCAACGTTTCCAACAACGAATAGATGACAAACCATAATGTCCCGAAGGTAGGCAAAGGTGAGAGGAGTCTATTGTAGAAAGGAGTTCATAAAAAGATCAACCTACGTGACATACCGGTCCGATGAACTCAGCAAGATCCAAAACAAGACGTCGATGGTGCGGGACGTACGGAGCTCATCTTGAGATAAAATCTGAACGAGAATGAGGGAGGAGGGCAAGGGGAACGCAGTGGACAATTTGGTTCGGCTTTATATTGGCTGAGGAGGGAGATCGGGAGATCAATGCCAACGGATGGCATTCGGTTCATCAGCTTCATTTGGGTGATTAAGACAGTGTAATGGGAAAATAACTCCCTGAATGGGACCGTGATTGACTGAGGAGTAATTTTTGTGTTTATTGCAATTCATTTCAGGGTACATAATGGCCTAGAGGGAGAGGGAGAGGTTACTGCCATGGATGTAACGTACACATTGCTTCTGTACGTGCTAGCGAGGAGGAAGACAACCTGGTCGCTTGGATGGGCCAGGATTCGGCCCAATTTGTGTAGTTCGGCCCTTTTTTTTCTCTTTCCTATTTTTTTATCTTTTATTTTAATTATCCAATTGAGCTCAAAATAACTTCTAAAGATTTGGAAAACCAAAACCTATCAACAAAGAACATTTGTGTGTTGTTTTAACACATTTTAGAAACTGAAATATTGAAATGTTTGTAGAAAGTTTAGCTGACACTTTATGTCAAATTTAAAATTGAATAATAACAAAATATATTAATCGTATTTATGTGCCCAATAAAATCTTGTAGAATCATTTTATTGTTCAAAGCATTGATGAATAATTTAATATTTCATAAAATACTTTTGGGGTTATAAAATATATTTTTATGCTAGAAATAGCCAAGGATCATAACACCCAATTTATAAAGTTCAAAACATTCTTTTCAGAAACAATTATTTGAATAAAACAAATAATATGAAATAGGTATAGCTTTAATTAACTTAAATTTACTTTGTAAAATATTTTATAAGGGATAACTTTCCAAGTTTATGAAATATAAGATTGTTTAGATATCAATCCAATTATCTTGGCATAAGTTATAATTTTTTTTTTGTGTGTGTTTTGATTTTCTAGGATTTTGGTGACTTGTATTAACAAGAAAACAAAAAGTTTCAAATTTTTGTGATTTTTGAGTTTTTCCAAAAATCAGGGATGTTACATTTTATTTGTATTATTTAGATGTGTTATGCAATTTTTATAAAGGTTTGAGTTTTAGGGATTAATCTGTAAAAGATTTGGACTTAATTAAAAGAAAAACTGGGCAGGAATGTTTTTACACCTCGCAGTGGCTAGCCCAAGCCACGGACAGAGGGGCCCCTGGGCCACGGTGGCCCATGTGTGTACGCGCGTGGCAACCCAGGCCACTGGCAGGTGGCCACGGACGCTCGCGTGGCAAGCGAAAAAGTGGCGGATTAATCCGCGGAGGCGAGGGCTCGACCCCTCGACCTCGGGCGCGCGCGCGCAGTGCACATCCACTGCGTTACTGAATCGATCTTGTCAGGTAAGCAGCGCGCGGGGGGATATGCTTCAGATAGCGTCAGTTAACTGAAACCGGCGATGGGACGGTGGTCGCCGGCGGCGTTCTGCGCGCTGCTCGTGCTCGTGTGCCTGTGCAAGGAGTTGGCGTGCTCGCGGCGCTCAGAGAGGACGAAGAGGGAGGGGGAAGGTGAGGCTCACCCTCGATGGAGGCGTAGCAGCGGCTCGGGGTGGAGGTGGACAGACGACGGCGGCGGGAGCAAGGATGGCGGCGGCGTTCCAGTTGTTCCCCGTGCTCGCTGTGGTGTCGAGGGAGACGGTGGCGTCGAGGGGAATCCGTTCCTGGCTAGCCAGCGAGGAGGCGCGTGGTAACGGCGGCGAGGGGTGGCGATCGGGTTCAGGTACAGAGAGAGGAGGAGATGCAGAGGGAGAGAAAAATGACGGCGCTGATCGAGGGAGAGAGGCGTGTAGGGGTCTAGGGCTAGGGCACCGAGGCCTAGGGTTTATAAGGGCGAGGGGAGGAGCTCGTGGCCGTCTCTGCTCGCCGTACGGCGACGTGGACACGACCGATGGGCGCCGTACAGGAGGAAGACGAGCTAAGGGGTACCGGGCCGGCTGGTGGGCTGGGCCTGGCTAGTGGGCGCAGCCCACTGCCCCTCTCTCTGCGCTTTTTCTTTTTTTTGCTGTTTCTTTTTTTTTTTGCTGAAAAGAAAAAGGAAGAGAAAGATAGGTTTTGGGGTTTAGAAAAATTAATTTTTTTTGTATAGATTAGTTAATGCAACAGCAACAATTTGCAACATTTAGTTTTCAAATATTTCAAATTAGTTGCTGTTTGTAATTGAATTTGAATAAAATTTGAATTAAGTGGATTATTAAAAGAACAAATTAATAGTTTGAGCTTTCCATTTTAATGGAAACAATTAGCTGTTTTTTATTTGGAAATTTCTATTTGGAAATTGTAACATAACAAGTATGAAACAAAGGTTTGAATTCTTGGTTTGAAATTCAAATAGAAAACAACAGAGAACAATTGCAATGATTATGATGATATGATGCAAAACAATAATTAAAACAAGAAACAATCATTCTAAAGGGAGTTTTTCATACTTGGGATGTTACAAAACGCCCCCCCCCCCCCTTGAAGGAATCGCGCCCCGAGATTCCTACTGAGAAGAGAAAAGGTCCGGATACTTCTTGCGAAGATCCTCTTCGGTCTCCCACGTTGCCTCTTTATCGGAATGATGGGACCACTGCACTTTCAAGAACTTGTTGCTCTTGTTGCGAGTCTTACGCTCGGTCTCATCGAGAATTCGAACAGGGTGCTCCTCATAAGAGAGATCTTCTTGCAGTTCAATGGAATCATGATCAACTGCACAATCTGGATCTTTGAAACACTTCTTGAGCTGTGACACGTGAAACACATCGTGCACCTTGGATAGTTTTTCTGGAAGTTCAAGACGATAGGCATTTTCCGCACGCCTTGAGAGAATGTTGAAAGGACCAATGTATCTTGGTGCAAGTTTTTCTTAGACACCAAAACGATGAGTGCCTCTGAGGGGAGTTACACGGAGATATGCTTTGTCACCAGGTGCATAGGTCATATCCCTGTGCTTGCTGTCATAGTAGCTTTTCTGACGAGACTGAGCAATCTTGAGATTGTCACGAATGATGCGAACTTTCTCTTCGGCTTCCTTAACAATGTCAGGGCCTAAGAGTGAACGTTCACCAGCTCCAGACCAATTGATTGGACTCCTGCATCTGCGGCCATAGAGAGCTTCAAATGGTGCCATGCCTAGGCTTGCCTGGAAGCTGTTGTTGTAGGAGAATTCAGCATATGGAAGACATTCCTCCCATTTCATGCCAAAGGAGAGACCACATGCTCTGAGCATATCCTCGAGAATCTGATTGACTCTTTCGACTTGCCCTTGAGACTGAGGGTGATAAGCTGTGCTGAACAGAAGTTTGGTGCCCAATGCATCTTGGAAACTTTTCCAGAAATGAGAAGTGAATATGCTTCCACGGTCCGAGCTTATTTCCAATGGAACACCATGAAGAGGAACAATCTTTGTTGTGTAGAGCTCTGCTAACTGGCTAGCTGAGATTGTCTCTTTGACAAGAAAGAAGTGAGCTACTTTAGTGAGACGATCAATGACAACGAAGATTGCATCGTTGCCCTTCTTGGACTTTGGGAAACCAGTGACGAAGTCCATTTCAATCATGTCCCACTTTCACTCGGGGATTTTCAGAGGTTGGAGAAGACCGGCTATTTTCTGATGAACTGCCTTAACACGTTGACAAACGTCGCATTCTGAAACGTATTGAGCAATTTCACGTTTCATGCTAGGCCACCAATACAGTGTCTTGAGATCCTGGTACATCTTTGTACTTCCAGGGTGTATGGAGAGGGGAGTTTCATGAGCCTCCTTGAGAATAACATCTTTGAGGCTTTGGATTTGAGGAACTGCAATGTGTCCTTCGAAGAACACAGTTCCCTTGTCATTAGTTGAGAAGGACTTAAATTTGTCCTTGCCTTGTTTGATGTGCTCTACCATCTTCTTGATTTCAGCATCACGAAGTTGTTCAGAACGAATCTTGTCCTCGAGAGTTGGACTAGCTGTCAAGTTTGCAAGATAGCCTTGAGGAACAAGACCAAGGTTCAGCTTCTGGAATTCTTCATGAAGTGGAGGTTGGCTTTCCATGATCATGAGATTATTGCAATACGACTTGCGACTGAGAGCATCGGCCATAACATTAGCCTTGCCTGGAGTGTAAGAAATGGTAAGATCGAAGTCTTTGATCTTTTCAATCCATCTCCTTTGCCTGAGGTTTAGATCTGGCTGAGTGAAGATGTATTTCAGACTCTTATGATCGGAAAAGATTTCAGTGCGGTTACCCAACAAGTATTGTCTCCATTTCTTGAGGGCAAACACAACTGCTGCAAGTTATAGGTCATGAGTGGGATAACTTTGCTCATGTGGGTTCAACTGACGTGAAGCATAAGCCACAACTTGACGTTCTTGCATAAGAACTGCTCCTAGACCTTGGAGAGAAGCATCACAGAATATTTGGAAAGGTTTGGTAGGATCTGGGCCAACCAGAACTGGTGTAGAAGTGAGTTTAGTCTTCAGGAGATTGAAACTTTCATCACATTGTGGAAACCAAACGAACTTCTTGTCCTTCTTTGTGAGGTCGGTAAGAGGTTTGGCAATCTTGGAGAAGTTTTGGACGAAACGACGGCAATAGCTAGCCAAGCCAAGAAAACTTCTTACTTGCTTCACCGTCTTAGGAGGTTTCCAATCAACAATTGCTCTAACCTTTTCTGGATCAATGGCTATGCCCTTGGCAGAGATGACATGACCAAGGTAAGCAACTTCTGAAATCCAGAACTCACATTTGGAGAATTCGGCATAGAGACGATGCTCGCGAAGTTTCATGAGAGTGAGACGAAGATGTTCTTCATGCTCTTCCTCGGATTTTGAGTAGACAATAATATCATCAAGATATACCACAACGAACTTGTCGAGGTATTCATGGAAGACAGAATTCATGAGTCGAGAGAAGGTCGCCGGTGCATTGGTTAGACCAAAGGACATGACGGTGTATTCATATAGACCGTAGCGAGTGGTGAAGGCTGTCTTTGGAATATCTTCCTTTCTGATCTTTATTTGATGGTAACCCATTCTCAAGTCCAACTTGGAGAAAATTGAGGCTCCAGCAAGTTGATCAAAAAGATCATCGATACGAGGAATTGGATACTTGTTCTTGATGGTTTTCTCGTTAAGAGGACGATAGTCAACAACGAGTCTCTTTGTTTGATCCTTCTTCGCAATGAACAGAGTTGGGCAACCCCAAGCCGAGGAACTAGGTTGAATGTAACCTTTCTCCATGTACATATTGATTTGCTCCTTTAACAATTTCAGTTCAGGAGGAGCTATCTTGTATGGATGCTTAGAGATTGGAGCAGTACCTGGTTCAAGTTCGATCACGAACTCAACTGCTCTGTCCGGAGGCATTCCTGGCAATTCTTCTGGAAAGACGTCAGAGAATTCACAAACCACCAGAACATTTTCGAGTAGAGGTAGAGGTTTTGCATCGAGTGTGCATAGCTGAATGGAACTTGATTCATGTGGAGAATAGACTATCTGGCCAGAAGGGTGGAACAGAGTTATTGACTTTTGAGCACAGTCAATTTTTGCTTTATTGGCCTTCAGCCAATCCATACCAAGAATGACATCAATGTCAGAATTTCCAAGTAGTATGAGAGAAGCAAGGAATATGTGGCCTCCGATTAGAATTTGATTTCTGTGACTGATTTTAGAAGTTTGCATAGTTGCTCCAGGAGAGTTTACTACTAGCGGGGAACCCAAACGAACAAAGGGGAGTTTAATTGTTGTCGCAAAGATCTTTGACACGAAAGAATGTGATGCTCCGGTATCAAACAACACTTTAGATGGATTAGAGTTTACGGGGAATGTACCGAGAACGACGTCAGGAGCTTCCTCAGCTTTGTCAATCTTGACGTGGTTCACCCTTGCGGTCCTCCCGACAGGCCTGTTGTTGGAGTTGAAGGCCTTATGCGGGGGAGCGCGCAGCATTGCCTGGTTGGTGTTAGGACGAGGTGGTGGTGGAGGTAGCAGCCTCTGAGTGCACTTGTCGGCGTAGTGTCCCGTCTGCTTGCACTTGAAGCAAGTGACGACACGAGGAGGACCTGGCCTTGGCTGCCCCATCGAACCCCTTGGATCATGCATCTGAGCTGGGTTGGGTGGGCGGGGAGCGAAGCCTGGAGAAGTTTGGGCATATGGAGCCCGAGTGACAGCACCATTTGGCACCCAGATGCGGCGCTTCTGCGGAGGAGTGGTCATGTTGGAGGAGGAACCACCCTCACGCGAGTGCTTGCGAGACTCCTCGAACGCCTTGCGCCCATTCTCTTCATTGAGCGCGGTGTTAACGAGCTCCTCGAAGTCTTTGGTCTTGACATTTGTGAGGGCATACTTAAGTTCCGGGTTAAAACCTCTGCGGAACCTTGCCATCTTCTTAGCTTCAGTGGACACCTCGTCTCCAGCGTATCGAGCGAGGCGATTGAACTCACCCTGATAGCCTATGACGTCCAGCTTGCCTTGCTTGAGAGAGCAAAACTCTTCACGCATCCTTTCCATGAGACCATCTGGAATGTGGTGCTTCAGGAATGCTTCCTTGAAACAACCCCAGGTGATTGGAATGCCAGTTCTCATGGCCTGGAAATTTTCCCACCACGAAGCTGCCTGACCCTTCAGCAGATAGGAGGCATAGTTGACTTTGTCCTCTTCAGCTACGTGTGCAATCTCCAGAGCCTTGGCTATCTCACGGATCCAGTCATCAGCGTCCAGAGGCTCACGTGTGGCCACGAAAGCTTTTGGGCCCAGACTGAGAAACTCCTTGATACTGACTCGTGGAGCTGTCTGGTGGATGTGCTGATTAGCCTGAAACTAGGCCATCTGCATCATCACTTGGGTCATCTGAGTCAACAGCTCCGCGATTGGCGGTGGCTCAGGCGTGTTGTTCCTTGTTGGAGGCATCCTGAATGGAAATGCATTTTAGCACAACAATAGAAAGGGATAGACTTGGCAACCGAAAGAGAGATTATTCCGACGCATGAATAGATAACCAACAGGTACATCATAAGTTCAAATACATCAGAATATCCAACACACCATAAATGGTTCGAATGCGAAAGGGTAACTAAACATAGCTAGGAATGGATACATCGTTACTCCCATGCTCATCACGCAGGACGGCGTCTAGGAGTACGGCGGGAGGTACGGTGAGGAGCACGCTCACGAAAGTATGTGGAACGACGATCCACGTAGATCGGACGTGCTCTGAGAGCAACTCTAGGCGTGGTGAAGTACGTAGCGTCGACTCCCTGTGCTCCAAAGCGGGGAATCCCAGTGTAACCAGCACCAAGGTTGAGGAGTGGACCTCTGATCGGCTCGTAACCTCCAGCCTCTGGCAGACGACGCCCAAATGGCTGATCGAAACGTGCAAAGCGCTCGTCTCCAACAAAGTCTGTGGTGTAAGTCGCCAGATGAGTCAAAGCAAGGTAGAGCTGCTCCCTGACTGAAGCCAACTCCTGAGATAGTGTGGTGGCAACTGCGTCACTGTACCTCACAAACTGAGCGGTGGTGTGCAGCCTGGAGTTATCATGCTCGTAAACATCCAAGTTGTCGTAGAGAGTGAAGTGAGCTCCCTCAGAAGTGATGTAACCACGGGGAGTGTGGCGATAGATGGAATCATCAAATCCCCAGTAGTCAGCACGAAGGACGGTGAGACTCACATAAGCTGCCTGCTGCACAGCCATATCCACTGTGGAACCTACTGCCTCGTAGCGGTGGACTACGCTCCTGCCATCATCTGACAGAATGTAGACGATAGCCTGGTAGTAGGTCTGCTCAAACTCTCGCTGGTGCTCGTAGACCTAGTACTCTGGTGCCCAATGGAACCCCAGATAAGTGACCATGTCTCTCAGCATCTCCGGATAACCGGCAGTGCTCTCGCAAGGAGTCATACGAACCACCTGCGGGTAGAACCTGAGATCCATCTGCAGATGATTGGGGAACTTTGATTAGACGCCGGTAGAAGAACTGAGGTGGAAAGCAACAACAAGGTTTCAACGGACGAAAATGATGTTGAGAAGAACAGGATATCGAAGCAACATTCGGGAAACACGAGACCAAAACTCCTGAGGTACTACGAAAAACCCATCCGGGCTTCTAGAGGATCAATATCTACTGCTTAAGGAATAGAGGATCTGCTTCCGGGGCTTACACACCTCCGTTCTCAATCGTGAGTAGGCAACATGATAAATCATGTCACAACCACCTCCATTCCTATGGTCTAGTAGATATAACCATCCTAGAGAAACCAGGATACGTGAAAACCTAACTTGAAAGTTTAGATGAGAAGGGAAAACAACGTTGCACTTCCTTACCAGAAAAGGGAGGGTGGGCGGGAAAAGAAGAAAAAGAACAGAATTCCTACTCTCACGTTTCATTTTTCCTGTATAGCTACAAAATAGTTTCTAGACTCAAACTGCGACCAGTAAAAGGGATCCTACAGGCAGACAGGCTCTGATACCATTTGTCACACCCAGACTTCTATAGGATACTCATCGGGCCGTTGAATAGTAGATGAATGGATTACGGGGCTTACCTGCACCCGCATCCTCTTACGAGTAGGCCAACACATATAGTGTGACAACCAAACTCTACTATCCACCGTCGATGTAAACCATCCCATAGAGATCAGGATACTACCATTGACGTACTTCATACCATACACACATGGTACGTCAACGGCGTTAAACGAAATGATACCACAACAGATCTCTAAGACACAAAAGATGGAAATAAGTTGCAAATGGCTCTCACTAGAGCAGAGACTAGCAAATACAATCATCCAGAGGACACATGTCCCAACATATCATCATTACATCACAGCGGAAGCATTCAAAAGGTCTGAGTACAGACAAATCCAAATAGGCCTAAGAGGCCGGGAATGAAAAGAAGACGGAGCCCATCCACGTAGTCTCGGATCCTGCCCTGGTCCGCTATCTACTCGTCAACAGTCTCGTCGTACTCCACGTAGTAGCCTCCATGGGGATCCTCGGAACCGAAGTCTGCAGAACAAGCAGCCCCAAATGGGGTCAATACAAACAAGTACTGGCAAGCAAGACTACACTTCACCAAAGTGTACCCGGCAACACCCGGTACAAAAATGCTTTAGGTTCAACGGAAGAATAGGTGATACAAAAAGCACGGCAGCGGGCTGCAGTAACCAACTACAGAGACACGCTACAACATCCGGCTAACAGAAAGAGATAAGATCGCGTATCGTAACCAACTGCAACTAACTCCAAACAAACCCATCCAATGTTACCCCCTACTAAGGAAGCAACCCAAGGATAACTCACACAGTTGGATTAATGATGGATCAGGTTATTGTGTCAATAATTCTATTACTAGTCAAATTGTTAATCATTAGGTGTAAGTTGTTCTGAGTACTTGTTAGCCAGCACTTTCACCAAGTCAACCATAACCGCGGAAAACACGGCTTCTCGAGAAGATTTAACCCTGCAGGGATGCACCAATTTGGCCGTACACGTAAGAATATCCCGCCAGACGGGAATCAAACCCACCAAGCGAGGCACTCAACACAACTCAACTCTTCTTCGCATCAAGCCCAAAGCACCACGTGCTGTGCGTGCACGGCTAATCGAGCCCCACGAAGAAAAGGGGACCCTCATAGCACTGGAAGACCACGCCGCCCTAAATGCCGACTACAAAAGTTCCACCCTGGCCTCGGGTTCGTACCTGCATATGCGTGCAGCAAATGGAAAGCCCGAACTAAGTGCGGCGATTTGGACGAGATGCGAATCGAATCAAATTGAGGGGGGCGCCCATACACGCTTCCCACATGCGGTTAGTGCGCTCATCATGGATCAGTAGACAAGACCCTTTTCCTAATTAGGGTCGACACTAGCAGGCCTCAAAACCACGCCGGGCCTCCTGCCGGTGCCTTATCATCAAATTATTATTACCCAACATTAACATGAGTGTTGCTTAAACATCGAGCCCAGAACATAATAAATACGGTAAAAGAAGTAACGGACAACAGACTCGAGCACAAGCAACCCTAAGCATACTAGTAAGACACGGGCAACAAGCAGCGGGGTTATAGGTGTGGACGTGAGGCAATATCAGGGTTATAGGATAACATGTGGTAGGATCGGGACACAAGCAACGAGTCATAGGGCTAGCAAAAATAGACAACGGAAAGTATCGGTATCCAGTGTGGAACAGGAACACAATGGTTCATGTGAGTGAATACTTGCCTGCAAACTCAGTAGACTGGTACTGAGCTAACTCCTCAGTAGTAGTGTCGTAAACCTCGTCTGTCTCAACGTCGTCGTCTATTCGAGAAGAAGCAAACAACAATCGAAAAGAGACGAACAATCAATAACATGGCATAGTGCACAAACATGGGATGATGCATGCCAAATTAATTGATGCATCAAAAATAAACAAGTTGACAAGATAACATGTTTAAATGGACCCATATGCAATTTGGATTGCATATGGAAAGCCCATGAATTTAATGGTGGGATTAATGATCTACAACTAACCATCAGGTGAAAGTGGATTAGCATGATGCATGGATGATGAAAACAAAGAGGAAACAACAATGGAATCAATTTGATATGTTGTTTACCAAGTTTGGAAATTTATTTATTAAGTTAGGAAATTTGCTTCTTAAAGGAGTTACACAAGCATTTGTTGTTTTCACCAATTTTAATTGTTCAAAATAGATAACAAAGTTCATATCTGAAAAGAACACAAGATTTTAGTTGGAATACATGTCTCATTTGTTGAAAAAGGAATCAAGATGAATTACGTATGAATTAAACAAGTTTAAACAAGATTTAATTGGATTTAATTCAAGTATTAATTTTAATTGAATTTTATTTGTTCAAAACATTAAATAAAATTCATATTTGAAAAGATTATGTTTTTCTGGTTTGAAAACATATTTTATAAATTAAATTTGAGTTTAAAATGATTTAGTTATGAATTTAATCAAATGTGAAATGAATTGTTTGAATTTGGAATTTGAAAACATTTGAATTGTTCAAAACAATAATCAAATGAGTTAAATAGGTAGAGAATTAAATTTGGTTCAGTAAACATATTTTATTTGTATTATTTAGATGTGTTATGCAATTTTTATAAAGGTTTGAGTTTTAGGGATTAATCTGTAAAAGATTTGGACTTAATTAAAAGAAAAACTGGGCAGAAATGTTTTTACACCTCGCAGTGGCTAGCCCAAGCCACTGACAGAGGGGCCCCTGGGCCACGGTGGCCCGCGTGTGTGCGCGCGTGGCAACCCAGGCCACTGGCAGGTGGGCCACGGACGCTCGCGTGGCAAGCGAAAAAGTGGCGGATTAATCTGCGGAGGCGAGGGCTCGACCCCTCGACCTTGTCAGGTAAGCAGCGCGCGGGGGGATATGCTTCAGATAGCGTCAATTAACTGAAGATGAAATTCAGTTAACTGAAACCGGCGATGGGACGGTGGTCGCCGGCGGCGTTCTGCGCGCTGCTCGTGCTCGTGTGCGTGTGCAAGGAGTTGGCGTGCTCGCGGCGCTCAGAGAGGACGAAGAGGGAGGGGAAGGTGAGGCTCACCCTCGATGGAGGCTTAGCAGTGGCTCGGGGTGGAGGTGGACAGACGACAGCGGCGGGAGCAAGGATGGCGGCGGCGTTCCAGTTGTTCCCCGTGCTCGCTGTGGTGTCGAGGGAGACGGTGGCGTCGAGGGGAATCCGTTCCCGGCTAGCCAGCGAGGAGGCGCGTGGTAACGGCGGCGATCATCGGCGAGGTTCAGAGGGGTGGCGATCGGGTTCAGGTACAGAGAGAGGAGGAGATGC
This sequence comes from Alopecurus myosuroides, assembly GCA_028641055.1. Lineage (NCBI taxonomy): Eukaryota > Viridiplantae > Streptophyta > Magnoliopsida > Poales > Poaceae > Alopecurus > Alopecurus myosuroides. Next base: position 275,542,123 of record CM054059.1, read on the forward strand.
AGAGGGAGAGAAAAATGGCGGCGCTGATCGAGGGAGAGAGGCGTGTAGGGGTCTAGGGCTAGGGCACCGAGGCCTAGGGTTTATAAGGGCGAGGGGAGGAGCTCGTGGCCGTCTCTGCTCGCCGTACGGCGACGTGGACACAACGGATGGGCGCCGTACAGGAGGAAGACGAGCGAAGGGGTACCGGGCCGGCTGGTGGGCTGGGCCTGGCTAGTGGGCGCAGCCCACTGCCCCTCTCTCTGCGCTTTTTCTTTTTTTTTGCTGTTTCTTTTTTTTTGTTTTGCTGAAAAGAAAAAGGAAGAGAAAGATAGGTTTTGGGGTTTAGAAAAATTAATTTTTTTTTGTATAGATTAGTTAATGCAACAGCAACAATTTGCAACATTTAGTTTTCAAATATTTCAAATTAGTTGCTGTTTGTAATTGAATTTGAATAAAATTTGAATTAAGTGGATTATTAAAATAACAAATTAATAGTTTGAGCTTTCCATTTTAATGGAAACAATTAGCTGTTTTTTATTTGAAAATTTCTATTTGGAAATTGTAACATAACAAGTATGAAACAAAGGTTTGAATTCTTGGTTTGAAATTCAAATAGAAAACAACAGAGAACAATTGCAATGATTATGATGATATGATGCAAAACAATAATTAAAACAAGAAACAATCATTCTAAAGGGAGTTTTTCATACTTGGGATGTTACAATTGAGATCATCCATGGTCACATTGCCATCGGACGGAGCGTCGACCAAATCATCTCCCATACTTAAACTCTTAGGCGGTTAAGCCCGATAGAAGAGCCGAGGCTCGGGTACCAATTGAAAGTAAAGTATGGGCACCTAGAGGGGGGGGGTGAATAGGTGCTACGACCAATTTTAATTTTTCTTAAGTTTTAGGCTTGACAAGAAGGTAAATTCTCTAGATAGTGCAACTAGTGGTGAATTTACCTATATGACAAGGCAAGCAATTAATGCAACTAGTACAACACTTAATACAACTAGTACAACAATAAATGCAACAAGTACTAGTAAGTAAAGAGAGGGGAACGAGGTAACCGATGGAAGCATACGGAGACACGATGTATTCCCGAGTTCCTCCTTGTTAAGGGAGTACGTCTCGTTGGAGGGGTGTGAGCTCGCCACGAAGGCCTACTCAACGCCACAAAGGCCTCACCCTATTCTCTGATGAACTCCGCCACAAAGGCCTAGTTCACCTTCCACTATTGAACCCCTTTGAGGCGGGGATCGAATCCTTTACAAACAAGTTTGGGGCACACACCCACAACTTAATTGGGGGCTCCCAACACTCACAAATCACCAAGAGTAGCAAGAAGCCTAGGTTCTCCACAAGAGGAAACCCTAGGCAAAGATCCCTCAAGCAAAGGAGAGGGGAAATGAAATCCGGTTGGTGAAGACGTAGATCGGGGCCTTCTCCTTGAATCCTCCAAAGATCTAGGCTTTTGGTTGGGTGGATATGGAGATCTAGCAAGGTGGTTGAGCTCCAACAATGGTGACTCTAATTCTCGTCGAGCTAGCTGGAGGTAGGTGGAGGGGAGGGGGTATTTATACCCCTCATAAAGACTAAGAGACGTTGGAGCAGATCTGGCGAAATCACACCAGAGACTCCGGTGTAAAGGCCGGAGACTCCGGACAGTCTCCGGTGTCCCTCCGGTATGGATGCAGTACTGGACACCACCCTGGCACACTTGATATTCTTCAGGAAAGTTTCAGTCCGGAGACTCCGGTCAGGTGGACCGGAGACTCCGGTCTTGGCGCTTCAGGAGGGCACAGAGAATGTCTGTGGTCTTGCGATGCAGAAAATCTTCACTCACATCGGAGACTCCGGTAAGTATCCGGTAAGTCTCCGGTGTGGGTACAGTACGCGACACCAAAAATTCCTTAGCGATTCTGAGAGAAAACGACTCCACACCGGAGACTCCGGACAGTCTCCGGACACTCTCCGGTGTGGGTACAGTACGCGACATCATCTGTCCCAGAGGAAAATCCTGGGAGAAATCCCCACACCGGAGACTCCGGTCTGGTAGGACGGGAGACTCCGGCCTGGAGAAAAACTCCAGCAAACAGAGACTTGGACGGCTTGCTCCTTTTTGTACCAAAGCACCACCATAGTAAATAAGTTGGAATAACCCCTGAAATACATCAACACCTTTTAGTAGTACATGTGTTGTTAACAAACACCAAAACAAGATGATTTAAGCGCGTTTGCACTCTCAGGAGGGGGGAGTGGCGGAGGGCTCAGGGCCCCCACACCATAGGGCGGCGCCACCCTGGCCACGTCTGGAGGTGGTGTGACCCCTCTGGCCACCCACCGACGTTGCCCTCTCGCCTATTTAAGCGTCTCCACGGGTTAACCCTAAATACCCGAGCCTTTTCCACCAAAAAGATCCGTAGCTGCCGTCATCGTCAACCCTAGTTCGGGAGGGTTCTGGAGCTCTGATACGTCCAAAACGTATCTCCTTTTCCGAACACTTTTGCTATTGGTTGCCTCTAAAATTGCGAGTTTTAGATACAACTAACACGGACTAACGCTGTTTTCAGCAGAATTACCTTGGTGTCTTGTTTTTGTGCAGAAAAATCAACTTTCAGGAAAATGCCCAGAGAAGATCCCAAAGACATTAAAACACCCGAAGACCCCTGGAGCCAAAAGGAGTCCCGGAGAGGGGCCAAAAGGGGGCCACACCACCCCTAGGCGTCCCCTGGCCGCGCCACCTGGTGGTGTGGGGCCCCTAGGCACCCCCTCCGGCTCCCCTTTTGACTACTTATCGCCGTAACCCTAAAACGACATGGGGGTCGTCATATTTAAGAGAAACACAACAAAGCGCCGCCACCACCTCGAAACTCAATTCGCGGATTAGAACTTCTTGTTCTGCCGCCCTGCCGGGACGGGGATTCAGAGGAAATCATCGCCATCGTCATCGCCACCTCTTCTCCACCAACCATCCATTTCCCCCCGTCCATGTGTGAGTAAACACCGCTGTAGGCTGAGAGGGATGGAAGGGATTGGATGAGATCGATCATGTAATAATTCCATATTGTTAGGGCATAGTGCATAGTAGCCATTGTTAGTGTTTTCTACCGTTGTTGAAACTTGTTATGCTTAATGCTTGTCACTTTGGGCCCGAGTGCCATGATCTCAGATCTGAACATTTTATTGTTTCATGAGTATAATTATGTTTCTTGATCATATCTACAAGTCGTTTACACATGTCATTGTCCGGAACCCGAGGTCCCAAAGTGACATAAATTGGGACAACCGGAGGGGATGGCTGTGTTGTGAGGATCACGTGTGTTCACAGAGTGCTAATGCTTTTCTCCGGTGCTTTATTAAAAGGAGCAGCTTAATTACCAGTAGTTTCCCTTGAGGCCCCGATGCAAACGGGCTCGTAGGACAAAAGATGTTGTGCAAGTTTCTCATTGCGAGCATGTATGACTATATTGGAACACATGCCTATGGTTTACCTAGAACTTGAATGCTTTATTGTTATTATCTGCAATGCCCATGTTTAGATTAGTACATGACCTAGCTTATCCATGCAATGCCTATTCATCCATTCCCTTTGCCTACAGTACTTTAATCTTGTTATTTTTTTCCGCGATTGCTACGGTTGTTACTATTTTACTCCTGCTGTCATTTTACTACTACCGCTGGTATAAAACTGTTACCACTGATAAATTGTTGCGAGGAAGTCTATTTTCAGGTGTAGATGAATTGACAACTCATTTGTTAAGGCTTATAAATATTCTTTGTCCCACTTTGTGTCGAATCAATAAATTTGGGTTTTACTTCCCCCGAAGACTGTTGCGATCCCCTATACTTATGGCCCATCAAGACTATTTTCTGGCGCCGTTGTCGGGGAGCATAGCTTTATTTATTTGCTCACTTGAACGTGATATTGTTCGCTGCAAGCCTTTCATCATGGGAAAGACTCGTGATGGAAAAGTTCCTATATTACCATCCACTACAAGGAGAGGTACAACTCTGAAATCTCTGTTGTTCTTGATTCACCATCTGTTATGAGTAAGTTTCTTACACGACCACATGCTACACATATTGTTACTTCTGCTGAGTCTGGAAATGCTTCTGATACTTTTGATGATGCTTCTACTGTGCTTGATGATACTGGTTCACTAGTCCTTTCCTAGATGCTACAATTGCTATCCAAACAAATTGAAAGTGCTGAAATTCTTGTTGAAAATATTGATACACATGTTAATTCACCCGAGTCTATTGATGATCTTGATGGAACCTATATTGAACTTAATGATGACTTTATTAAGGAAGCTCAAGCTATTACTGGTGTAAGTGCTCTTAAGAGTCTTTTTGCAAAAAAATTTGTTAAATATAAATCTTCTCTTCATGCTGAGTTTGCTACATCTCCCATACACATTAGAGACAAGGATTATGATTTCTCTCTAGATTTATCTTATATATCTATTGTTGAGAAGGAACATTTTTGTGGAACTGAAAATAAAAGTGCTATGGAACATATGAATGAGCTCACATCTTTGAGTAGTTTAATTTCTGATGATACCAAGTTGCCTACTTATTTTGTTACCAAGATCTTTCCTTTGTCATTGAAAGATGAAGCCAAAACTTGGTTTAACAATCTGTCACCTGGATCTAATACAAGTCTTATGGGTTTGGTTAATGCTTTCTTTCAAAAATATTTTCCTGCTAGTTCTCAACATGCTGTTGTGCAGGATATCTTTAACTTTGAGAAAATTGAAGGAGAGAAATTGCCTAAATCTTGGTCAAGGTTTTGTTCTTTAATAAGAGCTAGCTCTGGCAATCCATTACCAAAAAATGAGATCCTAGAAATATTTTATAATGGACTAACTATTGAATCTAGGACATACCTGGATACTTGTGCTAGTTGTGTTTTCAGGAAAAGAACTCCAGAAGAAGCTGAGGAATTAATGGCTAAAATAGCCAAAAATAATGATGATTGGAATATACCTGAGCCTATGCCTATACCAGATCCAACACCAATACCAACACCCAAGAAGAGAGGAATGATTGAGTTAAATGATGAAGTGATGAAGGAAGCCAAGAAATCTCATAAAGAGAGGTGTATTAAATCAGAAGATGTGAAGAATTTACCTCCTATAGAAGAATAATGTAAGCCCATTCCTCATCCATCAAAAGTCGAGGTACACTCTCTCCAATAATTTGATAATAGAGATATTCCCTACTCTAAACCACCTGATCAATGCTTAGATGAATTTGATAATTATGTTGTTAAGCAAGACAACTTTAATATAAGAGTGCAAAATCATCTTATGGAAAACTCTAGAGCTATTGATAATTTGCATGGTATTATTGAGAGAACCTCTAATGATGTTAAAATGCTTGTTAAACATTTTCATATTGTTCAAAACCAAATTGATGTTAAAATGATTTGACTTATCCGGACCGACCACTTTGTGTTTTTGAGAAGAATGTCCGTGTAACCAGGAGGCGTGCTATGAGATTCCTCAAGATCCAGTAGACTAATCACTCCGAGGAAGAAGCTAACTGGGAACGCGGGGATTATGTCAAAAGGGAGTTTCATGACTTCCACTCTGACTAAACCCCCAAATATCGGGACGAGATTCTTTTAAGAAGGGGAGGTCTGTCACATCCTAATTTTAGAACCATGATGTAAGGGGGAGAACTCAAAATTTAGCGAAACCCCTATTTTCAGGTGTGTTTTCCTGCCGAGTTTTTAAAATAGGAATTGAAAAAACAGAGAAAACATAAATCATCACCTTTTTCTGTCTTGTTTTCAGTGCCCAAAATATTTTGTAAAATTAAATAAAAATGGTTTTCTGAAACTAGACATCATACTCTTCAATTCTATATCTTCAATTTTCCAATTGGAATTCATTTTGTATTTCTACCAGATCCAAACTTTTCCAATTGAAATTTTCCTAAGTCTTAACTGATTTTTTTCTGAATTTGCTGTCAGTGTTCGAACTGAAAACAAACTCACTCAAATTCATGTCTTTGATCATCAACTCGATCTGAAAACATGCAAACTAGTGCACCACACATCCCTCTTCCAAACCGTGCCCTGGATTGCTTCTAGAAGGGCTTAGGGGAAGAGAGCAGCTAGCTGCCAATGATGGTGGCAGTAAGCCCGGGATGTAATTGTCTCGGGGGAGCTCCTTCATCGCTCCCGCTCCTTCTTCCACGGCTTTGAGCTAGAGGCTGCTTGTTCATGGTGCCACCAAGCTCACCACGTGCTGATCTTCTCCACGTGCTGATCTTCTCCTATGGAACGCACACGAGATCAGGGAGCTCTTCGTTCCATCATTGCCGAACACCCGAGAAGAGCACACTCGTGAAAACCACCCCATGCCTCTCTGCCTCGCCACACCAATGCGCACACTCCACTCACTCACTCCACGCAATGCACAGCTCGTGCCTCTCTTTGTGAGAGCGGGGAGAGCCACGCTCTCGCGTTCTGTCCGAGAAGGAAGAGAAGAGCCAGATCGATCTCGTATCTCTTCTCACCTTTATCCCATTGTTTAACTCTCATATATCCCTTACCCTGGCATGCATGCCTGACATCTTGTCGTGGTGTTTTGCATGCAGGAGCGGCGCCGCTGAGCTCCACATCACCGGATCCGCTTTGGTGCGTGCTGAATGTGTTAGGTTGTTCTGTTGTTGCTGCTGCTCCATCGACCCTTCCGTGCATGCCAGAACACGCCCTAGGTGAGCCTCTACTCAAGATCTTAGTAGCTAGGGTCGCTGGCGCCGTTGGCTGCGCCGTGAGGAAGGAGATGAACACTAGTCGTTCATCTCCAGATCTGCGGTTCTGTTTGAATCCATCCTTGCCTGTTGTGCGCCGTTGGATCGAGATCTCACGACCGCTTACTTTTTCTCTCGCACGCGAACGCGGACTGGGCCGGCCCAGCTTCGCCCACCCAGTCGCGGGCCAAATCGGCTCGTGGAGGTGCCTCTCTGGGATTTTTATTCATTTATGTTTTTCCAGAAAACTTCGTAATCACTTTTGATCCAAATAAAATGCTAAAGCTATAGCTATGGCTACACCCTTTTTACATGAGGTACATGCATGTTTTCTTAACCACATTCAAGTGGTAGATCTAAATTTGCATCTCTGGATCATCCAATAAAAACCCCCATACTCAACCTATCTGAAAGAGAAAACATGGATTTTTTTTTAGGAATGCAATGAAAGTTAGGTTAATTTATCTAGATAGACCTTGTTAATACCTAACTAGAGTAGTTGGACTCACATGCACTTGAGTTTTCTATAAAAAATGACATGCAAAATGGTAAATGACCTGAGAGCCACTAAATGATTTTTATGATTTTTTCTAAAATGGTTTTTGAGACGAATCCTTTTGGATGTGCTTCTGTATGTTTGGATCTATCACATCCAAGCTTTGTGTGATTGTTTGAGTTGTAGATTTTTTTTGGCATGAAGTACTAGGTCTAGTAGTTTTGCCATTTAGGAGTACTATGTATTTGTCGTTTGATATTTATTTAGATGCCTTGTTAAATCTTACTAGTATGTGTAGAGGTTGTTTTCACTGTCATATGGATGCTATATTGTAGATCTACCATGTTAGAATAGATATTGTTCTTGGTACTAGTATGGATTTGCATGCATGTTGTGTTTTATGCTTATTTTCTAGTTTATATGTCTAGTAGTGATGTTCCTCATGTTTATCTTCATGCCTCGTATGTTTCCATGCCTTGTTTGATATGTTTATTCCTCTGTTATATTGATGCTTAGAAACTGGTTAAATGTTCCTTCCATGTATATAAGTGTATGAGTTGTTACATGTTCATAGTAATGCTTATCTCTACTTTTCTATGCATGTGTAGTTGTTTCTAGATTTTTTCTAGTTGTTTTGTTCATCCACATGAATGACCAGAGAGTCGTTTCACTCTTTATGGTCTTGTATGAGAGTGTTACACCCACTGGACTCATGCCATTTTGTTGGTGGATGCTTAGTATCAAACTATAGCATTGTTTGTGTGCTTTCTATGCATGTTTGAGTGTTGTAGTGTACCTTAGTGCTATAATTTTTGGATGTTTTTATTCGAGTAAATGCTTGTTGTATGTGTGCTTTAGTAGCTTGTGCTGGCCTTTGTTGTGTACCGATTGGGTGTTCTTCTTTTTTTACTTTTTACGACGTTAGATAACGAGGAAACTGTTAATCCTGACGTGGTTTTCTGTAACTCTTATTTATTTCAAGAGTTTGATCAAGACCAAAGACAAGGCAAGCCAATCTAAATGCTTTGTTTTTGTTTACTTATCATTATCTATCATGCATGTTTTACTTCTAAAGTTTTACAAAAGTTTGATAAAAAATTGTTATTTCAAGTGGACTATACCACTGTCTATACTATTATCTAATATGTTGTATCCAATATATCATCTTGGTGTTACCAAGCCCTTTTGAGATTTTAGTATCTTCACTTAACCAATTTAAGTCCCTTCGTGGACATTTTAACTTGATTTTTTTGGAAAAAATGCGTTGGAAAAACCCCGAGAAAAGGTGGGACCTTGTCCGAGGGAGGTATGTGAAGGCGGAATTGTTTTCAACTTGTTTTCCAAAAATGAAACATAACCTAGTCTTCGCCGGAAAACCAAGCCGTACTGCCACACTGCCACAATATGGGAACGGGGTCTAGCTAAAAGCTTGTCGGTGTTATTCCGTGTCTACCTCTAATTGCTATAGGGTTTAGAGTCCCAAGAACCGGATTGTCGCAAGGAGGGAGAAACGGGACATGTAGAGTGTGGGATTAAGTTCGCCACCGGTTGCAATAGTTGGGTCTCCTGCCATGGCGGTGTGTCGTCAGGGGAAACCAGATCGATACGGCTGCCGGGGAGAACAAACCCAATTTAAGAGGTAGCCATTTACTGGCACTTGCATAGTGGATAGTTAGGACCAGTTATGTGATGTTCGCATACTATCACAGACAGTCCGTGGTTGTTCACGGCGGATGTACTCGATCTTGTGGATTGTGTACACCTCTGCAGAGTAAAACCATTCAGAATAGCCGCGTCCTCGGATATGGGTAGTTGAATGGCCATGTAGCTAGCATTGTGTCAATGTGATTGAGAAGTGTTTTGGTGTTGTACCTGGGAGGTACTAGAAAGGAATGATCGTACCTTTGAGGTACTAGAGAAATGATGGTCTTGAAGGTGTGATCTGTCAAGAATTTTTGTAAAGAAAAACTTTCTTTCCTTTTAGTATGCTTTATCAAAACCTTGTGGATATCGATATCTACAAGATAAACTAAATATCTTTTGAATTATCTTCTTCAACAAAGATAACAAAAACTTGTGCAACCATGGTGGGTCTTAAATTCATCATGGCTAGTTAAGCCCCTAAGTATAGTCTTCCTACCACTTATCGTATACTTGCATTTGTTAATATTTTATTTAGGGTGTGTTGCGAGTACAATCCAATGTACTCATATTGGTTTCGTCCCTAGCTATTGTCTTGGTCAGACTGTGAGGAGGTGCCTCAGAAATATACCTTTGATGAGGAGTACTATGACGATCCCGCATACTAGGCACGTCTCCCGGTCAACAACATGTGGTGCTAAGGCGTTGACATGGGTTCTACTCATTGTATTTTCTTCCGCTGAATGAAGTTAGTTGTGGTTGTGTGGTTTTCCATTGCCCTGTGTGGCCTTTGTCTCAGACTTTGTCGATAGACCATTTGTGTAAGACTATGTTGTTCATGCAATGGATGTGAACTCTGATGTACCTTCTCTAAATATGTTGCTCATGACCGTCGATCTGGAATCATGAGTGTATGCATATTGGCGGTCTCAGACATTTAGTCTGGGGTCCCCACAGTATACCAGGGAGGATTTCATTGCTAATAAACATGGTAATGAAAGAGAGCCTTGGGTACAAAAAGCAATGCCTTTTCCTAATAAGAAACACAAATCGAAGGAGGAAGAACATTATAATAAATTCTATGAGTGGATGAAACCATTTTTTGCAAATCCCTTTGACTGATGCTATTAAGCTGCCTCCTTATTCTAAATATATGAAAGATATTGTATCTAACTAAAGGAAAATTCCTAATGAGGAAATTTCCACTACGCTTGCTAATTACTCTTTTAATGGCAAGGTTCCAAAGAAGCTTGGAGATCCTAGTATTCCTACTGTCCCTTGTTCTATTACAAATAATTATGTTCGAACTGCTTTATGTGAATTGGGAGCTGGAGTTAGTGTTATGCCTTTTTCTCTCTATAAGAGGCTCTCTCTGAAAAAATTGATACACACTAATATATCTTTGCAAATGGCTAATAAATCTACTGCTATTCCTTTTGGTATATGTGAGAATCTTCCTGTTCAAGTGACTACAAATTGTTTGATATTAACTGACTTTGTTGTGTTGGAAATGCCTGAAGATGATAATATGTCTATTATTCTTGGGAGACCTTTTCTTAAACCTTGCAGGAGCTGTTATTTATTGCAATCAAGGAAAAGTAACTTTTAATGTTAATGATAAAGAGCATACTGTTTATTTTCCCAAGAAGATTGATAGAAGATATGGTTTAAATTCAATTGAATATATTGAGACCATCAAGATTGGAGAATTTTACTGTCCCATTCCAATGCCACCAAAAGAATATGAAATTATTATGATTGGGACTATGTTTATCAAGGTTGAGGTAACATAATTATTTAGTCATAAGCAAAGTTTTGCTTCATATAAAAATTGTTCTGGTAACAAGACTTGATCAACCTTGTTAACAAAATGATTTTGAATGAATACGACAATGTTTTCACCTTCCCCACGATGTTTTCACCATGTTATCACCTTGCTAACCTAGTATAATTATGTTTTCCACCATCCATAGTCATGTTTTCATCTTCATTACTGTGGTTATGCATGTTTTCACCATCCATATTTTTGTTTTCACCACTTCCACCTTTGTTTTCTCTGGTTATTTGCCTTTTGGTTCTAGGAAATGTTTTGAGTTCAGGGTGAGAGAATGGAGAGAGTTAGTCCTTTTTCCTTTCCCTTGGATAGTTTTTGCAGCATTATAGGTATCAATGCCTCCAAGACAACATGCAAGATTCAGGAGAGACCCGCTGATCTTATGGAGCTCTATCGAGGAGTTACTAATGATGATTGCAGCTCAGCTCAGAGCGGGAAGATAAGGAACATTCAACTTCATGCTATCATATATTTTACTTACTATCTTGCTACTATTATCCTTGGTAGGGATAACACTAGCAACATTTCAAACTATCATCTTGCTTTTCTTGTTGTTGCACTTAACCGTAGCAACAAGTATAACCATGGTTCTCTCATTGCTCGCCGCCTAGCTGCCAAGGGACCCATTTATGGGGGCATTATTGTTATGCGCATAGCAACTGCTCTAGGCTTTTCTATTGCTTCCCATGATGGACTGATAGATCCTTATAGACTTGATTTTGTTGCCATGAAGGCTCATCATTTTATTACTTCTAACTCTACTACTGAACATTTAGTATATATAGTTTTATTTGTTGACGAAGATGAGAGGGAACTTACTTTGCCGCAACCTGTTTTGTTCAAAGTTGACAGGATTCCATGGTCGCACCCGAAGGGAGAGCTAGATGAGCAGCTGCGCTTCATGGAGTTCCATATGCACCAGATGAGGCGAGATGCGCCTTCCGAGGGTTACACCATGCAGTACACCGGGGTATCCTCGAGCACATATCAGAAGGAGGGCTCATCCTCGGCAAACTACGGGGGCGCCACCTCATGGCCCGCTTGGGATTGATCTCCAATTAGGCAAAAAGCTTAAGTTTGGGGGGACGTCTACCGACATCACACTCATCTATATACCATATTTCTATCGGTTCTTTGTATATCCATGTTTTCTTTTCTTTCGCTTGTTTTTTTTCCTTTCGCGTCTTTTTGTTTTTATTGTTTTGTTCTTGCTTTCCAAAACACAAAAAACATATTTCTGTTGTTTGTCTTTATTTTGTTCTTTAGTTTCTTTTGTTTGTTTACTTTACTTTCTTGTTTCGGTTTAATATTCAAAAATACAAAAATATTTTTCTTTGTTTGCTTGTTTCCTTCTGTTCTTATTTTTAATTCAAAAACCCAAAAATATTTGTTGTTCTTCTTTGGTTTTGTAAAGTTTGCTACAGAGTTCAGTAGTCCTCTGTGACTCCATTGGAGCTTGGTTATCATTCTGTATCATTCAATCCACACGAGTGAAGAGCAATAATGACGACTTACGACAATTCAAGTTGTGGTGAGAGGCTGGTATGAACTCTATTTGTTTTATTTTTGTACATACACTCATCCATGTGGACATGCTTAGTTTGTTCGTGTAAGGTGTACGTTATTTAATTGATGCTTAGTAGTTCGTGCTCTCACATGTTTAGTTCCAACTTATTAATATAAGTCATAAGATAACATGTCGTATAAATGTTCGCTTGCATTGTTTTATTGATAGAAGGGTATGGCATTGTGATATCTCCCTCTGATTGTTTGGATTGAATTGACTTGGCACATGCCCACGCATGCTATGACTGAAAACAAAAAGTCAATTAAGCCTCGATGATTTATTTTTCCTCAGAGTATGTGTATCACTTTTATGCCCATGTTAATTTTTTTTGTCACACGCATGATTATGACAGTTGTTGCTCTCTTGATTGTCTCTCCTCGTCTATTGCTAGCCTTCACCTGTACGGAGTATGAGCTCTACTCGTGCATCCAACTCCCAAAAACCAAAGTTTCCAAATTGGTTCACCATACCTACCTATATGTAACCGCCACTCCAAGTAAATTTCTCATGTGCTACTTTTAAAACCTTCAAAAATTATTCCTGTTTTGTGCCCCTGTTTTAGCTCATGAGGACGTAAATAGAGAATCTTAATCTCACTTGTTGATTAGATTTCACACCCTGGACTAGTGGCTTCATCCACTTATCGAAATGATAGAAGAGCCGCCAGCGGGGTGCCCAGCCCCAAATTAATACAACAAATTATCTTCACTATTTCCCCCCTGATTTATCAGTCAAAGAATAATTGTGTAAACAAAAGAGAAAGAGGGATGACCTTTCTACCCAGATGCGCCCGTCTACGGGATCCTCTCTTGTGAAGTCTAGTTGGCTTGTGACATACTGTATTGTCTGTTTAACATTCGTTGACATAAGAATACACCTCTCTAAAAAATAATTTCAATACCTATGTTTAATAAAATAAAAAGCTCTAGCACATGAGTTAATCCCTGCTTCTCTCTGCGAAGGGCCTTTCTTTTATTTTTTGTTGAGTCATCACCTTCTCACTTTATGCACTTTCTTGAGAGCATGGCTGTCATTCTTAGTGTAATGTGCTTGTCCCAAAACACGGTTAATTGTGGTATAACTTTGATGCTTGTATCTTTGATATCTTTAATTCTATTCTTCATTTGAACTTCAGAGGTGCCCAAGAATTCATGTTTTGCTCCATTATTAAGGGAAAGCGAGTACACTTTATCATACCCTATAATGAGCATTGCAATCCAGTAGATTGATATACTTCATGTTATTAATATTAGTTTGTCGGTATCTCTTCATGGTTTACATAACCGCTAGGTGACTTTTATCTTGCATACATGTTATTATGATTTTCCTAAGCACTTGATCATATAGTGAGTATATTTACATCATATGAAACAAATGTGCTCGTAAAAGTTCTTTTTATCACACTAAGTTGTCACTGAATTGCTTGAGGACAAGCAATAAGCTAAGCTTGGGGGAGTTGATATGTCCAAAACGTATCTCCTTTTCTAAACACTTTTGCTATTGTTTGTCTCTAAACTTGTGAGTTTTGAATACAACTAACACGGACTAATGCTGTTTTCAGCAGAATTACCTTGATGTCTTGTTTTTGTGCAGAAAAATCAAATTTCGGGAAATGCCCAGAAAAGATCCCAAAGACCTTAAAACATCAGAAGAACCCCGGAGCCAGAAGGAGTCCGGGAGAGGGGCCAGGAGGGGGGCACACCACCCCTGGGCGCCCCCCTTGGATGCGCCACCTGGTGGTGTGGGGCTCCCAGGCATCCCCTTGGGCTCGCCTTACGACTACTTATCGCCCGTAACCCTAAAACAACAGTGGGTTCGTCATATTTCAGAGAAACACAATAGAGCACCGCCGCCACCTAGAAACTCAACTCGAGGACCAGAAGTTCCTGTTCTGGCGCCCTGCCGGGACAGGGATTCAAAGGAGATCATCGCCATCATCACTGCCACCTCTTCTCCATCAACCATCCATGTTTCCCCCGTCCATGTGTGAGTAAATACCACTGTAGGCTAAGAGGGATGGAAGGGATTGGATGAGATCGATCATGTAATAATTCCAGATTGGATGAGATCGATCATGTAATAATTCCAGATTGTTAGGGCATAGTGCCTAGTATCCATTGTTAGTGTTTTCTATTGTTATTGCAACCTTTTATGCTTAATGCTTGTCACTTTGGGCCCGACTACCATGATCTTAGATATGAACATGTTATTGTTTCATGAGTATAATTATGTTTCTTGATCATATATGCAAGTTGTTTACACATGTCATTGTCCGGAACCCGAGGTCCCAAGGTGATAGAAATTGGGACAACCGAAGGGGTGGCTATGATGTGAGGATCACGTGTGTTGATGGAGTGTTAATGCTTTGATCCGGTGCTTTTTTAAAAGGAGCACCTTAATTACCAGTAGTTTTTCTTGAGGCCCTGTTGCAAACGGGCTGGTGGGACGAAAGATGTTGTGCAAGTTTCTCATTTCGAGCACGTATGACTATATTGGAACACATGCCTATAGTTTGCCTAGAACTTGGATTCTTTATTATTATTATTATCTATAATGCCCATGTTTAGATTATTACATGACCTATCTTATCCATGCACCGCCCGTTCATCTGTTCCCTTTGCCTACGATACTTTCATCCTCCTGTTTTCTGCGATTGCTAGTGCTCTTACTATTTTACTCCTTCTGTCATTTTACTACTACTGCTACTATAAATCTGTTACCACTGATAAATTGTTGCGAGAAAGTCTACTTTAAGGTGCAGCTGAATTGACAACTCAGTTGTTAAGGCTTATAAATATTCTTTGGCTCCCCTTGTGTCGAATCAATAAATTTGGGTTTTACTTCCCTCGAAGACTGTTGCAATCCCCTGTACTTGTGGGTCATCAAGCTCTCCCCGACACCCTGACGGGAGGGAAAATCATCACCGAAGAGCTCTTCATCACCATGACTGCCTCCGGGGTGATGCGTGAGTAGTTCATCCCTGGACTACAGGTCCATAGCAGTAGCTACATGGTTGTTCTTTCCTCTTTATGCCTCATGTTCAGATCTTGTTACCTGCCTAACATGATCAAGATCATCTTATTGTAATGCTACATGTTGTGTTTGCTGGGATTGAATGCTATGTCCAGTGATTATCAATCTATCATGTTCTTTCATGTGTATGCAATATATGATCTTGCATGCTCTCTGTTATTGGTAGATGCTCTGACCAAGTTGATGCTTGTAAATCCAAGAGTGACTATTTATGCTTGATAGTGGGTTCATGCCTCCCTTTCACTCATGCTCGAGTGACAGAAACGTAACGGGTAGGGGGTGTGCTGTTGCCATTAGGGAGAGAACAACAATGTTTTTTCTAAGAATAATTTTATTGTTTACATTACACACTTTGCTTAAAGCAATTACTTGTTGCTTGCAACTTAATACCCAAAGTTTGCTCCGATGACAATCTTAGGGTCGATTATTAGTCATAGATGCAGTTGGATAAGGGTCTATGTATCTTGTTGTAATGCCCGCATGAATCACATAGTAATCATCATGTCATGCATATGCACTACGGTGCAGCCTTTATATCTGTCACTTTCCCAACTGTAATTTGTTTACCCAACGTGTTATCTATCTGTTTTGGAGAGACACCTCTAGTGAACTGTGGACCCCAGACCATTTCTTTACACTCATATAAAACCACTGCAGCCATTGTTTTCCTACTCCTATTATTGTTCTATTTCATCTACTCCAAACAAGTACTACTTTCCACACTATACGTCTAATCCTTTGTTTCAGCAAAACCGGTGTGATTGACAACCTCACTCCTTTGTTGGGGCAAAGTAATTTGATTGTGTTGTATAAATTCCACGTTGCTACTGAACCGGTAGTGTGCCCTGTCACATCAGCCGCATCAACCTTCGGAAGTGATTTATTTCTCCTACTGGTCGATTCAACCTTGGTTTCTTTCTGAGGGAAAACTTGCCGCTACACTCCTCACACCCTACACTTGGGGTCTCCAAACAAGCATCAGCCTCCATCAAGTAATTTCTAGCGCTGCTGCCGGGAAGAAAGAGGATTTCTGCAAGGGGAGTCTCTCACCTTAATCATTTTTTACTTTGTTATTGTTTTGCCTTATACTTGCTTTATCATGCTTGCTATCAATGGTTGATGTCTTTGGAACTAGATCTTATTGTCAAGGTGGGACACTGAAGAACAACAAAAATATTATAAGGAACACCGCTTTTCACAAAAAGGGAAACACTTATTGGAACAAATTAATAAATTGAATACTACCTCCGTTCCGATGAATAAGGCGCACACGCATTTCAAGACAAACTTTGACCGAAAGATTCGAGTAACAATATCTTGACTATATAGTGCAACTTTGACATTGTTAGATTCTTAGTGAAAAACACTTTCTAATGATATTGATTTTATACCAAATAATAGTATATATATGGATCAATTCTTGGTCAAAGGAAAATCTCAAAAAGTGTGCGCGCCTTATTCATTGGAATAGAGGGGGTATCATTTCTAGAAACTTGTGCTCTACTTATAATGTTACTTATTGCTTCGATAAATCTTGTTGTTGTAGGAGGTATAAAAACCTCCCTTTTCAATGTGATAATGTTACCATATCTTCTTATGTTAAGGGAAATTATGACTTTTATGACGTGGAACAAATTGAGGAATTTATTGCTTGGAAGGGTGCTTTCAAAATTGCCCATTTGCTTGAAACTAGTGATGATGCACCTTACAAATACGATATTTATGATATGCTTGAATATTTCTCTGATAATTACAAGAATTTTAATTGCTACATAATTAAATATCTTAATAGATGTTCTCACCCAAAGTATTAGACTAATGCCTTGCAGGAGCTTATGGAAGAAGAAATTACAGTATTTGGAAGCTCAATGGATGAAAAAGAGGAGGGGAGTAATGATCAAGAGGAGGAAGAATGGAGTAGCTACCCATGTCTACCTACCAATTAGAGTAACTCTTTAACTCATACCTTATTTGAAATCCCTCCATGCTCACCAAAGGAGGATGGGTGTTATATTGGTAAGTGATGATCCTATTGATTCTTTTGAAATATCCCTTTTTGATGAAATTGATACTTGTTATACTTGTGACCTTGATACTACTATGAATGAAACTTGTGAGAATGATATTGCTACGGTTATTTATGATAATCCATGCTACTTGATAAATCCTATGATAATCCTCTGTTTATTCCAACTATTGATATGCATGATAATGAGGAAGTTTGTTTAGAAAATTTATATGATAGTGCTCTTGATGATGGTCCTATGTTACTTGATGTTATAAATTATAATGCGACTAAAAATAGGATTGCTATAATGTCTCCCATACCTTTTAAGAGTGACCAGTCATCTTGTTTTTCTATTGCTTAAAGAGAGAAAGAAGAGATCTTTATTTTTAATTTTGATCCCAGTATTTTTTGGGCTTGATATGAATTGTGTGCTTTTTGACCATGACAAACATGCTTTATGTGATAATTATGTTTTTGAGTTTGTTCATGATGCTACTGAAAATTATTATGAGAGAGGAAAATATGGTTGTAGGAATTTTCATGTTACTAAAAGACCTCTATTTTTGTTGAAAGTTTTGAAATTGCTCTTGTTCTACCTTCCCATGATTTCTAGTTTGAGATCCTTTAATTTATTTCTTTACAATATTCCTATGCATAGGAAGTGGGTGAGACTTAATTTTTTTTTTTATAATTTCTTCTTGATGATCTCTTTTGCGTAATTCACATTTCTTATTTGAGCACCTTCTTTCTTTCTGTGTCTAGCTAAAAGGCGCTAAAAGAAAGCACTTCTTGGGAGATAACCCATGGTTTTATTTTTGCATTGTTTTCTTATGTTTTCTTTGAGTCAAGGTGTAGTTTACTTCTCTAGCAACTCCTTTTTATCTTTATTTTCTTGCATTTGTTCTGCCAAGTAAAGTCTCTAGTGAAAGCTGAGGTTAGATTTGGATTTCTACGCAGGAAACAGATTTCTCCTGTTCACCGTTAAATTCGTGAAAATTCACAGAAAGATCAAAATGACCTGATTTTTTTTCTTATTCCTCAGCTAATTCCAAAACTTTTTCTAGCTATGCGTTTTTCTATTTGAGAAATGTAAGTGCCCCGATTTTTTTTGTATTTACATACTGGTCTGGTTTTGACGGATTCTGTCTTTTTTCTTGCATTCTCTCTTTTACTATGTTGAAAGAATTCATTTCCTCCACAAAATGCTATCACCATTGTGTACTAACCCTCTAATGAGAATTACTTTGAAGTTTGGTGTGAATCAAGTTTTCAAGGGTCAAGAGAAGAGGATGATATAATGTGATCAAGAAGAGTAAAAACCCAAAAGCTTGGGGATGCCCCCATGGTTCATCCACGAAAATTCTATGAAGACTCAATCGTCTAATCTTGGGTATGCCCAAGGCATCCCCTTTTTCATCAGCAACTTATCAGGTCACTTCTAGTGAAACTATATTTTTATTCGGTCACATCATATGCACTTTTCTTGGAGCGTTTGTATGTTTTTTTGTTTTGTTTTGTTTTCTTTGCTGCAATTAATTTGTTTGGAACCCAGCATTATTTGTGTGGGAGAGAGAAACGCTCCACTTTTTCATTTGAATACTCGTTTTCCATGATCTTATTCTTAGTTTTTCTTCTAGCTGATGTAAATCCTTTTGAGCTCCTATTTTTCATGCATCTCTTCTTCAAAGCTGTTAGTTCTAGAAGAGTTATGTTAGTACTCTCTTGTTTCATTGCTATATTAGTTGGAGTTTGTGTTGAAATATATATTGTTTGGTGTTTGTTGGAAATAGAAAATGCTACATGTGGTAGGTGGTTTGTTGCAAAATACTTGCATACTTGATACGTAGTAAACGTATCCCTAATTTCTGACGTTCCATGTTGTTTTCATGTTGTTTCCCACATGTTTTGCTTACACTTTATGTCATTTTTACACGTTTTCTGGGACTAACCTATTAACAAGATGCCACAGAGCTAGTTCCCTGTTTTCTGCTGTTTTTAGTTTCGGAAAAGTTGTTCTGGAAATATTCTCGGAATTGGAAAATTCGAAAGCCAGAAGTCCTAAAAGTCTCGGAAGCTTCCAGAAGTCCCGAAGAGCCCCGGACGGGGGCCACAGGGTGACCACACCATGGGGTGGTGCGGGTCCTCCTGTCCGCGCCACCTAGGGGTGTGGGCCCCTTGGCCACCTCCCGGCATCGCCCTTTCGCCCATATATACTCCCCGATGCAAAAACCTATGGGAATCGACCTTTTCCGCAAAATACATCCGTAGCTCCGCCGCCACCGCCGACAAGTTTCGGGGGACATATCTCTGTTCTGACACCCTGCTGGGACGGGGAAGTGCCCCCGGAAGCCATCTCCTTCGACTCCACCGCCATCTCCATCGCCATTGTTGTCTCATATAATGAGGGGAGAGTAGTTCTCCCCCGGGTCTGAGGACTCTACCGGTAGCTATGTGGTTCATCTCTATCTCCCATGGTGTGATCTTTATGTGATCATGAGCTTTGTAATCCAGTTGAATATGTAGATTGATCTTCATCTGTTATGCTACTCAAGTGGTTTTGTTATCTCCGTAAACACTTTGATCACGGGGTAAAGGTGATAGTGTGTGCACTGTGTGGTTTAGCATGATATTTATATCTTGTGTTGGAAGATGAACCTATGAAATTGTGGTGTTTGCGTGGAACCATCTCGGCCCCATGGTGATAGCATGGGGGTTACTTGGTTGGGAAAGTTCTTACTCTGAGGAGTGTTGTTAAAGCCCTACACAATGATTAGTGTTCGTTATTCGACCGGAGAGTGGTTCGAAGTAGCATAGTGAAGAAATGATATTTATGCATTCAATTATGTTTTTATTGTTGAGAGTGTCCTCCAGTGAAACTAGGAGCCCTAGGCCTTATTTCCAAGCATTGAAACACCGTTTTCTAGCTGTTCTGCTACATGTTTGCTTGCTGCCATTTTTATTTCAGATTGTTATTATCACTTATAATCATCCGTACTACTTGTATTTTACTCTCTCTTTGCTGAACTACTGCACCTATATACCTGACAAGTATATTGTATGTGTTGGGGACACAAGAGACTTCTTGTATCTTGATTGCAGGGTTGCTTGAGAGGGATATCTTTGACCTCTACCTCCCTGAGTTCGATAAACCTTGGGTGATCCACTTAAGGGAAACTTGTTGTTGTTCTACAAACCTCTACACTTGGAGGCCCAACACTGTCTACAAGAATAGAAGTGTGCGTAGACATCAAGCTCTTTTCTGGTCCGTTGCCTGGGAGGTAAGGTAAAAGGTTCTCACATCCTCGGGTGTGAGTGCTCGAAGTTATTTCCTTTAGATTCTGCAATTAATCTTTTTGTTTCTTGTTTTCACTAGTTAAGCTTAATGGAAAACAACAAAATATGAGAGAGCTTTATAATCTTTATCTTGACTTAGGACATAAAGTGTTTGAAGAGAAAATTTAAAAACCTATGGAACTTTGTTTGCATGCTAATAGCAATGTTATTAGTATGAATGCTTTGAACACTATTATTTCTAATGCTATGTAAAAGTCTAAGCTTGGGTGAGCTAGTTTATATGAAAATGGTCCTTTTAGTTCCCCAAGCACGGAGGAGAAAATTTGCTTTAATGATGAGCCTATGCCTGTTACATATAGTAGTGATCATGATTGAGAAGAGCACACTTATTTTGATATTTAAAATGATGATATAGAAAGCTCTAAACTTGTGGATGATGTGTTTAAAAATCCTTTTTCTATTGATGATTATATGCTTGATACATCTCCTCCTAGTTAAAATGATGACATGTTTACAAATGAACACATTTTGGAGGATAACTATTCTATTGCTTATGATGATATTATTCTTCGTATATATGATGATTACAATGATGAGTATGATATTTTCAGTCCACCTATTATTGAGGTGAAAATTTATTTTGATGATGCTATTCCTCCTATGTTTGATGATTATGGTGATGAGAATATTAGTGCTATCTATTTTGTTGAATTTGCTCCCACTACTATTAATAAGAATGACTATGCTTATGTGGAGAGTATTAATTCTTTTATGCATGTGGCTCATGATAAGGATTTTTCTTGTGATAGTTATATTTTTAATTTTATTCATTATGCTACTGAAAGTTATTATGAGAGAGGGAAACATGGTTTTATGCATCTCAACAATATTAAGTTTCCTCTCTTTTTGTTTAAAATTTTGAAGTTGCACTTATTTTGCTTTCCTATGCTTGTTGCTTTGTGTTTTCATGGCTTGTTTTTCTGCAAGATTATTTTTCATAGGAAGTGGGTTAGACTTAAATGTGTTTTATATTTTCTTCTTGATTGTCTCTTATTATGCTTCAACTCTTATTATTATGTGAGCATCTTTTAAAAATCATTGTGCCTAGCTGAAAGGCGTTAAAGAAAAGCGCTACCAGGAGACAACCCGTTTTATTTCTCTGTTTTCATTCATTTTTCCTTTGTTTTATTTTGTGTGCTTTGCATCTGGGTGTTGTCTATTTCCTTAGAAACCCTGTTGTACCTTTTCTTTTGTGTTTTGGTTGATCCAAGTAAATGCTCTAGTGGAAAGTTGAGACTATATTTCGGATTTCTGCACAGGAAATAGATTTATGCTGTCCACAGTTAAATATGTATAAAATCACAGAAAATTTAAAATGACCTAACATTTTTTTTGCTTAATACTGGGCTATATACGCAAATTTTCTTAATTGACCACTTTTTGATTTGAGCAACAGAAGATTTTTTTTAAAATCGATCTTTACATGCTGTTCTGTTTTGACAGATTTCTGCCAATTATTGCATTTGCATCTTATTCTCTTTCTTTTGGTGTTCTTTTGAGAAAAAGAGTTTTAAAATAAGTTGTGGCAGTAGGTAATGTGTTTTTGAGTGTTAATCTTGTGTTGAAACTGAACCATGTGAATTTATTATTTCGATTGCACTAACGTTGTTAATGAAGATTGTGAGAAGTTCGGTGTGAAGGAAGTTTTCAAGGGTCAAGAGAAGAGGATGATATGATGTGATCAAGAAGAGTGAAGAACCTAAGCTTGGTGATGCCCCTGCAGTACATCCCAGAAAATTCCAAGAAGTCTCAAGTGTCTAAGCTTGGGGATGCCCAAGGCATCCCCTTCTTCATCAACAAATTATGAGGTCACTTCTAGTGAAACTATATTTTTATTTGGTCGCATCTTATTTGCTTTACTTGGAGCGTCTTTTATTTTTGTTTTCAGTGTGTTTGGTTTTGTTTGCTGTAATAAATAGTTGAATCATATCATACTTTTGTGGGAGAGAGACACGCTCCGTTTTCATTGCTTAGAACACTCTAGTTTTCATTCTTATTGTTCCGTGAGTGTTCACTTTTTGCTAGTACTGCGTACAACCTTTGTTTTCATGCATCTCTTATTCAGAGTTGTTAGTTTTAGTAGTGTTATGTGAGTACTCTCATGTTTGATTGCTTTAGAATGTAGAGAGTTTTTGTTAAAACATATCTTGTATGGTGCTTGTTGGGAAAAGAAACTACTGCTTGAAGTATAATTTATAACGGTGCACATAGAAACTTGTATAGACTGTGGCTAGGACTTTTTCATGCCATGCTAAATTTTATTTTAGTTTTAAAGCCTTGTGGTTATTGATTAGCATGAATAGTTTTAAATAGCTGAGAGCGTTTAATATGTCTTGAAATATTCATGAGTTGTTCTTGTCATAGTAAAGCATCAATATATGGTATTCTCTTTCGAATGTTTTATTTGGTTGACTTGGCGCATGCTCACACCATGTTTATGACTACAAACCAGTCACGAATAGCCTCCATGACGACTTAGTTTTTGAACTTGTGATACCGCTTATGCTTTAATTAATGATGTTTATGTCGCTATGCATGATTATGGCTCCTATGCTCTCTTCATTTGTTGCTCCCAGTCTTTTGCTAGCCTCCCCCTGTACTGAGTATGGAATCTACTCGTGCATCCAACTCCCAAAATACAAAGTTTCCCATTGTGTACACCATACCTACCTACATGTGGTATTTAACTGCCATTCCAAGTAAATTGTTCGTGTGCTACCTTTAAAACTTTCTAAAAATTATTCCTATTTTGTGCCCCTGTTTTAGCTCATGAGGACGTAAATAGAGAATCTTTATCTCACTTGTTGATTGGATTTCACACCCTGGACTAGTGGCTTCATCCTCTTATCCAAATGATAGAAGAGATGGCAGCAGGGTGCCCAGCCCCAAATTAATAACACAAATTCTCTTCACTATTTTTGTCCCTGATTTATCAGTCAAAGCATAATTGTGTAAACAAAAGAGAAAGAGGGGTGACCTTCTACACAAGTTGCGTTCTTCACAATGGGATCCTCTCTTGTGAATCCAGTTGGCTTGTGATGTACTGTATTGTCTGTTTACCATTCGTTGACATAAGCATACACCTCTCTTAAAAATGTTTTAAATACCTCTGTTTAATAAAATTGTCGCACCCGGACTTCTAAAGGATACTCGCCGTTCCGTTGAACAGTAGTAGATTGGATTACGGGGCTTACCGGCTCCCGCGTCCTCTTACGAGTAGGCCAACACACGGATGTGTGACAACCAACCCCTATCTGTTCAGCGTCGACGTAAACTATCCCATAGAAATCCAGATACTTCCGTTGACGTACTTCAAAACATACACACATGGTACGTCAACGGCATTGGAACAAGTGATATCACAACAGATCTCTACGACACAAAAGATGAAAATAAGTTGCAAATAGCTCTCATTAGAGCAGAGATAGCAAATACAATCATTCAGAGGGCACATGCCCCAACATATCATCATTACATTACAGCGGAAGCATTCAACATGTCTGAGTACAGACAAGAACCAAATAGGCCTAAGAGGCCAGAAACGAAAAGACGGAGCCCATCCACGAAGTCTCGGATCCTGCCCGGGTCCGCTATCTACTCGTCAGCAGTCTCGTCATACTCCACGTCGTAGCCACCATGTAGATCTTCGGAAACGTAGGTCTGCGGAAACCACAGCCCCAAAGGGGTCAGTACATAAACGTACTGGCAAGCAAGACTCACAGTTCACCAAAGTGTAACCCGTCAACACCAAGCACAGATGCCTTGGGTTCAACGGAAGAAAAGGGATATAAAAGATGCTGCAACTGGCTGCGCTAGTCAACTACAGAGAACTACAACTTCCAACTAACAGAAAGGGGATAAGAAACACAACACATCGCTGTAACTAAAACTGCACACGATCAACATGCTGTTGCCCTTCTCTGACGGAAAAACGAACACAACCAGGCAGCGACTGCCTCCATGGCCGGCAACATCGAGGTGCAAACAACAAGTAGAAGAGGGGGGTGAGTAGGGGAATGGAAAGGAGATGTTACCATCGTCGCGTGGGAGTCCTCGGGGTGGCCGGAGGCGGTCGGACACGGCGCCAAGCGGAGGAGAAACTCCGGCGTGTGTGCTCGGTTTTCAGTGGAGTTACAGAGGGTGTCGCTACAGGGGAGGAAGAGGAGAAGGGGATCGGCGGCTGGAGGAGGAAGGAGAGGGGGTAGGGCGAGCAGCTAGGGTTAGGGCACGGATTGGGGTTTTGTAGGGGCATCGGGGGCAGGTGGAGCAAAGGGGGGGTCCATGGAGGACAGACAGCGACAGGGGCTCCTCCGTACGAAGAAGATGAGTGCTGAGGTGGACAGGGGCCTTCGCTGGTTTGGTGGGCTGGGATGAGAGGGGAGAGAGCGGTGGAGTTTAGGTGGGCTGAGGTGGGCTGCATTTCTCCCCCCTCTGAACCGATTTTCTTTTTATTATTTTTGGTTCTCCTGTTTTTTTTTGTAGCAAAAGAAAAGGGAAGAGATTGGAGGGTTTTGAGTTGCAAAAAATTTGAGAGAAATTCCTGTGAGTTTGTTGGCTCAACAACCACCACTTGGCCACTTAGGTTTTTGAGAATTAAATTTATTTGCTGTTTTTGTAATAGTTTGCATTTGAATGAAATTTTGGTTAATAATTGGTTATTTAAAACAAGAATTTTAATTATGGAAAACCAATGAGTTTAATTGGAAACAAAGAGTACATTTGTTTTGGTAATTTCATAATTTGAAAAAGGGTGTTGTTTGAAGGTTTTTGATAGGAATTTGAATAACTTGTTAATTAATGAATTAATATTGAAAACAATGTTTTATCTAGGGTGACCCCTATTGATTAACATAGAACAAAGGTGATTATAAATTGTTTGGTATTTTTATAACTTTCAAATTAAGTGCTGTTGATGATTGCTTGAATTTGAAACCAAGTTGGAAAATTAATTAATGGAAATAAAAGCACCATTTTATTAGTTGATCAATGTGGAATGATATGAAGGCAAACTGGTTGTTTTTATTTGAGATTTTTATTCAAAAGGTTGTAACAGAGCAAGTATGAAAACAAAGCATTTGAAATTGTTTGAGTTTCATTGTGAAAACAATTAAGAACAAATGCAAAACAAATAGCAAACAAGGAAAACAAGGAAATAAATATGATGCCATGATGCAATACTTTAATAACAAGAAATCAAACATTCTAAATGGTAGGTTTTCATACTTGGGATGTTACAAAACGCCCCCCTTGAAGGAATCGCGCCCCGATATTCCTACTGAGAAAAGAAAAGGTCCGGATACTTCTTGGGAAGATCCTCTTGAGCTGTGACACGTGAAACACATCGTGCACCTTGGATAGTCTGTCTGAAAGTTCAAAACGATAGGCATTCCTGGCAACTTTCCTGGAAAGATGTCAGGGAATTTGGAAACCACCGGAACATTTTCAAGTAAAGGGAGAGGTTTTGTATCGAGGGTGTATAGCTGGATAGAATTTGATTCATTTGGAGAATAGACTATCTGGAATGTGGTGATTCAGGAATGCTTCCTCGAAACAACCCCAGGTGATAGGAATGCCAGCTCTCATAGCCTGGAATCAACAACAACAACAACAACAACCTTTCTGGCCAGATAGACTTGATATTTGGGAAGTTTTGGTTAGACGCCGGTAGAAGAATTGAAGTGGAAAACAACAACAAGATTTCAACGGACGAAAAGGATGTTGAGAAGAACAGGATATCAACATCGGGGAAAACGAGAACAAAACACTCCTGAGGTACTACGGAAAAACCCATCCGGGCTTCTAAAGGATCAATATCTACTGCTTAAGGAATAGAGGATTTGCTTCCGGGGCTTACACGCCTCCGTTCTCAATCGTGAGTAGGCAACATGATAAATCATGTCACAACCTCCTCCATTCGTATGGTCTAGTAGATATAACCATCCTAGAGAAACCAGGATTCGTGAAAACCTATCTTGAAAGTTTAGATGAGAAGGGAAAACAACGTTACACTTCCTTACCAGAAAAGGGAGGGTGGGTGGGGAAAGAAGAAAAAAAACAGAATTCCTACTCTCACGTTTCATTTTTCCTATATAGCCACAAAATAGTTTCTAGACTCAACTGCGACCAGTAAAAAGGGATCCTACAGGCAGACAGGCTCTGATACCATTTGTCGCACCCGGACTTCTAAAGGATACTCGTCGTTCCGTTGAACAGTAGTAGATTGGATTACGGGGCTTACCGGCTCCCGCGTCCTCTTACGAGTAGGCCAACACACGTATGTGTGACAACCAACCCCTATCTGTTCATCGTCGACGTAAACTATCCCATAGAAATCCAGATACTTCCGTTGACGTACTTCAAAACATACACACATGGTACGTCAACGGCATTGGAACAAGTGATATCACAACAGATCTCTACGACACAAAAGATGAAAATAAGTTGCAAATATCTCTCATTAGAGCAGAGATAGCAAATACAATCATTCAGAGGGCACATGCCCCAACATATCATCATTACATTACAGCGGAAGCATTCAACATGTCTGAGTACAGACAAGAACCAAATAGGCCTAAGAGGCCGGAAACGAAAAGACGGAGCCCATCCACGAAGTCTCGGATCCTACCCGGGTCCGTTATCTACTCGTCAGCAGTCTCGTCATACTCCACGTCGTAGCCACCATGTAGATCTTCGGAAACGTAGGTCTGCGGAAACCACAGCCCCAAAGGGGTCAGTACATAAACGTACTGGCAAGCAAGACTCACAGTTCACCAAAGTGTAACCCGTCAACACCAAGCACAGATGCCTTGGGTTCAACGGAAGAAAAGGGATATAAAAGATGCTGCAACTGGCTGCGCTAATCAACTACAGAGAACTACAACTTCCAACTAACAGAAAGGGGATAAGATCGAGTATTGTAACCAACTGAAAGATAACTTCAAACAAACCCATCCTGGATCTCGCCCCTTATCCAAAGAAGCAATCCGAGGATAACTCACACAGTTGGATTAATGATGGTTCAGATTATTGTGTCAATAAGCCTATTACTAGTCAAGTTGTTAATCATTGGGTGTAAGGTTGTTAATCATTAGGTTTAAGTTGTCCTGAGTACTTGTTAGCCAGTACTTTCACCAAGTAATCCATAACCGCGGAAAACACGGCTTCTCGAGAAGATTATCCCTGCAGGGTTGCACCAATTTGGCCGTACATGCATGAATAACCCGCCAGATGGAAAGGCCCTTCCACCAAGCGGGGCACTCAACACAACTCAACTCTTCTCCGCATCAAGCCCAAAGCACCTTGGGCGCACGGCTAATCGAGCCCAGAAGAAAATGGACCCTCATAGCACTCTAAGAACGTGTCCCCCTATATGCCGACTACGAAAGTTCCACCCTGGCCTGGGCTCGCAAAAACATGCATGCGGCAAATGGAAAACACGAACTAAATGAGGCGATTTGGACGAGATGCGAATCGAATCAAATTGAGGGGGGCGCCCATACTCGCTTCCCACATGCGGTTAGTGCGCTCATCATGGATCAGTAGACAAGACCCTTTTCCTATTAGGGTCGACACTAGCAGGCCTCAAAACCACACAGGGCCTCCTGCCGGTGCCTTATCATCAAATTTATTATTTAACAATAACATTAGCAGGATTGATTGAGTAAACATCGAGCCCCCAGAACATAATAGAGTAGTAACAGAAAGTAACGGGTAACAGACTCGAGCAAAACAAACCTAAGCATGCTAGTAAGACACGGGAACAAGCAATGGTTATAGGTATGGAGGTGAGGCAATATCAGGGTTAAGGGATTCATGTGATAGGTTCGTAACAGAAACAACTAATCATATGGCTAGCAACAATAGACAACGGAAAGTATCGGTAACCAATGTTGAAAGGAACATGATGGTTCATGTGAGTGATAACTTGCCTGCAAACCCAGTAGCCTGGTACTGAGCTAACTCCTTAGAAGGGGTGTCGTAAGTATCGTCGGTCTCAACGTCGTCGTGTATCCGAGAAGAAGCAAACAAACAATGCAGAAAGATAAACAATCAATATCATGGCATAATGCGCAAACATGGGATGATGCATGTCAATTTAATTGATGCATCAAAATAACTAGTTGACAAGATAACAACATGATTAAATGGACCCACATGCAATTGGATTGCATATGAAAAGCCCATGATTTATGGTTGAATTAATTGTTTTACAACTAAGCAACATGTGAAAGTGGATTAGCATGATGCATGGATGAGGAAAACAGCAAAATAACAACAATAGAACCAAATGGAAATAAGGTTTAACAAGTTTGGAATTTCATTTATTAAGTTAAGAAATTTTGGTTTCTTAGAGGTGTTACACAAGCATTTGTTGTTTTCACCACTTTTAATTGTTCAAAATAGATAGCAAAGTTCATATTTGAAAAGAAAACAAGATTTCATTTGGAATACATGTTTCACTTGTTGAAAAAGGATTTCAAATAAATTAGTTATGAATTAAACAAGTTTAAGCAAGAATTAAATGGATTTAATTCAAACATGAACTTATTTGAATTTTTATTTGTTCAAAACATTAAGTAAGATTCATATTTGAAAATGTTATGCTTTTATGGTTTGAAAACATATTTTATATGTCCCAAAAGAATTTGATTTGATCAAGTTAAGAATTTAACAATATTAAATGATTTAAACAAGATTTAAATCATTTAACCAATTTTAATTATTCAAAACATGAAACAAATTTTATATTTGGAAAGAGGGTTTAATTTTGCATGGAAAACATATTTCATTTGTGGAAATTGGATTTAAAATGAGCAAGTTATTATTTTGGCAATTTTAAATGCAATAAACAAGAAACAGTTGTTTTCAGCAATTTAAATTATTCAAAACAGCAAACAAAATTTATATTTGGAAAGTACATGAAAAGTTGATTGGAAAACATGTTTGGTTTGTGAAATTTGGAATTTTTATGCCCAAGTTATGATTTTTGCAAGTTTAAGTGAATTTGACAAGTTTTCAAATATTGCACCAATTTAAAATATTCAAAACAGTAAACAAATTTTATATTTGGAAAGAACATTTAATTTGGGACAGAAAACATATTTAAAAAGTTAAATTTGGAGTTACAATGATTTTCTTATGCAATTTACAAGATATAGTGCAAATCTGCCATTTTTAATCCATTAGGGACTTAGGAAAAATATTTCAGGGGTCTAGAATTAATTTTCAAGGCCTAGTTGTGATTCTGTGAAATTGCTGTGACCAAATCAATGGAAAAAAAAGATTTTGGTTAAAATGAGGGAGGGGGATTCGATCCCCTCACCTCCTGACTGCACAAGGGTGGCCTAACCAGTGGGATGAGCTGCTTCTTGTGACAGACAGGGGGCAGTGGGGTGGATAAGCTGTTGGTGCGGGACTTAACTGAAATTAAACGAAAAAGGAGCAGAAAGAGTGGGGGGGCTGGGATTCGATCTCGGGATCTCTGGGTGCGCGAGGAGAGGCAGTACCAGCTGGTCTGCTGCGATCGTTTGATTGCATATGGGGAGCTATTGGTTTTGAACACAGCACATCGCTGTAACTAAAACTGCACACGATCAACATGCTGTTGCCCTTCTCTGACGGAAAAACGAACACAACCAGGCAGCGACTGCCTCCATGGCCGGCAACATCGAGGTGCAAACAGCAAGTAGAAGAGGGGGGTGAGTAGGGGAATGGAAAGGAGATGTTACCATCGTCGCGTGGGAGTCCTCGGGGTGGCCGGAGGCGGTCGGACACGGCGCCAAGCGGAGGAGAAACTCCGGCGTGTGTGCTCGGTTTTTAGTGGAGTTACAGAGGGTGTCGCTACAGGGGAGGAAGAGGAGAAGGGGATCGGCGGCTGGAGGAGGAAGGAGAGGGGGTAGGGCGAGCAGCTAGGGTTAGGGCACGGATTGGGGTTTTGTAGGGGCATCGGGGGCAGGTGGAGCAAAGGGGGGGGGTCCATGGAGGACAGACAGCGACAGGGGCTCCTCCGTACGAAGAAGATGAGTGCTGAGGTGGACAGGGGCCTTCGCTGGTTTGGTGGGCTGGGATGAGAGGGGAGAGAGCGGTGGAGTTTAGGTGGGCTGAGGTGGGCTGCATTTCTCCCCCCTCTGAACCGATTTTCTTTTTATTATTTTTGGTTCTCCTATTTTTTTTTGTAGCAAAAGAAAAGGGAAGAGATTGGAGGGTTTTGAGTTGCAAAAAATTTGAGAGAAATTCCTGTGAGTTTGTTGGCTCAACAACCACCACTTGGCCACTTAGGTTTTTGAGAATTAAATTTATTTGCTGTTTTTGTAATGGTTTGCATTTGAATGAAATTTTGGTTAATAATTGGTTATTTAAAACAAGAATTTTAATTATGAAAAAACCAATGAGTTTAATTGGAAACAAAGAGTACATTTGTTTTGGTAATTTCATAATTTGAAAAAGGGTGTTGTTTGAAGGTTTTTGATAGGAATTTGAATAACTTGTTAATTAATGAATTAATATTGAAAAAAATGTTTTATCTAGGGTGACCCCTATTGATTAACATAGAACAAAGGTGATTATAAATTGTTTGGTATTTTTATAACTTTCAAATTAAGTGCTGTTGATGATTGCTTGAATTTGAAACCAAGTTGGAAAATTAATTAAAGGAAATAAAAGCACCATTTTATTAGTTGATCAATGTGGAATGATATGAAGGCAAATTGGTTGTTTTTATTTGAGTTTTTTATTCAAAAGGTTGTAACAGAGCAAGTATGAAAACAAAGCATTTGAAATTGTTTGAGTTTCATTGTGAAAACAATTAAGAACAGATGCAAAACAAATAGCAAACAAGGCAAACAAGGAAATAAATATGATGCCATGATGCAATACTTTAATAACAAGAAATCAAACATTCTAAATGGTAGGTTTTCATACTTGGGATGTTACAAAAATAAAATCTCTAGCACATGAGTCATCCCTGCTTCTCTCTGCGAAGGGACTTTTTTTTACTTTTATGTTGAGTCTCCGTCTTCTAAATTTATGCACAGTTGAGAGAGCATTTTTGCCATTCCGAGTTCTATGTGCATTTGTCCCATAAACATCAATAATTACTTCATGATGTGATATTATTTGTTCTTAAATTCTTTGCTCTAGTCTTCCTCATGAACTTTGATAGTGTCCTCGCATTTATGTTTTGTCCCACTCTTGAGGACTAGCGAAATACCACTTTGCCATGATTTCTCTATACCTGAAACAAACATTTATCTTTCTTTGCATTATTATCCATGATCCTTTATTTAAGATACTCTTCATGATGCAAAGTGATTGCTATGATTTATTATTAAAGTTCTATTTATCATGTTTGTGTTTGAAGTTCTATGATCTCAGCGTACATATGCTTTTACTTTATAATGATCAAGTTTATAATAGTAGCATGTCACCTCTGAAATTATTTTGTTTTGTCGTTTAGCTACTCGAGGACGAGTAGGAACTAAGCTTGGGGATGCTTGATACGTCGTAAACATATTGTAACATCCCAGTGTTTGGGAAGTTATAAGGATCTAAATATGATATTTGCATTTGCAAAGCATGCATCTAAAAGTACGGGAAATTTTGGCGCGAAAATTTAAACGAATCAAAGTGACCAAAGTTTCGCTTGACATGATGAAATAGGTCTAGTTCATCTAGTCATGAGTACTTTTGGAGTGATCTTTATAACAAGTATCTTAAGAAACCAAAACATCTGGTTACACAAACCATAATTGGTTGTGACCAACACTAACTCTCAACAAGCCTAATCTCAAGTCTATAAGTGACTTGAGAGAAATCAACTAGGTACCTAGAACTCGAAGAGAGGTGAGTATCCAAAACACAGTTGATGATCTTACGTATGCAAGTTAGTCATGTATAACTGGATGATCTCATCAGTCCTATAGGATGAATCTGAACAAGGAAATAAACCTTCTTAAACCAATACTAAACCCTGATAACTTTGTGATCTTTCCAAACTCTTGTCTACGTTCGTGCATGATCAAGGCTACAAGAGAAGCAAACCAGGAGGGAGTCAAGATCAGAAGACATCAACTGAGGGGGGTGAAATCCTGGTGTTTGGTGTCATTCAAGAATAATTTGAGTACATGACCTGATCAATCTTGTAAGCAGATTATTTATGAGGGCATTAAACACTGGAGTTTCACTAGGTTAAGTTATACAAGAATAAACTGGTAATTGACTCTAAGACATCATCAGATGAGAAGTGGCAACTGGAGACTTATTCGCAAATACTAGACCCGTGAGTGATCGAGGTTCCATCAATATTTTGATTTAGAGAGAGAGACCAATATTGGCAGAGAGTGGAATTTCGACATGACCTCTAGGTGTTGTTTGGTTTGAGGATTCAATTCGAAATTTGAAACAAAACAATGTTTGTATTTGAAATTTGAATTCAAATTGATAATTGGAACAGTTAGTTATTAATGAAGTTTGAAACATTCAATAATTAAATCTTTCTTCAATTCAATTTAATTAAGAGAAGTTGTAAAAGAAAAAGAATAAACTTTATTGATAATAAAATAATAATACAAAGTTATTACATAATCCAACAAATGGAAAATTACATGTTCTATTACAAGTTGACATTTACAAAATAAATTCCTAAACTAATTCTTGCAAAGTTCCAGTCTCCAATTTATCTTCTGTTCCTGCAAAATAAACAAGAAAACCAATAAAAGTAAAAGTGGAGGTGGAGGGGAATAGTACCCTCAGGATTGGCAGTGTGATGCACCGCTAAACTCATCACTGGGTTTAAGTTGGTCTTATGTAGTATCTATTCAAATCAGTTAAAGTGCCTCAGACCAACATCATGGGCAAGTATCAGGTAATACAAGTGGCAAGCCAAAAATAAGTACAACACCAAGATAAGACCAAGGCAAGCCATGTAGGAAAAGATCTTTGGCATAGCAAGCAAGCACACAGCACACACAGAGGTGCATGCCTCTGTGCTGTCACAACTACAGGAGAGAGATAAAAGGGCAGACAGCCGTAGAGAGGAGGTAGGCAAGTCCATTTCACCTCCTGTTCACTGCTCGAGCTACACAGCTCCAGCAACACAGATAGAACCCACACCATGAATTAATCCCCACAAATCAATCCATCCACCAGGGATCTGTGAAATCACAAATCCAGCAAGATCACCACAAGGCCGAGCTAGGAGGCTGGAGGAGCAGGCCTGAAGCACAACCACCACAAGCTCACAAGCAGAACATGGAAAATAGCTCAAGGGGAAGTGGATCAAGAAGCCAAGATCCATCAAGAAATCACAGCCACAACCTTAACACCCCAAGCTGATTTCTACACACATCCTAGCAAGGTATCTTGCTAAATTATGCACAGAAAAGTGGGCTGGGGTTTAGTTCCCTCAGTCTAGCATTGGGATGCTATGCTACACACATCCCTGGGAGATTTAAAAGCACAAGGAGAGCATCTGTTCTTATTAAATCAGTGCCTCAGCCTTTGCATCACAGGCTTGGCCAAGAAAACAAGAAATGACCTGTTCTTATCAGTTTAAAAATCCAAATCTGTCCAGAAGATAAAGCCAACAAAGAAATGCTATGGAAGCTCACCATACACAAGGATGCGAGGAGTGCACACCCTAGACACATAATCTGGCAAACAAACCTAGCATCTTTGAGTTTAGAATGCTATTTGATTCTCAGATTTGGCATCCAGTTCATCATTGAGATTTGAATACATTTAGTAATAACTTGTTCTTATCCAAAGAATAGATGCCTCAGCTTTTGCATCACTGGCAGGGGCAATAAATCGAATAATATCTGTTCCTATCAGATAATAGTTCCAAGGGCAACAAGATCAAGTAGATACCATGTTCTTACCAGTTCTAATGGCAAAGAGGGGCACAAATCATAAGCAAATGGACCAATAAAATTAGCTAGCTCACAAGAACATCCAACAGGTTGTTGCTGGGCACTAACCAACCGGATGAGCACCTCAACACAACAACTACACATCTGGTTGTATAAAGATTCAGAAAATAACTGAAATATAGGAACAGGGCATTCTTCAGTTAACATAAACACAAAGGGAACCAGGGTGGCACATTCTCTGAATAAAATTCAGAGTAGCACACAACCACTACAGTAGTAGTCAACTGAAGTTAATAGTTCATCAGTAAGTAGCAGTACACACCACCACATCCACTGATCGCAGGGGCAAGGTGTGTTCATGACCTAAACATGAAAATCTAAGTCACCGCATGCAAATGATTTCATCATCTTATTACAAATTCTTGGATGAATAAATCATCCAAACAGGAGCATGCACATCACTTGCACATGTACCAAACCGAGTCCAATAATTTAAATAGAGCAATTTTACCATCTATATGAACCTGTCAGCTTTCTTAGTACCAATTCACAACCGAGGAGTACCAGGCCACTACCACCAATTGCACAAGCACACACAGTTCATCGGCACCGCCGGTCACAGAAGAAAGTACCTCGAGAAGTTGTAGCCGAGGCAGTGGAGACGACGTAGTCGATGTCGGGGTTGCGGACACAGCGCCGTCCCGCCGGTATCGAAGTCGGGACAACAACATCGGCACAGGGAGCACCACAGCAGCGGCGCGTCGACCTGCACCGAGCCACACCAGCAGCATCACCGCACCCCTCACATCGCGAGCCAGCAGACCGACGACGCCGGGGTTGCGGCTCACCGTTGTCCCACTGGCGTCATGGTTGGAGTAAACAACAAAAAGGCGCGGTCGAGCAGAGGCTCGAGCTAGGGGTCGTGGTCGGCACAGAGCTGCACACCGAGGCGTTGTTGAGTGTCACATCAGCGTGGCAGCCGCGGGTGTCGGGGAACAGCGGCCGGACCGGCGGCAGGCGACCGAGCAATGGCTAGGGTTAGGGTTCCCTGGTGGCCACGAGTTGGAGGCGCTGAGGGGCGCAACTGTGGGAAATCAGGAGAGAGGAGTAAGGAGAGGTGGCGGCGGGCAGTGGCTTGGGCGGAGCCGGCCGGCGACGGCCAGCACAGCCGGGGCGGGGGCGGCAGCGCACATGAGTAGGAAGAGGAAAGAGGGAGAGAGCAGAAGGGGAATCGGAAGTGCGTATAGAGTTCTAGCTTCAGCCTTCGTATTGCCACTTGAACCTGGGCTTGACCCAACCGGTTGGACAAAGGTACCCGTGCGAGTACACTAGTACACAACGTGTAGTGTATAGTACGTGTGTGCTAAATTGGCTCAATTAAGTTTAACCACACAATGGATCCACTAATATGTGTGTGCTTGTAAAACAATCAGGTTTAGCCCAACCAGATGACCACGATTGTGCTATTTAGCCAGAAAAATGATTCAGCCCCCTAAAATTATCCCTTTATTTTTAATACCACCAATAAAAATATAAGAAATACTAATATCCCACAAATGCTAGAATTCATCAATCAATAAATAAAATCCTTTGCAAGTACTTTAAGACGTGAGAATCATTAATATAAATTTTCATTATGTTCTTACCACGAAATAAATTCATTTAAAAATTCATTAAGTAATTTGAATATACAAAGAATTTAAAATTAACCACTCCTTAAAATTGAGGAAGATATATACATGTTTTAAAAATGATATTCTTGATTTTTAAAGAAATTAACCTTAATGGTAATTTTAAAAGTCTTTAAACCAAAACTAATATCCTTAAAAGGAATTTTCTCAAATAGAACAAAACCTATTTTTTTAATAATGGAAAAGTCCTAAAATATTTTAAATAAATATAATCATTACTCTACTATTTCGCATGATTTTAGAATATTCTAAGTCATCCAGTAAATTCACTTCGTAATAAAATATGGTCACTATTTTCTTATAACCTTATTATGTTATTAAGCTAGGTATTTCAAAAATTCAATTTCACTTAAGGTATTATCTCAAAAGTAACAATTTTGGCAAAATCATGACAAACTTTGTTTATTTTCCTTTAAAGAATTGTTCCCAAATAAGATATTCTCTTATTACTTGCATAAAAGTGAACAATACTCAATTTATAAATGCATAAAATTTTGAAATATCTAATAACCAAGAAAATCATGTTAAACCCTAAAAATCTATGAAATCAATATACCAACTTAACATCAACTTCTTTAAGTAATCAATGTCATCACTTGAAGGTAAGAAAACAAACCCTAAGTCAAGTAAACCTAATGAAATCAAAGTATCGCAAGACGAAGCGTAATCTTTTAAGCTTGGATGTTTTCGGGGTAAATCATGATGCATCTCATTACTATGCATGTATCATCTTGCCATTGTTTTCTGTAGTCCTTACCGGGACTACTTTGCTATCTTTCAGATATCGGGATTTTCTACGAGACCCTCGAACCCGAAGACATGGTTTATTATTGTTGTTTCAATCTCACGCAAGTTCATCACTTGCTCATATCCTTTGCAGTATATCATAACAAACTATCTTCAAAAACCCTATCGTATTATCACCTACTCTCAAAAGAATGCATGATCCTATTTTTATAATAATATGACTACTTGAATGACTACCAGAGTGGTAGTGTTCTATATGGTGGGCGGATGGAACCATGGTAAGATGAATAGGTCAAAGGAAGGATCCATCTGCATGGGAACGTATTACCTAGGAATTAACAACAACTGCCGTCAGGATTCTTGCGCCATAAATTCGCGTTAACCATGGGTCTTCTATGGGGGGGAGTAAGTCAGCCGTGATACTTTTCTCGTTCGCATGTCAACGGACTGCCAGAGACGTACGCTGTAGGTCTTGCGGGACTACATGCACATGGGTGGGAGCCCTTACGTCCCACGGACTCTAGGGTCTATGAGTGTCTGCCAGGGGCGCGTAGATCTCCATCGTGAGGGGTGGAATCAGGCGTTCAACCTGCTGGCAGAAATGGGTGGGCATGCGTTGTGCGGAGAAGCACGGTTTGGCTTGGACCAACTACCGGGCCCCACACCTGAGTGGGAGTGGACATGATCTCGAGCCTGGTTGTGCAACATGGTCTTGGTCGTCCATGGGTAAAGTAACGCACCTCTGCAGAGTGTAAAAGGATGTGACATGTTACCCCTTGTTCCGAGAGGGAGCTGCGAACGCCGCAAGAAAGGCAACTCCATGAAAGTTCTAATCCTGTGAAGATCTGGCGGGCATAGTTTTCAGAATTAAAAGCAACCTCTTGAAGAAAGTTTTACAAAACCTTGCATAAGCTTATGACTCTTTCGAGTCTAAGGATGTAGTTAGTGCATCAAACTACCCACTATATATCATGAACTTGCTGAGTAACGCTCGTTACTCATTCTATCCCGTTTGACCCCCTGCTTAGAGTTGAAGTCCTATTGAAGTCGTCATCGAGAAGCCATCGCTGCCTAAAGGAGCTACGTGGAGTGATCTACTACTTAGTCGGTAAAGTATCATCATCAACAACACCGGTGGAGGACAAGCTATCAAAGTGTAGGTAGAGTCCATTCTTGGACTTAGTAGTTATAAGCCATAGATTAGGGCTGACATCAGCCGTAGTGGTTTAGTTCTGAGCTGGAGTTCTTCTCCGGCTTGGAGCTGCGAATTGCTTCTTCTGATGTTTCATCTGCAGGAGATCTTCTTGATTCATCAAGGAGATTCTCAAGATTTTGTAATGAAGTTTGTATCCTATAGCTTTGCTTGGACCCGCTGTGTTTCTGTTGTACCACTCTGAGAGATGTAATATTCACGGATAAGTCCTTCCGTGAGTATTATGTCACCGACTTGCGCACTACACATGCAGTGGTGTGCTGGGTCACCACAGATGGTATCAGAGCGAAGCGACCTTAGGTTTAAAACCTTTTAGGAGATCTGTAGGTTGGTAAAGACTATAGGAAGCCATCTTATCTAAACCACATTTCCTACAACTATGATGATCATCCACTTGAGAATGATATGATCATACTTGTATAGAATTTTCTTACTCAACTAGAGTAAATCTCCTTATCTATTTTCTTTATACCTAGGTATGAATAGTTAGAAGTCTATCATGTATCAGTGTTATTGTGAAAAGGAGAGTTCTGACATAGTCAGTGATGATTAAGTCAAAGTGATGATTACCCCATTCTATGAATGAATAGGATGGAGTAGAACATGGTATATATTAAGTATAGGAGTCATTCAGAAGGAATGTTTGGGAATCATGAAGAATCGTTAGACCATGGTAACTATGGGGTATATACCATATCCTTAGTTATCAAGTCCAGAGGTGAATCACTATAATATAGAATAGAACTAGGAGAAGGCATAAGCATTGATGGAAGCTACATTACTACTTCTACGATATGATCAACACCATGAAGGACCAACAGATGTTAGGAGAAGCTTATCATAACCAAGGTGAAGTACTTTAATTGACATGGTACTTGGCCCTATATGGAACCAAGTTAGACAACAACTACTATGGGATCATTTTGTCTTGGTTTATTCCATTGCAGTAAGGCATGCAATTGGATTAATTACCTAGCCAAAGAGTGGTTGTGTAGAATAGAATTACAAGGTAATATATACCTACTTGTAGTGCATAACATTTAAGAGCCTTGGTACTTGAGATGTTTTACTCTAAGTACTTCTATTTCACAGGCTTTTGATGCATGAGTGATAACTACATTTGGGATTTATTGGATCTTATTTGGATATTTGATTGACTAGATCTGTGCATGAAGTTGGAACTTGATGTGCATATGCATGTGCAAACATTGAGTTTTATCTTGATGTACTGGTCTAGAGGGTATAGGATTAGTATGAGAACGGTCTGAAATCTCAGCCGATTGAAGCAACTATCAAAGCTCTGGAAGTCCTTGAAGTCAAGAAGGCAAAAATCAATAAAGCATCGATGGGAATGGACCATATTCCACATTTTGTTTGGAGTTGGTGAAATACTTCATCAACACATGGAGATATACCACAAGTGATGCCAAGATGATAACATGAGTAGTATATCCTAGAAAGAATTACATAGATGTTCGATAAGCTAACTTATAGAGTTGTCCCGTAGAAGTCAAGACCCAAAGATATAGAAGGACCATAGGTAGTAACGAGTGAATAGGTTATAGTCATATGTAGGCAAAAGTTAAAAACTCGAAGATATTTTCACTAATAATTGAGTCTAAGTCAATGTACACTACATTGTGCAAGTTTCTTTGAGCAGTATTCCTCTTGAGACCATTAGATTGAACCAAATGGAGTCCTAAACATAGACAATATCCAGTGTACCGGAATAATCTTATTGGTTATCCATCACCTGGTGGATATGCCGTATGTTCTTCAGAAAGATTGTGAGAGATAGGAAACCATACCTATCCATCGGAGAACGAAACTTGGTGTCCACTATGTGGTGGAAATACCACGTATTCTTCGTAAGACCATTAGGAAGGCCTAGTAACAAAACAGAGTTGTCATAGCAACAAGCTTAGTATTAGATTATTATGCAAGACAGTGGAAGGTGAACAATCAAGACAAGAGGCTACACATGTCAAAGTCAACACAAGAAAACAGCTGTGAAGAATCAACGCTCTCCAAAGTTCTCTCTACCTATCTTTACGTGAGAGAGGTT
The DNA here is from genome assembly GCA_028641055.1 of Alopecurus myosuroides. Classification (NCBI taxonomy): domain Eukaryota; kingdom Viridiplantae; phylum Streptophyta; class Magnoliopsida; order Poales; family Poaceae; genus Alopecurus; species Alopecurus myosuroides. The sequence goes on from CM054059.1 coordinate 275,582,391, forward strand.
GAACTTCGGGACGAAGTTCTTGTTAAGGGGGAGATACTGTAACATCCCAGTGTTTGGGAAGTTATAAGGATCTAAATATGATATGTGCATTTGCAAAGCATGCATCTAAAAGTATGGGAAATTTCGGCGCGAAAATTTAAACGAATCAAAGTGACCAAAGTTTCACTTGACATGATGAAATAGGTCTAGTTCATCTAGTCATGAGTACTTTTGGAGTGATCTTTATAAAAAGTATCTTAAGAAACCAAAACATCTGGTTACACAAACCATAATTGGTTGTGACCAACACTAACTCTCAACAAGCCTAATCTCAAGTCTATAAGTGACTTGAGAGAAATCAACTAGGTACCTAGAACTCGAAGAGGGGTGAGTATCCAAAACACAGTTGATGATCTTACGTATGCAAGTTAGTCATGTATAACTGGATGATCTCATCAGTCCTATAGGATGAATCTGAACGAGGAAATAAACCTTCTTAAACCAATACTAAACCCTGACCACTTTGTGATCTTTCCAAACTCTTGTCTACGTTCGTGCATGATCAAGGCTACAAGAGAAGCAAACCAGGAGGGAGTCAAGATCAGAAGACATCAACTGAGGGGGGTGAAATCCTGGTGTTTGGTGTCATTCAAGAATAATTTGAGTACAGGACCTGATCAATCTTGTAAGCAGATTATTTCTGAGGGCATTAAACACTGGAGTTTCACTAGGTTAAGTTATACAAGAATAAACTGGTAATTGACTCTAAGACATCATCAGATGAGAAGTGCCAACTGGAGACTTATTAGCAAATACTAGACCCGTGAGTGATCGAGGTTCCATCAATATTTTGATTCAGAGAGAGAGACCAATATTGGAAGAGAGTGGAATTTCGACATGACCTCTAGGTGTTGTTTGGTTTGAGGATTCAATTCGAAATTTGAAACAAAACAATGTTTGTATTTGAAATTTGAATTCAAATTGATAATTGGAACAATTAGTTATTAATGAAGTTTGAAACATTCAATAATTAAATCTTTCTTCAATTCAATTTAATTAAGATAAGTTGTAAAAGAAAAAGAATAAACTTTATTGATAATAAAATAATAATACAAAGTTATTACATAATCCAACAAATGGAAAATTACATGTTCTATTACAAGTTGACATTTACAAAATAAATTCCTAAACTAATTCTTGCAAAGTTCTAGTCTCCAATTTATCTTCTGTTCCTGCAAAATAAACAAGAAAACCAATAAAAGTAAAAGTGGAGGTGGAGGGGAATAGTACCCTCAGGATTGGCAGTGTGATGCACCGCTAAACTCATCACTGGGTTTAAGTTGGTCTTATGTAGTATCTATTCAAATCAGTTAAAGTGCCTCAGACCAACATCATGGGCAAGTATCAGGTAATACAAGTGGCAAGCCAAAAATAAGTACAACACCAAGATAAGACCAAGGCAAGCCGTGTAGGAAAAGATCTTTGGCATAGCAAGCAAGCACACAACACACACAGAGGTGCATGCCTCTGTGCTGTCACAACTACATGAGAGAGATAAAAGGGCAGACAGCCGTAGAGAGGAGGTAGGCAAGTCCATTTCACCTCCTGTTCACTGCTCGAGCTACACAGCTCCAGCAACACAGATAGAACCCACACCATGAATTAATCCCCACAAATCAATCCATCCACCAGGGATCTGTGAAATCACAAATCCAGCAAGATCACCACAAGGCCGAGCTAGGAGGTTGGAGGAGCAGGCCTGAAGCACAACCACCACAAGCTCACAAGCAGAACATGGAAAATAGCTCAAGGGGAAGTGGATCAAGAAGCCAAGATCCATCAAGAAATCACAGCCACAACCTTAACACCCCAAGGTGATTTCTACACACATCCTAGCAAGGTATCTTGCTAAATTATGCACAGAAAAGTGGGCTGGGGTTTAGTTCCCTCAGTCTGGCATAGGGATGCTATGATACACACATCCCTGGGAGATTTAAAAGCACAAGGAGAGCATCTGTTCTTATTAAATCAGTGCCTCAACCTTTGCATCATAGGCTTGGCCAAGAAAACAAGAAATGACCTGTTCTTATCAGTTTAAAAATCCAAATCTGTCCAGAAGATAAAGCCAACAAAGAAATGCTATGGAAGCTCACCATACACAAGAATGCCAGGAGTGCACACCCTAGACACATAATCTGGCAAACAAACCTAGCATCTTTGAGTTTAGAATGCTATTTGATTCTCAGATTTGGCATCCAGTTCATCATTGAGATTTGAATACATTTAGTAATAACTTGTTCTTATCCAAAGAATAGATGCCTCAGCTTTTGCATCACTGGCAGGGGCAATAAATCGAATAATATATGTTCCTATCAGATAATAGTTCCAGGGGCAACAAGATCAAGTAGATACCATGTTCTTACCAGTTCTAATGGCAAAGAGGGGCACAAATCATAAGCAAATGGACCAATAAAATTAGCTAGCTCACAAGAACATCCAACAGGTTGTTGATGGCACTAACCAACCGGATGAGCACCTCAACACAACAACTACACATCTGGTTGTATAAAGATTCAGAAAATAACTGAAATATAGGAACAGGGCATTCTTCAGTTAACATAAACATAAAGGGAACCAGGGTGGCACATTCTCTGAATAAAATTCAGAGTAGCACACAACCACTACGGTAGTAGTCAACTGAAGTTAATAGTTCATCAGTAAGTAGCAGTACACACCACCACATCCACTGATCGCAGGGGCAAGGTGTGTTCATGACCTAAACATGAAAATCTAAGTCACCGCATGCAAATGATTTCATCATCTTATTACAAATGCTTGGATGAATAAATCATCCAAACAAGAGCATGCACATCACTTGCACATGTACCAAACCGAGTCCAATAATTTAAATAGAGCAATTTTACCATCCATATGAACCTGTCAGCTTTCTTAGTACCAATTCACAACCGAGGAGTACCAGGCCACTACCACCAATTGCACAAGCACACACAGTTCATCGGCACCGCCGGTCATAGAAGAAAGTATCTCGAGAAGTTGTAGCCGAGGCAGTGGATACGACGTATTCGATGTCGGGGTTGCGGACACAGCGCCGTCCCGTCGGCATCGAAGTTGGGACAACAACAGCGGCACAGGGAGCACCACAGCAGCGGCGCGTCGACCTGCACCGAGCCACACTAGCAGCATCACCGCACCCCTCACATCGCGAGGCAGCAGACCGACGACGCCGGGGTTGCGGCTCACCGTTGTCCCACTGGCGTCATGGTTGGAGTAAACGACACAAAGGCGCGGTCGAGTAGAGGCTCGAGCTAGGGGTCGTGGTCGGCACAGAGATGCACACCGAGGCGTTGTCGAGTTTCACGTCAGCGTGGCAGCCGCGGGTGTCAGGGAACAGCGGCCGGACCGGCGGCAGGCGACCGAGCAATGGCTAGGGTTAGGGTTCCCTGATGGCCACGAGTTGGAGGCGCTGAGGGGCGCAATTGTGGGAAATCAGGAGAGAGGAGTAAGGAGAGGTGGCGGCGGGCAGTGGCTGGGGCGGAGCCGGCCGGCGATGGCCAGCACAGCCGGGGCGGCGGCGGCAGCGCACATGAGTAGGAAGAGGAAAGAGGGAGAGAGCAGAAGGGGAATCGGAAGTGCGTATAGAGTTCTAGCTTCAGCCTTCGTATTGCCACTTGAACCTGGGCTTGACCCAACCGGTTGGACAAAGGTACCCGTGCGAGTACACTAGTACACAACGTGTAGTGTATAGTACGTGTGTGCTAAATTGGCTCAATTAAGTTTAATCACACAATGGATCCACTAATATGTGTGTGCTTGTAAAACAATCAGGTTTAGCCCAACCAGATGACCACGATTGTGCTATTTAGCCAGAAAAATGATTCAGCCCCCTAAAATTATCCCTTTATTTTTAATACCACCAAATAAAAATAAAAGAAATACTAATATCCCACAAATGCTAGAATTCATCAATCAATAAATAAAATCCTTTGCAAGTACTTTAAGACGTGAGAATCATTAATATAAATTTTCATTATGTTCTTACCACGAAATAAATTCATTTAAAAATTCATTAAGTAATTAATTTAAAATTAACCACTCCTTAAAATTGAGGAAGATATATACATGTTTTAAAAATGATATTCTTGATTTTTAAAGAAATTAACCTTAATGGTAATTTTAAAAGTCTTAAAACCAAAACTAATATCCTTAAAAGGAATTTTCTCAAATAGAACAAAACCTATTTTTTTAATAATGGAAAAGTCCTAAAATATTTTAAATAAATATAATCATTACTCTAATATTTCTCATGATTTTAGAATATTCTAAGTCATCCAGTAAATTCACTTCGTAATAAAATATGGTCACTATTTTCTTATAACCTTATTATGTTATTAAGCTAGGTATTTCAAAAATTCAATTTCACTTAAGGTATTATCTCAAAAGTAACAATTTTGGCAAAATCATGACAAACTTTGTTTATTTTCCTTTAAAGAATTGTTCCCAAATAAGATATTCTCTTATTACTTGCATAAAAGTGAACAATACTCAATTTATAAATGCATAACATTTTGAAATATCTAATAACCAAGAAAATCATGTTAAACCCTAAAAATCTATGAAATCAATATACCAACTTAACATCAACTTCTTTAAGTAATCAATGTCATCACTTGAAGGTAAGAAAACAAACCCTAAGTCAAGTAAACCTAATGAAATCAAAGTATCGCAAGACGAAGCGTAATCTATTAAGCTTGGATGTTTTCGGGGTAAATCACGATGCATCTCATTACTATGCATGTATCATCTTGCCATTGTTTTCTGTAGTCCTTACCGGGACTACTTTGCTATCTTTCAGATATCGGGATTTTCTACGAGACCCTCGAACCCGAAGACATGGTTTATTATTGTTGTTTCAATCTCAGGCAAGTTCATCACTTGCTCATATCCTTTGCAGTATATCATAACAAACTATCTTCAAAAACCCTATCGTATTATCACCTACTCTCAAAAGAATGCATGATCCTATTTTTATAATAATATGACTACTTGAATGACTACCCGAGTGGTAGTGTTCTATATGGTGGGCGGATGGAACCATGGTAAGATGAATAGGTCAAAGGAAGGTTCCATCTGCATGGGAACGTATTACCTAGGAATTAACAACAACTGCCGTCAGGATTCTTGCGCCGTAAATTCGCGTCAACCATGCGTCTTCTATGGGGGGAGTAAGTCAGCCGTGATACTTTTCTCGTTCGCATGTCAACGGACTGCCAGAGACGTACGCTGTAGGTCTTGCGGGACTACATGCACATGGGTGGGAGCCCTTACGTCCCACGGACTCTGGGGTCTATGAGTGTCTGCCAGGGGCGCGTAGATCTCCATCGTGAGGGGTGGAATCAGGCGTTCAACCTGCTGGCAGAAATGGGTGGACATGCGTTGTGCGGAGAAGCACGGTTTGGCTTGGACCAACTACCGGGCCCCACACCTGAGTGGGAGTGGACAGGATCTCGAGCCTGGTTGTGCAACATGGTCTTGGTCGTCCATGGGTAAAGTAACGCACCTCTGCAGAGTGTAAAAGGATGTGACATGTTACCCCTTGTTCCGGGAAGGAGCTGCGAACACCGCAGGAGAGGCAACTCCATGAAAGTTCTAATCCTGTGAAGATCTGGCGGGCATAGTTTTCAGAACTAAAAGCAACCTCTTGAAGAAAGTTTTACAAAACCTTTTATTAGCTTATGACTCTTTCGAGTCTAAGGCTGTAGTTAGTTGTGACGCCCCGAGATCGGGCACTATGTAGATTTCAGCATTCCCGCCAAAATCCACATAATAACCGATTCCAGTTTGCCACTTGTGATAACATTACAACAGTTCACGAATAATCCACAACAACAGAAGGGATTTATACAAGACGACTCAAACGAGTCAGGAAAAACAACTGATACAATACAAAGATCCAAATAACAGCGGAAGAAACAACATAGTGTCCGACTACGGACAAGATACAAATTGGACTAAGAGTCCTGAAGATAACCGAGAGCGTCCAATCCCTGCCCAGGCCAAGCCGGAGGGATTCCCAAGCTAACATCGTCAGACTTCAAACCTGTTGACTGCAATGTTGAATATGCAGCCACAAAATGGATTCGTGGGTCAGTACGGTTAAGTACTGGCAAGTCATACTCACAAGATACCAGCGTAACCAATCATCACAAGATACAAATACTTTGGGTACAACGGAAAGGAAGGGATTATTGCAAAGAAGCGGCAGCGTGTAGCACTAACAAACTACAGAGACGCGCTACAACTTCCGGCTAAAAGAAGGGATAAGGTAGCGTATCAGAACCAACTACAACTACTCACCAATCAATACCCATCCAATGTTACCCCCTACTAAGGAAGCAACCCAAGGAAACTCACACGGTTGATTAAGGTGACATTCATTTTTATAGTGGAGGTAATCTATATTACTAGTCAAGTTATCATCGTTAAGTGTAAGTTGTCTGAGTACTTGTTAACCAGCACTTTCACCAAGTCATCCATAACCGCGGACAACACGACTTCTCGAGAAGATTTAACCCTGCAGGGATGCACCAATTTGGCCGTACACGTAAGAATAACCCGCCAGACGGGGGATCAACCCACCAAGCGAGGTACTCAACACAACCCAACTCTTCTTCGCATCAAGCCCAAAGAACCCCGTGCAGTTGAGCGCACGACTAATCAAGCCCCACGAAGAAAAGGGGACCCTCATAGCACTCTAAGAACGTGTCTCCCTAAATGCCGACTACAAAAGTTCCACCCTGGCGCCAAGGGTTCGCACTTGCATATGCAAATGGAAAACCCGAACTAAATGAGGAGATTTGGACGAGATGCGAATCGAATCAAATTGAGGGGGGCGCCCATACACGCTTCCCACATGCGGTTAGTGCGCTCATCATGGATCAGTAGACAAGACCCTTTTCCTAATTAGGGTCGACACTAGCAGGCCTCAAAACCACGCCGGGCCTCCTGCCGGTGCCTTATCATCAAATTATTATTACCCAAAACCTTAACATGTTGTTGATTAAGTTGAAACCCAACTATCAACTAAACAGGTGATAAGACGGACAACAAGACTTGAGCGCAAACAACACTAAGCATGCAACTACGACACGAGGGCCAACAAGGTAAACAAGCAACAGTTAATAGGAAGTGGAAGGAAAGGCTATATCCTGGCTGCAAGGTAAACATATGATAGGATCGAGACACAAGCATCGAATCATAAGGCTAGCATAAAGACAACGGAAAGAATCGGTAACAAGTGAGGAAAGGCAACATAGGTAGCAAGTGAGTATACTTGCCTGAGATCCAGCAAGTAGAGGTACATCCACAGAACTTGTCGTTGCTCACATCATCTCAACGTCCTATCCGCGAAGAAGCAACAAACTAGAACAAACACCGGATGCAATAATTACTACTACGGCAAAAGATCCAGCATGATCAACATATGGATGCATGACAAGTTTAAGGATGCATCAAAGATAAACTAGTTGACATGGTAAACATATTTAAATGGGCCCATATGCAATTTGGATTGCATATGGAAAATCCCATGAATTAATGTTGAATTAAATGATCTACAAATAACCATCATGTGAAAGTTGATTAGAATGATGCATGGATGATGAAAACAATAAGAAAACAACAATAGCTTCAATTTGATATGTTGTTTACCAAGTTTGGAATTTTATTTATTAAGTTATGAAATTTGGCTTCTTTAATGAGTTACACAAGCATTTATTGTTTCCACCAATTTTAATTGTTCAAAATAGATAACAAAATTCATATTTGGAAAGAACACAAGATTTTAGATGGAATACATATTTCATTTGTTGAATTTGGATTTTAGATGAGCAAGTTATTAAATTGACAATTTTAAATGCATTAATTAAGAAATAGTTGTTTTCAGCAATTTAATTTATCCAAAATAGAAAACAAAGTTTATATTTGGAAAGCTTATTCAATTTTGCATGGAAAACATATTTTACATGTTGGAATTGGATTTGAATTGCCCAAGTTATGAATTTTGCAATTTAAGAGGTTTAAATAAAGCATTGAATTATTGCACCACTTTTAATTAGGAAAAACAGTAAATAATTTGCATTGAAAAGGTTGAAAACATGTAGCAAATGTTTCACTGAACATTTTGAGCTATTAAACATAATTTTTGGGTTATTATTGAATTTATTATGCAATTTTTAATAGGCATTTTTATTCTGCCCTTTTTAGTAAACAGAGGGAAACATGTTCAAAATTAAGTCAATTGTGGCCAAATAAAATACCAATGTGTAGAGTTTGTTAAGACAAATTTTTAGAGTCCAAGTTTGCTTAAATTGGATGAACAGAACTAAAGTTATGAAATTCCAAAGTTTCAACTTTTAATTACATTTTCAGTAATTAATTATTTAGTGCAAGAATTAATACAGAAACATGTTGCAATTTTGTTACAAATGGAAAGATCACAAGATTTTGAATCCACAGAAACTTGAATCGTTGAATTTGGAGCAATATTCAATTTTATATTGATTTTACAATTAATGAAACAGATCTGTGTTTCTGGAATTCGGGCAAAGAGCAATATTCAATTTTATATTGATTTTACAATTAATGAAACAGATCTGTGTTTCTGGAATTCGGGCAAAAAAAAAAGGAAAAAGGCAGAAAAAGGTGTGGCTTTGCGCCGGGGGGAATCGAACCCGGGCTGCTGGCTTGCGCGCAAGGGTGTGCTACCAGTGGGGCTGCTGCTCGGTTGTGATAGGATACATGTCCGATACTTTAAGAGGTAACCCGGACGGCTTTTTTTTACTAACGAAACTGAATTTTGCATCTTTGGCTGACGGGAGCAGAACGTCGGGGACCTCACAGGGCCTCCGACGAGGCAGCTCGGGCGGCGCTGGGATGCCTCAGGTGTGCGGGGATTCAGCTGTGTGCGTGCAAGGGTGCAACGTGAGGTGAAGCACAAGCGTGCGGTGTGTGGGTGCAGAGACGGGAGCAAGTCCACAACGAGAGCAACCTTGGAGCTCCGTCCTCATCGAACATGTCGGACAGCAACCTAGCGGATGACAGCGACCACACCGGCAAGCGAGACAACGGGGAAAAGGCGGGAATCGGTCCGACTGCTCACCGGGAGGAACTCGGAGTAGCTGATTGTGCTCGAAGGAGGCCGCGGCGCCGGAATTTCGCCGGAGAAGCTCGCCTACCGGAGGGAAAGAAGAGGACGCCGGCGACGACCTGGGCGCTTACGGCTTGATTCCTTCGGTGTAGACGGAGAGGACGGTGAGGCGCAACTACTGGTACCATCGGGGAAACTTGGCGACAAGCGAGGTGGTGGCACATCGATGAGGTAGTGGCGGTGGTGTTCTGGTTCGGTTACAGTGGACAGAAACAGAGGGTAGGAGAGGGAGGAAGAGGATGGCGGCGGGGAGGGAAAGAAGAGGGTGGCTAGGGTTAGGGTTGGAGGGGGGAAAGGAGGGTAGATAAGGGGGGAGAGGGAGCAGGTGGGAGGTGGGGGATCGGTTCTGTCTCTTTCCGTCAACGATGGCGTCATCGCCTGTATGGAGGTAGGGGAAGGAGGCCTTGGGCCGAAAGGTAGGAGGAGAAGGGGGGTAAGTGGGCTGGATGGTTGGGCCTTTGGGGCCTAGCCGGCTGGTTGCCTCTCTCTCTCCCTCACAAATCTATTTTTTTTTCTTTGGGTTTGTTTTATTATTTTCCAGAAACTGTTTTGGCACTATTAAAAGAATATATTTTTGTTTTGCATCAAACAAAATTTAGAAAGTCAAGAGTTGAGGGAATTTAAACATTTTGCAAGTTTCAAATGCATGAGGATGCATGATGCTATGATGCGAAAAATAAAAACAGACAATTTTTTTTTATTTTGGGGGAAAACCCACGGGTGTTACAGACGACACCACTAACAAGGGATTGCGCCCTCGCAATCCACCCGAAGCAAGGGGAAGAGAGGTTTCAACTACGGAGTCTTCGTGCTGCGGTTGATTTCCCGGGTCAGAGGGTGGATCTCTTCTTCTTGACACCACTAACAAAAATTTCTCGACACCACTAACAAGAGATTCTTGCTCGGGTTGATGACGATGTTCTTCCACCAGGAATCTTCCGATGATCGAACCTATTAGGTTAACGGCTCAGAAAACGTCCAACCCACGTAGGATCCTAAACTTTGAAAGATAGGTACGAGAGTAGACTCCAAAACAAATAAGGTAGGAGGAGAATAGAATATAGATAAGGAGAAAACAAGAATCCTATTGAGATGTTTTCCAAAATATTTTAGGAGAAGTAGTTTTGACACTCTAGAAACAACGACCGTTAGTGAGGTTATCCTACAGGCTTTGCGGACCCGTTGCTTCGATAACCATTCGTATCGAAACAACTTTGGGAATCGGAAACCATGCTCTGATACCATTTGTGACGCCCCGAGATCGGGCACTATGTAGATTTCAGCATTCCCGCCAAAATCCACATAATCACCGATTCCAGGTTGCCACTTGTGATAACATTACAACAGTTCACGAATAATCCACAACAACAGAAGGGATTTATACAAGACGTCTCAAACGAGTCAGGAAAAACAGCTGATACAATACAAAGATCCAAATAACAGCGGAAGAAACAACAAAGTGTCCGACTACGGACAAGATACAAATTGGACTAAGAGTCCTGAAGATAACCGAGAGCGTCCAATCCCTGCCCAGGCCAAGCCGGAGGGATTCCCAAGCTAACATCGTCAGACTTCAAACCTCTTGACTGCAATGTTGAATATGCAGCCACGAAATGGATTCGTGGGTCAGTACGGTTAAGTACTGGCAAGTCATACTCACAAGATACCAGCGTAACCAATCATCACAAGATACAAATACTTTGGATACAACGGAAAGGAAGGGATTATTGCAAAGAAGCGGCAGCGTGCAGCACTAACAAACTACAGAGACGCGCTACAACTTCCGGCTAAAAGAAAGGGATAAGGTAGCGTATCAGAACCAACTACAACTACTCACCAATCAATACCCATCCAATGTTACCCCCTACTAAGGAAGCAACCCAAGGAAACTCACACGGTTGATTAAGGTGACATTCATTTTTATAGTGGAGGTAATCTATATTACTAGTCAAGTTATCATCGTTAAGTGTAAGTTGTCTGAGTACTTGTTAGCCAGCACTTTCACCAAGTCATCCATAACCGCGGACAACACGGCTTCTCGAGAAGATTTAACCCTGCAGGGATGCACCAATTTGGCCGTACACGTAAGAATAACCCGCCAGACGGGGGATCAACCCACCAAGCGAGGTACTCAACACAACCCAACTCTTCTTCGCATCAAGCCCAAAGAACCCCGTGCAGTTGAGCGCACGACTAATCAAGCCCCACGAAGAAAAGGGGACCCTCATAGCACTCTAAGAACGTGTCTCCCTAAATGCCGACTACAAAAGTTCCACCCTGGCGCCAAGGGTTCGCACTTGCATATGCAAATGGAAAACCCGAACTAAATGAGGCGATTTGGACGAGATGCGAATCGAATCAAATTTAGGGGGGCGCCCATACACGCTTCCCACATGCGGTTAGTGCGCTCATCATGGATCAGTAGACAAGACCCTTTTCCTAATTAGGGTCGACACTAGCAGGCCTCAAAACCACGCCGGGCCTCCTGCCGGTGCCTTATCATCAAATTATTATTACCCAAAACCTTAACATGTTGTTGATTAAGTTGAAACCCAACTATCAACTAAACAGGTGATAAGACGGACAACAAGACTTGAGCGCAAACAACACTAAGCATGCAACTACGACACGAGGGCCAACAAGGTAAACAAGCAACAGTTAATAGGAAGTGGAAGGAAAGGCTATATCCTGGCTGCAAGGTAAACATATGATAGGATCGAGACACAAGCATCGAATCATAAGGCTAGCATAAAGACAACGGAAAGAATCGATAACAAGTGAGGAAAGGCAACATAGGTAGCAAGTGAGTATACTTGCCTGAGATCCAGCAAGTAGAGGAACATCCACAGAACTTGTCGTTGCTCACATCATCTCAACGTCCTATCCGCGAAGAAGCAACAAACTAGAACAAACACCGGATGCAATAATTACTACTACGGCAAAAGATCCAGCATGATCAACATATGGATGCATGACAAGTTTAAGGATGCATCAAAGATAAACTAGTTGACATGGTAAACATATTTAAATGGGCCCATATGCAATTTGGATTGCATATGGAAAATCCCATGAATTAATGTTGAATTAAATGATCTACAAATAACCATCATGTGAAAGTTGATTAGAATGATGCATGGATGATGAAAACAATAAGAAAACAACAATAGCTTCAATTTGATATGTTGTTTACCAAGTTTGGAATTTTATTTATTAAGTTATGAAATTTGGCTTCTTTAATGAGTTACACAAGCATTTATTGTTTCCACCAATTTTAATTGTTCAAAATAGATAACAAAATTCATATTTGGAAAGAACACAAGATTTTAGATGGAATACATATTTCATTTGTTGAATTTGGATTTTAGATGAGCAAGTTATTAAATTGACAATTTTAAATGCATTAATTAAGAAATAGTTGTTTTCAGCAATTTAATTTATCCAAAATAGAAAACAAAGTTTATATTTGGAAATCTTATTCAATTTTGCATGGAAAACATATTTTACATGTTGGAATTGGATTTGAATTGCCCAAGTTATGAATTTTGCAATTTAAGAGGTTTAAATAAAGCATTGAATTATTGCACCACTTTTAATTAGGAAAAACAGTAAACAATTTGCATTGAAAAGGTTGAAAACATGTAGCAAATGTTTCACTGAACATTTTGAGCTATTAAACATAATTTTTGGGTTATTATTGAATTTATTATGCAATTTTTAATAGGCATTTTTATTCTGCCCTTTTTAGTAAACAGAGGGAAACATGTTCAAAATTAAGTCAATTGTGGCCAAATAAAATACCAATGTGTAGAGTTTGTTAAGACAAATTTTTAGAGTCCAAGTTTGCTTAAATTGGATGAACAGAACTAAAGTTATGAAATTCCAAAGTTTCAACTTTTAATTGCATTTTCAGTAATTAATTATTTAGTGCAAGAATTAATACAGAAACATGTTGCAATTTTGTTACTAATGGAAAGAGCACAAGATTTTGAATCCACAGAAACTTGAATCGTTGAATTTGGAGCAATATTCAATTTTATATTGATTTTACAATTAATGAAACAGATCTGTGTTTCTGGAATTCGGGCACAGAGCAATATTCAATTTTATATTGATTTTACAATTAATGAAACAGATCTGTGTTTCTGGAATTCGGGCAAAAAAAAGGAAAAAGGCAGAAAAGGTGTGGCTTTGCGCCGGGGGGGAATCGAACCCGGGCTGCTGGCTTGCGCGCAAGTGTGTGCTACCAGTGGGGCTGCTGCTCGGTTGTGATAGGATACATGTCCGGTACTTTAAGAGGTAACCCGAACGGCTTTTTTTTACTGACGAAACTGAATTTTGCATCTTTGGCTGACGGGAGCAGAACGTCGGGGACCTCACAGGGCCTCCGACGAGGCAGCTCGGGCGGCGCTGGGATGCCTCAGGTGTGCGGGGATTCAGCTGTGTGCGTGCAAGGGTGCAGCGTGAGGTGAAGCACAAGCGTGCGGTGTGTGGGTGCAGAGACGGGAGCAAGCCCACAACGAGAGCAACCTTGGAGCTCCGTCCTCATCGACCATGGCGGACAGCAACCTAGCGGATGACAGCGACCACACCGGCAAGCGAGACAACGGGGAAAAGGCGGGAATCGGTCCGACTGCTCACCGGGAGGAACTCGGAGTAGCTGATTGTGCTCGAAGGAGGCCGCGGCGCCGGAATTTCACCGGAGAAGCTCGCCTACCGGAGGGAAAGAAGAGGATGCCGGCGACGACCTGGGCGCTTACGGCTTGATTCCTTCGGTGTAGACGGAGAGGACGGTGAGGCGCAGCTACTGGTACCATCGGGGAAACTTGGCGACAAGCGAGGTGGTGGCACATCGATGAGGTAGTGGCGGTGGTGTTCTGGTTCGGTTACAGTGGACAGAAACAGAGGGTAAGAGAGGGAGGAAGAGGATGGCGGCGGGGAGGGAAAGAAGAGGGTGGCTAGGGTTAGGGTTGGAGGGGGGAAAGGAGGGTAGATAAGGGGGGGGGAGAGGGAGCAGGTGGGAGGTGGGGGATCGGTTCTGTCTCTTTCCGTCAACGATGGCGTCATCGCCTGTACGGAGGTAGGGGAAGGAGGCCTTAGGCCGAAAGGTAGGAGGAGAAGGGGGGTAAGTGGGCTGGATGGTTTGGCCTTTGGGGCCTAGCCGGCTGGTTGCCTCTCTCTCTCTCACACAAATCTATTTTTTTTTCTTTGGGTTTGTTTTATTATTTTCCAGAAACTGTTTTGGCACTATTAAAAGAATATATTTTTGTTTTGCATCAAACAAAATTTAGAAAGTCAAGAGTTGAGGGAATTTAAACATTTTGCAAGTTTCAAATGCATGAGGATGCATGATGCTATGATGCGAAAAATAAAAACAGACAATTTTTTTATTTTGGGGGAAAACCCCCGGGTGTTACATTAGTGCATCAAACTACCCACTATATATCATGAACTTGCTGAGTAACGCTCGTTACTCATTCTATCCCATTTGACCCCCTGCTTAGAGTTGAAGTCCTATTGAAGTCGTCATCGAGAAGCCATCGCTGCCTAAAGGAGCTACGTGGAGTGATCTACTACTTAGTCGGTAAAGTATCATCATCAACAACACCGGTGGAGGACAAGCTATCAAAGTGTAGGTAGAGTCCATTCTTGGACTTAGTAGTTATAAGCCATAGATTAGGGCTGACATCAGCCGTAGTGGTTTAGTTCTGAGCTAGAGTTCTTCTCCGGCTTGGAGCTGCGAATTGCTTCTTCTGATGTTTCATTTGCAGGAGATCTTCTTGATTCATCAAGGAGATTCTCAAGATTTTGTAATGAAGTTTGTATCCTATAGCTTTGCTTGGACCCGCTGTGTTTCTGTTGTACCACTCTGAGAGATGTAATATTCACGGATAAGTCCTTCCGTGAGTATTATGTCACCGACTTGCGCACTACACATGAAGTGGTGTGCTGGGTCACCACACATATCCCTAATTTCTGATGTTCCATGTTGTTTTCAAGCTGTTTCCCACATGTTTTCTTGAGAGGGATATCTTTGACCTCTACCTCCCTGAGTTCGATAAACCTTGGGTGATCCACTTAAGGGAAACTCGATGCTGTTCTACAAACCTATGCACTTGGAGGCCTAACACTGTCTACAAGAATAGAAGCGTGCGTAGACATCAATACTCTTGTAGATCATTAAACTGTTTCACTTGACTATTTGCTATTGTTTTGAGATATTAATATGCTTAGTGGTAAACCTGCTGGTTTATAGTAAGGTAAAAACGATTAATGGTTGGTCTAAAATCTTGAAAGTGTGCCACATTCGAAAAACCAGTTGATAGTATAATGGTATATGACTTCCTCTGCTGACAACAATCGTAATGGCTTTTTGTTACGCGCTACGGTCGGGGTAGCCAACCGTGACTTGTCACTGCCTTGGATCCTCTTGGAGTGATTTTCATTATGCCCGGTATGATCATATTTCTAGTTGTAATCTTTTAACTTGTGCATTTTAAGTTTCCGTTTTTGGCACTTCCACCATCCATATTTGCTAGCCTCTTCGGTGTCGTGTACTGCCCATTCTCACATTCAGAGTTGGTGAAAACTTTGCCAGTGTATCCAAACCCCGAGGGAAGACTCTGTTCTCCTACACATAAGCCCAAATATCTTCCTCAAAAAATCCACCTACCTACCTACCTATCATGGCATTTCCATAGCCATTCCAAGATATATTGCCATACAACATCCATCTTCATTATGTTACTTGTTACATGTTTCATTGTTACTTTGTATACTGCTACACTGTCAGGAGCATTTAGTTTTATACATGAGAGATATTTTAGTTTGAGCTATGAGTATTAAAAGTGTGATGATTCATTGTAAAATAGAGTGTTGCCCCTACCAGCGAGGTTATAAAAATAGCAAAAAAAAGAGAGAAAAAGACCAAAAATAAAAAAAGAGGGCCAAAGATAGATAATAAAGACAGAGGGGGCAACATTACTATTTATTCCATAGTTGTGCTTACTTGGCTCCAATACTTTAGTTTGGAGAGAGTTTTCATTTTATGACTTGCATAACTATGGTGAGAACTTTACATTATATAACTTGGCTTGTATATTCCAATGATGAGACTCCACAAAAGTGCTCTAGGTCTTCATGAGCAAGCAAGTTGGATGCACCCCCACTAGTTCCATTGGATATCTTTCATACACTTATAGCTCTATGTGCATCCGTTGTGTGGCAATCACTACTCCTTGCATAGCTTCGATTATAGGACTTCCTCTTTTCTCGAATACACTTTGCACAGTGGATTGTCTTTTAGTATTGATTCATTGAAAAGTTTTACTTTGTTCTTCCTAAGGGTTTATAAATTACTCTATTAGAAATCAACTATAAACCACGACCTTTATTCGTTTGATCTTAGTTTACATGCTTTACATTATGATGATCAAGTTTATGTTGGTAGCATGTCACTGATACGTTAGAAACGTATAATTTCTGATGTTCCATGTTGTTTTCATATATATGCTACATGTTTCCTTTACACTTTATGCCTTATTATCGATTTCCTGGGACAAACCTATTGACAAGATGCCACAGAGTCAATTCATGTTTTCATCTGTTTTTAGTTTCAGAAAAGTTGTTCTGGAAATATTCTCGGAATTGGACGATTCGAAGCCGAAAGTCTTAGAAAGTCGTCGCGCACATGGAGTTTAGAGGAGACCCGGAGGAGTGCCCTGGAGCCCCCTGGCCGCCCACCGACATTGCGCTCGCGCCTATATCTTCTCCTCCAAGGGTTAACCCCAAATACAGAAGCCTCTTCCACGAAAAACATTCGCAACTGCTGTCATCATCAACCCTAGTCCGGGAGGGTTCTAGAGCTCTCCCCGGCACCCTACCGGGAGGGGCAATCATCACCGGAGGCCTCTACACCATCGGGCCCGCCTCAGGAATGATGCGTGAGTAGTTCATCCTTGAACTACATGTCCATAGCAGTATCTAGATAGTTGTTCTCTCCTCTTTATGCTAAATGTTTAGATCTTGTAAGCTACCCTACATGATCAAGATCATCTTATTGTAATGCTACATGTTGTGTTTGCTGGGATCCGATGAACATTGAATGCTATGTCCAATGATTATCAATCTATCATGTTATTTTCACGTGTATGTTATTTCTGATCTTGCATGCTCTTCGTTGTTAGTAGATGCTCTGGCCCATTAGATGCTAGTAACTCCAAGAGGGAGTATTTATGCTCGATAGTGGGTTCATGCCTCCCTTTCACTCATGCTCGAGTGACAGAAATGTAAACGGATGGGAGATGTGTTGTTGCCACTAGGGAGAAAACAACTATGTTTAAATTGTTTACATTACACACTTTGCTTACTGCGATTATCTGTTGTTTGCAACTTAATACCCAAGGTTTGATCGGATGACATTCTGAGGGTGGATTATAAGTCATAGATGCATGTGGATGACGGTCTATGTATCTTGTTGTAATGCTCGCATGTTACACATAGTAATCAGCATGTCATGCATATGCACTACAGTGCAGCCTTTATATCTGTCAATTGCCCAGCAGTAATTTGTTTACCCAACATGTTATCTATCTGTTTTGGAGAGACACCTCTAGTGAACTGTGGACACTTCAATCTTTGTTTTCATACTGTAACTATTGTTTCCCACACCATACGTTTAACCTCTTTGTTTTCAGCAAAACTTGTGAGATTGACAACCTCCTTCTTCGTTGGGGAAAAGTGATCTGATTGTGTTGTGTAGGTTCCATGTTGCTTATGAACCGGTAGTGGGCCCTTCCACATCAGCTGCATCAACCTTCAGAAGTGATTTCATTCTCCTACTGGTCGATTCAACCTTGGTTTCTTTTTGAGGGAAACCTGCTACTGTGCTCTTCTTACCTTCCTCTTGGGGTCTCCCAACGAACGTGTGTTACAGGTGCATCAAGCTATTTTTCTGGCGCCGTTGCCGGGGAGAAAGAGAATTTCTGCAAGGGGAGGCTCTTACCTCCAATCATTTTTACTTTGTTATTCCTTTTCTTGTTACTTGCTTTATCATGCTTGCTAGAAATGTTTGATGTCTTCGAAACTAGATCTTATTGGCAAGGTGGGTTCATGGATGAACAACAAAAATATTATAAGGAACACCGCTTGTCATAAAAAAGGGATACACTTATGGGAGAAAATTAATAAATTGCATAACTATGCTAAAAACTTGTGCTCTAGTTATAATGTTACTTATTGCTTTGATAAATCTTGTTGCTGTAGGAGGTATAAACACCTCCCTTTTCTATGTGAGTATAATAATAATGTTACCATATCTTCTTATGTAATATAAATTATGAGTTTTATGATGTGGAACAAACTGAGGAATTTATTGCTTGGAAGGGTGCATTCGAAATTGCCTATTTGCTTCAAAGTATTGATGATGCACCTTATAAATACGAGATTTATGCTAAATTGAATATTGCTTTGATAATTACAAGGATTTCAATTGATACATAATTAAATATCTTAATAGATTCTCTCCCCTAAAGGGAGAGCCTAATGCCTTGCATAAACCTATGGAAGAAGAAATTGCTGAAACTAGAAACTCATTGAATGAAAAAGAGGAGGAGAGTGATGATCAAGAGGAATAATGGAGCTAACCATGTCTACCTCCCAATGAGAGTAAGTATTTAATTTGTACCTTATTTGATTTCCCTACATGCTTACCAAAGGAGTATGAGTGTTATATTGATAATTGTGATGATCCAATTGATTCTTTTGAAATATCCCTTTTTGATGAAATTGATACTTGCTATACTTGTGACATTGATACTAACATGAATGAAACTTGTGAGAATGATATTGCTACTATTATTCATGATAATCCATGCTACTTTGATAAATCCTATGATAATCCTCTATTTATTCCAACTATTGATATGCATGATAATGAGGAAGTTCGTTTAGAAAATTTACATCATAATGCTCTAGATGATGGTCCTATGTTACTTGATGTTATAGATTATAGTGCTACTGAAATTGGGATTGCTATAATGTATCTCATACCTTTTAAGAGTCACCAATGATCTTGTTTTTCTATTGCTAAAAGTGGGAAAAACATGAGCTGATTTTAAATTTTGATCCCACTGTTTTGGAGCTTGATATGAATTGTGTGCTTTTGGACCATGACAAACATGCTTTATGTGATAATTATGTTGTTCAGTTTGTTCATGATGCTACTGAAAATTATTATGAGAGAGGAAAATATGGTTGTAGGAATTTTCATGTTACTAAAACACCTCTCTTTTTGTTGAAAGTTTTGAAATTGCTCTTGTTCTATCTTCCCATGATTTCTAGTTTGAGTTTCTTTAATTTATTTATTTACAAGATTCATATGCATAGAAACTGGGTTAGACTTAATTGTTTTATACTTTGTTCTTGATTCTCTCTTTTTCTTAATTCATATTTCTTATGTGAGCATCTTCTTGATTCTATTTTTCTTGGCCCAGCTAAAAGGCGTAAAAGAAAAGCACTTCTTGGGAGATAACCCATGGTTTTATTTTTGCTTTGTTTTTCTCTGTTTTCTTTGAGTCAAGGTGTTGTATAATTTTGTAGCAACTCCTTTGTATCTTTATTTTCATGTATTAGTTGAGCCAAGTAAAGTTTCTAGCGAAAGTTGGAGTTGGTTTTGGATTTCTGTGCAGGAAACAGATTTCTCCTGTCCACCGTAAAAATTCGAATAATTCACAGGAAGATCAAGATGACCTGAAAATATGTGTGCTTATTCCTCAGATAATGCCAAAAGTTTTTTGTTCTTTACGTTTTTCGATTCGAGCAACATAAGTGCCCCGATTTTTTTTTGTTTTACACACTGTTCTCGTTTTGACAAATTCTGTTTTTTTACTTGCATTCTCTCTTTTACTATGTCGAGTGGATTTATTTGCTTCATGAAACATCAGTGGATGTAGCTAATGTTTGAAAGTATCAATAATTCTTGTGTCCATACAGAACATGCGATTTTTTTATTGTGCACTAACCCTCTAATGCAAATTACATTGAGTGTGGTGTGAAGGAAGTTTTCAAGGGTCAAGAGAAGAGGGTGATATAATGTGATCAAGAAGAGTGTAAAGACAAAGCTTGGGGATGCCTCCATGGTTCATCCCAGAAAATCGTAAGAATACTCAAGCGTATAATCTTGGGGATTCCCAAGGCATCCCCTTCTCCATCAAGAATTTATCAGGTGACTTCTATTAAAACTATATTTTTATTCGGTCACGTCATATGAATTTTACTTGGAGCGGCTGTTTGTTTTATTTTGTTTTTTTTCCTTGCTGCAATGATATTGTTGGAACCCAGCATTCTTTGTGTGGGAGAGAGACACACTCCGCAATCGTTATGCTCGTATTCTTAGTTTTTCTTCTAGCTGCTGCAAATCACTTTTAGCTTCTGTTGTTCATGTATCTCTTATCTAGAGCTGTTAGTTCTAGTAGAATAGTGTTAGTACTCTCTTGTTTCATTGCTATATTGTTTGGAGAGTTTGTGTTAAAATATATATTGAATGGTGCTTGATGGAAATAGAAATTGCTACATGTGGTAGATAGTATAACGGAAAAAGCTTGCATATTGTAGATCACTAAACTATTTCACTTGGTTATTTGTTGTTGTTTTGAGATATTAATTTTCCTAATGGTAAACTTGCTGGTTTAGTAGAGTAAAAACAATTAATGTTTGGTATAGAAGCTTGAAACTTTGCCACACTCAAATAGCTGTAATGGCTTTTTGTTACGCGCTACGGTCGGGGTAGCTAACAGTGACTTGTCACTGCCACAGACCCTCTTGGAGTGATTTTTATTATGCCTTGTAAGATCATAATTTTAGTTTTAATCTTTTAACTTGTGAGTTCTATGTTAAAGTGTTCTGGCACTTCCACCATCCATATGTGCTAGCCACTTCGGTATTGTGCATTGCTCATTCTCACATTGAGAGTTGGTGCAAACTTTGCTAGTGCATCCGAACCCCGTGGGAGAACTTTGTTCTTCTACACATAAGCCAAAAATTATCTTCCTCAAAACAACCACCATACCTACCTACCATGGAATTTCCATAGCCATTCCGAGATATATTTCCATACAACATCCATCATCATTATGTTATGTAATGCTTCATTGTTATTTTGCATATTGCTACACTGACAGGAGCATTTAGTTTTATTTGCATCAGAGATATTTCAGTTTGAGTTATGAGTACTAAAAGTGTGATGATTCGTTGTAAAATAGAGTGTTGCCCCTACCAATGAGGTTATATATATATAAAAAAGGCCCAAAAAGAGAAAAAAGGCAAAAGAGAGATAATAAAGAGAGAGGGGGAAGCACTACCATCATTTATTCCACACTTGTGCTTGGTTAGCATCATTACTTCTATTTGGGGAGAGTTTTCATATTTTGACTTGCATAACTATGTGGGGAACTTACATTGTAGAACTTGGTTTGTATATTCGAATGATGAGCCTCCTCAAAAGATCTCTAGATCTTCGTGAGCAAGCAAGTTGGATGCACCCCCACTAGTTCCATTGGAGAGCTTTCATACACTTATAGCTCTATGTGCATCCGTTGTGTGGCAAGCATAACTTCGATGATAAGACTTCCTCTTGTCTAATGACCACTTTCAGTTGTGTGATACTTTCTTCCATTGACCATTCAAACCCCCCATAATGTTCTTTTAGCCATAACATACTGGTGCCAGGGACCAATACAGAACGCTTGCTTGTTTTGAGTGCACAAATATCTTAATGATTTTCCTACGTGCATATTGTTGTCACTTGACTTGATCCTAACAGGAGTTGTTGTGAGAGTTTCATGCTTTGGATGATTATATTGTTGTTCTTTAATACTAAATCATCTATAATAAACCTTCACGGCTGATTGTCTTTTAGCATAGATTAATTGAAAAGTTTTACTTTGTTCTTCCTAATGGTTTATACATTATGCTATTTGATATCAATTATAAACCACATCTTGTATTCATTTGATCCTAGTTTACATGCTTTTCGCTACTATGATGATCAAGTTTATGTTGGTAGCATGTCACGTCAGAAATTATTAGTTTTTATCGCTTACCTACTCAAGGACGAGTAGGAACTAAGCTTGGGAATGTTGATACGTCATAAACATATCCATAATTTCTCATGTTCCATGTTGTTTTTAGTTATTGCTTTCTGCTGTTTTAGTTTCAGAAAAGTTGTTCTAGAAATATTCTCGGAATTGGACGATTCGAACCCCGGAAGTCTTAGAAATTCGTCGCGCACACGGAGTCTAGAGGAGACCCGAAGGATGCCCTGGAGCCCCCACACCATGGGTGGGCACGACCCCCTTGCCGCCCACCAACGTTAGCCTCGCGCCTATATATTCTCCTCGTAGGGTTAACCCTAAATACATAAGCCTTTTCCACGAAGCTTTCCCCGGCACTCTGCCGGGAGGGAGAATCATCACCGGAGGGCTCTACACCACCCTGCCCGCCTCCGGAATAATACGTGAGTAGTTCATCTTTGGACTACGGGTCCATAGCAGTAGCTAGATGGTTGTTCTCTCCTCTTTACGCCTCATGGTTAGATCTTGTGAGCTTCCCTACATGACCCGATGAATATTCAATGCTATGTCCAATGATTATCAATCTATCATGTTCTTTTCATGTGTATGTTGTTTATGATCTTGCATGCTCTTTGTTGTTAGTAGATGTTGTGGCCAAGTACATGCTAGTAACTCCAAGAGGGAGTATTTATGCTCGATAGTGGTTTCATGCCTCCCTTTCACTCACGCTGGAGTGAGAGAAACGTAAACGGGTGGGGGTGTGTTGTTGCCACTAGGGAGAAAACAACGATGCTTACATTGTTTACATTATTTACATTACACACTTTGCGTACTGCGATTATCTGTTGCTTGCCACTTAATACCCAAGGTTTGCTCGGATGACATTTTGAGGGTGGATTATTAGTCATAGATGCAGTTGGATGACGGTCTATGTATCTTGTTCTAATGCACGCATGAATCACATAGTAATCATCATGCATGCATGCAGTACGGTGCAGTCTTTATATCTGTCAATTGCCCAGCTGTAATTTGTTTAACCAACATGCTATCTATCTGTTTTGGAGAGACACCTATAGTGAACTGTGGACCCCGATCCATTTTCCTCATACTGATAATACAAGCACTGCAATCTCTATTTTCATACTATTACTATTGTTTTCCACACCATAAGTTTAACCTGTTTGTTTTCAGCAAAACCGATGAGATTGACAACCTCACTGCTTCGTTGGGGAAAAGTGATCTGATTGTGTTGTGTAGGTTCCACGTTGCTTCAGAACCGCTAGTGCGCCTTGCCACATCGGCTGCATCAACCTTCGGAAGTGACTTCTTTGTCCTACTGGTGGATTCAACATTTGTTTCTTTCGGAGGGAAAGTTTATACTATGCTCTTCATACCTTCCTCTTGGGGTCTCCCAACGAACGTGTGTTACACGCGCATCAGTCACCTCAGAAATTATTTGTTTTTTATCGGTTACCTACTCGAGGACGAGTAGTAACTAATCTTGTGGATGCTTGATACGTCTCAAACGTATCTATAATTGCTGATGTTCCATGTTATTTTCATGCCTTATGCTCCATGTTTCTTATACACTTTATGTCATTTTTATGGATTTTATGGGACTAACCTATTGAAAAGATGCCAAAGAGCCAGTTCTTATTTTCTGCTGTTTTTTGTTTCAGAAAAGTTGTTCTAGAAATATTCTCTGAATTGGACGAAACTAAATCTAGAGTCTTTGTAACATCCGTGATTTTTGGAAAGTGCAAAATTCATAAAAATTTGAATCGTTTTTCATGATTAAAAAAGTCACCAAAAACCAAATAAAAGGAAGAAAGAAAACAAAACAATATGGAATTGGAATTAGGAATCCAAATTACCCTAATTCCATAAACCCTAAAGCCTTTTTTTAAAATATGTTTCCTCATATGAATAAAATATTTTCTTACCAAACACCCTTTACCAAACATGTTTTCAACTCAATGACCATCTTGAAAATATATATGATATTTAAAAACTAGAGAATTACTATCTCTAATATTTTATTCATGTCTCCAAAAATATTTCATATGAATAAAATTATTTATCTTGCTATTCAAATATTATAGCAAGTATTACCCCATAGAATGTTTTCCATAAAATTTTATATTTATAAAAATTAGATCAAATAATTTGGGAAAACAAATAATTTCAAATGAGATAATCATCTCATAATTATTATCCATTTTCCAATTTAATAATTTTCTATATTTTAACAATGGCATAAAGTTGTTGTTAAGTGATTTACTAATATGTTAAAAATAAAAAAAATATGTTAATGGGTTGAAATTGCTTTGAGAACTAACATTTGACCTAAATAATGGATCTGAAATTTTATCAAACCCAATTTCCATTTATGTACAATTTCTATTTTGAAATTTGTATTAAGTACTATTAGTGATTTAATTTTAATTACAAAATACAAAAATTTAAATGTGTTCAAAGTTGACCAAAAATATTATTAGTTGATAGATATTTTAATGACAGAACTTTAGAATTTTATTTGAGGTGATTTGGGTTATTAAAATAGAAGTTATTAAGGTTTTAAAAAAAACCCAGAAAAAAGCAACCCAGCCTGCCGAGCCAGCCCACCCGTCCCAGCAAGGCAGCCCGCCTAACAGCAGAAGCCAGCAGCGGCCCGCCTCGCATCCCCTCTGTCCCTTCCTCTACAGCTGACAGGTGGGCCCCCAGGGACGTGTACAATGACGTTACCCAGTCATCAACCTTCAGCCATTGAAAAGAAATTGTCGCAGGCGTTTCTTGTGCGATTGCTTGCCGACGTTTAAGCCTCCCTTAATCCCTCTTGTTTCCACTCCCATAAAGTCGTCTTCCTCCACTCCAAATTCCCTCCCGTGGGCACTCATTTCGTGCCCCCAGGCCGGAGTAATTCCTCACTGGAGTGGCTCGGGTCCGCCGCCGTTATTCGTCGTTGCAGCCATTACAGGAGGTCTTCGACCCCATTATTCCCCCTCTCCTATTTACCTTTCTCTTGTGCATCCTCTGATACCTTTTTTGTTCTTTTTCTCACAACAACTCGACCAAACGAACGCGCCAGAGCCCGCGTGATCACAACCGCTCGTCACCGTCCGCAGAGGGCCCCTCGGAGCGCGTCGCCGACACCACATCTTTGTCATGCTGCGTAGCGCGTCACCGTCATCTCCCCGAGCCGGGAGGTCAACCGGGATTGCGCTGCCGTTAAGACCCCGTCAGCACTGCGCCACCGTATGCCATTTCTTGCAACCAACCCTACCAGCCGGTGAGCTTCTCCCCAGATCCATTTCTAGCCGTTAGCTCTTGATCGGTTGGCCCACGATATATCACTTAATCGAAAAGGTACCGACCAATAGAATAGCACCACACGTTGGTCCAGTCAACATCGCGTAAAGTTTTTACCTGTCGCTCGGCGCAACGCGTAGCTGGCCCAACCCCACTCCCTATCTGTCGCCTTGCGCGACAGACACCATTTTTAGCCCATCCCGTCTAAGGATTTAATTCCGAATAAAAATAGAATGGCAATTTTGTAGAAAAGACCCTAGAAATTGCAACCATCTTATATTTTCAACCACAACTCCAAATTTAGCAAACTTGGACTTTTTGAAATCAGCACAATATTTAGAATCTTTTAGCACTGTTTAAATTTAAATTTGACAAACTTAAATTGGTTCAAATTAAAATATGTTTGTTTGATGATTTTTGGCATAATTCAAATTCTACAAATCCAAAAATTGCACATAAAATATATTTGGAA
Source organism: Alopecurus myosuroides (assembly GCA_028641055.1). Taxonomy (NCBI): domain Eukaryota; kingdom Viridiplantae; phylum Streptophyta; class Magnoliopsida; order Poales; family Poaceae; genus Alopecurus; species Alopecurus myosuroides. Next base: position 275,608,444 of record CM054059.1, read on the forward strand.
ACCTTAGGATGTGTAGTTTCATACCCTCTGTCCCAAAATATTTTTGAACAAATTAAATTTGAATTAAAATTATGTTGTCTATTTGAGTGTTTTGACATAGATTTAATTCCATAAATAATTAGGATATGTTCCCTTAAGAAAAATTGCTCCATTTGGTAACCTTGAACTAGAGACATCAATACCTAAACATTTTGGACACCCCTAAACCATGACCATGTAATTTAGCAAAACATCCATCATAGTAGTCCACCAAGTAGTTTATGTCTTAGAGTTTGTTTCTATCCTTTTACCTTTGTTCTGGTGGATATTTTGGAGCCAAGACTACGTCCCTAGTATGTGTCAATCACATATAAGACCAACTAATGAACCTTAAACACTATTACCTTTGTTATCTATCTACTTCTCCACTCCCCTATTCTTGCTTCAAGAATTCATCAAGTTAGCAAAAGTGAAATCAAGACTCAAGCACAAGAAGGAACTTCATTATCAACTTGATTGCAACAATAAGAGCTACAAAGAAGATCATTGAAGAAATTTTGAAGAAAATACTTGGAATCCACAACTAGAAGCAACTCAAGGAAGTGCAAATCCATGAAGAGATCAAGAACAAGACCAACCCCTTTCTCTTTTTATCTTTTCTTCCTTTTCCATTTTGACTTGGTGGTATATTCACATGTGATCAAGATCAACCCTTAGTTTGTGCCCATGCCATACCTAAACCAACTAGTGAAGTGAAAACCATGAAGATTTATCAAGTTTAAGAGAGGCTTCACAACAAGGAGGAAACTACAATAGAAGCATGAAGATGATCTTCAAGAAGAGAAGCATGTGAAGACTTGGAGAAATTCTATACAAGTTGAAGAATAGCAAGTTGTTTTTGTCCAACCATTGACCCAACTGGAAAATTTTAAGACTATATTATTTTCTCTATTGGTACTTTATTTAATATAGTGAGATCACCTTGGTAAACTCTTGGAACTTCCTTGATAAGTATGGATATGATAAATTTTGATCACATCAAACTCAACCTAGTCCATCCCAACTAAACCCCTGGAACTTCCCTAACATGTATGAAACCAAGAGAAAATGAATCTTTCAAAATCAAACCTTAACCTTGTCCTATCCAACTTGGTTGAACCCATTTTTCTATGTTTGTTGCCTTGTATGTTCACTTGTATGTTGGATTACTAGGATGCTTTTTTATTTTATTATTGTGTTACCAATGTATAGATTTTAATGGAGAGCAACGATATTTTGTGAACAGAGTGTGATTTCTTCACCAAATTCAACAAGGCAAGTAACACACCATTCACTACCCATTATTTTCTGTATGCATCATTAGAGTTTTCAGTAGTATGCATGATAGGAAATTTTATTAAGTTATATTATGCTATGCTATTATCGTAGTAGTGTGTATTATATCTTTTAACCTTGTTATTTTGATATCCTTAGAACTTAGTAGATGCTATGCATTGGTACAAATTGTTTGACTAGATGTTCAAGAAAAATTCTAAGTATAACTAAGAAATGAACCACCTGGGTGGAAGTAGAAAGACTGGTTTATGCCGAGTGTTGCCTCAGGGCCCTTGTCTAAGGGTTATTCCACTTGAGGTTGTCACTTGCGAATGGCCACCCAGGAATAAAGAGATTACTATGTCCTTCTAAGTTTAGTAGCTTCTTGTGCAGCTGATACGTCATAAATGTATCCTTAATTTCTGATGTTCCATGTTGTTTTCATGTTGTTTCCCACATGTTTGCTATACACTTTATGTCAGTTTATCGATTTTCCGGACTAATATATTGACAAGATGCCACAGAGCCAATTCCATGTTTTCTTCTGTTTTTAGTTTCAGAAAAGTTGTTCTGGAAATATTCTCGGAATTGGAAAATTCGAAGTCCGGAGGTCCTAGAATTCCCGAAGATTCCATAGAGTCCCAAAGAGACTCGGAGGGGTGGCACAGTGGGCCCACACCATAGGGCGGCACACCCCTGGCTGCGCCATGGGGTGGTTTTGGGGCCCCAGTCCTCCACCACCTTTGCTATTTCGCCTATTTATACCCCCCTCGAGGCGTAAACCCCGAAGATATACCACTTGGCCCCGGAAAACACCCGAGGCCGCCGTCATTGTCATCCCAAGATCGGGAGGGTTCTGGAGCTCTCATCGGCACCCTGCCGGGAGGAGAATTCATCACCGGAGGTGTCTATACCACCATGCCCTCCTCCGAAGTGATGCGTGAGTAGTTCATCCCTGGACTACGGGTCCATAGCTGTAACATCCCAAGTATGAAAAATAGCCATTAGAATGTTTTGCTCTCTGTTATTTTATGTTTTGCATCATGACATCATGTTCATTGCATTTGTTTTGCTTGTTTTCCATTTGTTTTTCTCTGTTTTGCTTTGTTTTCCAACTGTTTTCATTTGTTTTCCTTTGTTTTCTATTTGAATTTCAAACCAAATTTTAAACCTCTTGTTTCATACTTGTGATGTTACAATTTCCAAAATGATATTTCAAATTAAAACAATCAATTGTTTCCATTGAAGTTGTGATCCCAAACTATTGTTTTGTTTCTATCAAAAATTCATTTAATACCAAACCCTTTTCAAATTCAATTAATTTCCAAAACAACAACCCTTTTGAAAATTATGGAAATGACAAAACCCTTCAATCAATTGTTTCCATTAAAACCCTAAGGTTCAACTATTTAAATTTGTGGCTTTTAATCCTTCACTTAACTCAATATGTTATTCAAATTAAAACAAAAATTCCAAACATCAACCCTTTGGAATTATTGAAATTTACAAAACAATTCTAAGCAATTTGTTGCAAATAAAATTGAGGGTTCAACCTATTTGAAATATTTGTTTTTAATAAATCACTTAATCTCACAATTCATTCAAATTTGAATCAATTACAAACATCACTTGTAATTTGAAATTTTTGGAAATCAAACTTGACAAGTGTTGCTATTACATATTTGAAGCATAAGAAATTTTTCTAGAATTTTCCTAACCCTAAACCCTAACCTTTTCTTCCTAATTCTATGCAGCAAAAAAAAAACAAATAGAACAAAAATAATAAAAAGCTAGCAGAGAGAGAGAGAAGCCCAGCCCACCTATTTTTCTCCTTGTCCCATACCCTTTCGAGCGTTGTCTTCCTCATCTGTACGGCGCACCATCCAGGGTGCACACGTAGCAGAGGAGGTGCAGCAATGGCTGAGCTCCACCTCCCCCTCCCTTAAAACCCTAGGCCGAGCCCTAGGGTTCCCCTAACCCTCCTTTCTTCCATCCATCTCTTCTTCCCCGCCTCCCTTCTTCTCTCTTCCTCTCCCTCCCTCTGAATCCTTGCAGCTCTCTGAAACTGAATTCCTCCACCCGAGCCGCCGCTTCCCTCCGGCGATCGCCGGCGCTCGGGGCCCCCTCCGGCCAGGGAGAGGCCGGGAATGGAACCCCCCGGCCGCCCTCTCCCTCCTCCACCACTCGGCGCGGGCCGGGGGGCATCACAGCCCCGCCGCCGTCCAAGGTTGCCGCCGGCCAACCTCCCTGTCCGCCCTGCTTCTTCTTCAGCTCGAGGTGCGCCTCCCTCTCCTTCCTCTCGCTTCCCTCCCCTCCTCCCGCACACCCACAGCACCTGCGCACCACGGCGCCCTCCGGCTAGCCGCGAGCACGGCGCAGCAACCGCCGGCGGCCGATTGTTCTGTCCGATCGGGGTTCAGAACCTGCACGCAAGTTCTGTAATTTTCAGTTAAAATCCCGCACCTACACCTTATCCACACCCGAGACCCCTTCCTATCACGAATCAATAGCCAACGCAGTGGTTAGCTGTCCCTTGTGCGCAAACCCAGGTCCTGGGTTCGATCCCCCTAACCCCCCACCTTTTTATTTCTGCTTTTTATTTTTCTGCCCGAATTTCAGCAACTCAGATCTGGCCCATTACTTCTAAAATCCATATCAAATTGAATATCACTCCAATTTGAATGATTCAAAATTCTGTGGATTCATAATTTTGTGATACTTCTATTAATGTCAAGTCTGCAACATGTTTCTGTAACAAATTTTGCACTAAATAATTAATTACTGAAAATGCAATAAAATTTGGAAACTTTGGAATTTCATAACTTTAGTTCTGCTCATCCAATTTAATCAAACTTGGGCTCTAAAAATTTGTCTTAACAAACTCTACACATTGGTATTTTATTTGGTCTCAATTGAATTAATTTTGAGCATGTTTCCCTCTGTTTACTAAAAATGGCAGAATAAGAATGATTATGGAAAATTGCATAATAAATTCAATAATAACCCAAAAATTATGTTTAATATCTCAAAATGTTCAGTGAAACATTTGCTACATGTTTTCAACCTTTTCAATGCAATTTGTTTACTGTTTTGAATATTTTAAATTGGTGCAATATCTGAATTCTTGTCTAATTCACTTAATTTTGCAAAAATCATAACTTGGGCATAAAAATTCCAAATTCAACAAACTAAATATGTTTTCCAATCAATTTTTCATGTAATTTCCAAATATCAACTTTGTTTGCTGTTTTGAATATTTTAAATTGCTGAAAACAACTGTTTCTTGTTTATTGCATTTAAAATTGCCAAAATAATACCTTGCTCATTTTAAATCCAATTTCCACAAATAAAATATGTTTTCCATGCAAAACTAAACCACCTTTCCAAATATAAACTTTGTTTCATGTTTTGAATAATTAAATTGGTTAAATAATTTAAACCTTGTTTAAATCATTTAATATTGCTAAATTCCTAACTTGATCAAATTAAATTCTTTTGGGACATATAAAATATGTTTTCAAACCATAACAACATAAACTTTTCAAATATGAATCTCACTTAATGTTTGCACAAATAAAAAATTCAAATAAGTTCATGTTTGAATTAAATTCATTTAATTCTTGTTTAAACTTGTTTAATTCATAAGTAAATTATTCCAAATCCTTTTTCAACAAGTGAAACATGTATTCCACCTAAAATTGTGTGTTCTTATCAAATATGAACTTTGTTATTAGTTTTGAACAATTAAAATTGGTGAAAACAACAAATGCTTGTGTGACACCTTTAAGTAACCAAAATTCCAAAACTTAATAAATGAATTTCTAAACTGGGTAAACCTTATTTCCAATTGCTTCTATTGTTGTTATTTTGCTGTTTTCCTCATCCATGCATCATGCTAATCCACCTTCATCCATTGTTTAGTTGTAAAACAATTATTTCAACCTTAATTCATGGGCTTTCCATATGCAATCCCAATTGAATATGGGTCCATTTAATCATGTTGCTATCTTGTCAACTAGTTTATTTCTGATGCATCAATTAAATTGACATGCATCATCCCATGTTTGTGCATTATGCCATGTTATTGATTGTTTGTCTCCTTGCGTTGTTTGTTTGCTTCTTCTCGGATACACGACGACGTTGAGACCGACGATACTTACGACACCCCTTCTAAGGAGTTAGCTCAGTACCAGGCTACTGGGTTTGCAGGAAAGTATTCACTCACATGAACCATTGTGTTCCTTTCAACATTGGATACCGATACCTTCCGTTGTCTATTCTGCTAGCTCTATGAATCGTTGCTTCTGTTCGAACCTATCACATGTACCCTTTAACCCTGATAATGCCTCACCTCCACTCCCATAACCCCGTTGTTTGAGCCCGTGTCTTACTAGCATGCTTAGGGTTGTTTTGCTCGAGTCTGTTACCCGTTACTTTATGTTACTATTCTATTATGTTCTGGGGCTCGATGTTAAACAACAACCTGTTAATCTTGAGGTAATAATAATTTGCTGATAAGGCACCGGCAGGAGGCCCGGCATGGTTTTGAGGCCTGCTAGTGTCGACCCTAATAGGAAAAGGGTCTTGTCTACTGATCCATGATGAGCGCACTATCCGCATGTGGGAAGCGTGTATGGGCGCCCCCCTCAATTTGATTCGATTCGCATCTTGTCCAAATCGCCACACTTAGTTCGGGCTTTCCATTTGATGCACGCATATGCAGGTACGAACCCGAGGCCAAGGTGGAACTTTTGTAGTCGGCATTTAGGGCGGCGTGGTCTTCCAGTGCTATGAGGGTCCCCTTTTCTTCGTGGGGCTCGAGTAGCCGCGCACGCACATCACGTGGTGCTTTGGGCTTGATGTGAAGAAGAGTTGAGTTGTGTAGAGTGCCCCGCTTGGTGGGAGGCATCCCATCTGGCGGGTTATTCTTGCGTGTACGGCCAAATTGGTGCAACCCTGCAGGGAGAAATCTTCTCGAGAAGCCGTGTTTTCCGCGGTTATGGATTACTTGGTGAAAGTACTGGCTAACAAGTACTCAGAACAACTTACACCTAACTAATGATAACTTGACTAGTAATAGGCTTATTGACACAACAATTTGATCCATCATTAATCCAACTGTGTGAGTTATCCTCGGATTGCTTCTTTGGATAAGGGGCGAGATCCAGGATGGGTTTGTGTGGTGGTTAGTTGTAGTTGGTTACGATACGCTATCTTATCCCTTTTCTGATAGCCGGAAGTTATATCAACTCTGTAGTTGTTTAGAGCAGCCAGTTGCAGCATCTTTTACATCCCCTTCCTTCCGTTGAACCCAAAGCATCTGTGCTTGGTGTTGACGGGTTACACTTTGGTGAACTGTGAGTCTTGCTTGCCAGTACTTTTATGTACTGACCCCTTTGGGGCTGTGGTTTCCGCAGACTACGATTTCGAGGATCCCCATGGTGGCTACTACGTGGAGTATGACGAGACTGCTGACGAGTAGATAGCGGACCCGGGCAGGATCCGAGACTTCGTGGATGGGCTCCGTCTTTTTGTTTCCGGCCTCTTAGGCCTATTTGGTTCTTGTCTCTACTCAGACATGTTGAATGCTTCCGCTGTGTTGTAATGATGATATGTTGGGACATGTGTCCTCTGGATGATTGTATTTGCTATCTCTGCTCTAACGAGAGCTATTTGCAACTTATTTCCATCTTTTGTGTCGTAGAGATCTGTTGTGATATCACTTGTTCCCATGCCGTTGACGTACAATGTGTGTATGTTTTGAAGTACGTCAACGGAAGTATCTGGATTTCTACGGGATGGTTTGCGCAGACGATGAATAGTAAGAGAATGGTTGTCACACGTTTACGTGTTGGCCTGCTCATATTGAGATGCGGGTGCCGGTATGCCCCGTAAGCCATTTATCTAATGTTTAACGGACTGTGAGTATCCCCTAGAAGTCCGGGTGCGACAAATGGTATCAGAGCCTGTCTGCCTGTAGGATCCCTTTTTACTGGTCGCAGTTGAGTCTAGAAACTATTTTGTAGCTATATAGGAAAAATGAAACGTGAGAGTAGGAATTCTGTTCTTTTTCTTCTTTCCCCACCCACCCTCCCTTTTCTGGTAAGGAAGTGCAACGTTGTTTTCCCCTCTCATCTAAATTTTCAAGTTAGGTTTTCACGAATCTTGGTTTCTCTAGGATGGTTATATCTACTAGACCATAGGAATGGAGGTGGTTGTGACATGATTTATCATGTTGCCTACTCATGATTGAGAACGGAGGCGTGTAAGCCCCGGAAGCAGATCCTCTATTCCTTAAGCAGTAGATATTGATCCTTTAGAAGCCCGGATGGGTTTTCCGTAGTACCTCAGGAGTGTTTTGATCTCGTTTTCCCGATGTTGCTTCGATATCCTGTTCTTCTCAAACATCCTTTTCGTCCGTTGAAATCTTGTTGTTGCTTCCCACTTCAGTTTTTTACCGGCGTCTAATCAATAACTCTGTTTCACACTTCTGGCCAGATAGTCTATCCTCCAAATCAATCAAATCATGTTCAACTATACACCCTCCATACAAAACCTCTACCTCTACTCAAAAATGTTCCGGTGGTTTCCAAATTCCCTGACATCTTTCCAGAAGAGTTGCCAGGAATGCCTATCATCTTGAACTTCCAGAAAAACTATCCAAGGTGCACGATGTGTTTCACGTGTCACAGTTCAAGAGGATCTTCGCAAGAAGTATTCGGACCTTTTCTTTTCTCAGTAGGAATCTCGGGGCGCGATTCCTTCAAGGGGGGCGTTTTGTAACATCCCAAGTATGAAAAATAGCCATTAGAATGTTTTGCTCTCTGTTATTTTATGTTTTGCATCATGACATCATGTTCATTGCATTTGTTTTGCTTGTTTTCCATTTGTTTTTCTCTGTTTTGCTTTGTTTTCCAACTGTTTTCATTTGTTTTCCTTTGTTTTCTATTTGAATTTCAAACCAAATTTTAAACCTCTTGTTTCATACTTGTGATGTTACAATTTCCAAAATGATATTTCAAATTAAAACAATCAATTGTTTCCATTGAAGTTGTGATCCCAAACTATTGTTTTGTTTCTATCAAAAATTCATTTAATACCAAACCCTTTTCAAATTCAATTAATTTCCAAAACAGCAACCCTTTTGAAAATTATGGAAATGACAAAACCCTTGAATCAATTGTTTCCATTAAATCCCTAAGGTTCAACTATTTAAATTTGTGGCTTTTAATCCTTCACTTAACTCAATATGTTATTCAAATTAAAACAAAAATTCCAAACATCAACCCTTTGGAATTATTGAAATTTACAAAACAATTCTAAGCAATTTGTTGCAAATAAAATTGAGGGTTCAACCTATTTGAAATATTTGTTTTTAATAAATCACTTAATCTCACAATTCATTCAAATTTGAATCAATTACAAACATCACTTGTAATTTGAACTTTTTGGAAATCAAACTTGACAAGTGTTGCTATTACATATTTGAAGCATAACAATTTTTTCTAGAATTTTCCTAACCCTAAACCCTAACCTTTTCTTCCTAATTCTATGCAGCAAAAAAAAAAAACAAATAGAACAAAAATAATAAAAAGCTAGCAGGGAGAGAGAGAAGCCCAGCCCACCTATTTTTCTCCTTGGCCCATACCCTTTCGAGCGTTGTCTTCCTCCTCTGTACGGGGCACCATCCAGGGTGCACACGTAGCAGAGGAGGTGCAGCAACGGCTGAGCTCCACCTCCCCCTCCCTAGGCCGAGCCCTAGGGTTCCCCTAACCCTCCTTTATTCCCTCCATCTCTTCTTCCCCGCCTCCCTTCTTCTCTCTTCCTCTCCCTCCCTCTGAATCCTTGCAGCTCTCTGAAACTGAATTCCTCCACCCGAGCCGCCGCTTCCCTCCGGCGATCGCCGGCGCTCGGGGCCCCCTCCGGCCAGGGAGAGGCCGGGAATGGAACCCCCCGGCCGCCCTCTCCCTCCTCCACCACTCGGCGCGGGCCGGGGGGCACCACAACTCCGCCGCCGTCCAAGGTTGCCGCCGGCCAACCTCCCTGTCCGCCCTGCTTCTTCTTCAGCTCGAGGTGCGCCTCCCTCTCCTTCCTCTCGCTCCCCTCCCCTCCTCCCGCACACCCACAGCACATGCGCACCACGGTGCCCTCCGGCTAGCCGCGAGCACGGCGCAGCAACCGCCGGCAGCCGATTGTTCTGTCCGATCGGGGTTCAGAACCTGCACGCAAGTTCTGTAATTTTCAGTTAAAATCCCGTACCTACACCTTATCCACCCCCGAGACCCCTTCCTATCACGAATCAATAGCCACCGCAGTGGTTAGCTGTCCCTTGTGCGCAAACCCAGGTCCTGGGTTCGATCCCCCTAACCCCCCACCTTTTTATTTCTGCTTTTTATTTTTCTGCCCGAATTTCAGCAACTCAGATCTGGCCCATTACTTCTAAAATCCATATCAAATTGAATATCACTCCAATTTGAATGATTCAAAATCCTGTGGATTCATAATTTTGTGCTCCTTCTATTAATGTCAAGTTTGCAACATGTTTCTGTAACAAATTTTGCACTAAATAATTAATTACTGAAAATGCAATAAAATTTGGAAACTTTGGAATTTCATAACTTTAGTTCTGCTCATCCAATTTAATCAAACTTGGGCTCTAAAAATTTGTCTTCACAAATTCTACACATTGGTATTTTATTTGGTCACAATTGAATTAATTTTGAGCATGTTTCCCTCTGTTTACTTAAAATGGCAGAATAAGAATGATTATGGAAAATTGCATAATAAATTCAATAATAACCCAAAAATTATGTTTAATAGCTCAAAATGTTCGGTGAAACATTTGCTACATGTTTTCAACCTTTTCAATGCAATTTGTTTACTGTTTTGAATATTTTAAATTGGTGCAATATTTGAATTCTTGTCTAATTCACTTAATTTTGCAAAAATCATAACTTGGGCATAAAAATTCCAAATTCAACAAACTAAATATGTTTTCCAATCAATTTTTCATGTAATTTCCAAATATCAACTTTGTTTGCTATTTTGAATATTTTAAATTGCTGAAAACAACTGTTTCTTGTTTATTGCATTTAAAATTGCCAAAATAATAACTTGCTCATTTTAAATCCAATTTCCACAAATAAAATATGTTTTCCATGCAAAATTAAACCACCTTTCCAAATATAAACTTTGTTTCATGTTTTGAATAATTAAATTGGTTAAATAATTTAAACCTTGTTTAAATCATTTAATATTGCTAAATTCCTAACTTGATCAAATTAAATTCTTTTGGGACATATAAAATCTGTTTTCAAACCATAACAACATAAACTTTTCAAATTTGAATCTCACTTAATGTTTGCACAAATAAAAAATTCAAATAAGTTCATGTTTGAATTAAATTAATTTAATTCTTGTTTAAACTTGTTTAATTCATAAGTAAATTATTCCAAATCCTTTTTCAACAAGTGAAACATGTATTCCACCTAAAATTGTGTGTTCTTATCAAATATGAACTTTGTTATTAGTTTTGAACAATTAAAATTGGTGAAAACAACAAATGCTTGTGTGACACCTTTAAGTAACCAAAATTCCAAAACTTAATAAATTAATTTCTAAACTGGGTAAACCTTATTTCCAATTGCTTCTATTGTTGTTATTTTGCTGTTTTCCTCATCCATGCATCATGCTAATCCACCTTCATCCATTGTTTAGTTGTAAAACAATTATTTCAACCTTAATTCATGGGCTTTCCATATGCAATCCCAATTGCATATGGGTCCATTTAATCATGTTGCTATCTTGTCAACTAGTTTATTTCTGATGCTTTCCGTTGTCTATTCTGCTAGCCCTATGAATCGTTGCTTCTGTTCGAACCTATCACATGTACCCTTTAACCCTGATAATGCCTCACCTCCACTCCCATAACCCCGTTGTTTGAGCCCGTGTCTTACTAGCATGCTTAGGGTTGTTTTGCTCGAGTCTGTTACCCGTTACTTTCTGTTACTATTCTATTATGTTCTGGGGCTCGATGTTAAACAACAACCTGTTAATCTTGAGATAATAATAATTTGCTGATAAGGCACCGGCAGGAGGCCCGGCGTGGTTTTGAGGCCTGCTAGTGTCGACCCTAATAGGAAAAGGGTCTTGTCTACTGATCCATGATGAGCGCACTATCCGCATGTTGGAAGCGTGTATGGGCTCCCCCCTCAATTTGATTCGATTCGCATCTCGTCCAAATTGCCACACTTAGTTCGGGCTTTCCATTTGATGCACGCATATGCAGGTACGAACCCGAGGCCAGGGTGGAACTTTTGTAGTCGGCATTTAGGGCGGCGTGGTCTTCCAGTGCTATGAGGGTCCCCTTTTCTTCGTGGGGCTCGAGTAGCCGCGCACGCACAGCACGTGGTGCTTTGGGCTTGATGCGAAGAAGAGTTGAGTTGTGTAGAGTGCCCCGCTTGGTGGGAGGCATCCCATCTGGCGGGTTATTCTTGCGTGTACGGCCAAATTGGTGCAACCCTGCAGGGATAAATCTTCTCGAGAAGCCGTGTTTTCCGTGGTTATGGATTACTTGGTGAAAGTACTGGCTAACAAGTACTCAGAACAACTTACACCTAACTAATGATAACTTGACTAGTAATAGGCTTATTGACACAACAATTTGATCCATCATTAATCCAACTGTGTGAGTTATCCTCGGATTGCTTCTTTGGATAAGGGGCGAGATCAAGGATGGGTTTGTGTGGTGGTTAGTTGTAGTTGGTTACGATACGCTATCTTATCCCTTTTCTGATAGCCGGAAGTTATAGCAACTCTGTAGTTGTTTAGAGCAGCCAGTTGCAGCATCTTTTACATCCCCTTCCTTCCGTTGAACCCAAAGCATCTGTGCTTGGTGTTGGCGGGTTACACTTTGGTGAACTGTGAGTCTTGCTTGCCAGTACGTTTATGTACTGACCCTTTTGGGGCTGTGGTTTCCGCAGACTACGATTCCGAGGATCCCCATGGTGGCTACTACGTGGAGTATGACGAGACTGCTGACGAGTAGATAGCGGACCCGGGCAGGATCCGAGACTTCGTGGATGGGCTCCGTCTTTTCGTTTCCGGCCTCTTAGGCCTATTTGGTTCTTGTCTGTACTCAGACATGTTGAATGCTTCCGCTGTGTTGTAATGATGATATGTTGGGACATGTGTCCTCTGGATGATTGTATTTGCTATCTCTTCTCTAATGAGAGCTATTTGCAACTTATTTCCATCTTTTGTGTCGTAGAGATCTGTTGTGATATCACTTGTTCCCATGCCGTTGACGTACCATGTGTGTATGTTTTGAAGTACGTCAACGGAAGTATCTGGATTTCTACGGGATGGTTTGCGCAGGAATAGTAAGAGAATGGTTGTCACACGTTTACGTGTTGGCCTGCTCATATTGAGATGCGGGTGCCGGTATGCCCCGTAAGCCATTTATCTACTGTTTAACGGACTGTGAGTATCCCCTAGAAGTCCGGGTGCGACAATAGCAGTAGGTAGATGGTTGTTCTCTCCACTTTGTACCTCATGTTTAGATCTCGTGAGCTGCCTCACATGATCGTGATCATCTTTATGTAATGCAACATGTTGTGCTTACTGGGATCTAATGGTCCAAGAGGGAGTATTTATGCTCGATAGTGGGTTCATACCTCCTTTGCATCTATGCTCGAGTGGCAGAAACGTGACAGATGGAGGATGTGCTATTTTCATTAGGGAGAAGACAACGGTGTTTACCTAGTTTACATTGCTTACATTACACACTTTGCTTACGACGATAATCTGTTGCTATCAACTTAATACACAACGTTTGTTCGGATGATATTCGGAGGGTGGATTATTGGACATAGATGCTGTTGGATGACGGTCTATGTATTTTGTTGCAATGCCCGCATGAATCACATAGTAATATATATGTCTTGCATATGCACTACGGTGCAACCTTCATTTCTCTCGATTTCCTAGTTGTAATTTGTTCACCACACATGTTTTTTATCTTTCAAGTAGATACACCACTAGTGAAATGTAGACCCTGGTCCTTTTTCCTCATACTTATAAAACACCTACTGCTTTCATACTCTTACTACAACTTTCATTTTGTTTTCCTACCGTTTTCCACACCATATGTTTAACCTGTTTGTGTTGAGCAAAACTGGTGAGATTGACAACCTCAATGCTTAGTTGGGGCAAAGTGATTTGATTGTGTTGTGTAGGTTCTATGTTGCTGCTGAACTGGTAGTATGCCCTGCCACCTCAGCTGCGTCAACCTTCAGAGATTGCTTGTCCTCCTACTGGTCGATTCAACCTTGATTTATTTTCTGAGGGAAAACTTTCCTCTGCACTCTTCACAACCTTTCTCTTGGGGTTTACCAACGATAGCAAGCAGTCTCCCATCAAGTTTTCAGCCGCCGTTGCCGGGGAGAAAGAGAATTTCTTCAAGGGGAGTCTCTCATTTCCAATCTCTTTACTTTTTTTTGTTTTGCTTAGTTTATTTTATTTTGTCTTATTTGCTTCTCTTTACCAAAAACACACAAAAATAGTTCTTATTCTAGGCTTTATTTGTGCTTTATCATGCTTGTTATCAATGGTTGATGTCTTTGAAACTAGATCTTATTGGCAATATGGGTTCACGGAAGAACAACCAAAATATTATAAGGAACACCGCTTGTCACAAAAAGGGATACACTTATGGGAGAAAATTAATAAAGTTCATATCATTGATAGAAACTTGTGCTCTACTCATAATGAAACTTACTGCTTTGATAAATCTTGTTGTTGTAGGAGGTATAAACACCTCCCTTTTCAATGCGAGTATAATGATGATGTCACCATATCTTCTTATGTTAAGGCAAATTATGACTTTGATGATGTGGAACAAACTGAGGAATTTATTTCTTGGAAGGGTGCATTCGAAATTGCTTATTTGCTTGAAAATATTGATGATGCACCTTATAAATATGAGATTTATGATATACTTGAATATTTCTTTGATAATTACAAAGATTATAACTACTACATACTTAAATATCTTAATGGATTCTCTCCCCCAAAGGGATAGAAAAAGAGGAGGAGAGTGATAATCAAGAGGAGGAAGAATGGAGTAGGTACCCATTTCTACCTCCCAATGAGAGTAACTCCTTAACTCATAGTTGTTATGATCCTATTGATTCTTTTGAAATATCCCCTTTTTATGAAGTTGATACTTGCTATACTTGTGACCTTGATACTATATGAATGAAACTTGTGAGAATGATATTGCTACTGTTATTTATGATAATCCATGTTACTTTTATAAATCCTATGATAATCCTCTATTTATTCCAACTATTGATATTCATGATAATGAGGAAGTTTTTTTAGAAAATTTATATGATAATGCTCTTGATGATGGTCCTATGTTACTTGATTACAATTCTACTGAAAATAGGATTGCTATAATGTGTCCTATACCTTTTATGAGTGATCAATCACCTTGTTTTGCTATTGCTAAAAGTGGGAAAAAAGAGGAGCTGGTTTTAAATTTTGATCACACTATTTCTGAGCTTGATATGATTTGTGTGATTTTAGACCATGACAAACATGCTTTATGTGATTATTATGTTGTTGAGTTCGTTCATGATGCTACTGAAAATTATTCTGAGAGAGTAAATTATGTTTGTAGGAATTTTCATGTTACTAAAACACCTCTCTTTTTGTTGAAAGTTTTGAAGTTTCTCTTGTTCTACTTTCCCAAGATTTCTAGTTTGAGCTTCTTTAACTTATTTCTTTACAAGATTCCTATGCATAGGAAGTGGGTTAGACTTAAATTTGTTTTATACTTTTTTCTTGATTCTCTCTTTTTCTTAATTCATATTTCTTATGTGAGCATCTTCCTCACTTTAAAACACTTGATTCCACTTTTCTGGGCCTAGCTAAAAGGCGCTAAAGAAAAACACTTCTTGGGAGATAACCAATGGTTTTATTTTTGCTTTATTTTTCTCTGTTTTATTTGAGTCAAGGGGTTGTGTAATTATCTAGCAACTCCTTTATATCTTTATTTTCATATTTTAGTAGTGCCAAGTAAGGTCTCTAACGAGAGTTGGAGTTCTTTTTCGGATTTCTGCGTAGGAAACAGATTTCTGCTGTCCACCGTAAAAATCATGTAAAAATCAGAATGACCTGAAATTTCTTACGCTTATTCCTAAGATAATTACGCAACCTTTTTGTTCTTTAAGTTTTTCGATCTTAGCAACGTAAGTGCCTCGAAAAAATTCGTCTTACTGACTGTTCTGGTTTTGACAGATTTTGCCATTTTTCTTACATTTGCTCTTTTGCGATGTCAAGTGGATTTCATTGCTTCACGAAACATTAGTGTCTGTAGATAATGTTTAAAAGTATCAATAGAACTTTTTCCCTTACAAAACAAATGGATTTTGTATTGTCCACTAACCCTCTAATGCGAATTACTCTTTGAGTGTGGTGTGAAATAAGTCTTCAAGGGTCAAGAGAAGAGGGTGATATATGTGGTCAATAAGAGTGCAAGGTCAAAGATTGGGGATTCCCCCGTGGTTTATCCAAGCATATTTTAAGAAGACTCAAGCATCTAAGCTTGGGTATGCCCAAGGCATCCCCTTCTTCATCAACAATCTATTAGGTCACTTCTAGTGAAACTATATTTTTATTCGGTCACATCATATGAAGTTTACTTCGAGCATCTGTTTGTTTTTATTTTGTTTCCTTTCTGAAATAATATAGTTGGACCCTAGCATTCCTTTTTTTAGAGAAATACGCTCCTCTTTTTCGTTTGAATACTTGTTGTGCTAGTATTCTTAGTTTTTCTTCTAGCCGCTGCAAAATTTCCTTTTTAGCTTTTGTTTTCATTGCATATCTTATTCGGAGATGTTAGTTTTAGTAGTGTTATGTGAGTACTCTCATATTTTCTTGATGTATCATTTAGAGAGTTTTTGTTAAATCATATTTTGTATGGTGCTTGTTGGGAAAAGAAACTGCTACTTGTAGTAGAATTTATATCGGTGCAAGTAGAAGCTTGTATAGACTGTGGATAGACTTTTTTCATATCATTCTAGATGTTATTTTAATTCTAAATCCTTGTGGTTATTTAGTAGAATTATTAGCCTAAAATATCTGAGAGTGTTTAATGTGTCATTGAAAGAATCATGAGTTGTTCTTGTCATATTGAAGCATAAATTTGTGGTGTTCTCCTTTCAATGTTTAATTTGGTTGACTTGGCGCATGCTCACACCATTTTTATGACTATGAACTAGTCACTTATAGCCGCTATGATCATTTAGGTTTTGAACTTTTGGTACCACTTATGCTTTTATTAATGATGTTTATGTCGCTATGCATGATTATGGTTCTTATGCTCTCTTGATTTGTCGCTCCCAGCCTTTTGCTAGCCTCCACCTATACTGAGTATGAGCTCTACTTGTGCATCCAACTCCCAAAAACCAAAGTTTTCCTATTGTGTCCACCATACCTACCTATATGTGGTATTTAACCACCACTCCAAAGTAAATTGCTCATGTGTTACCTTTAAAACTTTCAAAAATACTCCTGTTTTGTGCTCCTGTTTTAGCTCATGACGACTTAATAAGAGAATATTTTTATCTCAATTGTTGATCGGACTTTCACACCCTGGAATAGTGGCTTCATCCTCTTATCCAATGATATAAGAGCTGGCAGCGTGGTACCCAGCCCCAAATTAATAACAACAAATTATCTTCACTATTTTTTCCCTCATTTATCATCAAATCATGATTGTGTAAACAAAAGAGAAAGAGGGACAACCTTCTACCCAGATGCGTCCTTCTATGGGAGCCGATCTTGTGAAGTCTAGTTAGCTTCTAATGTACTGTATTTTCTGTTTACCATTCATTGACATAAGCATACACCTCTCTTAAAATATAGACACTCCTCCACGGTATGTGATTGTTAGCAGGCACCCAAGGATTCGGTTAGCCATGGTTTGTGTAAGATGGATGGGAGGAGTGTCAAGCTTTTATACCTCCGTTTAATAAAATAAAAGCTCTAGCACATGAGTGATCCATGCTTCCCTCTCTGAAGGGCATAGTTTCCATTCTGAGTTTTATGTTGAGTCTCCATCTTCTGACTTTATGCACAATTGAGAGAGCATAGTTGCCATTCTAAGTTTTATTTGCATTTTTTCCAGAAACATTATTAATTGATTCATGATGTGTTATTGCTTGTTCTCTAATTATTTGTTCTAGTCTTCCTCATGAACTTTGAAGGTGTCCTGTCATTTATGTTTTGCCCCACTCTTAAGGAATAGCGAAATATCACTTTGCCATGTTTTTTCTATACTTGAAAGAAACGTATATCTTTCGTTGCATTGTTATTCATGATCTTTTATATGTGTTACTTCTCATGATGCAAGGTGATTGCTATGCTTTATTATTAAAATTCTATCTATCATGTTTGTGTTAAAGCTCTATGATCTCAGCTTACTTATGCTTTTACATTATTCATGATCAAGTTTATGTTGGTAGCATGTCACCTCAGGATTATGTGTTTTTATCGTTTACCTACTCAAGGACGAGTAGGAACTAAGCTTGGTGATGTTGATACGTCATAAACGTATCCTTAATTGCTCATGTTCCATGTTGTTTTCATGTTGTCTCCCACATGTTTGCTATAAACTTTACCTGATTTTCCGAACTAACCTATTGACAAGATGCCACAGAGCCACTTCCATGTTTTCTGCTGTTTTTAGTTTCAGAAAAGTTGTTCTGGAAATATTCTCGGAATTGAAAAATTCGAAGTTCGAAGGTCCTAGAATTCCCGAAGGTTCCACGGAGTACCAAAGAGACCCAGAGGGGTGCCTTAGGGGGCCCACACCATAGGGCGGCGCCCCCTGGCCGCGCCATGGGGTGGTGTGGGGCCCCCATTCCTCCACCTCCTTTGCCCTTTTGCCTATTTATACCCCCCGAGGCATAAACCCTAAAGATATACCACTTGGTACCAAAACACACTCGAGGCCGCCGTCACCGCCATCCCGAGATTGGGAGGGTACTGGAGCTCTCCCCGGCACCATGCCGGGAGGTGAATTCATCACCGGAGGGGTCTACACCACCATGCCCTCCTACGAAGTGATGCGTGAGTAGTTCATCCCTAGACTACGGGTCCATATCAGTAGCTAGATGGTTGTTATCTCCACTTTGTACCTCATGTTTAGATCTCGTGAGCTGCCTCACATGATTAAGATCATCTTTATGTAATGCTAAATGTTGTGTTTGCTGGGATATGATAATTGTTGAATGCTATGTCTTCCGATTATCAATCTATCATGTTATCTTCATGCTTATATTATTTATGATCTTGCATGATCTCCGTTATTAGTAGATGCTCTAGCCAAGTAGATGCTAGTAACTCCAAGAGGGAGTATTTATGCTCGATAGTGGGTTCATGCCTCCTTTACATTTGTGCTCGAGTGACAGAAACGTGATGGATGGAGGATGTGATATTGCCATTAGGGAGAAAAAAACGGTGTTTACCTAGTTTACATTACACACTTTGCTTATAGCGATAATCTCTCGCTAGCAACTTAATACCCAACGTTTGTTCGGATGATATTCGGAGGGTAGATTATTAGACATAGATGCAGTTGGATGACGGTCTATGTATTTTGTTGTAATGCCCACATGAATCACATAGTAATCTTTATGTCTTGCATATGCACTACGGTGCAGCCTTCATTTCTGTCAATTGCCCAGTTGTAATTTGTTCACCACACATGTTATTTATGTTTCACGAGGAGACACCACTAGTGAACTATGGACCCCGGTCCTTTTTCCTCATACTGATAAAACACCTACTGCTTTCATACTGTACTACTGCTTTCATATTGTTTTCCTACTGTTTTACACACCATACGTTTAACCTCTTTGTGTTCAGCAAAACCGGTGAGATTGAAAACCTCACTGCTATGTTGGGGCAAAGTGATTTGATTGTGTTGTAGGTTCCACGTTGTTGCTGAACCGGTAGTGCGCCCTGCCACCTCAGCTGCATCAACCTTCAGAGATTGCTTGTCCTCCTACTGGTCGATTCAACCTTGGTTTTTTTTTCTGAGGGAAAACTTGCCGTTGCGCTCTTCACAGTCTTTCTCTTGGCGTTTACCAAAGAGAGCAAGCAGTCTCCCATCAGCAGCCTTTTGACATATGGGCTCTGTCTTGATTAACTAAGTTGTGAGAGTTCAGCCTAGGCTTGACAAGCAGATGTAGCATAATTATAGGTGGAACGGGTCTTGATGGTGGGCTGAACTTCTTCTTCTGAAAGATCTCATCTCAATTCTCTCCTTTCCATGATGCACTCCGGGTGTATAGGATGTTTGGGATAATTGAAGACAAAGGGTGAAAGTGCACAACCTCTGCAGAGTCAACAAACTAAGATCTTAGCGGGTTTCCCCGGTTATGGACAACTATGAGAAACTGGACAAGGAATGACGAAATAATCTTAACACCATTTAAATAAGTAAAATTTTGACCAAGTGAACAATAGTTGTAGTGCTTGGATTTGAGTCCGATGATGCCACCCTTTGAAAAGAAAAGTTTGTTTTACAAAAGAGATAGGAGAAAAAACCGGCTTTCTGTAAACTTAGCCAAAACTCCACTTAGCCAAATAAGCATGTAGTATTAGTCTTTCCATTTATATCCACCATAGTGTTACTTGCCAATACATTAAATTGTATTGACCCCCTAGTGGCTGCATATTCCATCCGGCAGATAAATCTAAAGACGAGTGAGGATTTCGTTTAGAATCTCGAGTCTATCGCCAACATGTTTTTCCTGTGGCACATGAAGAAGATGAGGCTCAATGGTGTACTATGTTTTCCGCTGTAATACTTTGTATCCTGCTAGTCTTCTAACACTATGCAAGTTGTAATACTCTTTTTGTAAAGACTAGATCATGCGATGTAATAGAATTTGACGCATTTGCATGATATTTCATTTTGTACTGTGGTGCTAGCAATTGATCCAGGTACTAGTACAATAACACATGTGTTCTTACATTATTTTAATGTGGGAACGCTACAAAATGGTATCAGAGCATTGTGTTTCCTGTAGGATCTGAAACCCTAAGTTTGGAAAGGACCCTAGGATTGCAAATTTACTATGTTCAAACTTTCTAGAAACAAAACATCTCATCTTAATCTTTCTCATATCCTCTCATCTATTATTCACCTTCAAAATTTTCTTCTTTTGTTCTATATGACCTACCTCTTGAACACCATCAAGGCAGGATTGTTGATGACCATACCATGAAGTGAAAGAAGTATCGTCACCACATGAATACCTACACTCAAGGATTAGTGAAGAATTTGTAGAATGACTCAGATTTCACAACAATCAAGAACACCTCAAGACATTGAGAGAAGAATTTGAATAACTGTAGAAGATATAGATGAGACCACCAATCTAGCTACTTGTTAGAACAACGTCTACGTGTTAGTGTATTGATTGTAGCAATGAGTGTGGTATGACAATATTAGTTTGTTTGCTAAACCTTGTTGTTTGATGTATCTGCCTGCTTTTCCTTCCTAGCTGAACTATGTCAAGTCCGTTTGATCGTATGATTTATGCGAATCTTATCTGGCACATTCTGTGGTTGGAATATCTGTGGAATTAATAGTTCTGAGAAATGGCCGTTTATTAGAGATAAAACTGAAGAGAGTGTCGCCTCTATTTTATGCTTTCACGAAACTAAACACGCCATTGTTGATCTAGCCTTTATAAAGTCCTTTGCGCTGAAACGTTTTGATTAGTTCGTTTTGTTCCCTCTGGATGGTGCTTCTTGTGAGCTTCTGGTTATTTGGGCCAGTAACATATTCTCGGGCCAGGTTCTGTTGCAAGAATCATTTGCGATTGTTATCCTTTTTACGTGTTGTTCTTCTGCCGATAGCTTTCTTCTTGTTAACGTGTACGGTCCTTGTGAGGGTATCGAGCGCGATAATTTTTTAGCCTGGTTGTTTCATTTGGATATTGCCCCTGACTCCCTCTGGTTAATCCTTGGGGATTTCAATTTTTACCGATATTCAGACAGTCGTAACAAGCCCGGAGCTAATCTAGTTGACATTGCCACCTTCAATGAGATTATTAGCTACCTGGGCCTCATTGAACTCCCTCTTAAAGGTCACAATTATACTTGGAGCAACATGCAAGAGGATCCTCTATTAGTTCACCTTGATTGGATTTTTACCTCTACATCTTGGACCTTAAAATTCCCTAACACTTCGGTCAGACCTCTAGCTCGCCCCACTTCGGACCATACTCCATGTGTTGTTTCCATTGGCACTTCGATACCTAAAGCTTCTGTGTTTTGTTTTGAGAATTATTGGGTTAAAGTCCCGGGTTTCATGGAGGTTGTGCAGCGCATTTGGGACATACACTCTCCTGGGGATAGTGCTAGATGTCTTTCGGCCAAGTTTAAATTGCTGCGTAAAGTCCTTTGCATCCGGATTTCTAATATATCTGTCATCTCGCATTTAGTTGATAATTGCAACTCGGTAATTCTTCGTCTTGATGATTATGAAGAGCTCAGGCCTCTTCATATCTCAGAATGAAATTTTCGCAATATTGTGAAATGCAAGTTACAGTTCCTTCTTGACTGCCAGCAAGAATATTGGAGAAAGAGATGTACGATTCGCTGGGCCAAGTTTTGGGGCAGAAACACTAAGTTTTTTCATTCTATGGATACCATCCTATACAGGCACTCTGTGATTGCTTCTTTAGCTCGCGACGATGGTTCGGTCGCAGTAGATCATGATGAAAAAGCTGGTTTGCTTTGGGGTTCTTTTAAAGAGCTTGGGGTTTCTACTCCAATTAACCCTCTTTTTAATTTCTCTGTTTTTGTTGTGCACTCGGATAGTCTTGCTTCCCTCTCTGTGCCTTTTTATCATGCCGAGATTGATAAAGTGGTCTCGAAATTACCGGAGAATAAGGCCTCGGGCCCTGATGGCTTCTCCGGTTTATTCATGAAGAATTGCTGGCCTATCACTAGACATGAGTTTTATAGGCCCTATGAGGATTTTTGGGCAAATTCGATGAACCTTCAAAGTATTAATGATGCTTTTATTACCATGGTTCCTAAGGTGCCTAATCCTTCCAGTACCAGTGATTATCGTTCTATTTCTCTTCTCAACTCTTGCCTGAAACTTTTAACCAAGCTCTTGGCGAATCGGTTGCAAGAACAAATTTTAAGTTTAGTTCATGTTTACCAGTATGGCTTTCTTATGGGCTGCACAATTCAAGATTGTGTGGCCTGGGCTTACAAATACATTCATCAATGCAAGCAGGCTCACAAGGAGGCAGTTATTTTGAAATTAGACTTTGCTAAGGCGTTTGATACTATTGAGCATGATGTTATGTTTGCTATTCTTAGATGTTGGGGTTTTGATGATCGGTTCCTCTCTTGGGTGGCTGCTATTTTCTCTTCCGGCACGTCTTCAGTCCTGCTTAATGGGGGTTCCGAGCTAAAAAATCCCATGCCGTCGAGGAGTTCGCCAAAGTGATCCGTTTTCTCCGATCCTGTTCATAGTGCTGAAACTAGGATGGGCTTGCAGGCCCATTAGACAATTTCTATTTAATCCCAAAGACTCATGCTGTCATAGCAAATGGTGGGAGTTTAGTCCCACATTGCTAGTTGGGAGAGTTTTGCACCAGTTTATAAGGTGAGCTCTCTCCCCACTAGTGTGAGTTGGTATGAAGAGAGAGGAGTAGTGGAGGTGTTCCACACGCGCGCTCCTCCTCCTCCGCCGCCCGCCTCGCCTCGTCACGACGTGCCGCAGGTTGCGGGAATGAGCCGAGCCGATGCCTTTATTTTGGCAGTTGGAAACGGAGAGTCAACAGACACGGCAATAATATGAGACGTCATATTGATTGCTGTCTATTGCGTCACATTTATTTTGGTAACAGCCGCGCGGAGTAAAACGCCGCATTGATCACGTGGTAACCGCGCAGTAAAACGGCGCATTGATTACGTGGTAACGGCTGTAGTAAACGCCAAATTAATTTGTGAGCTGACCGTTCTCCTACCCGGCCGTGCCTATATATTAAGGGCGCAGGGGAGGACACAAACACACAACTCATACGCTTTGCCACCCACTGTTGTTCCTCTCTCTGTTGCTGCCTTCGGTGATCCCATCCCATCTACCGCATACACGGCCGACGGGAGAGCAGGCCTCCGAAACCCCGTCTCTCCAGGAGGGGCGATTAGGTTTTTGGGGAGCGTCTCCTACGCGACTGCTCGCTGTCGTACGTCTACTTCGACTACTACCTCATCGTCCTCATCGTAAACATGGCCACTGAAGCCGAACGAGCTGCTGCGGCCGCCGCTGCTGCCACCGAGGCCGCTGCCGCTGCTGAGGCCGCCAACGCTGCTGCTGCCGCCGCCACTGCTACGTCTACTGCCAACTGGCCGGTCGCAGGGTATAACACGTTTATCCCTGCCCTTATTATTTCCATGTGTGTGATACTAGTAGTTTGCGTAGATGTGTCTACTGTCAATCTAGTATGCATGAATATGGTTAATTATCAGTATGTTTACGTCATGCTCGTGATGTATACTTGGATTAATTTAATCTGTAAATTGCCTAGATTCTTAACACTTAGCAGGTGCTGATCTTCTGCAGTCCATGGTTAATCTCTTGCCGCCGTTGGAGTCCTTAATCCTCCTTTTTCCATTCCCGGCATGGATTTCCCTATCGCTTAATATGCGGATGATACTCTTTGGATACTGCAAGCATGTCCTTCTAGCTGGTCACACTTAGGGAGTTCTTGCATTCATTCCGCTCTGCCACTGGTCTCCGTGTAAATTATGCAAAGTCCTGCTTAATGCCAATTAATATAGATCATGATCGACTTGTCGAACTTGCTGATGCGTTTGGCTGCTCTGTGGATTCTCTACCCTTCACTTATCTTGGTTTGGCGCTGGGCTCTTCCCGACCTTTCGTTCAAGATCTTTCGCCTATTGTGGATAAAGTGGAACGTTATCTTAACGCAAGTGTCCATTTTCTGGATTATGGCAGCAGGTTGACCTTTGTGTATTCATTGCTTTCTTCCCTCCCGATGCATTTCTTGTGCTCTCTTAAGGTTCCGAAGACCATTCTTAATACTTTTGATCGTTCTCACGACGGCATTGCCTATGGGCCAAGGATGCGGACTCTACGTTAGGTAACTCGGTTGCTGCTTGGCCATTAGTCTGTCAGCCAAAGAAACATGGAGGTTTAGGTATTCTGAATCGAGGAGTGCAAAACAAGGCTTTACTTCTTAAATAATTGCACAATTTTTTTTTGTAACGAGCAAATCCCTTGGGTTCAGCTAGTATGGTCTCTTTATGACCCTTCTTCTCCTAATCATGCTCAGTCGACACGAGGCTCCTTCTGGTGGTGGGACATCTTTAAACTGGTGGAGATCTATAGGGGCATCATGTAACATCCAAGTATGAAAACTCCCTAGTTGTTTTGTTCTTTGTTTAATTTAAAGCAATGCATCATGTCATCATCTCATTGCATTTGTTTTATTTCTGTTTGCATTGTTTTCATAATGAAGTTCAAACATTAATCAACCTTTTGTTTTCATACTTGCCTGTTACAATCTTTTCCAAATAAGAAATGCAAATCAAAACCTCAATTGCTTCCAAATAATTCATTAATGATCACCCATTAAATTGTTGCTTTTTAATCAAACAAGTAATTCAATCAATTAATTCTAAATCACTTTCAAATTCAAACCAACTATTCAAATCAGTACCCATTTGAATCTATGAAATTCACCAAACAATTATACTCATTTAATCAAATTAAATCATAGGGGCCACCCTATTAAAATGCTTTGTTTTCATAATGTTTAATTAATATTAAAATTCTTTCAAATATTGGTTCAAATACAAACAGCAATTTAAATCTCAACTTTTTGCAAACCAATCTTGGCATTTGTTTGCTAATGTTCTAAATAGCTTAACCTAATTTTTCTAGATTTTTTATTAAACTAAAACCTATCTTTTTCTTCCAAAACCAAACCCTACAAAACAAAAAAAAACAGAAAGCAAAAAAAAATAAAAGGAGAAACTGCCGCGCGCGCGCGTCAGCTACCAGCCCAACCCACCTAAGCCTACCGCGCGCGCAGCCCAGCCCGTTAGCGTGCGTACCGCTTCGGTTAAAACAGCCGCCGTCGTCGTCCCCCCCGTACGACATGAAATCCGCCGGTGCCACGTACTCCTCCTCGCCGAGCAGACGGCCATCGTCGATCACCGCACCCTACTTATACCCCCCTAGGGCACAGCGAGCGCCGCCAGACCTAACCCTAGCCCCCCTAGCCTCTCTCGCGCCGCAATTTCCACCTCACCGTTCCCCTCCACCTCTCTATTCTTCCTCACCGGCGGCCAGCGTCTGAATCTACCCTCGCCGCCATCGCCATGCAGCTCCACCCTCCTATCTAAACCCGGGAACGAAACCTCCACCCTCTCCTCTCTCTGTTGGACACGCGCACTCGCTCGGGGAACCCTGGAAACACCGCCGCCGTCTACTGCATCGCCGCCGGCCGCGCCACTCGACCGTCTGCTTCCACGACGCACCCCGGTGAGCACGCCACCGTCCCATCTCATCCGCTCTCCCCCTCTGCTGCATCCGCGCGTGTCCGTGCACGTCAGCATCGCATCCACCCCGGGCACACCACGGCGCAGATCGAGCACGGCGATCACCGTTGATCACCGCCGGGCCACTGTCCAAGTTTCAGTTTGTTTCGTCAGTAAAGTTCAGTATCCGCGCTAGTAACGTTATCCTCACCGCGTATCTGAACCTGACAACAAACGCGCAACAGCGCAGCTGGTTCAGTGAACGCGCAGCGAGCGAGAGGTGCAGGGTTCGAGCCCCTGCCCTCGCGGGATAAAATCCCGTCTTTTTTTCGACTGAGTACTGACAGGGAGGGCCCCCTGTCAGTCACTCATGTGGCCACGCAAGCACAGCAAGACTTGGGCCCCCCTGGCAGTGCCTGGGTAGATGTTCTGTGCGTATAAAAAGTTTAAAATACTTTCTGTTTTCAAATCCAGGTCCAATTAAATCACAGATTGGTCCCTAGTTTTCTTTTGCTTATAACTTTTATTTTATAACTCTAAAAACTGAAAATAAAATATGTGTGCTAGTCTAAATTAAATTCTCTATCTCATGGTATCGTTTGTTTCCTGTTTTGAAATTTCAAAATGCAATTTAAATTTGAATTCAAATAATTCAAATGCAATTTGCTAAATTCAATAACTAATTCATTATTAATCCAATAAATACAAATAAAATATGTTTTCCATACCATTTTGAATAACCTATTCAAATATAAATTTTGTTCCATGGTTTGAATTATTTAAATTGCCTAAATATTTTAATCCTTGTTTAATTCATTTAAATTTGATAAAATCATGCCTTGCTCAAAATAAAATATTTTTGAACATGCAAAATATGTTTTCAAACCATCAAAGTGTCAACTTTTCAAATGTGAGTTTGAAATTATGTTTTGAATAAATAAAATTCAAATAAAATTCACACTTGTTTTAAACTCAATTAAAACTTGTTTAATATTGTTTAATTCATAATAAATTCATCCTAATTCAAATTTCAATATTTGAAACATGTAATCCAACTAAAATTTGATGTTCTTTTCAAATATAAATTTTGTTAATTGTTTTGCACCCTTTAACTTGATGAAAACAACAATTGTTTGTGTGACATGTTTAAGTAACCCAAAATTTCTAAACTTAATAAATGATTTCCAAAACTTGTTAAATCCTTTTATCACTTGCATCTATTATTGTTATTTGTTGTTATTTTGTTGTTAACATCATGAATTCATCATGCTAACAACTTTCACATAATAATTAGTTGTAAATCATTTGTTCCACTTAATTCATGGACCCTTTCCCATATCCAACTCAAAAATTGCATAGGGGTCCATCTTAATTGTGTTACATGTCACTTAGTTTATTTGATGCAACCATTAACTTGTCATGCATCATCTTGATTGTGCACAATGCCATGATAATGATTGTTTATATTTCTGCCCTGTTTGTTTGCTTCTTCTCGGATAGACGACGACGTTGAGACAGACGATCTTTACAGCACCCCTTCTGAGGATCTAGCTCAGTACCCGACTGCTGAGTTTGCAGGCAAGTTATCACTCACATGAACCATTGTGTTCCTTTCAACCCTGGTTACCGATACTTTCCGTTGTCCATATCTGCTAGCCTTAGTGGTAGTTGTTTCTGTTACGAACCTATCACATGAATCCTTTAACCCTGATATTGCCTCACCACCACTCCTACAACCCTATTGTTTGAGCCAGTTTCTTACTAGCATGCTTAGGTTGTTTTGCTCGAGTCTGTTACCCGTTACTTTCAGTTACTATATCTTTATTATGTTCTGGGGGCTCGATGTTTAATCAATCAATCATGCTAATGGTATTGTTAAATAATAATTTGATGATAAGGCACCGGCAGGAGGCCCTGTGTGGTTTTGAGGCCTGCTAGTGTCGACCCTAATAGGAAAAGGGTCTTGTCTACTGATCCATGATGAGCGCACTACCCGCATGTGGGAAGCGAGTATGGGCGCCCCCCTCAATTTGATTCGATTCGCATCTCGTCCAAATCATCTCATTTTGTTCGTGTTTTCCATTTGCCGCATGCATGTTTTTGCGAGCCCAGCGCAGGGTGGAACTTTTGTAGTCGGCATATAGGGGGACACGTTCTTAGAGTGCTATGAGGGTCCATTTTCTTCTGGGCTCGATTAGCCATGCGCCCAAGGTGCTTTGGGCTTGATGCGAAGAAGAGTTGAGTTGTGTTGAGTGCCCCGCTTGGTGGGAGGCATCCCATCTGGCGGGTTATTCATACGTGTACGGCCAAATTGGTGCAACCCTGCAGGGATAATCTTCTCGAGAAGCTGTGTTTTCCGCGGTTATGGTTAACTTGGTGAAAGTACTGGCTAACAAGTACTCAGGACAACTTAAACCTAATGATTCACAATCTCACACCCCATGGTTAACAACTTGACTAGTAATAGGATTATTGTCACAATAACTTGATTCATCTTTAACCCAACTGTGTGAGTTATCCTCGGATTGCTTCTTTGGATAAGGGGCGAGATCCAGGATGGGTTTGTTTTAAGTTATCTTTCAGTTGGTTACAATACTCGATCTTATCCCCTTGCTGATAGTCGGAAGTGGTAGAATCTCTGTAGTTGGTTAGTGCAACCAGTTGCAGCATCTTTTATAACCCCTTCCTTCCGTTGAACCCAAGGCATCTGTGCTTGGTGTTGACGGGTTACACTTTGGTGAACTGTGAGTCTTGCTTGCCAGTACGTCTATGTACTGACCCCTTTGGGGCTGTGGTTTCCGCAGACTATGCTTACGAGGATCCAGGTGACGGCTACTACGTGGAGTTTGACGAGGCTGCTGACGAGTAGTTAGCGGACCCGGGCAGGATCCGAGACATCGTGGATGGGCTCCGTCTTTATTTCAGTTTCCGGCTTCTTAAGCCTATTTGGATTTGTCTGTACTCAGACCCCTTTGAATGCTTCCGCTGAGATGTAATGATGTTATGTTGGGACATGTGTCCTCTGGATGATTGTATTTGCTATCTCTGCCCTAGTGAGGGCCATTTGCCACTTATTTCAATCTTTTGTGTCTTAGAGATATGTTGTGTTATCAGTTTGTTCAAAGCCGTTGACGTACCATGTGTGTATGGTATGAAGTACGTCAATGGTAGTGTCCTGATTTCTACGGGATAGTTTACATCGACGGTGAACAGTAGCGATGGGTTGTCACACATAAGTGTTGGCCTACTCGTAAGAGGACGCGGGTGCCGGTAAGCCCCGTAATCCCATCAGAATACTGTTCAGTTCGTGCGGTGAGTATCCTCTAGAAGTCCGGGTGCGACAAATGGTATCAGAGCCTGTCTGCCTGTAGGATCCCTTTTTTTACTGGTCGCAGTTGAGTCTAGAAACTATTTTGTAGCTATATAGGAAAAATGAAACGTGAGAGTAGGAATTCTGCCATTTTTCTTCTTTCCCCACCCACCCACCCTTTTCTGGTAAGGAAGTGCAACGTTGTTTTCTGTTCTCACCTAAACTTTCAAGTTAGGATTTCACGTGTTTTGGGTTCTCCGTAGTACCTCAGGAGTTTTTGGTCTCGTGTTTCCCGATGTTGCTTCAATATCCTGTTCTTTTCAACATCCTTTTCGTCCGTTGAACCTTGTTGTTGCTTTCCACTTCAGTTCTCTACCGGCATCTAATCAAAACTTCCCCGATCATCTGCAGATGGATCTCAGGTTCTACCCGCAGGTGGTTCGGATGACTCGTTGTGAGAGCACCGCCGGTTATCCGGAGATGCTGAGAGACATGGTCACCTATCTGGGTTCCATTGGGCACCAGAGTACCAGGTCTACGAGCAGCAGCGAGAGTTTGACCAGACCTACTACCAGGCTATCGTCTACATTCTGTCAGATGATGGCATGAGCGTTGTCCACCGCTACGAGGCAGTAGGTTCCACAGTGGATATGGCCGTGCAGCAGGCAGCTTACGTGAGTCTCACCGTCCTCCGTGCTGACTACTGGGGATTTGACGATTCTATTTATCGCCACATCCCCCGTGGTTACATCACGTCAGCGGGAGCTCACTTCACCCTCTACGACAACCTAGATGTCTACGAGCATGATAACACCAGGCTGCACACCACCGCTCAGTTTGTGAGGCACAGTGACGCTGTTGCCACCACACTTTCTCAGGAGTTAGCCTCAGTCAGGGAGCAGCTCTATCTCGCTTTGACTCGTCTGGCTACGTACACCACCGATTTTGTTGGAGATGAGCGCTTTGCACGTTTCCATCAGACAGTTGGACGTAGTTTGCCAGATGCTGGAGGTTACGAGCCGATTAGAGGTCCACTCCTCAACCTCGGAGCTGGTTACACTCGGATTCCACGCTTTGGAGCACAGGGAGACGACGCTTTCTACTTCACCACACCGAGAGTTACTCTCAGGGCAGTCCCGATCTATGTGGATCGTCGTTCTACCTACTTCCGGGGGATTCCTCCTCACCGTATCTCTCGTCGTACTACTCACCGCCGTCCTGCGTGATGAGCATGGGAGTACCGATGTATCCATTCATAGCTATGTTTAGTTATCCTTTGGCTTTCGAACCATGTATTGGTGTGTTGGATATTCTGATGTATTTGAACATGTGATGATGTACCTGTTGGTTATCTATTCATGCATCGGAATAATCTATCTTTCGGTTACCAAGTCTATCCTTTTCTGTTGTTGTGCTAAAATGAATGTCTATTCAGGATGCCGCCAACAAGGAGCAACCCGCCTGAACCACCTCCGCTTACGGAGCTGTTGACTCAGATGACTCAGGTCGTGGCTCAGATGGCCCAGATCCAGGCTAACCAGCACAACAACCAGAATGCTCCGTGAGTCAGCATCAAGGAGTTTCTGAGCCTGGGGCCGAGAGCTTTCGTGGCAACACGTGAGCCTCTGGATGCTGATGACTGGATCAGGGAGATGAACAGGGCTCTGGACATTGCTCACGTTGCTGAGGAGGATAAAGTCAAGTATGCCACCTACCTACTGAAGGGTCAGGCAGCTACCTGGTGGGAGAACTACCAGACCATGAGAGCTGGCTATCCTATCACCTGGGGTTGTTTCAAGGATGCCTTCCTGAAGCACCACATCCCAGATGGTCTCATGGAAAGGATGCGTGAGGAATTCTGCTCTCTCAAACAGGGCAAGCTGGACGTCATTGGCTACCAGAACGAGTTCAATCGTCTCGCTCGATACGCTGGTGATGAGGTGTCCACTGAAGCCAAGAAGATGGCAAGGTTCCGCCGAGGTTTTAACCCGGAACTGAAGTACGCTCTCACCAACGTCAGGTGCAAGGACTTCGAGGAGCTTGTGAACACCGCGCTCAATGAGGAGAATGGGCGCAAGGCGTTCGAAGAGTCCCGCAAGCACTCGCGTGAGGGTGGTTCCTCCTCCAACATGACCACCCCTCCGCAGAAGCGCCGCATCTGGGTGCCAAATGCTGCTGTCACTAGGGCTCCATATGCCCAAGCTTCTCCAGGCTTTGCTCCCCGCCCACCCAACCCATCTCAGATGCAGGGTCAGAGGGTTCCAATGGGGCAGCCAAGGCCGGGTCCTTCTCGTGTCGTCACTTGCTACAAGTGCAAGGATACTGGACACTATGCTGATAAGTGCACTCAGAGGCAGCTACCTCCACCTCCTCGCCCCAACACCAACCAGGCAATGGTTCGTGCTCCCCCGGCTAAATCCTTCAACTCCAACAACAGGCCTGTCGGGAGGACCGCGAGGGTGAATCATATCAAGGCCGACAAAGCTGAGGAAGCTGCTGACGTCGTTCTCTGTATATTACCCGTAAACTCTATTCCAGCTAAAGTGTTGTTTGATACCGGAGCATCGCATTCTTTTGTGTCAAAGATTTTTGCAAAAGCATACAACCTAGTTCTGGTTCCGCTAAGCAATCAAATGACTGTTCACTCTCCGGGACCGCAAATGTTGACTTCCAAGATAAGCATGGACAATCAAATCCTAATTGGAGGTTGCATATTCCTTGCTTCACTCATGTTGCTGGGAAATTCTGACATTGATGTCATTCTGGGTATGGATTGGTTGAAGACCCACAAAGCAAAAATTGACTGTGCTCAAAAGTCAATAACTCTCTCTCACACTTCAGGCCAGATAGTCTATTCTCCATATGGATCAAGTTCTGTTCAGTTGTTCAACCTCGATGCTAAACCTCTTCCTGCAATTGAAAATGTTCCGGTGGTTTGTGAATTCCCTGACGTCTTTCCAGAAGAGTTGCCAGGGATGCCTCCGGACAGAGCAGTTGAGTTCGTGATCGAGCTTGAGCCAGGTACTGCTCCAATCTCTAAGCATCCATACAAGATAGCTCCTCCTGAACTGAAATTGTTGAAGGAGCAAATCGATATGTACATGGAGAAAGGTTACATTCAGCCTAGTTCCTCCGCTTGGGGTTGCCCAACTCTGTTTGTTGCCAAGAAGGATCAAACAAAAAGACTCGTGGTTGACTATCGTCCTCTCAACGAGAAAACCATCAAGAACAAGTATCCAATTCCTCGTATCGATGATCTTTTTGATCAACTTGCTGGAGCCTCAATATTCTCAAAGTTGGACTTGAGGATGGGTTACCATCAGATAAAGATCAGAAAGGAAGATATTCCAAAAACAGCTTTCACCACTCGGTACGGTCTATATGAATACACCGTCATGTCCTTTGGTCTCACAAATGCACCGGCAACGTTCTCAAGACTCATGAATTCTGTCTTCCATGAATACCTCGACAAGTTCGTTGTGGTATATCTCGATGACATTCTAGTCTACTCAAAATCCGAGGAAGAGCATGGAGAACACCTTCGTCTCACTCTCATGAAACTTCGCGAGCATCGTCTATATGCCAAGTTCTCCAAATGTGAGTTCTGGATTCCAGAAGTTGCTTACCTTGGTCATATCATCTCTGCCAAAGGCATAGCCATTGACCCGGAAAAGGTTAAGGCAATTGTTGATTGGAAACCCCCTAAGACGGTGAAGCAAGTCAGAAGTTTTCTTGGCTTGGCTAGCTATTGCCGTCGTTTCGTCCAAAACTTTTCCAAGATTGCCAAACCTCTCACTGATCTCACAAAGAAGGACAAGAAGTTCGTTTGGACTCCACAGTGTGATGAGAGTTTCAATCTCCTGAAGACTAAACTCACTTCCACACCTGTTCTGGTTGGCCCAGATACTACCAAACCTTTCCAGATATTCTGCGATGCATCTCTCCAAGGTCTAGGTGCAGTTCTTATGCAAGAACGTCAAGTTGTGGCTTATGCTTCACGTCAGTTGAACCCACATGAGCAAAACTATCCCACACATGACCTAGAACTTGCAGCAGTTGTGTTTGCCCTCAAGAAATGGAGACAATACTTGTTGGGTAACAAAACTGAAATCTTTTCCGATCATAAGAGTCTGAAATACATCTTCACTCAGCCAGATCTAAACCTCGGGCAAAGGAGATGGATTGAGAAGATTAAAGACTTTGATCTCACCATTTCTTACACTCCAGGCAAGGATAATGTTATGGCCGATGCTCTCAGTCGCAAGTCATATTGCAATAATCTCATGATCATGGAAAGCCAACCTCCACTTCATGAAGAATTCCAGAAGCTGAACCTTGGTCTTGTCCCTCAAGGTTACCTTGCTAGCTTGACAGCCAGTCCAACTCTCGAGGACAAGATTCGTTCTGAACAACTTCGTGATACTGAAATCAAGAAGATTGTAGAGCACATCAAGGAAGGCAATGATAAATTCAAGTCCTTCTCAATTGATGACAAGGGAACTGTGTTCTTCGAAGGACGCATTGCAGTTCCTCAGGCTCAAAGCCTCAAAGATGTCATTCTCAAGGAGGCCCATGAAACTCCTCTCTCCATCCACCCTGGAAGTACAAAGATGTACCAGGATCTCAAGACTCTGTATTGGTGGCCTGGCATGAAACGTGAAATTGCTCAATACGTTTCTGAATGCGACGTTTGTCAACGTGTTAAGGCAGTCCATCAGAAAACAGCAGGTCTACTCCAACCTCTGAAAATTCTTGAGTGGAAGTGGGACATGATTGAAATGGACTTCGTTACTGGGTTTCCAAAGTCCAAAAAGGGAAACGATGCAATCTTCGTTGTTATTGATCGTCTCACTAAAGTAGCTCACTTCTTTGCTGTCAAGGAAACTATCTCAGCTAGCCAGTTAGCAGAGCTCTACACAGCAAGGATCGTTCCTCTTCATGGTGTTCCATTGGAAATAAGCTCAGACCGTGGAAGTATCTTCACTTCTCATTTCTGGAAAAGCTTTCAAAATGCATTGGGCACCAAACTTCTGTTCAGCACAGCTTATCACCCTCAGTCTCAGGGGCAAGTCGAAAGAGTCAATCAGATTCTCGAGGATATGCTCAGAGCATGTGGTCTCTCCTTTGGCATGAAATGGGAGGATTCCTTCCATATGCTGAATTCTCCTACAACAACAGCTACCAGGCAAGCCTAGGTATGGCACCATTTGAAGCACTGTATGGTCGCAGATGCAGGAGTCCAATCAATTGGTCTGGAGCTCGTGAACGTTCACTCTTAGGCCCTGACATTGTTAAGGAAGCCGAGGAGAAAGTTCGTATCATTCGTGACAACCTCAAGATTGCTCAGTCTCGTCAGAAGAGCTATTATGATAGCAAGCACAGGGATATGATCTATGCACCTGGTGACAAAGCATATCTCCGTGTAACTCCCCTCAGAGGCACTCATCGTTTTGGTGTGAAAGGAAAGCTTGCACCAAGATACATTGGTCCTTTCAACATTCTCTCAAGGCGGGCAGAAAATGCCTATCGTCTTGAACTTCCAGAAAAACTATCCAAGGTGCACGATGTGTTCCACGTGTCACAGCTCAAGAAGTGTTTCAAAGATCCAGATCATGCAGTTGATCATGATTCCATTGAACTGCAAGATGATCTATCTTATGAGGAGCACCCTATTCGTATTGTCGATGAGACCGAGCGTAAGACTCGCAACAAGAGCACCAAGTTCTTGAAAGTGCAATGGTCGCATCATTCCGATAAAGAGGCAACGTGGGAGACCGAAGAGGATCTTCGCAAGAAGTATCCAGACCTTTTCATTTCTCAGTAGGAATCTCGGGGCGCGATTCCTTCAAGGGGGGCGTTTTGTAACATCCAAGTATGAAAACTCCCTAGTTGTTTTGTTCTTTGTTTAATTTAAAGCAATGCATCATGTCATCATCTCATTGCATTTGTTTTATTTCTGTTTGCATTGTTTTCATAATGAAATTCAAACATTAATCAACCTTTTGTTTTCATACTTGCCTGTTACAATCTTTTCCAAATAAGAAATGCAAATCAAAACCTCAATTGCTTCCAAATAATTCATTAATGATCACCCATTAAATTGTTGCTTTTTAATCAAACAAGTAATTCAATCAATTAATTCTAAATCACTTTCAAATTCAAACCAACTATTCAAATCAGTACCCATTTGAATCTATGAAATTCACCAAACAATTATACTCATTTAATCAAATTAAATCATAGGGGCCACCCTATTAAAATGCTTTGTTTTCATAATGTTTAATTAATATTAAAATTCTTTCAAATATTGGTTCAAATACAAACAGCAATTTAAATCTCAACTTTTTGCAAACCAATCTTGGCATTCGTTTGCTAATGTTCTAAATAGCTTAACCTAATTTTTCTAGAATTTTTATTAAACTAAAACCTATCTTTTCCTTCCAAAACCAAACCCTACAAAAAAAAAAACAGAAAGCAAAAAAAAAAAAAAAGGAGAAACTGCCGCGCGCGCGCGTCAGCTACCAGCCCAACCCACCTAAGCCTACCGCGCGCGCAGCCCAGCCCGTTAGCGTGCGTACCGCTTCGGTTAAAACAGCCGCCGTCGTCGTCCCCCCGTACGGCATGAAATCCGCCGGTGCCACGTACTCCTCCTCGCCGAGCAGACGGCCATCGTCGATCACCGCACCCTACTTATACCCCCCTAGGGCACAGCGAGCGCCGCCAGACCTAACCCTAGCCCCCCTAGCCTCTCTCGCGCCGCAATTTCCACCTCACCGTTCCCCTCCACCTCTCTGTTCTTCCTCACCGGCGGCCAGCGTCTGAATCTACCCTCGCCGCCGTCGCCATGCAGCTCCACCCTCCTATCTAAACCCGGGAATGAAACGTCCACCCTCTCCTCTCTGTGTTGGACACGCGCACTCGCTCGAGGAACCCTGGAAACACCGCCGCCGTCTACTGCATCGCCGCCGGCCGCACCACTCGACCGTCTGCTTCCACGACGCACCCCGGTGAGCACGCCACCGTCCCATCTCATCCGCTCTCCCCCTCTGCTGCATCCGCGCGTGTCCGTGCACGTCAGCATCGCATCCACCCCGGGCACACCACGGCGCAGATCGAGCACGGCGATCACCGTTGATCACCGCCGGGCCACTGTCCAAGTTTCAGTTTGTTTCGTCAGTAAAGTTCAGTATCCGCGCTAGTAACGTTATCCTCACCGCGTATCTGAACCTGACAACAAACGCGCAACAGCGCAGCTGGTTCAGTGACCGCGCAGCGAGCGAGAGGTGCAGGGTTCGAGCCCCTGCCCTCGCGGGATAAAATCCCGTCTTTTTTCGACTGAGTACTAACAGGGAGGGCCCCCTGTCAGTCACTCATGTGGCCACGCAAGCACAACAAGACTTGGGACCCCCTGGCAGTGCCTGGGTAGATGTTCTGTGCGTATAAAAAGTTTAAAATACTTTCTGTTTTCAAATCCAGGTCCAATTAAATCACAGATTGGTCCCTAGTTTTCTTTTGCTTATAACTTTTATTTTATAACTCTAAAAACTGAAAATAAAATATGTGTGCTAGTCTAAATTAAATTCTGTATCTCATGGTATCATTTGTTTCCTGTTTTGAAATTTCAAAATGCAATTTAAATTTGAATTCAAATAATTCAAATGCAATTTTCTAAATTCAATAACTAATTCATTATTAATCCAATAAATACAAATAAAATATGTTTTCCATACCATTTTGAATAACCTATTCAAATATAAATTTTGTTCCATGGTTTGAATTATTTAAATTGCCTAAATATTTTAATCCTTGTTTAATTCATTTAAATTTGATAAAATCATGCCTTGCTCAAAATAAAATATTTTTGAACATGCAAAATATGTTTTCAAACCATCAAAGTGTGAACTTTTCAAATGTGAGTTTGAAATTATGTTTTGAATAAATAAAATTCAAATAAAATTCACACTTGTTTTAAACTCAATTAAAACTTGTTTAATATTGTTTAATTCATAATAAATTCATCCTAATTCAAATTTCAATATTTGAAACATGTAATCCAACTAAAATTTGATGTTCTTTTCAAATATAAATTTTGTTAATTGTTTTGCACCCTTTAACTTGATGAAAACAACAATTGTTTGTGTGACATGTTTAAGTAACCCAAAATTTCTAAACTTAATAAATGATTTCCAAAACTTGTTAAATCCTTTTATCACTTGCATCTATTATTGTTATTTGTTGTTATTTTGTTGTTAACATCATGCATGCATCATGCTAACAACTTTCACATAATAATTAGTTGTAAATCATTTGTTCCACTTAATTCATGGACCCTTTCCCATATGCAACTCAAAAATTGCATAGGGGTCCATCTTAATTGTGTTACATGTCACTTAGTTTATTTGATGCAACCATTAACTTGTCATGCATCATCTTGATTGTGCACAATGCCATGATAATGATTGTTTATATTTCTGCCCTGTTTGTTTGCTTCTTCTCGGATAGACGACGACGTTGAGACAGACGATCTTTACAGCACCCCTTCTGAGGATCTAGCTCAGTACCCGGCTGCTGAGTTTGCAGGCAAGTTATCACTCACATGAACCATTGTGTTCCTTTCAACCCTGGTTACCGATACTTTCCGTTGTCCATTTCTGCTAGCCTTAGTGGTAGTTGTTTCTGTTACGAACCTATCACATGAATCCTTTAACCCTGATATTGCCTCACCACCACTCCTACAACCCTATTGTTTGAGCCAGTGTCTTACTAGCATGCTTAGGTTGTTTTGCTCGAGTCTGTTACCTGTTACTTTCAGTTACTATATCTTTATTATGTTCTGGGGGCTCGATGTTTAATCAATCAATCAATCATGCTAATGGTATTGTTAAATAATAATTTGATGATAAGGCACCGGCAGGAGGCCCTGTGTGGTTTTGAGGCCTGCTAGTGTCGACCCTAATAGGAAAAGGGTCTTGTCTACTGATCCATGATGAGCGCACTACCCGCATGTGGGAAGCGAGTATGGGCGCCCCCCTCAATTTGATTCGATTCGCATCTCGTCCAAATCATCTCATTTAGTTCGTGTTTTCCATTTGCCGCATGCATGTTTTTGCGAGCCCGGCGCAGGGTGGAACTTTTGTAGTCGGCATATAGGGGGACACGTTCTTAGAGTGCTATGAGGGTCCATTTTCTTCTGGGCTCGATTAGCCGTGCGCCCAAGGTGCTTTGGGCTTGATGCAAAGAAGAGTTGAGTTGTGTTGAGTGCCCCGCTTGGTGGGACGCATCCCATCTGGCGGGTTATTCATACGTGTACGGCCAAATTGGTGCAACCCTGCAGGGATAATCTTCTCGAGAAGCCGTGTTTTCCGCGGTTATGGTTAACTTGATGAAAGTACTGGCTAACAAGTACTCAGGACAACTTAAACCTAATGATTCACAATCTCACACCCCATGATCAACAACTTGACTAGTAATAGGATTATTGTCACAATAACTTGATTCATCTTTAACCCAACTGTGTGAGTTATCCTCGGATTTCTTCTTTGGATAAGGGGCGAGATCCAGGATGGGTTTGGTTTAAGTTATCTTTCAGTTGGTTACAATACTCGATCTTATCCCCTTGCTGATAGTCGGAAGTGGTAGAATCTCTATAGTTGGTTAGCGCAGCCAGTTGCAGCATCTTTTATAACCCCTTCCTTCCGTTGAACCCAAGGCATCTGTGCTTGGTGTTGACGGGTTACACTTTGGTGAACTGTGAGTCTTGCTTGCCAGTACGTCTATGTACTGACCCCTTTGGGGCTGTGGTTTCCGCAGACTACGCTTACGAGGATCCAGGTGACGGCTACTACGTGGAGTTTGACGAGGCTGCTGACGAGTAGTTAGCGGACCCGGGCAGGATCCGAGACATCGTGGATGGGCTCCGTCTTTATTTCAGTTTCCGGCTTCTTAAGCCTATTTGGATTTGTCTGTACTCAGACCCCTTTGAATGCTTCCGCTGAGATGTAATGATGTTATGTTGGGACATGTGTCCTCTGGATGATTGTATTTGCTATCTCTGCCCTAGTGAGGGCCATTTGCCACTTATTTCAATCTTTTGTGTCTTAGAGATATGTTGTGTTATCAGTTTGTTCAAAGCCGTTGACGTACCATGTGTGTATGGTATGAAGTACGTCAATGGTAGTGTCCTGATTTCTACGGGATAGTTTACATCGACGGTGAACAGTAGCGATGGGTTGTCACACATAAGTGTTGGCCTACTCGTAAGAGGACGCGGGTGCCGGTAAGCCCCGTAATCCCATCAGAATACTGTTCAGTTCGTGCGGTGAGTATCCTCTAGAAGTCCGGGTGCGACACATCACTTGCTCGACCATTTCCGATGGAAGCTCCACCCTATTCTGAAAGGATTTTTGGATTGGTAATGAGCTCCTCTATGATCGCTTCCCTCGTCTTTTCTCCTTTGCACTGAATGAAAACACTTCCGTCTGTTATATGAGAAATTAGCCAATTCTTTCTTCAGCCTTTTCTTTGCCTATGTCGTCCCTCGCTTTTGAGGAACTCTCAGATATCACCCATATTCTCTCCCAGCTCAACCTTTCTTCGAATGAGCCTGATATTCCGATCTTTCCATGGGGCAGCTCTCTATACACAGCAGCCAAGTACTATAATTTTATTTTCTCAAAGTTGCCGTGTGCTCGCTCTCTTTCGGCTATTTGGAAGTCCAAACGCATGCTGAAACTGCAAGTTTTTGCCTGGTTGCTTCAGATGGA
Source organism: Alopecurus myosuroides (assembly GCA_028641055.1). Taxonomy (NCBI): domain Eukaryota; kingdom Viridiplantae; phylum Streptophyta; class Magnoliopsida; order Poales; family Poaceae; genus Alopecurus; species Alopecurus myosuroides. The sequence continues at coordinate 275,648,422 of CM054059.1, forward strand.
CATGTTAAATACAAAATATTTAATGTTGCGCAAACAATGGCAAATGGAAGAAGGTTCCTCATGCATTCTTTGCTCTCGGAATATTTAGGAAACACGGGACCATCTCATTTTTCTCTTGCCCATTTGCTTTGGCCTGCTGGAACTTCATCAATATTCCTTGGGATTGCTCTCGCCCCATTTCCCAATGTTTCATTTTGTCAAAAAGGAACTATATAGGTCCATGTTTTTTGGAATTCTCCATATGTGCTCTATGGAATATTTGGAAAAACAGAAATGACCTCATCTTCAAAGGATTGCCTCCTTCCCTAACCCGATGGAAAGTTAACTTCCAGACCGACATTCTTCTTCATCAACATCGGATCCCTGCTGCTATGGTGCAGCCCCTTATAGATTGGGTCTTAGATACTTTCACCTAATGGCTTGTAGTTTTCTTTTTCATTTTCTTCCCCCTTGAGGCTCTTTAGCGTGTTGCTTCTGTTGGTTTGTGGACTTGTTGGAAAACTGCTGGCTTTCTATTTCATTTAAAATCTACACCGTAGGGTTTTTCCATACGGTAACCTTTTCCCAAAAATGAATGATTGTTAGATGTTTGTAAGATGAGTTTCCTTGATCTTCTGCGTTGGGGTAGGAATTTATTTATCTCTCTTTTCTAATCTCTACTCATCCGTGCTAAGCCAAACCAAATCTTATACCCAATCACCAAGCACAGTGAGAGGTTATTTTGTAAACTATGAGAGCACCCCGGGAATTCTACAACCAGTATCCTACCAAGACACAAGCCATCCTATTTAAGGAAGGTTCGCCTCAAATTGTTCCTTTGTGTGAAGAAACAATCACATCCATGATGAAGCTAACTGTATACCAAGGAGAAACAAGCCAGATCAAGAAAAGAAGATGGACAAGTGGACTCATGAGCTCTGAATATTTGGAGCTTACTACACCAAGAGAAGAAATAATGAAGAAACAAAATTATCCAGTTTGTGTTACATAAGAGTTTTACGCAACCCAATAGTATGAGAAAACGATAGTTTAGCTCAAGCTTGTCTTACATATTGGATACTTTCTGTTAGACAAGTGAGATGACCTAGTGTTATTCAACAAGATTCACCAATCCAAGTACAAGGTAATGATTGAGTGCAACATGGATTGGCCCCCATGGTGACTACTCGCATTATTTACTTTTTCTATGAGGAATATTAAATCTGAGTGAAACGCCTATTAGAGAGACGACGATGTTAAACGTGAACCATAGAGTGGTAGAATACAATAATGACCCTATGTTAGTGTTGCTGAAAACGTACAATTTTCGGTAAGGATCAAGCCAACCTTCGAGGTGTCAAGAAATGGAAGATATTGCCTACCATGAAAATTTTGTTAGAAATAGCATGGTGCTTGCATTCAAGGATGACAACAACAAGATAGAAGATTTCCGAGGACATCAAAAGACCAAGTTGAGAGTGACCCAAGGAATTTTTATTGACCCAAAGAGTGACCCCTCAGTGTCAAAGGTAGTTCAACAGAATTATGTTGGTTTGCAACTCTACCATGAGGGAAAGATCTACTCAAGCCATCTTAAGTAAAATCACATTTAAAACTATGTTGATAGAAACATGGATTCAAGACCCCCAATACCAACAAGGAGTTGATATGTACTATACAAGAATGTTTTGGATGATGAAGTATGACTCCAGCCAAAGATATCGTCAAAACCAGCAGCCAGTTAGACAAGAGTTTTAGACTACCCACAAGTTTCTTTTAAAGGCGGTAGCCACCTAGTTGCTATGGAACCCAAGTAACCCAAACCTATCTTTCTTTCTAGCCTTCCCAAATGTCGGGACGAGATTTCTTTTAAGGGTGGTAGTTTGTAACATCCCAAATTTTTGGAAAGTGCAAAAATCGAAAAAATTTGAAACTTTTTATTTTCATGATTAAGCAAGTCACCAAAAACCAAATAAAAGGAAGAAAGAAAAGAAAACAATATGTAATTGGAATAAAGAATCCAAATTGCCTAAATTCCATAAACCCTAAAGCATATTTGTTTTTTAAATGTGTTTCCTCATATGAATAAAATATTTTTAGCAAACAGCCTTTACCAAACATGTTTTCAACTCAATGACCTTCTTGAATTTTTTTGATGACATTTAAAAACTAAAAAATTACTATCTCTAATATTTTCTTCATGTCTCTAAAAATATTTCATATGAATAAAATTATTTATGTTGCTATTCAAAAATTATAGCAAGTATTACACCATAGAATGTTTTCCATAATTTTTTTTATGAAAATCAAATCAAATAATTTGGGAAAACAAATAATTGCAAATGTGATAATCCTCTGATAATTATTATCCACTTTCCTATTTAATTATTTTCTATATTTTAAAAATGGCATGACGTTGTTGTTAAGTGATTTACTAATATGATAAAAAATATAAAATATGGTAATGGGTTGAAATTGCTTCGAGAAATAATATTTAACCTAAATAATGCATGTGAAATTTTATAAAACCCAATTTCCATTATTTACATCTTCTATTTTATAATTTGTATTAAGTACTATTATGATTTAACTTTAATTACAAAATATAAAATTGAAATGTGTTCAAAGTTGATAAAAAATATTATTATTTGATAGATATTTTAATTACAAAACTTTAGAATTTATTTGAGGCGATTTGGATTATTAAAACAAAAGTTATAAAAGTTTTAATAAAAAATAGAAAAAAAGCAACCCAGCCTGCCGAGCCAGCCCACCGGCCCAGCAAGGCAACCCGCCTAACAGCAGAAGCCAGCACCGGCCCGCCTCGCACCCCCTCTCTCCCTTCCTCTCTAGCTGACAGGTGCGCCACCAGGGACGTCACCGATGACGTCACCCAGTCATCAACCTTCAGCCACCGAAAAGAAACTGTCATGGGAATTTCTTGCGCGATTGATTACCGACGTTTAAGCCTCGCTTAATCCCTCTCGTTTCGACTCCCTTAAAGTCGTGTTCCTCCTCTCCAAATTCCCTCCCGTGGCCACTCATTTCGTGCCCGCAGGCAGGAGTAATTCCTCACCGGAGTGGCCCGGTTCTGCTGTCGTTCTTCGTCGTTGTGGCCATTACAAGAGGTCTTCGACCCCATTCTTTCCCCTCTCCTACTTACTCCCTCCGTTTCTTTTTAGTGAGCGTATTAGGATTGTCCTAAGTCAAACTTACTAAAGTTTGACCAAGTTTATAGTGAAACATATTAATATTCATAATATGAAATCAATATCATATGATTCACAATCTAATATACTTTCATATTATACGAACTTGGCATTATGAATGTTAATATTTTATTATATAAAGTTGGTCAAACTTTGCAACATTTGACTTAAGACAATCCTAATACGCTCACTAAAAAGAAACGGAGGGAGTACCTTTCTCTTGTGCATCCTCTGATACCTTCCTCGTTCTTTGTCTCGCATCAAATTGAACAAACGAACTTGCCAGAGCCCGCGGGATCACAACCGCTCGTCACCGTCCGTAGAGGGCCCCTCGGAGCGTGCCGCCGTCACCACCGTCTTCGTCATGCTGCGTAGCGCGTCACCGTCATCTTCCTGAGCCGGGAGGTCCACCAGAACTGCGCCGCCGTAAAGATGCCGTCATCACTACGCCGTCGTCTGACATTTACAGTGACCAACCCTACAGGTCGCTGAGCATCTCCCCAGATCCATTTCTATCCGTTAGATCTTGATCGGTTGGCCCGCGATAGATCACTTAATCGAAAAGGTACCATCAAATAGAATAGTGCCACGTGTTTGTCCAGCCAGCAGCGCGTTAAGTTTTTATCTTTCGCTCGGCGTAGCGCGTAGCCAGCCTAAGCACACTCCCTATCCGTCGCCCTGCGCGACAGATATCCATTTTTAGCCCAGCCCGTCTCTGGATTAAATTCCGAATAAAAATAGAATGGCAATTTTGTAGAAAAGACCCTAGAAATTGCTGCCATCATATCCTTTCAACCACAACTCCACATTTAGCAAACTTGGACTTTTTGAAATCAGAACAATATGTAGAATTTTTTTAGTACTGTTCAAATTTAAATTTGACAAATTTAAATTGGTTCAAATTTAATATACTTGTTTGATGATTTTTGGCATAATTCAAATTCTACAAATCGAACAATTGCAAATAAAATATATTTGGAAACCTTAGGGTGTGTACTTTTATACCATTTGTCCCAAAATAATTTTTGAACAAATTAAATTTGAATAGATTTAAGTTGTCTATTTGAGTGTTTTGACATAGATTTAATTCTATAAATAATTAGAATATGTTCCCTTAAAAAAAATTCTCCATTTGGTAACCTTGAACCTGAGACATCAGTAGCTAAAATTGGTGGACACCCCTGGACCATGATCATGTAATTTAGCCAAAGATCCATGATAGTAGTCCACTAAGAAGTTTATGTCTTAGAGTTTGTTTCTATCCTTTTACCTTTGTTGTGGTGGCTATTTAGAATCCAAGGACAAGTCCCTAGTATGTGTAAATCACATATAAGACCAACTATTGAACCTTAAACACTAGTACCATTGCTTTCTATCTACTTTTCCACTCCCCTATTCTTGCTTCAAGAACTCATCAAGTTAGCCAAATGGAAATCAAGACTCAAGCACAAGAAGGAACTTCATTATCAACATGGTGGCAACATGAATAGCTACAAGGAAGATCATTGAAGAAATTTTGAAGAAAAGACTTGGACTCCAGCACTAGAACCAACTCAAGGAAGTGCAAATTCATGAAGAGATCAAGAACAAGACCAACCCCTTTCTCTTTTTTTAATTTCTTCCTCTTTCCCTTTTGACTTGGTGGTATATTCACATGTGATCAAAATCAACCCTTAGTTTGTGCCCATCCCGTACCTAAACCAACTAGTGAAGTTAAAACCATGAAGATTTATCAAGTTCAAGAGAGTCTTCACAACAAGGAGGAAACTACAATAGAAGCATGAAGTTGATCTTCAAGAAAACAAGAATGTGAAGACTTGGAGAAAATCTATACAAGTTGAAGAATAGAAAGTTGTTTTTGTCCAACCATTGACCCAAATGGAAAATTCCAAGACTATCTTATTTTCTCTATTGTTACTTTAGTTAAGATAGTGAGATCACCTAGCTGAACTCTTGGAACTTCCTCGAAAAGTATGGGTATAATAAAGTTTGATCACATCAAACTCAACCTAGTACATCCCAAGTAAACCCCTAGAACTTCCCTGACAAGTTTGAAACCAAGAGAAAATAAATCTTTCAAAATCAAACCTTAAACTTGTCCTAGCCAACTTTGTTGAACCCATTTTGTTATGTTTGTTGCCTTGTATGTTGGATTACTAGGATGCTTGTTTATTTTGTTGTTGTGTTTCCAATGTATAGATTTGTACGGGGAGCAACGATCTTTTGTGAAGAGTGTGTGATTTATTCACCAAATTGGACAAGGGAAGTAACACACCATTCACTACCCATTATTTTCTATATGCATCATTAGAGTATTTAGTAGTATGCATGATAGGAAATTTTATTAAGTTATATTATGATATGATTATCCTAGTAGTGTGTAGCCATCTCTTTTACCATTGTTATTTTGATAACCTTAGAACTTAGTAGATGATATGATTGGTACAAATTGTTTTACCAGATGTTGAGGAAAAATTCTAAGTATAACTAAGAAATGAACCACCTGGGTGGAAGTGGAAAGACTCGGTTATGTTGAGTGTTGCCTCAGGGCCCTTGTCTAAGGGTTATTACACTTGAGGTTGTCACTTGCGGATGGCCACCCAGGAACAAAGAGATTACTATGTGCTTCTAAGTTTAATAGCTTCCTGTGCAGCCTTTTGACATATGGGCTCTGTCTTGATTAACTAAGTTGTGAGAGTTCAGCCCAGTCTTGACAAGCAGATGTAGCATAATTATAGGTGGAACGGGTCTTGCCGGTGGGTTGAACTTGTTCTTCTGAAAGATCTCGTCTATATTCTCTCATTTCCATGAGGCACTCCGGGTGTATAGGGTTTTTGAGCTAATTGAAGACAAAGGGTGAAAGTGCACAACCTCTTCAGAGTCTCAACACCATTTCAATAAGTAAATTTTTTACCAAGTGAATAGTAGTTCTGGTGCTTAGATTTCAGTCCAATGATGCCACCCTTTGAAAATAAAAGTTTGTTATACAAAAGAGATAGGAGAAAAACTAGCTTTGTGCAAAGTTAGCCAGAACTCCACTCAGCCAAATAAGCATGTAGTATTAGTATTGCCATTTATATCCACCATAGTCTTACTTGTCAATACATTAAATTGTATTGACCCCCTTGTGGCTGCATATTCCATCATGTAGATAAATCTGAAGACGAGTGAGGATTTTGTTAAGGATCTCGAGTCTATCGCCAACAAGTTTTGCCTCTGGCACATGAAGAAGATGAGGCTCAATGGCGTACTATGTTTTCCGATGTAATACTTTGTATCCTTCTAGTCTTCTAGGACTATGCAAGTTGTAGTACTCTTTTTGTAAAGACTGGATCATGCGATATAATATAATTGGACGCATTTGCATGATATTTTATTTTGTACTGTGGTGCTAGCAATTGATCAAGGGACTAGCACAATAACACAGGTGTTCTTACATTATTTAAATGTGGGAACGCTACAGTCTTAGAAATTCGTAACGTACACGGAGTCCGAAGGAGACCCGGAGGGGGGCCTCGGGGGCCCCACACCATAGTGTGGCATGCACCCCACCCCCCGGCCACGCCTGGAGGTGGTGTGTGATACGTCATAAACGTATCCCTAATTTTGGATGTTCCATGTTGTTTCCCACAGGTTTTCCTTAGACTCATTTTTACACGTTTTCCGGGACTAACCTATTAACAAGATGCCACAGAGCCAGTTCCCTGTTTTCTGTTGTTTTTAGTTTCAGAAAAGTTGTTCTGGAAATATTCTCGGAATTGGAAAATTCGAAAGCCAGAAGTCCTGAAGTCTCGGAAGCTTCCAGAAGTCCCGAAGAGCCCCGGAGGGGGGCCACGGGGTGGCCACACCATGGGGTGGCGCGGGTCCCCTGGCTGCGCCACCTGGTGGTGTGGGACCCCCGGCCACCTCTTGGCATCGCCCTTTCGCCCATATATACTCCCCGATGCATAAACCCTGAGAGAATCGCTCTTTTCCGCAAAATACATCCGTATCTCCGCCGCCGCCACCGACAAGTTTCGGGGGACAGATCTCTGTTCTGGCACCCTGCCGGGACGGGGCAGTGCCCCCGGAGACATCTCCATCGACTCCACTGCCATCTCCATCGCCGCTGCTGTCTCCTATGATGAGGAAGGAGTAGTTATCCCCCGGAGGCTGAGGTCTCTACCGGTAGCTATGTGGTTCATCTCTCTCTCTCTCCCATGGTGTGATCTTTATGTGATCATGAGCTTTGTAATCTAGTTGAATATATAGATTTATCTTCATATGTTATGCTACATAAGTGGTTTTCTTATCTCCGTGAACACTTTGATCACGGGGTAAAGGTGACAGTGTGTTCTCCGTGTGGTTTAGCATGATATTCATATCTTGTGTTGGAAGATGAACCTATGAAATTGTGGCGTTTGTTTAATACTAATTTATGGTGCTCGTAGTGACATCGGGGTGCCCTAGAGAGGGAATATATACTTGAGGAGTGTGGTTAAAGCCCTACGCAATGATTAATATTCATTATTTGACCGGAGAGTGGTTCGGAGTAGCATAGTGAAGAGAGAATATTTATGCATTCAATTATGTGATCATTGTTGAGAGTGTCCTCTAGTGAAAGTAGGAGCCCTAGGCATTATTTCCAAGCATTGAAACACCGTTTTTCGCCTGTTCTGCTATATGTTTGCTTGCCACCATTTTTATTTCAGATTACTGTTATCACTTATTATCATCCATATTACTTGCATTTTACTCTCTCTTCGCTGAACTAGTGCACCTATATACCTAACAAGTATATTGGGTGTGTTGGGGACACAAGAGACTTCTTGTATTTTGATTGCAGGGTTGCCTGAGAGGGATATCTTTGACCTCTACCTCCCTGAGTTTGATAAACCTTGGGTGATCCACTTAAGGGAAACTTGTTGTTGTTCTACAAACCTCTGCACTTGGAGGCCCAACACTGTCTACAAGAATAGAAGCGTGCGTATACATCAGTGTGGTCCCCCTGGCCACCCACCAAGGTTGCCCTCTCGCCTATTTAAGCTCCTCCATTGGTTAACCATAAATACCCGAGCCTTTTCCACCAAAAAGATCTATAGCCGTCGTCATCGTCAACTCTAGTTTAGAAGGGTTCTGGAGAACTCCCCGGCATCTATCGGGGGGGGGGGGGGGAATCATCACCGGAGGGCTCTTCATCACCATGCCTGCATCCGGAGTGATGCGTGAGTAGTTAATCCCTGGACTACGGGTCCATAGAAATAGCTAGATGGTTGTTCTCTCCTCTTTATGCCTCATGTTTAGATCTTGTGAGCTTGCTAACATGATCAAGATCATCTTATTGTAATGCTACATGTCATGTTTGCTGGGATCTGATGAATATTGAATTCTATGTCCAGTGATTATCAATCTATCATGTTCTTTAATGTGTATGTTATTTATGATCTTGCATGCTCTCCGTTACTAGTAGATGCTCTGGCCAAGTTGATGCTTGTAACTCCAAGAGGGAGTATTTATGCTCGATAGTGGGTTCATGCCCCGCTTTCACTCATGCTCGAGTGACAGAAATGTAACGGGTGGAGGATGTGATGTTTCCATTAGGGAGAAAACAACAAAGCTTTGTCTAAGGATAATTGTATTGTTTACATTACACACTTTTCTTCATGCAATTATCTATTGCTTGCAACTTAACACCCAAAGTTTGCTTATATTACACTCTAAGGATGGATTATTAGTTATACATGCAGTTGGATAACTGTCTATGTATCTTGTTGTAATGCCTGCATGAATCACATAGTAATTGTCATGTCATGCATATGCGCTACGGTGCAGCCTTTATATGTGTCAATTGCCCAGCTGTAATTTGTTTACCCAGCATGTTATCTATCTGATTTGGAGAGACACCTCTAGTGAACTATGGACCCCGGTCCATTTCTTTACACTCATATACAACCACTGCAACCACTGTTTTCCTACTACAATTATTATTCTATTTCATCTACTGCAAACAAGTACTACTTTCCACACTATACGTCTAATCCTTTGTTTCGGCAAAACCGGTGATATTGACAACCTCACTGCTTCGTTGGGGTAAAGTAATTTGATTGTGTTGTGTTGATTCCACGTTGTTGCTGAACCGGTAGTGCCCCTGCCAACATCAGCTGCATCAACCTTCGGAAGTGCTTTCTTTCTCCTACTGGTCGATTCACCCTTGATTTCTTTCTGAGGGAAAACTTGCCGCTGTACTCTTTACACCCTACACTTAGGGTCTCCCAATGAGCATCAGCCTCCATCACCCACCAAGGTATAAGGAACGAGTTAGAAGTAGAACTCCTCCTTATTCCAGGGAATGGGATAACGGAAGATACAGGGATCAACAAAAACAAGCGTATTCACGCAACAGTGAGCTAAGGAGAAGTAGACCCCCCTCGGTGCACTCAGTCGAAAGGTATTCAACGCATGCAGATGTAGCGGAAAAAGATGATTTGTATTTCGGACCAAAGTGCTTCACTGACAGAATATGAAACATCAACCTACATGCTAGCTTTGCAAAGTCGGGCCAACCTACCAAAAGTATATTGGAAGTACAAACCCAGATACAAGGCTTTCTGATTACTACACCGCCGTCCAGATCAATAAAGGGACAGATTTGGAAGCAGTAAAATTCCTGACTTTGATGTTGTTGGACGGAACGCGTGACTGGATTAATGGAGTACCGTCAAGAACAGTGGATAGCTAGAAAGGTTTGGTAGAGTTTTTGCTCAGCACTTACAAGGTACATATAAGAGCCCCAAAAGCATTAACTAGTTAAACCGTTGTGTACAATACGAAAACGAGTCATATGTAGACTTTATTTCAAGATGGACATCAATGAAGAATAGTTGCTCTGGAGTAAGTGACGTTCAAGCAATGCGTTCTTTCATCAACGGCCTCAAACCCAGCCTCATACCATTCATGGTGGGATAGAAAACGCATAAAGACATAGGTTCTATGCTAACGACAGCCAATGAGCATGCAGCGGCCGAAGACGACATTAGAGCAAGAGGAGGAAATATAGATACGCATGTACAAGCAAAAAATAGGTCTCGCTCTGATAAGAAGGCCACTCCAGATGCACAAGAAAATACCAAAGAGGTAAATGCCGCCTTTGGAAAAAAAACTCTAGAAAATGGAAACGAAAAAGCGCGTAAGGAAGGGAACCCATATCCTACTCTAAGGAAGAGTGGGAAAAAATTAGAGGGAAACCTTGCGTACATCACACGGAGTTTGGAAAGCCAAACCATACAAGCTAGAAATTCCATCTTAATAAGCCCATGAAAATTAGCGCTGGAGCTGGGAACAAAGGGAAGAATTCCAAGAGGAAATTCAAGAAACAAAAGCCGGAAGCTGAAAAAGAAAAAATTGAGTCCGACACCGACATAGATTTAGGGGCAGCAGTGGAAAGACAAACCTAAGTTCCCAAGGGTCGAGGGAGAATATAATCTAACCTTCCTGAAGACACCATCGTCCGGAAAATTGAAGTAGTCATGGCGAGAGATCAATGTCATTGTTCCACCAACTCCAAAGTATCTCAAGTATGCAAAACCCCAATTACCTGGGATCGGTCTGATCATCATGGTAATATCCCGGAGCCTTGCATGCATGCCCTAATAGTAAGCCCTATAGTGCAAAACACTAGGCTCGGGAGAGTGCTAATCGACGAAGGATGCAACATCAACATCATGTACTTGAGCACTCTGAAGAAATTGCACCTGTCACAAATCCAGCTCAAGCATAGCAATGTACATTTTCACGGCATTGTCCCTGGCAGACAAGCATCTTCCCTAAGAGATATTTTCCTATAAGTTACCTTCGGAAAGCCGGAACACTTCGGCACAAGACGATCTTGTTTGAGGTAGTACCGTTAGAAAGTGTATACCATCAAATACTCGGACGATCGGCTTTTGCCAAATCCATGGCTAGGTCATGCTACATCTACAACAAGCTTAAGATGCCAGGGCCAAAAGGTGGAGTAATCACCATTAAAGGAGATTTCTCTCTTGCAAATGAGCTAGAGCCGTGTTACGCCCTTTGTGTTGATCAGGTCATTGCAAAGGAGGAACTCAAAGAGCTGGCAAAGGAGGTATCACCGACAAAAATGCCAGCAGGAAAAGAAACCAAAAACATGTCTGATAGCTTCAAGGCATCACAGAATACAAAGCAGGTTACGCTAGACCCCAAAGATCCGACTAAATATGTTATTATGGGAACCGGAATGACCGACAAATAGGAAAGTGAGCTCATCAAGTTCCTCCGTGAGAACGAGGACATTTTTGTGTGGTGTTCTACTGATATGCTAGGAGTACCCCGGGAGCTTTCTGAGCACCAATTGAAGGTTATTCTAGGATCAAAACCCGTCAAACAAGGTCTTCGCCGATTCGAGGGAAGAAGACAGAAGGCTATAAGCAAGGAAATAATGCGGTTTTTAGCAGCTGACTTTATCCAGGAAGTTATTCATACTGATTGGTCTGCCAACCCGGTATTAGTCCTCAAGAAATACACAACTGCCCTTAGGATGTGTATAGATTATACCGACCTGAACAAATTGTGTCCAAGGATAGGTTCGCGTTACCGGAATCGATCAAATAATAGATGCCACTGCTGGCTCTGAGCTTTTATGGTTTTTGGATGCTTATTACGGATATCATCAAATATGCTTGAAGGAAGAGGTCCAAATTAAAACCTCTTTCATAACGCCCTATAGAATATATTACTACATAACCATGCCTTTCGGCTTGAAAAACGCCGGAGCTACATACCAGTGTTGCATGCAAAGATGCTTGAACGACCAAATAGGTAAAACATCCATGTTTACGTGGATGACATTGTCGTCGTTTCCAAGGAAAAACCATACACTCCTTGAGGATTTAGAAGAAACCTTTGATAATTTGTGCACTTACAAAATGAAGTTGAAGCCATCAAAGTGCGTGTTCTGCGTTCCCTTAGGAAAACTTCTAGGTTTCATCGTTTCCTAAAGAGGAATTGAGGTAAACCCGGAAAATATCAAAGCAATTCTGAACATCAAAAGGCCTACGTGCTTAAAAGACCTTCAAAGACTAATGGGTTCTGCAGCCGTCGTAAGAAGGTTTATAAGGGGACTGGGCGATAAATCCCTGCCATTATAAAAATTGTTGAAGAAATTCGACAAATTTGTTTGGATAGAAGAAGCAGACAAAGCGTTAGCTCAGCTAAAGGAAACTTTAATGAAAGCTCTGAATTTGTCATCCCCAAAGGAGGAAGAACCTATTTTACTGTATTTAACAACATCAAATAGAGTTATCGGCGCAGTGCTAATCGTGGAAAGGAAGCAAGATGAACAAAGCAACCAATGCCTGGTATATTACATCAGTGAAGTTTCATCGGAATCTAAGCAAAGGTATCCACATTATCAGAAACCGGCATATGGCGTATTTTCGCACCAAGAAAATTGCGTTATTATTTCCAAGGACATTCTAAAACAGTGGTAAGCAAAGCACCACTAGAAGATATAATAAACAATACAGACGCAACATGCCGAGTCGCCAAATAGGGCATTTGAGCTTGCAGCGTTCGACATAAAGTATTAACCCCAAACGGCAATTAAGTCCTAGGTGTTGACAGATTTTATCGCTGATTGGACAGAAGCCATGGAAAACACACCAATGCCGGAGTCAAAATATTGGATTATGTATTTTAACGGATCCAAAATGAAAGAAGGCGCCGGTGTGCGTGTGGTATTAAAATCTCCAAAAGGCGAAAAAATGGAGTATGTGCTACAAATTCACTTCAATGCCAGTAACAATGTGGCAGAGTATGAAGCACTACTTCATGGCTTGCATATTGGAAAGGAAATAGGCGTTAAACGCATATTGTGTTATGGAGACTCGGATTTAGTACAACGCCAGTTTAACCAGACATGGGATGCTAAAAGCCCCATAATGGCGGAATATCGAAGGACTGTAGACGAATTCGCCATATGATTTCTAGGATTTGAGGTAAATCATCTAAAGTGGGAAGAGAAGTGGAACGCGGATGCTTTAGCCAGAATGGGCTCGGAAAGGGTAAAAACATTACCGTAGGTGTATTCTTTTATCATTTGTTCGAACCATCCATCAAAGGCGGAGATGTAGACTATCCCCTAGTTTCTTATTCAATTTAAGTACTGCTAGTAATCCCGGATTGGACGGTAACATACCTGAATTTCTTAGCTGATCAGAAATTCCTAGACGAAGCAGATAAGGTCTTGCAAAGGCAGATCAAGCGCCGATGTAAAGGATACATAGTAATCAATAGTTACTTGTATAAGCGCAGTACGTCCAGAATTTTCCAGCGTCGTATTTCACCGGAAGAAAGACAACAAATCCTGCAAGAAATCCATGTCGGGGATTGTGGACATCATTCTCAATCCAAGAGCATTGTCCATAAAGCATTTTGAGCAGGGTTTTCTGGCTTACAACCAAGAAAGACGCGGAGCACATAGTTAATACATGTGTTGGACGCTAGTATTACGCCAAGAAGACGAATATGTCGGCCCAAGAACTCAAGACTATTCCCATTACTTGGCCATTTGCGGTCTAAGGGCTAGACATGATGGTACCATTCAAAACTGCAAGAGGAGGACTTACGTATTTACTCGTTGCAGTAGATAAGTATACCAAGTGGGTGGTGGCTAAACCCATAAAAGCTTGGCAATGTGATTGCCAGATTTATTTTAATATACATAGTCATGTGATATCGCGTACGATACAGCATAATCACGGAGAACCGGACAACCTTTACAATTGGAGAGCTGGCAAAGTATTGTAAGCACAAAGGAATCCTCCTTGATCTAGCATCAGTGGCAGATCCGCAATCCAATCATCAGTTTGAACGCATGAATAGTTCAATCTTGCAAGGAATACGTCCAAGACTAGAATCGCCACTTCATAGAGCAGCAGGACCATGGGTAGAAGAGTTACCTTCCGAGCTTTGGAGCATACGCACAACGCCGAATAGATCAACGGGGGAGACGCCTTTTTTTCCTGGTTTATGGAGCAGAACTAGTGCTTCCAACAGACATGATCCATGATAGCCCTAGAGTGCAGGCATACGTTGAGGCGGATGCCAAAATTGCATGACGGGATATCGTCGATCTTCTGGAAGAAGAATGAGAACTCATGTTGCAAAGATCTGCCATTTACCAGTAGGGTTTAAGGCGATATCATAGCCGAAAAATCAAGCATCATTCTTTCAAAGAAGTTGACTTAGTTCTAACAAGGGTACATGAACGCAAACACAAGTTAGCCCCAGTATGGGAGGGGCCTTTTGTCATTAGAAAAGCTCTGAAAATGCCGCATAATACCTTGTAGATGTTCGGTATGATGAAGACGACCCGGAAAATCAAAATCGCAAGAGGAAAAGACACATAGATGTAGAGCTAGGTGAGACAAAACGGCCTTGGAGCATCCAGCATTTACGTTATTTCCATACCTTGTCCAATTCTATGTAAACATTATTGAGATCATGAAATAAAGTTTGTCAGAAATCCATGCAAATTATTTTTCTGTCTTTTACCATTTAAACATGTTCTCTGTTTTCTATTTCCCAATGATCTTTCATTTTTCTTCAATGTTAACTCGAATTTTTCCTGGGTGCTCGTAGTTAAGAAAACTGAATACTTTTAGACTAAAAAGGTTACAGAACACCATATTTTGCATCTGTGCCTGGAGTTCATGTTTTTTAGCTTCTCATTTCCATAGGTATTATCTGATTGTTTATGTGCTGGGTCACTGGACTAGTAAGTTAAATCGCGAAAGCGTATGACTCATGATTCCGAGTTTATACTGATTGGTTTTTTAGCCGGGTTGCTCGGTTTGAAAATTCCATACTTTCGGATCGCTCAAACACTAAGAAAGGTTAAAGCATACAAACCAGAGAACTTAAAGTAATGGGAGACATATTTGCTTGCAAAGATAAGTTCTCGCAAAATCATTATTTTTTGTACAAGACTGGCACTTAGAATGCATAACATAATTGAATTTTACATAGGAAAAGCAGTAATGCATTCTTCCGAATTTTGGCATCCGTAGGACATGGATCTACTCGGCGTCCGCAAACTCATCATCATCACCATCATTGTCTCTCGGATTCTCCGGAGTTGAGGGAATTTCCTCTTATGGGTAGAAGGTGGTAGTGGAGACCATCCGAGCGATCTTGGAAGCATACCCATTGGCGGACTCAATGATTTCCCCCCTTTGAGTATCGGTATACCCTTGGGGAATGCCGGTAGCGCGCGCCAAGACTTGGCGGTTGGGTAGTGCATTTGCATGAGCCCAAGGGCCATGCGCACTCCACCGCGAGCGGCAAATTTCATCCATGTTTTACATTGGGCGATGACTTCGTCGAATGCAACCGGGAGTTGTCAGATGTCGGAATACGTATCTTTTTTATCAGGCTTGCTAACAAGGTTCCTCCTAGATTTCTTCATCCTTTCGACGAAGCCGCCGAAAAATCGGATGTGCTCTAGCCTAGAAGCGGAACCGCCATCGGCTATAAAAAAGGAAAGAGGAGATAATTCAGAAAAAGAACAATTATTTCAAATCTGAAAGAGAAACTGGAAAAGCCAAAAAGCATAACAAGGATGTGTTTGTCCATTTCCGCGATCTCCTCCAAGCGTTCGCGAAGAGCGGACTCCAAATCTCGGATTGTGGAGGCGTCCTTCTCGCTTTGAGCCTTGAGTTGAGCCTCAGATTTCTCGAACGCTTTTCGGCTCCCAGTCAGCTATTTTTGGATCTTCACATTCTTCTTGTGAAATTTCAAATTTTCGTTGCAGAGCTGTTGAGTGTTTCAGGCATCCGAAGCGATTTTCTTTGCTTCAGCAAGTAAGGATGAAAAGAGGGAGAAAATATTTAGCGCGAAAGCATTAAAAAACTTGCAAGAAAAAGGCAAACAAGGAAGAAGAAAAAACATGATTACATGCATTCTCATTGAATTGCTCCCGAAGCTCCGCAATCTCAGATTCCTTCTCCTCCGTGATTTTAAGGAGTGAGCGTACGTCCTTATTCTTCATGTTGAGTTTGTTGAGCACTTCTAGGTTAATGCTTTCGGAACTTTGCTAAAGAAACACAGAAAAGAAGAGATGATAAACCCAAAGGAAGAAAGCGGTACTATAAAAAACATTAATGCAAAAAAGTATGCTTTTAGATTAATGCTTGGGGGCTGGAAGTATACCTGGCTCGTCCTTTGGAGGCCCGGAAGCATTTCGGAGAAATCCTTGCTGTAATCAGTGAAGGAGATCCCCAGGTGAGTAATGTCGTCTTGTATGACCTGCCGAGGGGAGAAGGTGTAGTTATTCTGGATTATCAAACCACTTTTTGTCTAAGGACGGATTAGAGGATATTTGACGAATTATTTTTTGTCCCATTGATGCATGTATCCATCCTCGTCAAAGCATGCTTCTTGTTTTACCTTGAAGTGATCTTCGAAAGAAGAAATGCTTTCATCAAGATTGACGAAAGATGGCTCTCATTCCTCTTGTTGTGGTGCCCTTTCCTGCACATCCGGAAGGGATGTATCAGGCTGGCTGGGAAGGGGAAAGTCCGCGTCTTTTAGAGGGGCGGAATGCTTTCTCAAAGCATCCACCATTGGAGTATCAAGGGCGATGGAGGGAGAAGGCTTTTCCCCTCGCCGGGAGACCACCTTTTGCTTTTTTCATCCTTTCCCTTTTAAAGGGGCAGGAGAAAGGCTGAAAATAAAGAAAAACAAGAATAAGGAATGATGCAAATAAACTAGTGCAAGAACAAGGAAAGCGTGAAAGACAAAGTACCTGGAAGTTGCAACGGCTACGCCGTTAAGGTTGGTGACTTCGGCAAAGGCATCAATTTTCTTGCGTTTCCTGCCTCCGGACGCTGCAAGGCGGGCTTTCAGTGTCGCTTCCTCCTCCGAAGGCACCAGTTGATCCTCTGTAAGAGTCTCAAGTTGCAAAAGCATGAATAGAAATTAGTATTCATTCGTATGTGCAAAGTATAATTTTCTCAAAAGGAAAAAAGTATACGTTACCTTGGGAGGAGAATTTTCTACAGTGTCCATGGGAAAGCTTTCTATGTACTGGGTGCGGGTGGGAACCAGGTGGTACACCTTCTTCCAAAAAAATTTGACTCACATACTATTTGGGGTCACCCGCATGGTATCCTCGGGGCCTGGGTAACTCTAGAGAAGGCGGCCAGAACAAAAAGAGAGAGGCTGGATCCGTCGTGTGAGCCAGTAGAAAACAGTATCCATCCCCGTGAGAGGCGGGATGGAGGCAACCTTCTTGGAAATACGACTTTTGATCCTCAGAAGATCTGGCGGCAGAATCTGGACATATAGAGCCCAGTTGTCTCTGGAAGAAGCGATAGAGTTTTCAAAATCCATAATTTCCGTATCCTTTTTAAGATATAGGACATCCTGATGATAAAAGAAGGAACCCGTCCATAATTTGACGGATTCACTGTTTTTTAATTTTAGGAAACCATTCTTCCCTGCTAGAGTGCAGATTGAAAGAAATGGTTCCAAAGACGGGTGGAAGACCGTCAAAAGTGTTACGCTTCACGTAGAAGCAATATTGGAAAAAATCTAACCTAGGCTCTATCCCTAGGTATCCCTCAAACAAAGCCTGAAAGCCGGCAATATAGGGGATGGAGTTGGGAGGAAGATTGTGGGGCTGTACGCCATAATGATTGAGGATTGTAGGAAAAAGGCGGAAGGTGGAAATCCCATACCTCGGAGAATATGAGAAGCCCGTACCACTCTTTCTCCGTCTTTTGGCTTTGGATCTTCGTCCTCGTCTTCCAGCCGCCACTTATCCTTAAGGATAAAGTCGTCCTTCTCCAAGATCTGAAGATGATCCAGAGAAGTGGTGCAGAGGCTCCAATTGCCGACCTCGGCTCCTCTTCGTCTTCGCCTTCGGTGGCTACTTCGCTCTCTACATCCTCTCCAGCGCGAGTTGCGTTATCCTCGCCCCCTGAGTTCGGGATTGTGGGGCTGAAGAGTGGTGAAAGGAGGAGGCATTGCAGAACCGGCGGGCATGCTAGGGTTTCCCCCCGTCGACGCGCCCGCAGAAATCTCCGGCACAGTTGTGGAGGCGTCCGGAGTAGCCGTTAAAGAAAAGGAAGAACCCGCCTCTGTCGATGGAGTTCCTGTAGAGGCGGATGTGGGCGGTGCCATGGGATCGACGCGGACGCAGTCGGGTGAGCGTTGTCGGTGGTCACAGGAGTCTGGGAGTTTTCTTCAGTGTCCATCATGGAGACTAGCTTCGCCGGTTGAAAGTCGGAGCCGCCGATAGTGGAAGATTGTCGGCAAGGAAATCTCTCTCTCTCTCTCTCTCTCTCATTTTTACAATCTTGCACAGGGAGCTCTCAAGTGATTCGTCTTGGGGAGGTCGATGTGAATGGAGTGGAGAAGATGAAACGAAAACGGCCGAATGGTGTTATAACCATTTGTGCCAAGATTAATCCAACGGCTAATTTAGCCGTTGGATGCATGCCACGTGTCTCACTGAAAACCCGGGATCCGGCAAGCTGGCACATTGATGCCTAATCCCCTCGTTTCTCATGCCAAAATCTAGCAGGGACTCACTTCTCCGGTTTTTGACCAAATCCGAACGGCGATGATGTAAGCATGATTTTTAAACCTACGTCACGGTTAATAGGTTCCTTCTGGATGAAGCTTGTGAAGAAATATCGGATTCCCTAAAATAAGGATTTTTCCATGAAAGTGTGAGGAAAGAAGATTCAAGACTGAAGGCCGACTTTTCTGAATATACAGCTTCCAAGAAAAGGCGGAGAATGGAGGTCTTAATTCTCTTTGGGGGCTACTGTCGGATATATGCCAAATGGGGGTATATCCGGTATTTGCTGATGCCAGATTGTCGGGGGGTTACCCCCGAGTAGGGTAAAGGCAAGTGCTAAAGGCAAGGTCAGAAGGGATGTTTAGCCGAGTAGCCGCCTACTCGGTACTCGCTACCCGGTCGACTGCTACTCGGTCTTACACAAAGAGGGCCAGAAGGACGAATCAAGGAAGTTATTTTCCTCCGAGTAGAAGAGTTGGTCCGAGTAGAACTGGCGGGAACCTACTCGGGCCAGAAGTCAAAGAAGCCGTTCTGACACAGGATCCCGCGTATCCCGGGTCCGTACTTGGCACTATTCATGGCACTGTTCATCTGAGGACGGCGTGCCTGACAGCGACAGTGTGTCAGCAGGGCGTCGCATGATAGGGGGACCTACTCTGTGTTCGCAGCAGTGATAACAGATCAGTTACTTGGTTTTGCCCAACGACTTTCCGGACAGGACAAACCTAGAAACCAAATCTGTCAGCGGGAGCTCGGAAGAAGGACGATGTGCACACTATGTCGACACATGTTTGTATTTGGCTGTATCCGGCTGGGCACCAGGTATATAAGGTGCCCTGCCCCCTCCTGCGCGAGGGATCCGAGAGGCGATAGAGATTCTTGACCTAGTTCATCTTAGAGAGAAGAGTGGCTACTCGGTAAGAGGCCGAATTTGTACTGTGGCTACTCGGACAGACACTAATATACAGAGAGAAAGGCAGGAGTAGGGGTTTTACCTCCTCACGAGGGCCCTGAACCTGGGTAGATCGTGTTGTTTGCAGTGGTTGATTCTTACCTCACGCGGCTACTCGTCGCGTGATCCCTCCCCGAGCACCTCCAGCGTCCATCGTCCCCACAACTTTAGCCATCCTATGGCATCTGCCGTGATGCCACCCCGACAGTTGGCGCCCACCGTGGGGCTGCCAGCGGTGCTGGCTCGAGTTTCCGTTCGGACGGGATCTACTTCGGCGGAGCGCGGAGTCTGTGGCCTTGTCCACAGATTCGGCTCCTTCGACTTCATCATCGACAGTGCAGGCGACTTCGGCGGCAGGGCCATGCCGGAAGGCGGCACGGTGATCTCCTTCGGCTCGCACCTCGTCTACGTCGCCACCGCCGTCGTCCACGTGTTCCCGGAGGAGGTGCTGGTCGCAGAAGATCCTCCTGCCGTGATCGCTGCTCGCGGAAGGCCTATGGGCCGTTCCGCGGACAGCGTGGAGGTGATGGTGGCTGGTCTGGCTGCGGATGCCGGCAAGGGCGTGGCTGGCGCAGAGGTCGTCATCGAGGATCTCGCTAGCTCGAGCGCTGGCGGCAAGACCCACAAGCCCTACGAGAAGGACTGCAACCTCCCCCTCTCCACCACTCCGACTATTCCTTCGTCCGCTGCGCGAACTGGCATGCCGCCCCCCACCGACATCGAGCTCTTGACTATGAAGTCGCAGCTCGACCGGCAGCGCCAGGAGTTGCTCGTTGAGCAGGCGGAGTTGGAGAGGATCAGGCTAGAGCTTAGCCTAGATCAGAACGAGTACAACAAGGCTCATGGTTTCACGCCAGTTGCTAGGAGGGCTAGCAAAGTAGGCGCCACGTGGCGCAACTTAGGTGCCGAGATGGCAACTGTTGTAGAGGCTCCTATCTAGTCCGCCACCGCAAACACCTCCACTAGGCCTAGGTACAGCACCCCCGCCAAAACACTTAGAGCTGCTGAGGCCGAAGCCGCCGAGTTGCCGCATCTCGACGGCGACGCGCGCGTTAGGCAGCAAGAGAGGCTCAGTGAGCTAGTGCTAGAGGCTGCTAGGCAGAACGAGGAGTTCCGGAAAGCCAACCCGGGTGCTGGCGGCTCGCAGGTGGTGCATTCGCATGCGGCCAGATCTAACGATCAGGCCTCATCTCCGCATCCCAGCCGCGAGAGGGACCGTAGTGGCTATTCGGGAAGAAACAGGCAAATGCAGGTGTACGACCCGACTGTCGCAGCGAAACAGATCGCTGTGCCGCGACAGTCCGGCCAGAAACACATCTCTGCTGGAGCAGGCTTGCAAGCCCATAAAGCTCATAGCCAAACGCGAGGTGGAGATCGCCCGAGCCCTTCTCGGCAACAGGTTGCTCAGCCTGCTCGGCGGAGGCCTCAACAGCCGGCTGCCGCTCAGTCGCGTGTGGCTGATCGAGTAGCCAACCTGGTGGAGCAGCCTGTGGCCATGGAGGTGGACAGATATGATGACGGCTACTCGGCCATGGGGCTGGCTGGGTATGACATCATGGATCGCGTGGGTGAGCGTGTGCTGGAGCCCGCTGACGTCAGGTACAAGCTGGACCGGATCAGTCTATCCGCGCGGCTCGAGAACACGGGGCCTCCCGGCCCTGGGTGTTTTGGCCCGCGCATCATGAACGAGCCGTCCGTGAAGAACTTCCAGCTCGCAAGGGGCACCAAGAGCTACAATGGCAGCACCAAGCCAGAAGACTGGCTCAACGACTATGTCACCGCGGTTCACATCGCAGGCGGCAACCGGAGATGGGCAGTGCGGTATGTTCCGCAAATGCTAGAGGGTCCAGCTCGCACTTGGCTCAACAGCTTGCCCAAGAACAGCATCAATTGCTGGCTGGATTTCTCGGATGCTTTCGTCAGCAACTTCACTAGCACCTACAAGAGGCCGAATAGGCCGCAGCAGCTGTCCGCTTGCCGACAGCGAGAAGACGAGACGGATCGCGAGTATCTTACTCGGTGGAGCACGCTGCAGAACACCTGCGAAGGTGTGAACGAGGCGCAGGCCATCACTTGGTTTGCGCAGGGTTGCAAGCACGGCAGCATGTTGTGGCAAAGGTTGCAGAGGGAGATGCCGAACACGCTGGCGGAGACCATCAAGATCGCGGATCAGTACGCACTTGGTGATCCTACTCAGCCGCTCTTGGACTCCTCCGAGCCGAGAAGAAACTTCAGCAACAAGCGCAACGAGTTCCGCAACAAGCGCAGGGGCGACCGAATAGTTACTCGGTACGACCCTGAGGAGGTGAATGATGTGGGTGTTGGAGCTAGGAGTAGCCAAGGGCAAAAACCTGCTGGAGCCCAGTACGGGCGCAACCAGAACCAGGGCCAAGGCAACAAGAAGCCATACCGAGTTCCTCAGCCGGGTAGCCGCAACTCGGAACCGGCTAAGAAGTTCGTCTTCGACGACATGAAGGATGGCCCATGCAGTTTCCACACTCAACACCCCTCGAGGCCAGCCAACCACACTACCCGGCAATGTGAGTGGTGGGATCTGATCAGGAATGAAGGCTTGCCTCCTCCTCCTCCTCTGCCAGCTGCAAATGCCAACGTGCAACCTGCTCGCGCACCCGCAGCTCGGCCTCCGGCGTTCCCGAGAAGAGAAAATGTGAACCAAGTGGCTTTAGGAGCCAACCGCTACTTCAACAATGAGGGCTACCGCAACAACAACAACAACCGCAACCGCAACAATAACAGAGGCAACAACAACAACTACCAGGGCAACAACAATGGTAACAATGATGATGGGGGCCGCAACCAATACCAAGAGCACCACGAGAGCTACATGATCTTCACTTCTGAGCCTGTCGACAAGCGGTCGCAGCACAGGCGTGCCATGGAGGTCAATGCTGTGATCCCTGTTGTTCCTCATTACATGCACTGGTGCAATGTAGAGATCACCTGGTCCCGAGCTGACCATCCCAAGGTGATGCCCAACCCTGGTAGCTACGCCTTGGTGCTGGACCCTACTTTCTTGGGTCCCGAGAAGAATGTGAGGTTCAGCAAGGTGCTAATCGACAACGGCAGCAGCATCAACATCGTGTACAAGGACACGCTCGAGAAGCTCGGGATTGGCGAGAACATGCTGTTACCCAGCAAGACCACCTTCCATGGCATTGTGTCGGGGATTTCTTGTTCTCCAATGGGCAGGGTGTGGATAGATGTGCTATTCGGTACCCGGGAGAACTGCCGCACAGAGATGCTGCAGTTCGAGGTGGTGGATCATCAAAGCCCTTACCACGCCCTACTCGGCAGGCCTGCTCTGAGCAAGTTCATGGCCTCTACCCACACTGCATATCTGAAGATCCCTGGTCTCAATGGTGTGATTACCATCTCTGGTGATTACAAGAAGTCCATGGAGTGTGCCTCTGCTGGTTCTCAGCTGGCGGAGTCGATGGTGATTGCTGTCGAGAAGAAGAAGATACATGAGGTGGTGGCTATGGCACAGGCGGCGCAAGGCGTTGCGCCTGGGATGCCGAGCTCCTAGTGCGGGACTGCATTCCAGGCATCCCAGGAAACGAAGAAGATCCAGGTTGACCCTGAGTTCCCCGACCGAGTTGCCATCATTGGCTCCGGGTTGGCGGAGAAATAGGAAGGCGAGCTCATCCACTTCCTCCGTGAGAATCGGGACGTGTTTGCCTGGTCCAATGAAGATCTTCCAGGTGTCCCAAGGGAGTTGGTTGAGCACTCATTACATGTGCGTCCTGACGCCAAGCCAGTGAAGCAGGCTATGCGCCGCTTTGGAGATGAGAGAAGGAAAGCTATCGGTGATCAGATCACCAAGCTGCTGATAAGCAATTTCATCATGGAGGTGTTGCATCCGGATTGGCTAGCCAACCCGGTCATGGTCGAGAAGAAGAAGGAGGATCCTAAGGCCGTTACCGTGTGGCGCATGTGCGTCGACTACACCGACTTGAACAAAGCCTGCCCCAAGGATCCTTTTCCGCTACCCCGCATTGATCAGGTTATCGATTCCACTGCCGGTTGCGAGCTCCTGTCTTTCATAGATGCCTACTCGGGTTTTCATCAGATAGCTCTCAACCCTGCTGATCAAATAAAGACTGCCTTTATTACCCCGTACGGGGCTTATTGCTATCGTGTCATGTGTTTCGGGTTGCGGAATGCGGGTGCAACCTATCAGAGATGCATGCAGAAATGCTTGCATGATCAGCTCGGCAAGAATGTGCAGGTGTACGTAGATGACATTGTCATCAAAACGAATAAAACACATACTCTGCTTGCCGATCTTGAGGAAACCTTCGCTAACCTGCGCAAGTACAAAATCAAGCTGAATCCGAGTAAGTGCACCTTTGGCGTCCCGGCAGGCAAGCTACTCGGCTTCTTGGTATCTAGTCGGGGTATTGAAGCCAATCCTTCAAAAATAAAAGCTATCGAGAGCATGTCTTTGCCGAGATCCTTGAAGGATGTGCAAAAGTTCACTGGATGCTTGGCATCTCTGAGTCGTTTCTTGGGCCGAATGGGCGAGAAGGCCCTGCCTTTGTATCAACTAATGAAGAAAAGCGACAAGTTCGTCTGGACTCCGCAAGCGGATGTGGCATTCAACGAGCTGAAGGCCATGCTGGGTAGCGCTCCCATCTTGGCTAATCTGCTACCTAAGGAGCCAATGCTGCTATACATTGCTGCTACCAACCGGGTAGTCAGCGTGGTAATCGTGGTGGAACGAGAAGAGGAAGGCAAAAGTGTGCAGCGCCCAGTATACTACCTTAGTGAAGTGCGGTCCAGCTCCAAGCAGAACTACCCGCATTACCAGAAGATGACTTACGGCATGTACCTGGCGCCAAGAAGCTGAAGCATTATTTCCAAGAGCATCCCATCACTGTTGTGAGCTCCGCTCCCATCTCGGATATCATGGGCAACAAGGAAGCGAGCGGCAGAGTAGCCAAGTGGGCAATCGAGCTGGCCGCGTACGCTCCCGCGTACGCGAGAAGAGAAGCCATCAAGTCGCAAATTCTGGCGGAGTTTCTTGTCGATTGGGCTGAGGTACAGTACGAACCTCCTGCTCAAGTTTCCAATTACTGGAAGATGCATTTTGATGGCTCGAAGGTGAAGGAAGGCCTTGGCGCTGGCGTGGTGCTTACGTCACCCAAGAGAGATCAACTCAAGTACGTGCTGCAGATTCATTTCAAGGCGTCCAACAATGTTGCAGAGTACGAGGCCGTGGTACACGGCTTGAGGGTAGCCAAGGAAGTTGGTGTGCAGCGCATTATATGCTACGGCGATTCCAATCTGGTGGTGCAGCAAGTTTCTGGCACTTGGGATGCCTTGGACGCCAACATGGCATCGTATCGCTTCCTGGTGCAGTCTATGACTGGATTCTTCGAGGGCTGCGAGTTTCAGCATATCCACCGAGCAGAAAATGAAGCAGCAGACGAGCTGTCCAAGTTGGGGTCTTCTCGGCAGTACATCCCGGCTGGGATTGCCTTGGAGCATTTGAGAAAGACATCCATCAAGCCATCCCCCAACTCGGAATCCATTTTCGTTCCTTCTCTGCCAAGTGAAGAAGCTGTTCCCATGGAGATTGACTGGAGAATGCAACAGAGAACCCGGGGACTGCAGCCTCCATCCCGGGGACTGGCGTCTGCAACTCGGGGACTGCCGCTCCCTACTCGGGGACTGCCACTCCCTGCTCGGGGACTGTCATTCCTTACTCGGGGACTGCCGTCCTCAACCCGGGGACTGTCGCATTCATTGAGGAAGTTCTCGCAAACCGTTCAGGACATCAAAGAAATGCTCCCAACCCTAAAGAGCAGACAGGGGTACCCGTCCCTATGGAAGTGGACGAACCAGTGTTTCCTACACGGGAGACACCGAGTTGGGCTATGCCCATATTATCCTTTCTAAAGGACGGTACCCTGCCAGAAGATGAGGTTGCTGCAAGGCAGATTCAAAGAAGATCCAAGGGATACACCATCTTCCGAGAAGTGTTGCACAAGAGAAGTGCTACCGGCGTGTGGAACGCTGTGTGGAACCAGAAGA
Organism: Alopecurus myosuroides; assembly: GCA_028641055.1. Lineage (NCBI taxonomy): Eukaryota > Viridiplantae > Streptophyta > Magnoliopsida > Poales > Poaceae > Alopecurus > Alopecurus myosuroides. The sequence goes on from CM054059.1 coordinate 275,674,202, forward strand.
AGGAGAAGAGATTCTAGTAGAGATACACCAAGGAGAATGTGGGCACTACGCCTCTTCTCGGGCATTGGTCAAGAAGGCTTTTCGGCATGGTTTCTATTGGCTCACTACCTTGAAGCAAGTTGAGGACATCGTAAGGAAGTGCAATGGCTGCCAGAGATTTGCAAGTAAGACCCACCTGCCTGCCTCCGAGTTGAAAACCATTCCCATTACTTGGCCATTTGCTGTTTGGGGCTTGGATATGGTTGGTCCCTTCAAACCGGCTAGAGGCAACATGACTCACATCCTGGTCATGGTAGATAAGTTCACCAAGTGGATAGAAGTGAAGCCTATCCGGAAGTGCGATGGAGCTACAGCTGTGAGTTTCTTGAAGGATGTGATCCTGAGATACGGCTACCCGCACAGCATCATCACGGATAACGGTACAAACTTTGCTGAAGGAGCAATGGTGCGGTTCTGCAGGGATAAGCACATCCGACTAGACGTTGCGTCTGTTGCGCATCCCGCCTCCAATGGGCAAGTTGAGAGAGCAAATGGCATGGTGCTAGCTGGCATAAAGCCAAGACTGATTGAGCCGCTGCTGAAAACACCTGGGTGTTGGCTAGACGAGTTGCCAGCGGTGTTGTGGAGTCTAAGGACTACCCCTAACCGGTCAACCGGCTACACGCCATTCTTCTTGGTATATGGGGCTGAGGCCGTGTTGCCAATAGACCTAGAGCATGACTCCCCCCGAGTAACCCTCTACACTGAGGTGGAGGCGAGAGAAGCTCGAGAAGACGATGTTGACCTGCTCGAAGAAGCAAGAGAGCTTACTCTGTCACGTTCGGCTATCTACCAGCAAAACCTGCGGCGTTATCATAGCCGAAAGGTGAACCCAAGGGTTTTCCGAGAAGGCGACATGGTCCTTAGGCTTGTGCAGCGCACAGCCGGGATGCACAAGTTGTCTCCTCCATGGGAAGGGCCCTTCATTGTGAGCAAAGCTTTGCACAATGATGCCTATTATCTCGTGGACGTGCGTCCATCACAGGAGAACAGGGTAGATAAAGCTGGAGAGGAATCTAAGCGTCCCTGGAATGTAGCTCTACTTCGTCGCTTTCATTCGTGAGCAAAAAATGTGTATGTACTCTCTTATCCGAGTTAAATCTCTACTCTGCAACCTGAAATTGAACTCGGGGACTGCCCTCGTCCAAAATCGCTCTATGTGTTTCTACTCGGCTTCACTCTTTGTCTATTCGGTTGCTCTGCTTAAAATTTCCTGACTACATCGAGTACTGTGGTTAAACCTACATGCCAACTCTTCGACTCTGCTGTTGTCCGAAACCCGGCTTCATGGCAAGCAAGAGAACAAGCAAAAGGTCAATGAGCACAAGAAAAATTGCTAAGGACAGAAGGAGTGCAGGAACCGAGTAGGGGGCACCTTTACTACTGTTTTTTGTTAACTTTTTCTGGCTAGGCAGTGGGCTGCGTTACTATGAGTGTTTCTAAGTGGCTAAGTGTTTGCAACTCCAACTTTGAACTCTTGTGACTCGAATACCAAAAAGCAACAAGTTGCGGGTAAGAGCTGAGATGAAAAGGAAGACCGAATAAGAAATGCAACTCGGGGACTCGCATGAGAACGCAACCCGGCATCGAGCCAAGGCTGCTCAAGTTGACTAAGTTAAAAACATCAAATGTGAATAAAACTGAGTAGCAAGCAAACAGCATAAGTGTTTCGATACATCTGCACCCGGCATCCCGGGGATCTGATAAAAGTTTGGAGGATAAAGTTGCAGGAAGAGATCAGGTAGAGGCAGCAGTGTTCTCGGCGTTGGCCTTGGCGGCTTCAGCGACAGCGTTGGCGGCGGCAGCATCAGCCTCCGAGCTGGCGACGTCGGCCTTCGCAGCATCCGCATCTGGCTTGGTGGCAGCCTGGTCAGAAGTGGCCGTGGCCACCGAGGCGAGTTCTGTCGCCGAGGAGGAAGCAGCCGATTGGGCACGGAGACGCGCCGTGTCGTCGAGGGCCGTGCCTGACGAAGTGCCGAATTCGAGCGTCGCGGTGTCGATGGTCATCTTCTCGCTCTTGGCCTCATCGTCGCTATCCGCGACAACTGCGGCCTTCCCCTTCCCGGTCTTGGCATTAGGGCTGTCGAAGAAGCTCAGGTCTTCGGACTCTTCGTCCTCGTCTTCATCTTCGCCTTCGTCCACCTCGGTATCGGGCTCTGTGAGACCTTCAATGAAGCGCGCGGTGTCCGCGTACTGGGCGACCTCGTACGCGACTGCCTGGCGGCGAGCCACGCACGTGGGATCCTTCTCCCACTTGGAGTCCTCGCGAATCTCGCGGACGAAGTCCAAGTTCAGGTTCTCGTACCAGCTGATGATGAAGAGGAGCAGCATGTCCGCGCCTGCACGAGCTCCGGAAGCTCGCCACTTCTTCAGCTCGGCCTTAACGCCGTTCAGCTTCTCGGCGAGCGTGCGGATGGTCGAGGGCAAGGGTTCCTTGGGCCAGAACAGTTCGTGGAGTTTGAAGGCAGTGGACGTCAAGTCCGTGCCCAAACCCCTGAGGCGCTGAAATTGACCCTGAATATTCGTAAGGCTGTCCTCGGTTGAAGCTTTGGTATCCATCGGCTCGCCCTTCTCGGTGCGAACTGCTTGGTCCTTCGACAACGCGGGCTTGCAAGATGAGCAGAGGTCCGGAAAGATTTATGATAGAGCTATCAAAGAGATTAGCGACAAAGGCAGATCAGCAAAGGAAAGCGGCAAGCCGAGTAGACAAGAAGAAGAAGAGGCAGATAAACAAAAGCAGGGAAGCAGGCACTTACTGTTCAACTCGCAAAGTAGCGACTGCAGCTTCTTCTGCCAAGACTCCTCGTCGGCCGTGTGCCTCTCCTCGATCTTGCGGAGCCCATTTAGCTGAAGCATGAGCTCGGCATTGCTCTTCTTCAGCATCTCGCGCTCCATCTCGAGGTCCTTCTGCTTGGCTGTGGCTGCTGCTTCGATCTTGTCCTTCTCGGCAGCTATCTTGTTCTTCTCGCCAGCTATCTTTATGGCATCCTGAAGAGCACTCCTCAACTGAACCTGAAGTGGCTCCAGCTCGATGGCATGTTTCTTAGCGAGCTCGACGGCCTGGCTCTCTAGCTGTTGCTGCACCTCAGCAGGCTTAAGGCAATCCAAATGCTCCTCAACAAACTTTTTATGGTCTTCTGTGAAGAGAGGAACAAGGTTAGCAGAGTAGCGAAGAAAAAGAAAGACAAGCCAAGAAGACGGCAACTTACCCTCCAGTTTCTTGATCGTAGCTTGACCGCTCTCAACAAAAGCGCGGCAGTTCGCATGCTCCTCCGCCAGGGCATTAAACTTGCCTGCAAAGAAGAATCAATTAGAGCAGAAAGCAAGAGCGGGCGTAAAGATAAAACGCAGGAACCACGTAGCTAAAAGCCTACTTTCGACTTCGGAGATCTTGAGAGTGCTTTCCATGACATTCTTCTCCGTTGCTTTGTCGGTCGCGCGTTCCTTTTCTAGGGCCTCAAGGCGCCTTTTGGCGATGCTGTGGTTCCATAGCAGCCGCCGATACAAGTTGTTCTCTTCAGGAGGCTATTCTGAGAGGCAGAAAGAAAAAGAATCAGACAAAAGCGTGAAGATTCGACCCGAGAAGACGGCAAGTCGGTCGAGTATCCGTCTACTCGGCTCAAATCTCGGGGACTAGGTGATGGATAAGAACGAAGGAAAGAGTAGAAGAGAAGGAAAATGCAACTCGGAACGGGTGAGCGAAACTTACCGCATAAGTTTGTTCGATGTCTTCTGCGGCCTTGCGGTGGACGAACAGCTTGGCGGCGAGCGTGCTGGTTTTGGACGAGATGGTCATGGGGTTGTAGCCCATGTCCGCCTTGTTCCAGTCGACTCGCATATGATCCAGATCGCCCAAAGCCAGGCCGTGCCCCTGCTCGGTCTCATGGGCATCAGTGTCCATGTACAGGGCGTCGCCCGAGTCTTCTCCTTTCACGGGAGAGGACACACGAGCCCTGTCCCGTGCGGCGGTATCGTCCTCCTCAGAGAGGTCAATGAGTGCGTCGAGATCAATGGGAGATTTCTTCCTGGAATTGGTGGATGCGACAACACCGTCAGCATCCAAGGGGGCGCTGAAGAAAGAAGAGTGTTCAGAAAAGAGAGAAGGGCAGAGGAAATCGAGAAGCAACAGCGAAGTAAAAGAATTGGGAAATAGCACCAACAGAGATGTACAGCTTAGGAGAAAATTGCTTACCCTTTACGGGAAGGGGGCAGCCGTCGCCCCTTCGCCACGGCTCCTTTGGTCTTCTTCACGGCCGTCTTCGTCTTCTTGGCGGGGGGGCTCCTGAGCACCGCTACCCGTCCTCTTGCGAGTAACGGGAGCGGCAACTGCGAGCGGATCGACCTCAAGGGCATCCTCGCCCTCGTCCTTGTCTTCGCCCTCCTCTTCAGCGTCGACATCAGCGTCGACATCAGCGTCGGCATCTTCTCTAGAGTTGAGAAAAAGAAACCAGTTGAGAAACAGGAAGAGATTGGGTTGCGCTACTCGCAACCATAAAGGTGAACTCAATCACCTTCGTCGTCGTCCTCGGACCAGTCGCGGACAGACGCGTCAACGTGGTGCTTATTCGTCTGGGCGGCATGAGGAATGTTGAGCTTGTCCGCGGTGTCGTAGGAGACCTCGTCGTCCTCCTCTCGGTCCTCTTCCCAGTTGTCCTCAAAGCGTTCCGCGCTCTCAGCGACCTGGCGAGCAAGGACCTGGAAAATAGGCAAACACCACAAATCAGTCGAGTAGCCTAAGCGAAACCGCTAAGTGTGCTACTCGGCAGGGCGTGCAAACACAAAGCACAGGAAGCCTAAGCGAAACCGCTAAGTATGCTACTCGGCAGGGCGTGCAAACACAAAGCACAAGAAGCCTAAGCGAAACTGCTAAGTGTTCTACTCGGCGCAGAGTGTGGATACTAGGCGCAGCAAGCTAAGAAGGTTATCTACTCGAAATATGTATGCAGGAAACAAGGTGAAGAGTAGTAACCCGCTTGATTGGCTTGGTATGACTGTACGACACGAATCCGTACTGCCAGTTGTCCCTGAGACCGGTGGTCATGATGGAGCGCGCCCAGACGGCGACGTCCGTGTTGCTAAGCCCGAACGTGGTCGTCCGAGTGCAGTCGCGGTTGCCGCCCATGTAGCACATAAGGTGCGCGCGGTGTTGCAGCGGGAGCACCCGCTTGGAGATCCAGCAGGCGATGGGGTCATCGTCCTTGAGCCCCTTGGAGATCAGCTTGGCGAGGCGCTCGTCCATCTGCTTGAGGTCGTCGTCGAGGGACGGCTTGTTCTTCCAGTTCTGCCCGGTGGGAGCGGTGTTGGTCCAGCTGGGCAGGTTGATTCGATCCTCCACCTTGGCTCCCTTCTCGGCGGGAATATTCTTCACGTTCTTCACGTAGAGGAAGGTCCTCTGCCACTTGCGGACAGAGTCCAACCCCTTGACGCGCGGGTGTTTGGTTCCACCGCGCTGCACCATCATGGCGCTGCTGGTCTCCGTCATCCCACGGCTGCTCTCCGCCCCATCCTTCTTGCCCTTGCTTTGCTTCCGGAAAAAGAAATACCGGGACCAGGTCGTCGAGGTGGGCCGCACGCCCAGGAAGGCCTCGCATACCACGGCGTGGTAGGAGAGCATGACGATGGCGTTCGGCGGGAGGTGGTGCGGCTGGAGGCCGTAGTGGTTGAGGAAGGATCGAAAGAAATCGGACACCGGGAGCCCGAATCCTCGCGCAAAGTGCGCGAGGAAGACGACGTGCTCGCCCTCCTGCGGAGTGGGGACGAGCTCACTTCCAGGTTGCCGGCAGCAAACACCGGGAGGAACTCGCCGGGTGTTCACGAGCCATTGGCACTCCTCGGCGGTGACCTCAGATCCAGCCCAGCTGGCGCGAGCATCGTCGCCGCGAGCCATCACGGTGAAGGAGAAGTTGAGGGAGAGATTGGCTAAGAAATCGAAGGAAGTTAGGTGGAGAAGCTCGCAGCGGCGCGGTGAGATGCGCGGCGGCGAGGAGCTCTGCGGCCGCGGAGATACGAGGAGACAAGGGGAAAGTGAGAGCGGAAGAAGAAGAAGGAGTTGCCGAGGGGGTATTTATACCGCTCCTCGAGTTGCCATTATGAGTTGAGGTAGTGGGATCGATCGTGGCAGAAACCGTGCGGCGTGGGATCTGTGGGCCGGTTAGAAACGCACACAGCGCGGAACGCGCGCGTAACGGCCGCATTAGATCCCACGACGAGATCGTGGGCAATTACTGCGCTTGATGGGACATAACGGGCTAGTGGGCCCAGGCCGTGAAAACTGGGTGCGTGGCCTGTCAGATCCCAGGCACCGAGGCGTTGGGGTCGTGGATGCGTGACACGTGCCCAGTTACACCGCGGAAAGCCGGATTGTGCTCTGCCACGCAGAGATTCTGATTAGAAAATTCACCAAGTCATTCTACTCGGCTACAGAAAAGAAAAGCTGTCCTATTCGGAGGAAAAGAGACTCAAAGCAATCTCCAAGGGCTACTCGGAGGTTTTACTCGGCATCTTAAAGTTCAAAGGCAAAATTGCCAAGGTTGGTTTTAAGCTGGCAGAGCCCAGTGAACGAATTCGCTGGACTCTACCAGCTTCGGGGACTAATGTCGGGGGTTACCCCCGAGTAGGGTAAAGGCAAGTGCTAAAGGCAAGGTCAGAAGGGATGTTTAGCCGAGTAGCCGCCTACTCGGTACTCGCTACCCGGTCGACTGGTACTCGGTGTTACACAAAGAGGGCCAGAAGGACGAGTCAAGAAAGTTATTTTCCTCCGAGTAGAAGAGTTGGTCTGAGTAGAACTGGCGGGAACCTACTCGGGCCAGAAGTCAAAGAAGCCGTTCTGACACAGGATCCCGCGTATCCCGGGTCCGTACTTGGCACTATTCATGGCACTGTTCATCTGAGGACGGCGTGCCTGATAGCGACAGTGTGTCAGCAGGGCGTCGCAGGATAGGGGGGGCCTACTCTGTGTTCGCAGCAGTGATAACAGATCGGTTAATTGGTTTTGCCCAACGACTTTCCAGACAGGACAAACCTAGAAACCAAAGCTGTCAGCGGGAGCTCGGAAGAAGGACGATGTGCACACTATGTCGACACCTGTTTGTATTTGGCTATATCCGGCTGGGCACCAGGTATAGAAGGTGCCCTGCCCCCTCCTGCGCGAGGGATCCGAGAGGCGATGGAGATTCTTGACCTAGTTCATCTTAGAGAGAAGAGTGGCTACTCGGTAAGAGGCCGAATTTGTACTGTGGCTACTCGGACAGACACTAATATACAGAGAGAAAGGCAGGAGTAGAGGTTTTACCCCCTCACGAGGGCCCTGAACCTGGGTAGATCGTGTTGTTTGCAGTGGTTGATTCTTACCTCACGCGGCTACTCGTCGCGTGATCCCTCCCCGAGCACCTCCAGTGATGAGGGGATAGTAACCCGGTATGCCAACTCCCAGGTGTAATCCGGCCCAAACGGCGGATGGACCAAATCCGGCTAAGAACAAAGAAGCTTCAGAAAGGCCCAGGGCTTGTAAGGATCGTAACCCGGATTGTGGGTTATGGTAAGGAAAGTTAGGTTTGTATATAGAGTTCGAGTAGGACTCAAGGAGCGCTTTGTATGACAAGCCAAAGGGGGTATGAGTACTATATAAACCAACCCCTAGGCTTCGCCTGAGAGAGATTCAAGTCATAACTGTAACACCTATTATCGAGTATCCAGTATAATCATATCGAGATCCGGCGAGTTGTTTTCCGGCTCTTAGATTGCTTTCCGCCATGTCTTCCTTCGAGCTAAACCCTCTCCCAAATACCTGTGTCGACTTGCCCCTAGATCAGTTACCCCCGGTAACATCTGCCGTGATTATCCCACGACAGTTGGCGCCCACCGTGGGGCCTGCGTCCAAAGGTGTTTACATCACGGGAGAAGCTCGGAAGAGTATGGAGAACTTTGTCGTCGGCGAGATCTACTCCAATGACGAAGGAGAGCAGATAGTGGACAATTCCGGGTGGGAGTTGGAGCCGGATCACTTCGAATCCGGATCCATGGTGTCAATCGGCCAAATCAATATCTTCATCGGCATGGTACGTACGCTCAATTTGAAAGGACAATATCATGTGCATGTTACAGGGACTTCCAGCAGGGACAAAGGGGCGTTGAAGCAAACGGTGGATCCAGCCTCCTCGGCCACTTCGGGATCCTTGAGATGGGCGGAGCAAGAGGTAACATGGAGCAGAAGGGATCACCCGGAAGGAATAAAACACCCCGGAACCTTGGCATTAGTGGTGGCACCCCAGGTCAATGGTTACGAGCTGAAGAAAGTCTTGATGGATGGAGGGAGTAGTATCAACATCCTATATTGGGAAACCTTCTTGCGCATGAACCTCAAGGAGTCCCAGCTACAAAAAAGTTCGACGGTGTTCCATGGAATCGTGCCGGGTCATTCGGCACGCCCCGAAGGAAAAATTGCGTTGGAAGTAGCCTTTGGAGAATCGGTAGATAACTATCGGGTGGAGTGGCTCACGTTCGAGGTAGTCAAGCTGCACAGTCCCTACCACGCTCTGTTCGGAAGGCCGGCTTATGCTAAGTTCATGGCTAGGCCGTGCTACGTGTATCTGCAATTAAAGATTCCGGGCCCCAAGCAGACCATCACTATCCATGGAAACCGGGATATAGCAGCCGAGTGCGATGAGGGAGATTCAGTAATGGCCGAACAAGCCTGCAGGAAGGAAGAGCTTCAGTATTACCGGTCGCAGGTGGATCCGGATGATGGTACAGCGTTGAGAAGGCCAGATGCTGAAGACGAAAGAGCGAAGTTCAAGGCAGCTCAAGATACCAAGAAAGTAGATTTTGTGGAGGGAGATCCCACCAAGCAATTCACTATAGGGTCCAATCTAGATGATGCGCAAGAAAAGGCTCTGGTGGAATTCATCCGTTCAAATGCGGATGTGTTTGCTTGGACACCCAGCGACATGCCGGGTATTCCCACTGAGTTGGCAGAGCACAGTTTGCACGTGGATCCCAAGGCCAGGCCTGTGAAGCAAGGTATGAGAAAGATGAATGAGGAAAGGAGAAGAGCTATAGGTGAGGAAATCGCGCGACTATTAACCGCAGGCTTTATCATGGAAGTATTTCACCCCGACTGGTTAGCAAACCCGGTTCTTGTGATGAAAAAGACAAATGAATGGAGGATGTGTATCGATTTCACGAGCCTCAACAAGCATTGCCCAAAGGATCCGTTCGCACTACCAAGGATAGACCAAATCATAGACGCGGTAGCCGGAAGCGACTTGCTGTGTTTCCTGGACGCATATTCGGGGTACCACCAGATTAAACTCAAAAGGGAGGATTGGGAGAAAACGTCATTCATAACCCCTTTTGGGGCCTTCTGCTACAAAACCATGACGTTTGGATTGAAAAATGCGGGCGCAACTTACCAACGATGTATTCAGAAGTGCTTCGAGGACCAAATTGGGCGCAACGTGCACGCGTATGTGGATGACGTGGTTATTAAGACCCGGAAGGCAGAAACGTTCATTGATGATTTGAAGGAGACATTTAAAAACTTGAGAAGGTACCAGATGAAGCTTAACCCAACGAAGTGCGTATTTGGAGTCCCGGCGGGGAAGTTACTCGGCTTTATAGTCTCCGAGAGAGGAATCGAGGCAAACCCGGACAAAATCAAGGCCATCCAAAGTTTGAAGAAACCGGAAAATTTGAAGCATGTTCAAAAGCTCACGGGCTGCGTAGCAGCCTTGAGCCGGTTCATATCCAGGCTTGGAGAAAAGGCAATACCCTTGTATCGGCTTTTGCGGAAGTCAGATAAGTTCGTGTGGGATCAGGAGGCAGATGAGGCGTTTGAAGCGCTAAAAAAGCAATTGTCGGAAGCACCAGTACTAGCAGCCCCGGGTCCTAAAGAACCTATGTTATTATACGTGGCCGCTGGTCCCCGGGCCGTCAGCGCGGTAGTTGTCGTAGAACGCAAGGAGGATGGGAAGGGATACCCGGTCCAAAGGCCGGTTTATTATGTCAGCGAGGTGTTATCGGAAGCAAAGCAGCGTTATCCACATTGGCAAAAGTTGGTGTTTGGGGTCTTTATGGCCAGCCGGAAGTTGAAGCCATATTTCCAAGAACATCCCATAACAGTGGTTAGTTCAATACCAATGTCGGATATCATCAGAAACTCGGATGCAACGGGAAGAATAGCCAAATGGGCAATAGAGATGGGAGATTATCATATCAGCTACGAGCCCAGATCAGCAATCAAGTCACAGGCTTTGGTCGATTTTGTTAACGACTGGACACACACTGGAATGGCTACTATAGTCCCAAATTCCGAGTCATGGACCATGCACTTCGATGGATCAAAGCAGTACGAAGGGTCAGGAGCTGGAGTGGTGCTGACGTCGCCAAAGGGGGACAAACTAAGTTACGTGCTACAGATTCACTTCGATTGTTCAAATAACGTGGCCGAGTATGAGGCCCTACTGCACGGCTTGAAGATAGCCAAGGAGATGAACATCAGAAGGATACGATGCTTTGGGGATTCGGATCTTGTGGTGCAGCAGGTATCAGGAACCTGGGATAGGAAGGACGCCACTATGGCAGCGTATCGCAGAGAGGTTGATAGGGTTGCCGGGTGTTTCTCCGGGTATGAAGTAGAGCACATAGACAGAAGAAAAAATGAGGCAGCGGATGCACTCGCCAGACTCGGCTCGCGTAGAGAGCCGGTTCCACCTAATGTTTTCCTGGATGAGCTATGGCGACCGTCAGTTAAATCCGAGTCTGAGGAAGAACTAGCAAATCGAGACCCGGATGAGGAGTTTGTGGCTACAATACGTACTGTTCCCGAGTGGACAGAGCCATATCTGGCCTATCTATCACGGGGCGAATTGCCAGAGCAGGAAGTATTAGCAAGACAAATCTTGAGGCGGGCAAAAGGATATACTATTATCAATGGGGAGCTGTACAAGAGAAGCGCGACAGGAGTCTTTCTGCGCTGCGTGACACCGGAAGAAGGCCGACAAATCCTTAAGGAGATCCACGAAGGTGATTGTGGGCATCATGCGTCCACAAGATCCCTTGTGGCTAAGGCCTATCGGCATGGGTTCTTCTGGCTCACGGCCTTAACAGACGCGGAGCGGATAGTGGCAAGATGCGATGGATGTCAAAGGTACGCTCGCCAAACTCATGTGCCGGCTATGGAGTTACGGACAATACCACTAACCTGGCCATTCGCTGTTTGGGGTATGGACATGGTTGGCCCTTTCCATATGTCACCATGCAAGAAGACACATCTTTTAGTGGCTGTCGATAAGTTTACCAAGTGGGTGGAGGTTATGCCGGTTACCAATTGTGAAGCGGCCACAGCAGTCAAATTCCTGAAAAGAATCATATACCGGTTTGGATATCCCCACAGTATAATCACTGACAACGGAACCAACATGTCCCTTGGAGAGATGGAAAAATTTTGTGGCAACAATGGAATCAGGCTTGATGTGGCATCAGTGGCACATCCGCAAGCCAACGGGCAAGTGGAGAGGGCGAACCAAGAGCTACTTAGAGGATTGAAACCGCGGCTAAGGGTCCCTTGTATCAGGGCCGCTGGAGCGTGGGTTGAAGAACTCCCTTCCGTGGTCTGGGGTATCAATACTACACCTAACCGGTCCACCCAGATGACGCCTTTCTTCATGGTTTACGGCGCAGAAGCAGTATTACCAAGCGACATCATTCATGATTCACCAAGAGTGACAGCCTACGTCGAAGTGGAGAACGAGAAGAACCGGCAAGACGCCGTGGACATGTTAGAAGAACAAAGGGAGCAAGCCTTAGAAAGGTCAGCCATATATCAGCAGGATTTGCGAAGATATCATAGCCGGCGGGTAAAAAGCCGGGTCTTCCAGGAGGGAGACTTGGTCCTGCGCTTGGTTCAAACAAACGAGGGAAAACACAAGCTATCGCCGCCATGGGAAGGACCTTTCATCATAAGCCGGAGTCTACATAATGGGTCATATTACTTGATAGATGCAAGAGAAGAATCGGCCACAGTCAACGACACTGCTCATACTACTGCACCTATGCAAGAAAGAGATAGACCATGGAACGTGGCTCAGCTACGTCCATACTATACTTAGCAGAAAATGATGTAACAGGCAGCAGGTTTCAGACGCACTCTTTTCCTATCCAGGGCACCCTTGGGGACTGGATGGGTTTTTAATGAGGCGGCCTGCTGGCCTAATTTTCTCATATCAAATAAAAAGGGGATTATCGAGAAAAGAGACAATTGTCATTTATACGGCGTAAAATATTTAGGTCTTGAGGGCTAGTTGCTCCTACAAGCACAGCTGCAAACTCAAAAAAGACCCGGCCTTGATGCCAATGAGTTATAGGGGCCGGCAACTCGAAAAAACGAGTGCGGCTACAATCTTATAACCGGACAAAGAAGTCCAAAATTCTCGTCTATTCTTACTTAAGCTCGATGTGACTCGCAACAAAGTGGCATGATCTGTTCGCCTACGATTACTATCAGTCATGAGACCCAAAAGGGACTTGTTTGACCCAGTTTTCGTATTGATGTAACAACATGGTATCCACGCGAAAGCCGGCTTATAGTACAAGATAGTCGAAAGGGTCATCTAAACCATAGGTTATGCAGAGTATAAGGCTTACAGCCGGAAACTCAACGATTATCAAGCATAACTTCAAACCTCATAAAAGCTGTCCTGAAGTTTTGGGCATCCAGCGATGGGCGATTCGTTTCCTTGAAAAGAAACAATCATGTGTCCTAGACGCGGAAACCCGGGCTGGGGACTTATGAGCTCTAATGAGGAAACAACATCATCCAGCCGATTAAATTACAACGAGCCACGCATCCGGGTCTCAGACGAAACCCGGAGGACGGGCTTTGCTAAGAAAAAAGAAGTATAAGTTATCGAGAATAAAGCAAGTGGATATCAAGAATAAGAAAACGCAAAGATACATTCATCAAAAGCCCAAAGGGGCGCAAAGTGCATCGGGAGTTTAACTCAAAGTATTACAATATCATAAAAGTATCAAAAGAGCACAGGCGCTCTGCTTAAACGAATAGTAAAGCTGTTGTAAACGACGCTTCGCCGATTGACGCATGTGGAATGATAAGCGTTACTTCAAGCTGCAGGATCCACCTTGGCCTTGCCCTTGGTGCCACTTGGATCAGTAGTAGTCTCGGGCTGCGCAGCAGAAGTTCCAGGAGCAGAGTCGACCTCGGCCTTCTTGGCGGCTTCTTCCTTTAACTTGATCGCTTCCTCCCTCCAACGGACAAGCATATCGAACGGCTGGGGGCGGTCAGCCTTGACAACCTTGTCATTAGCATCATAAGCCGGAAGAATCACATCAATTTCTAAGGCATCAGCGATAACACTAGCCGGATGACGGACTTCTTTCTGAATAGCCTTGAAGTCCTTTGGCAAAAACTTGGACCCATCCAAGTTGAACTCTGGGAATCCGCTCATAAGCTTGGACAGCTCTAGCTTGGGAGCGTAGGCCTTAGCTAACGCGAGTCCCCGGGTTACCCCAAAGCGGCAGGAGGACCGTTTCCAATGCCAAATCCATTCGGGGATGGTAGAGCAGCTTTCTAGTAACTTCTTCATGTTATCTGGCCTGATACCCGGCAGACGTAACTCGTCAAGTATCCAACTGACTCCGCTGCAAAGTTGGCGAAGAGTATTCTTGATGGTTTTAAGCTTGGCAGCATCATCTCCTTCGGGGGCAGCGTCATGTGGCCCTGCTAAAAAAGGCAAAAGAAGCAAAGATAGTAGGCAAACAAGTGCAGTTGTTCAAATCAAAGTAATCCGAGTCACAAAAGGTGAAATTCAAAAATCTTACCAGTTGCGGTACGATAAACACCATCAATTTGAGCAGAAAGAGTTGTCAGTTTGCCTTTTGCCTTACGAGCTCTCTTCTTGTACTTTTTCGTCATCTTCTGGCACCTGTGAGCCTCAGTCTCAGCAGCTTCACGAAGGGCCGCTTCTTTTTCAGCAAGCTTGGTGGATTTGGCCAGTTTCTTCTCCAACTGTGAAACATAGTCCTGTAGGGAAGCATGAAGAAGGGTCAGCCAGAAACATTATGCAAAGTTCCAAGCAAGCTACCTAGTAATTTACTCGGAACTTGGGGACTATATATGGAATCAATTGGTGTTAGTCGGGATTACCTCGTGCTTGAGTATTAAGGCATCTAGTAAGTTTTCTTCGTCACCCTTCAAGGTATGAAGGGCATCTAGCATCTGAGCAAAGGTCATGTCTTCAGGACGAAGTTGAGAAGGGCCGGAGGATTGGCCCTCTTGTGGAGGAGCTGTTCCGGGTCTGGGGGTCGAAACCCGGGTCGTTTGAACGTCCGGGTTAGGAGAGCCCGGCTTGGTCTCCAAGATGATGTCTTCGTCCACTTCTTCAGAGGGCTGGGGTGATGCAGTTTTCGGTGGAATTGGGTCCTTGAAAGGGTCTTCTTCTTTTCCGTCCTCGGCCTCGTCTTCAATCTCAACGTCCATGTCATCACTCGGCTTCTCCTCTTCCTGTCCTTCCGGTTCAGGAATATCCTGGTCGCTCAGCGTAACTGTGGCGCTGAAGACAAGAAGGAGGACATGGATCGGTGGAAGGTACCGAAAAAGGAAAGGTAACAAGTACGAGAAAATGCAAATAAAGGTAGTTACCCGGTATTTACGGCGTAGTCCGGAGGAAGTTCGCCACTGGAAGCGGATGACGTTGGCAAGAGCACTGGCTGCGGGACGCGAAATTGCCCGGCAAGTGGATGAGTAGGAGACGGGTGACGCTGAGGAGATTGGGAAGGTTGAGCTGGAGGGGTACTGGCTCGATGAGTAGGTGAAGTGGGAACACCCGGGTTAAGGGGATCATCCCCCGGAGAATTCCGGGTCACCCTACGTTTAGTCGGAAGAGGATCCTTCAAGAAGGGTGAATGTGATAATCGCTCGTTAAGTTCATGCATAGCAGCAAAGGAGTAAGGCGCACGAGACACAGAAGAGAAGGGAACCTTTTCAACTACCCCTCTAGCCTTCCTTTTGTTTCCAACTGGAGGCTCCCGGTCAGACTCGGTGGCTTCCGGGTCATTTTCTTCTTCCTCCTCGTTATCCCCCGACCCTGAAAGCCGAGTAAGTATCAGATAAGGGAAACAGCACAGATAAAAGGCAGGTATAAAGGTTATGGAGGAATACCCTCATCATCATCCACAGACTCGACCTCTTCTTCGGGGTCTTGAGAAGGAGGAGAGTTTTCGACTTTCCAGAAGGGATCGTCAGCCTGTAAACAGGTAAATACAAATGATGGTTAAAGGCTGTAGCGGACGAAAGTACTGAAATAAGAAAAAGGGGGGCAGGACTCACCGCTGGGGCGGGATTCTCCCGAGTAAACGGGGGTAACCCGGCGGTGTTCTTTATGACGTCCAATCTCTCCACCAAGAAGCCCTTGATGGTCTTGATGGTGTTACCGGCAGGGAAGTTTTTGGTGGAGTAGCGGAGGGAATCTGTGATATGGCCCGAGTATTCGTGCAGCAGTTTTGAACGAATGGAGTTGGGTTGAACCCGGAACTCCACCCAGGTCTTTACTAAATTGAGCCCGAGAAGGCCATGGGCTGAGAAAGCTGCTAATTTGGCCAGAAGGGGCTGAATCGCTTCCCTATCAGGATCAGGCGCAAAAGCATTGAAAGACGCGGAGGGTTCGAGGGGGGTCTCCGAGTAACCCGGCAATTTCCTCTCGCCATCCGGAGAGGTATCATGGCAATAGAAGAAGGATAGCTGCCAATTTTTGGCATGGGAGTTCAGATTAAGGGCTGGCATCAGCGAGTGCTTGCGGCGTTGGATAGATACCCCGCCGCAAGTAAGGATTGCTCCGTCATCGCTCTCGCGGCACGGTTCACAGTAAAATAACTCGGTAAAAAGAGCTAGGCTTGGTTGAATGCACAGGTAAGACTCGGACAAGACTATGAAGTGAGTGATGTTCAGCATAGAGTTAGGCCCTATGTCGAACACCCGGAGGCCGTAGTGGCTTAGGATTTCTCGGAAGAAGGGGTGACCCGGAGGACGGAACCCCCGGATCACGTGCTCGGTAAAGCAGATTACCTCATTCCCGGTAGGAGTGGGACGGGTCTCATCGCCAGGAGCCCTCCAGTGTATTTCCTTTTGGGAAGGAAGGATTCCTAGCTCGGCCATCCCATCCAGTTTGGCCTTCGTTGTTGAAGACCGGCCCCAGTCGGCAGAAGCGGTTTGGGAGGTCTTTGCAGGAGCCGGGTGTTTTCCCTGTCTTTTAGGAGCCATGGAGCTGACCTGCAAGGGACAAGAAATGTGTGGGGTAAGATTCGGAACATCGACTCATTTGAATCTGGAGACATTAAGACGCTGAAGGCTAAAACAAGACCCGGGTAATGCGCTACGAAGCTAAGTGCTGAAGATTTTCCGGGTGTCGGATGAAGTTGAGTAAATTGTTAATTACTTACGTATTGAGGTGGGTTGGGTGAACATGGATGGTTGCCCATACCTTACTGAGGAGGGATTAACTGGAAAAGAAGGATTATCCGGGTGTTAATGCGGCAGGCGGAGAAAACAAGGCGGAACGGATCTAGAATCGAAGGACTTGCAAGTAATCTTATATGAAGTTTAATGGTTAATAAGGGCGCGGAAATGAGTGGTGATTGCGTATCAGGTGCTTGAAGAAGCTAAGGACTATCGAAGCGGACTAATTTGATGGTTCCCTAAAATTGATTTGCGGGTTGACTCAGATCCAATCTTGGTCAAATTGATGAAATTGCCGGTTTCAGTTGGATGGTTGAGAGGGGCTTACCGAAGGAGTTGAGGTCCGAACTGAGGCCGGTGCGCGGCGCGGCTTGAGTGTCTCACCACAGTCCTTGATGAAAGAAGCAAGAGCGTGGCGGCGGGGCTCGATGGCGGCGCTGGAGAGCTCGAGGTCGGGTGCGGCCGGAGGTGGCCTTATCTCTGGAAGCGCGCGTGAGCCCGGCGGCCGGAACTGTGAGGGAGCGAGGAGAAAGAAATGACGAAACGAGGTGAATGGTTTAGGGTTACCCTCTGCTGATATTTATAAGGGAGGTGGTGAGCTCACCCGCGGCCAGAAAGCCGGAAGTTGCGGAACAGTAATTATCCGCGCGGATTTGGCGTTGTGGGCGTTCGGAGCAAGGGTTCAAATATGGAAAGGCCCATTAGGCGTTCGAGGAAGGATCGAGCTATCGGGATAGCGAGCGCCTCAAGAATGAATCCACGAAGCCCGCGCTATCCTGGGGACTACTGATGAGGGGATAGTAACCCGGTATGCCAACTCCCAGGTGTAATCCGGCCCAAACGGCGGATGGACCAAATCCGGCTAAGAACAAAGAAGCTTCAGAAAGGCCCAGGGCTTGTAAGGATCGTAACCCGGATTGTGGGTTATGGTAAGGAAAGTTAGGTTTGTATATAGAGTTCGAGTAGGACTCAAGGAGCGCTTTGTATGACAAGCCAAAGGGGGTATGAGTACTATATAAACCAACCCCTAGGCTTCGCCTGAGAGAGATTCAAGTCATAACTGTAACACCTATTATCGAGTATCCAGTATAATCATATCGAGATCCGGCGAGTTGTTTTCCGGCTCTTAGATTGCTTTCCGCCATGTCTTCCTTCGAGCTAAACCCTCTCCCAAATACCTGTGTCGACTTGCCCCTAGATCAGTTACCCCCGGTAACATCTGCCGTGATTATCCCACGACATCCAGCGTCCATCGTTCCCACAACTTTAGCCATCCTATGGCATCTGCCGTGACGCCACCACGACACAGATTACCCGGGTGGCCCACATGCAATGGAATAAAGTCTATTGGGCGGCCCAGTAATCTGACGCACGGGAAAGAGGATTCTAGAATAACCCGGATTACGGTCCAACATGTAATCCGGCTTGGAGAAGAAGTCGGATGTCTTACTTTCCAAGAATAGGAATACTTTTCATAGATTTCAAAGTTTTCTTCCTGTAAGCCCTATTCCATTTATCTATGTAAATCCGGACGGGAGCAACCTCAAGCCACAAGTTAGATCAATCACAGATCACCACCTCGCCGAGATAGCGAAACACTAGACTTACATTGTACTTTGTATACTTAGGACTTTAGTCCTGATTTAGTGAGATTGCAGGAATAGAGCGCCGCCTTAGTTGCGACGTACCAAACATACGTAAACTTCTCTTCTACGCGTGTCTTACATGCGACGTGCCAAACCTGCGTCCTTAGTGCGACGAGTCCTACTCCTGTCCACTACTTTTCTTCCCAAAGCCACGAGCCCAACGAACGAATTCTATCGTCTGCGCATGCTGCCGCCACCGAGTATGGCTCCCGCATGCCACCGCCGCCTAGCCAGCTCTCTGCGCGTCGCGTGGACGGCTCCCATGTGCGCCACCGTCGCTGGGGACGCCTCTATGCGCGTCGCCGGATGCGCCGCCGGGGATTGCTCCCGAGTGCCACCGCCGCCAGACCGACTCTCTGCGCTTCGCCGGGATGTGCCGCTGGGATAGCTCCCATGTGTGCCAACGCCGCCATGATGGCTCTCTGCACGTTGCCGGGATGCGCCATGGAGACGGCTCTCTGTGCACCGGTGGGGACACGCCACCGAGATGGTCATCCTGCATGTTGCCGTGATGCGCCGCCGTCAGCGTTTCATCGGTCCGACGCTACCACTTCCTGTAAGCTTGGCCTCGACGAGCTTTGCCGCCATGCGCCATGGTCCATGGGTGGCGGCGCTGCCATAGGCGACGAGACAACAACCATGTTGAATGAAACTCTAGATTTCACTCGCAAAGAAAGATAGCGATGGTACAAGGAGTGTCAATCCATGCTCCCTAGGATGTCGGGCAGTGCCATAAGAGGTGTTTGTCGATGCTACCGTCTAGCTACGACGTCTCCGCCGAAGTTTTTTTTTTGATAGAATAGTCTAAATTATTTTGCTACAATTGTTCTCCGGATTTGCTATAATAGTACAAAGTGTCTGCTATACTCCCTCCTGCGAGATCTCCTCTGATGTCTTTGGTGTAGTCATTATTTTGTTAAAGTAGCACAACTTTGTTTTGCTCCAATTGGTCTCCATGTATGCTATGGTGGTAGAAAGTGTTTGTTATGATGCCTATGACGAAGTCATTAATTTGCTACAATAGCACACTTTTTTTGCTGCCATTATTCTCCGTGTTTGATATAGTGGTACAAACTATTTGCTACGATGTCTCCGACGAGTTATTTTGTTCTTTTATATGGACGAAACTTTTCCTACAGTAGTACAAAATTGTCATTTCAATCGAACATTTTTTACTTCCCGGGAGCAAAAGCGGGATTTAGTGATAATTTGTGAAATTGCTACAACAGTACAAAATTCTTATTTGAATGAACCATCTTTTGCTCACCCAACACCAAAAGCGGGATTTGAGGATGAATTGGGTCACGTGTCGGGACTGCCATGTCTTACACTGACATTAATGGTATGCACAATCCATCAGCCAGAGTGTGTATGGAAATGACCGATGAGGCGAATCAGGTGGCGACGCCGTTTTCGGCGCCCGCACGGCCGGAAGCCTCATCAGAGTGGTCGTCTCTATCGCAGGAGCAGGCGAAGGACTCGTCGCCGGCAAGACCTGGTGGTTGTCACTTCTGGTGTCTTGTTGACACTGGCTCGAAATCGGAAAGAGAGGACCAGTGTTCGGAGGAGGAGGGTAAGTCCCGTGATAAAAAAAATTCAATGCAGGACACCCGAATGTGTACCAGGGCGTACTACACGTTCTAATGGGAAGAATATTTCCAACTGGGCTAGCCCCTTTCTATTATTTTCATAACAGAAATACCAAGTTCTTTTACAAAGAGACTGAAAGACAGAAAGGGGCAGGAGCAGTCCAGCTAGAACGGGAGGGGTATCATCCAGGAAACCCGCTGCGAGTGTTCGCCGTCGAACACCCCTATGGGACAAAAACCTGCTGATACAACCCCCTCCCACCTAACTACCAGAAAGTTCATAGTCCAACAAACAGCGATAAACCGACAACAAAACGCTGAAACATTGAGCAGGCAACACAAGCACAGTCCAAACTAAATAGACAACCAAATCAGCCCTCCAACAGCAGAGCATCAGACTCCCTGGCAGGCGCAGATGCAGAAGCACCTCTCGAAGATCTCCCAGCAGCAAAGCTCGTCGCCAACCTTTTCAACTGTGACGCGCCCTCCATGATCGCCTCCTTGTCACCCTCTGGATACAGACCTGCCCAATGTATCAAAAACGAGCAAACCATAAAGACCACTGCAAAAGAATCCATTAACACATACTTGTCAAAGGTTATTTTGTTTCTCATCGTCCAAATTGACCAACACACCGCCGAAATAACCAGATTATAGTACTTCTTTCCCCTTGGCCAAACAGCATAACACCAAGAAATACATTGCCAAATAGAAGTTGGACAAGCCCGAGTCCCCAAAACTGCACCCAACATACCCCCAAACAGTTTTAGCTGTGGTACAGGTAAAAAATAAATGATTCCTAGTCTCCACATTACCACAAAAAGAGCAACTAGGATTACCAGGCCACCTCCTCTTCCTCATATTTTCTCTAGTTAGGACAACATCTTGTAATAGTTGCCAAAGAAATTTTTTAATCTTCAAGGGTATCTTTGTTTTCCATACCCAGTTATAATTGGGTCCTGCCACCGTTTTCTCAAGGAATTGATAGACAGATTTTGTCGACAACCTTCCATTCTTGTTAAATTTCCATATTACTTGGTCACCATCACCATCCAGGAGAGGCATACTACCAGCCCTCTCCTGTATAAACTCCCACTGATCTTTAATCACGGGGAAAAGACGTCGCCTGAAAGTTAACTCAAAATCCTTTTCAGCACACTCAGCAAAGGAAATGTTTTGTTGCTGGCAAATATCGAACATCAAAGGATAAGACTCTACCAAAGGAGTATTATCTAACCAAGGATCATGCCAAAATCTCACCAAATTTCCTTTTTTCAGAATGACCTTTCTCCCAGTCATATAAATATCCTTCACCTTTAAAAGAATTTTCCAAGCTGGTGAGTCATTAAACCTCACCTTCATAGATGCAACAGAGTGTTTTTTTTGAGATATTTGGCTCTTAGAATATCCTGCCATAAACCATCCTTAGTATCAAGTTTCCACCACCACTTAGTAAGGAGACTTATATTTTCTTTTCTCAAATCTTTAACACCAAGACCCCCTTTCCTCCTCGATCTACAAATTCTTTTCCACTTAACCATATGATATTTTATTTTCTTATGTATACCTTGCCAGAAAAATCTCCTCATATGCTTGTTAAGTTTTTCAACCATAGTTTTATTCAAAAGGAACATTGACATATAATATGAAGGTAACCCAACTAGGCAAGCTTTCAAAAGAGTCAACCTGGCCCCAGAGGAAGCAGACCCACAAATCCAGGCATCCAGCTTTTTAATGAATTTCTTATCTAAAAAATCCCAATCAGCATTTTTTAAAGTAGCAAAGGTCATAGGCATACCCAAATATTACATAGGCAACACTCCAATTTGGCAATTAAACATATCAGCATATGACTTGGAGATGTCATCATCTCCTCCCACATTGAAAACCTCACTTTTTAGGAAATTTATCTTAAGTCCTGACATAATCTCAAATAAGTACAGGAGCATTTTAACATTCACAGCTTTCTCAAGGTCATGAGACAAGCAGATAATAGTGTCATCTGCATATTGTAAAATAGCCACTCCCCTTTATATCAAATCAGGCGCAAGACCCACCACCAGCCCATTTTTTTGAGCCTGTAACATCATCTTAGTAAGACTTTCCCCTACCAGGTTAAATAAAGTAGGGGATAAGGGATCTCCCTTCCTAACTCCCTTGGCACTTTTAAAATAGGACCCAATCTCATCATTAATTTTCACAGCAACAGAACCATCATGAAAAATTTGTTCTATCCAAGCACACCAAGTACTATTAAAGCCTTTCTTCTTATGACAATCAAGTAAAAAATCCCAATTCACTTTGTCGTACGCCTTTTCAAAATCAAGTTTCAAAATTATTCCCACTTGTTTTTTAACATGAGTATGATGTAACAACTCATGCAAAGACATGATTCCATCCATGATATTTCGATTCTTAATAAAAGCATTTTGTTGCACACTGAATAATTTGGGACTATAAGGTTCCAGTCTCAAGCAAAGAGTCTTAGTGATCAATTTATACACACATCTTAACAGACAAATAGGTCTAAAATTCTGAATTCTTAAGGCATCACTAACTTTAGGTAACAGAGTAATAATACCATAATTCAGCCTACTAACATCCAATTTTCCAGCATGAAAAGCATCAAACAGAAACATAATATCAGGCATGACAATATCCCAACAATGTTGGAAAATTTCAATAGGTATACTATCAGGTCCAGGGGCTTTGTTACATTTCATCGAAAATAAGGCACTTTTAACTTCTTGCACAGAAAAAGGCCTAGTCAGATTAATATTATCCAACACATCTAATTTTTCAAGGTTCTCCCACAAATCATCAGAAATAGAAAAGTTGTTACTAGGAACAGGACCAAATAAGTCTTTATAATAGCTACTTGCATGATTCAACAGGTTATTAGTCCCCTCAATTCTCAGTTCACCATGTTCAAGATGATGCAAGGTATGTTTCCTCCTTCTACCATTAGCTACTTTATGAAAAAAAAAAGCAGTATTATTATCTCCTTTAAGCAACCATTGCTCATTGGATCTCTGATGCCAATATAATTCCTCTTCATCATACATAGAAAACAAAGTAGCCTAAATCTCACATTTTCTGTTCAATTGATCAGGAAGCAAATCATGTTGTTCCTCTAATTTTTCAAGTTTATCAAGTTCTTTTTGCAAATCTCCTTTCAACTTTTTCATAGTCCCAAACCTATTAGCCCCCCATCCTTTAAAAAATCTTTTGAATCTTTTCAATTTTATGTTAATAATATCCACAGGATCTCTGCCGTAGACATTCTTATCCCAAATTTTTTCCACCTTTTCAAGAAAGCAAGGATCGTTAAACCAGGAAACATCAAATCTAAAATTTCTTTTCTTAGTCACCATACAGCCACCAGTATCAATAATAAGCATGTTGTGGTCAGAAATCTCTCTTACCACTTTTCTCATATTGACCAAAGGAAAAATAGCTTCCCAGGAAGGGGACATCAAGACTCTGTCTAACTTTTCAAGTGTAGGAGATCTCTGATTATTGGTACAAGTGTATAGCCCCCCAACCATACAAATCTCTTGCAAGCTCAACATATGGATAATAGAATTAAACACTTCAGAGGAATGCGGAAGCACAGTATGTTTATTCTTCTCCCCAACATGCCTAAGGATATTAAAATCCCCACCCACAAGGAAAGGTTCAGTAATTACATTACAAAAGGCAGCTAATTCAGAGAGTAACTCCTCTTTGAACTCTTCATGTGCTGGACCATAAACAGTAATAAGAGACCACCTGCATTTTTTAATTTTGTCCCAAAGATTAAACTGAATAAGGTGTCTCCCCAATTTCACAGCAGAAACCTCAAGTGAAGATTGCCTAACACCACATAAAATCCCACCGGACTTGCCCACAGAGGGAACCCATTTCCAAAAAAATAAACCTTGAGGATCCAATTTTATGGAAGAAACTATCATTATATTCTTGCTTCATGGTTTCCTGAAGCCCAATAAAGTCAAGGTTATTTTATCTAATAATGTCAGTGAGACAAGCAGACATTCCTTTCTTGCTTATCCCCCTTAAATTCCAGAAGCCTCCTAATATATTAAACGTTCAGGTTTATTTCTTTTCCTAATATTCCTCCCAGGATCCAGGGGAGAAATATTATCCTTCTTTTGGCTTCTTGTCAGGGGTCTAGAAGCCACAACAGCCTTTCCTTTTGAATTTCTTTTCGATTTCCTAGACTGGACAGTAATAAAAGGGCTGCCCTTGTCTTCTTCCTTATCAGAAACCCAATCCAACCTCAAAGGAGTACCCGCCCCAAGATCATGGTCAATAATCAGATTGTCATTTTTCTCACTAGTGGCATTTTTCTTAGCAAGTTCATTTCTAGCAGTTTCCATGTTTCTTAACAAGTTGACAGTATGAAAATTGTCATTTGGTATATTGACATCCATATCAGAGGCTCTAGCCACTATTTCCAAGTCAGATAAAACAGCAAAAGAATTACTGGAAGCAGGAGGAGATATACCTTCTAGGTTTCTTTTCTTTGCCACCCCTTCAGCTTGATCACTCACATTCTGCATCTTCTTCTCCTGGTTACAAAGGCTCACCCTAAAGTGTTCTGCTTCCTTCACAGGTTCCAGTACTTGGTCATACACCACAGGAGACGCAGTATTAGGGGACTGTACTGTATATTCAGCTACAGGTGTAGGAGACCCCCCATCAACCAGCTCAGTAACAGTAAAGGAATTCAACGCTGGCCATACCTCCTCATTTAAATGGGCATTTTGACATAACATTGCTGGTGTAATAGGTTCCCAACTAACCACCCTCATATCCTGCACCGATGAAGCAACACTTGGTGGTGTGGATTCAGGTTCTTCCCCCACCTCCACAACAGGTTCCACCACAGTATCACTAGTCACCAAAACCCTCTGAGAACGGTTTTTGTCACACAAGATTTCTTCCTGGTGGCTTTCTTGTAGTTTTTCAGCAGCAATTTGGTCAATAAGAAGTCCCTGTTCCTCCTCACTTTCCTCCTCTGATTCATGTTCAGAGACAGCCTCCAAAGGTCTCCCATAGGTTTTTTCACCAATAAAATTAGATTGTCTAGAACTCCCCCTGAATTCAGTGGACTCAGATTGAGTATTTGATAGGAGATTGTTATCAATCCTTGTCCTCTTAGGAGATGGATCACTGTGAGAATTCACAGAAACTGCATTCTTGTCTCTAGGATTCTCTCCCACCACCACAGTTTCCACTTCATAATAGAAATCATAAAAGTAATCTCCTAGCACACCTTATGCAAACTCATGGAGCTCATTTATGTCTCTGCACCCAATGAACACTCTAAAAAATTCAGGCTTATGCAATGTTGCCTGATCAATTTCCAGAGAAACTCCCACCAAAGACCCCACATAGGCAGCAGTAGCTTCACACCTTTTATCGACAGGAATATTGCGTATTTTAACCCTAGTCTTATGCATAGGAATTTGGCTCCCACAGAATCAGACCAAGGAGATAAACTCAACACCCCATTAAAAGTTTTCATCCTCATATGGTTACCATAATAACAGGTTCTCTCCACCTCTTTTGCATTAGGAAATCTCATGGTAAATTGCCCTGTTCCTACAGCACGAGCCATGCACCACCAACCAGACCCAAAAAACACATTAAACTCCTTCTCAATATCACGGAAATTAGGGTTCCCCTCCACTACAGAGATAATCACCGAGGTCGCTTTTTCTTACATTTGTTTACCAGCACACGCATCAGGTATATAAAAAAAGCAAAGACCAGGAGCCTGGAACCCACACATTGCAGCAGTATATTCCCAAGGTCTAACAACTTGACACAGAAAGGAAACATGACCCAATTTGCTACAGCGCTCACATCTAATCGTAGGACATTTGGAAGCAAAATGGCCAGGCAGGTTGCAGTTGAGGCACAGATCAGGATTACTCTGAGTACCAGATGCAGGAGGTGTCACCTGATTCGTTTTCTCCATCGCAGGAGCTTTAGGCGGCACTGCTGCTTGCTTCTGCTTCTGCGCCGCAATCTCCCACCGATCTCGGTCAGGGTTGCGCGCCTCCCGCTCACCACCATGGATAGCGCTCGAACTCGCTGGCGTGTTCCTGTGCCACACCATCGGCCGCACGTTGAGATTGTTGTCGGAGAAGTTGCCCCCGCGCTGGTTGAAGTTAGCTCGACCTCCCCCGCGACGGAGGTCCTGTCCCCTCCCACTGTCCCCCATCGATCTCGACGGGTTTCCGACTAGGCTAGGATTCGTGCGCCCACTCGAAGGAGCCGCGGCCACCTGAGCAAAAGATCTATGATCTCCAGCCACCTTCCCCTTCCACCAGGCAAACGAATCACTCCCCGAAGGTGCAGAAACCTTAGGTCGCTCCCAAAAATGGCGAAAGAGAGAGGCTAGATCTGGGGGAGAATGAGGGGGGTTGGTGGTGGGACGCGAGGGATGCGGGGAGGGTAAACTCACCTCCGGAACCGCTGGTGGGTCCACTGGCCCTACATGTCCGCCATTGACACCGGTGGGTAGGCTCTGGCTCGGTGTGACCCGAGTCGCACCTGCTGTCGGTGGAGGGGGAGAGAAAACTAGAGAAGCGGATGAGGCAGCGGGAGCTTGCTGTTGTTCTTCGCTCGCCGATCGACGATGAGGGGGGCGCGACGATCTCTTCATCTCGACGTTTACGTGCTCCTAAGCTCCTGGTGTTTCCACCTTCTTTCTTTGTTGAGGACGGCGAGGTGGCGGGTGACTGGACGATGGTCTGCCGGCGTAAATCTCCGGTGCCCAAGGTACGTTCTTTTCGCTGTCGATCCGGTTTTCGTGGATCGCGATTTCAAATGTCAAACAAACGGCATATGGGGGTGTCGGCCCTGCCACTCCCGTTCTGAATGGAAGCCCATCGCTTCGTGCGGTCCCAAATCAATCAATATCTAAAATCTCGGAACCAAGTCAATCTGAAGCAAAAAATTTGGAACCCTTCAATCCTAGTACGGGTGGGCTTGCCTTGGTCACCTGTTAGGGTTTTTTTTGGCCCCGTATTGAGTCCTCGTCCAAGCGTGGTGCTTCCCGTGATGGCGCATCGAGGCGGCGGCAGAGGGGGTGGCGACCATGGCCATCATGGTTGTTATCAACAAGGACGGGGAGGCTACGCTGGTCGTTTCCATAACCTCAAGGAGGGAGGACCAAGTGGAACTGCTGGTGCGGATGATATCCCGCCGGGTGGTGATCCATCTCAGGAGATGAGAGGCAGCTTCCATGCGAGGTCCGGGTTTTCTGCTGCTCGTAGACGTCGAGGCTACTATAATGGCGGTGGGAGAGGACATCGGTTCTTCGATGGCAGAGGCGGGCATGATCATGCAGATGGAAGGGGCTACGGTGATGGTCACTTCGACGCTTGGTATGCCAATGGTTATGGCTATGGTAAAGGATATGAGCATAGACGGCTGTGTGGTCATTTTGGCAATGTCCACAATGGAGGAAGAGGGGCTGCTACGGGGGTTAAGGTGGTTCCTGGGGCTGCTGTTGTAGCAGTTCCACATGTGCCACCGACTAGAACACCAGTCTCTTAGGCTGTTGCTGCGGCCGTGGCATCGGTGACTACGTCCCAGGTGGTGACGGTGCCAATTCCTGCTGATGTGGTCTTCAAGGCCAATGGGGTCGTGATGATGCAGATCTTGCACTCGTTGGAAGACCCCAACAGGAGGGTGTGATGAGCACAGTGGTAGGATTTTCCCCCCTAGTTAAGAACCAAGGTTATCAATCCAGTAGGAAAAATAGGACCTTCGAAGGTTGATGCCACTGACAGTGGTGATGGCGCCTCACCGGTGTCAGCAACAACGCGGAACCTGCACACAACACAACCAAAATACTTCGTCCCAACGGTACAGTGAGGTTGTCAATATCACCGGTCTTGCTGAAAACAAAGATTAGACGTATAGTGTGAAAAATGGTGTATGCTTGTAGTAAGTAAAGAAAGCGGGAAATTGTAGAGGTTTTTTTTACGGTGTAGGAAAATGGACAGGAGTTCATAGGTTCAGTAGTGGTATCTGTCCTTAAAAGATAGCATGCTGGGTGAACAAATTACAGATGGGCAATTGAAAAATAAAGGTTTCACATTCATGACATGATGGCTACTAGGATATTTAGTGCAGGCATGATGCTTGCGTTGGGATACCACAAGAGGAGGGTTTGATGAGCAGAGCGGTAGAAATTTTCCCCTTAGTTAAGAACCAGGGTTATCAATCTAGTAGGAGAAAGAGGACCTTTGGAAGGTTGATTCTACTAACGGTGGTGTTGGCACTTCACCAGTGTCAGCAACAACGTGGAACCTGCACACAACACAACCAAAATACTTTGCCCCAACGGTACAGTGAGTTTGTCAATCTCACCAGTCTTGCTTAAAATAAAGATTAGACGTATAGTATGGAAAACAGTTATATGCTTGCAGAAAGTAGAGAGAGCGGGGAATTGTTGTGGTTTGTTTAACAGTGTGGAAAATGGATCGGGGTTCATAGGTTCACTAGTGGTGTCTCTCCATAAAAGATACTATCACTCGAGCAAGGTAACAAGGAGGCATGAACCCACTATCAAGCATAAATACTCCCTCTTGGAGTCATTAGCAAATAGTTAGCCAGAGCAACCACTAGCAACGGAAAGCATGCAAGATCAAAAATAACATATGCAATAAAGACTATAATCAACTTGGCATAAGTTCAATATTCATCGGATCCCAGCAAACACAGCATAAAGAATTACATATGACCGATCTCGATCATGATAGGCAGCTCACGAGATCTAAACATGGAGGCATATGAGGAGGAGACAACCATCTAGCTACTTCTATGGACCCGTAGTCCAGGGATGAACTACTCACGCATCACTCCGGAGGCAGGCATGGTGATGTAGAAGCCTCCAGTGATGATTTCCTCTCCGGCAGGGTGCCGGAAAACAGCTCCAGAACCCTCCTGGTCTAGGGTTGACGGTGACGGCGGCTGCGGAATTTTTTCGGGGATTTTGATCACGTACTTAGGGTTTTCCATCTGGGGGGCTTAAATAGGCAAAAGGGCAAAGGAGGTGGAGCTCAAGGGGCCCCACACCCATAGCTGGCACGGCCAGGGGGACCCGTGCCAGCCTATTGTGTGGCCTCCCTGTTTCCCCTCTTCGACTCCTCTTCGGTCTTCTTGATGCTTCCGGGGAGAATAGGACTTCCGGGATTCAAATTTTCCAATTCCGGGAATATTTCTGGAACAACTTTTCTGAAACTAAAAAACAGCTGAAAACATGGAACTGGCTTTGTGGCATCTTGTCAATAGGTTAGTCCGGAAAATCGATAAAATGACATAAGGAAGGGAGAAAACATGTAGCAATTGGCATAATATCATCATGGAGCATCAGAAATTAGGGATAGGTTTATGACGTATCAAGCATCCCCAAGCTTAGTTTCTACTCGTCCTCGAGTAGGTAAACGATAAAACAATAATTTCTGAGATGACATGCTACTAACATAAACTTGATCAATCTAATATAAAAGCATATGCACGCTGATATCATAAAACTTTAAACACGTGCATGATAAATAAAAGTTTAATAATAAATCATAGCAATTATTTGCATCACGAAGAGTAACTCAAATAAAGGATCATGAATAATAATTCAAAGAAAGGTAAACGTTTATTTCATGTATAGAGAAAGCATGGCAAAGTGGTATTTCGCTAGTCCTTAGGACAAAACATAAATGCCAGGACACCTTGAAAGTTTAAAAGGGAGACTAGAACAGATAATTTAAGAACAAATGATAGCACATCATGAAGTAATTATTGATGTTTATGGGATAAATGCACATAAAACTCAGAACGACAAAAATGCTCTCTCAACTGTGCATAAAGTTAGAGGATGGAGACTCAACATAAAAGTAAAAGAAAGGCCCTTCGCAGAGGGAAGCAGGGATCACTCATGTGCTAGAGCTTTTTATTTTATTAAATAGATGTATTAAAAGCTTGACATTTGTGGAGGAATGTCTGTATTTTAGGAGGGGTGTATGCTAGTGTCAACGAATGGTAAACAGAGAATACAGTACGTCACAATCCAATTGGATTCACAAGAGAGGCTCCCATGGTGAAGGACGCAACTGGTGTAGAAGGTCATCCCTCTTTCTCTTTTGTTTACACAATTATGCTTTCACTAACATAATCAGGGGCAAAAAATAGTGAAGAGAATTTGTTTGTATTAATTTGGGGCTAGGCACCCCGCTGCCAGCTCTTCTATCATTTGGATAAGCGGATGAATCCACTAGTCCAGGTTGTGAAATCCAATCAACAAGTGATATAAAGATTCTTTATTGACGTCCTCATGAGCAAAAACAAGAACACAAAGCAGGAATAATTTTGAAGATTTTAAAGGTAACACATGAGCAATTTACTTAGAATGGCAGTTAAATACCACATGTAGGTAGGTATGGTGGACACAATGGGAAAAACTTTGGTATAAGGGAGTTTGGATGCACGAGTAGAGCTCATACTCAGTACAGGTGGAGGCTAGCAAAAGACTGGGAGCAACAAATCAAGAGAGCATAAGAGCCATAATCATGCATAGCGACATAAGCATCATTATTTAAAGCATAAGCAGTATCACAAGTTCAAAAACTAAGTGGTCATGGAGGCTATTCGTGGATGGTTCATAGTCATAAACATGGTGTGAGCATGCGCCAAGTCAACCAAATAAAACATTCGAAAGAGAATACCATAAATTTATGCTTTACTATGACCAGAACAACTCATGAATCTTTTAATGGCATATTAAAAACTCTCAGCTATATGAGGCTATCATTCTACTCAATAACCACAAGGCTTTAAAACTAAAATAATATTTAGCATGGCATGAAAAGGTTATATCCACAGGCTATACAAGCTTCTACTTGCACTGTTATAAATTCTACTTCAAGCAGCAGATTATTTTCCCAACAAGCACCATACAAGATATGTTTTAACAAAAATACTCTTTATGGTACAGAAAACAAACATGAGAGTACTCATATAACACTACTAGTACTAATAGTTGTGATAAGAGATGCATGCAAAACAGGAGCTAAATAAATGCAGCAGCCAGACAAAGATTAAGAATACAAAGTATTCCCATGAAAAATGGAGCGTGTCACTCTCCAATAAAAGAATGCTGGGGTCCAACCAAGCATATTGCAAAAATAAAAAACAAACTGAAAGCAAAAAATAAAAGGCGCTCCAAGTAAAGCACATAAGATGTGACCGAATAAAAATATTGTTTCACTAGAAGTGACCTGATAATTTGTCGATGAAGAAGGGGATGCCTTGGTGAAAGTGCAAGATGGTCAACTAGAGGGGGGTGAATAGGTGACCTAAATTTTTTAATTCTTTTTCACTTTTAATGGTGGATTAGGGAAAGTAAAAGCTTGGTTATCTAAATGTGCAACTAATTGAACACCCTAAGTGACGAGTAACAAGTAGCAACGGAAGTATGGCAAAGGCACAACATAACCACAAGTGAAAAACATGGAGACAAGGATATGTTTCCCGTAGTTCCTTCTTGAAAGAAGTACGTCTACGTTGGAGAGGTGAGGAGCCACCTAGGCGCTCCTCAATAGCACGGATGTGCACACCTTATTCTCCGGTGAGGGAGATTCTCGTTTCCACTATGAGGTCGACTTGAAGGCGTTGACCAAACCTTTACAAGGGGTTGAGGCTACTCCACAAGTGAGATGGAGGCTCTCAACAATCGAAGCTTCTTGCTACAAGGTGGAAGCTACAAGCACTAGGGTTTCCCTTGGATGACAAGGCAACCAAGAGATTACAAGATCCCAAGAGTTGTGGTGTGGGAACACACGTTTTGCCTTGGTGGAAAGATAGATCTAGGCCTCCTCCATGAGATCCTCGAAGGGCATCGAGTTTGGTTGGAGGAGGAGGGAGATCGGGGCGTTTTGAGCTCTACAACAATGGAGGAGAGAGAGGAATGGACGAGCTACCTATCTAGAGGAAGAAGACAGCTATTTATAGGCTCCTCCAATTTCTGACCGTTGCAGTCCTGCAGGGCCGGAATATTCCGGTGTAAGCACCGAAAATTTCTGGTCTACCTGGGCCAGAATTTTGAATAGTCCGGGGGCGGATTTTTGAAATATCCGGGGGCGGAAATTTCCGCCCCAATCCTCCGCCCCCATCTCTGCGCGCAGGCACTAGCTCGTTGACGAAAATTGCTAAGGACCAGGGGCCGAATATTTGCACCGGAAATTTCCGGGGCAAATTCCCGCCCCAGCTTCTGTGCGCGGGCATCAGCCAATGGTGAAAATTGCTAAGGACCAAAGGCCGGAATATTGGAATATCCGGGGGGCAGATAATTGAAATATCCGGGCCCGGAAATTTCCGGACAGAATTTCCGCCCCCATCTCTGTGCGCGGGCAACTTGGAATGTTCCATTTTCTGCTAAGTCCCAGAGGGCCGGATTTTTTTACCGGGGCAAATTTCCGCCCTGGCTTTTGTGCGCGGGCAGGGAAAACACTTAGTCGTTTTGAAAATGCCAGGAAGGGGCCGGAATATTCCGGTGCTGGGGCCGGATATTCCGCCCCATAAGCACCGGAATTTCCGGTATGCATATTGAAAAATCCGGTGGCAGTAATTCCAGAATGTAGATCTTCTCTTTGATCTTCCGACAAGAGTATAATAATAAGCATCTGAGATAATGGCTGCACAGTCTAAACAACATTGTTAGATGGGTGATACCCGTGTTATCATCATCACCAAAATCATTAGAGGGATCATGAGCATTCAATCTCCCCTTTTCTGGTGAATGATGACATCACGGGTATTTGCAGGGAAGTAAACTAACAATGCAAGATATGAAAACATCACAGATAGCATATATAGGAGACATGCCTCCTAATAATAATAGTTCACCACGAATAACGAGTACGATAGAACAAAGTTCGAAAAGACGCACGAAACGATAGGAAAAGGCAACAAAGAACGAAAGAAGCCCACCCAAGCAAATCTCCGCGATCATCTAGATCTTCTCCCCATTTGGCATCAAGATACCAAAAAGAGAAAAGAGAGAGCTACGTCCCATGGAGCAAACTCTAGGCCTGGGTGTCCTCTTCTTCCTCTTCAGCTTCATCCTCGGTAACATCCTCCATGTCCTCATCATCATCCACACCGATATCCCAGTCAACGTCGCGGTTGTTCCAGTTCTTGTATGCAATCCTGGGAGGAGGAAGTGGTGGCACATTGGGAGCCTGAAGAGCAGTCTGGATGTGGTGCTGGTTCTCTAGGATGCTGCGGCGCTCCACATAGGCAGTGTAGTTCTCCTTGTGGATGCACACATTCATGCACAACACCTTCTCAACTGCACGAACAAGCCAAGAACGCTTCTTCTTGCCAGGAGGAGGTGGATGCATGCGAGGATCACGATGTCCCTGTCAAGTGGCGCCAACATAATGAGAAGCCTGCTGAGTGTGGGCGGCCTTCTTGTATAGAGTGACATCCTTGTGCTCCTCACAGTCTAGCTCCAAGTCCTCACGGAGTGCTTCGGGATAGAGAGCCTTGATGAGCTTCATGATATAGGGAGCATATGGAGGCACTTTGCGGTGGAAGAGAGCAAAGTGGATCTCATTGAAGATGAAATCCATCACATCAATCTTGTGGGCCTCCATGTCAGTCATGTCACTCTCAGTGAAGGTCAAGTAGGCGTGGTACATGAGGTTGACCAAGCCACCATGAATAGCATCGTTATTTCCCATACTCGGAGCAATAGTCTCCCTGAACATACGCAGAAGAATGTCATAGATGGAAAATAGACCTTTAGCCGATCCAACCACACCCCGAGGACCATACACTCAGTCAGTCTGTTCTTCTCATACCCCACCCCGTGAACATGCATGCGGTGACCCTGTGGAGTGTTGAGGCCAGCAAAAGGATACCCAAGCGCATAAGCAAAGTCATGGAAGTTGGCGGTGAGCAGGTGAGGGCCAGACATCCAAGACATCCCAATCTCCTCAGAATCATCAATGACTAGTGTGGCGAAGAATTGCTGGATGAATGTGGTATTGTAGGAGCATCTAGTCTCCATAAGAGGACGCAGACCAAGGACCTCAGCCAGCTGGACGGAGTTGTTGAAGTAGGAGGGGTTGGCAGCTAGATGAGCAAAGTTGATCACCTTCATGAGGCACACGGGCTTGCTCATCACAGTGTACACCTGCTTGAATAGGGTCTCCTACTCAACATGCCAGAAGCACGTATCAATGGTGGGGTCTTGAGGACCCTCTGTGTACCATGCCTTGGCCCTCCAAGCCTTGAACTTAGGGATGGACATGGTAGCCAAGTTAAGAGCAGACTTTCCTTGTGCCCTCCCAGCTTTGCGAGCAGCCCTGTCAGCATCACGTTCATGCTCATACTCTCTCTCAGCATCCCTTGCACGCCGGCGAGTCTCATTTTCATCAACAAAGGTCCCCTCATGTCGCACCCGGACTTCTAAAGGATACTCGCCGTTCTGTTGAACAGTAGTAGATTGGATTACGGGGCTTACCGGCTCCCGCGTCCTCTTACGAGTAGGCCAACACACGTATGTGTGACAACCAACCCCTATCTGTTCAGCGTCGACGTAAACTATCCCATAGAAATCCAGATACTTCCGTTGACGTACTTCAAAACATACACACATGGTACGTCAACGGCATTGGAACAAGTGATATCACAACAGATCTCTACGACACAAAAGATGAAAATAAGTTGCAAATAGCTCTCATTAGAGCAGAGATAGCAAATACAATCATTCAGAGGGCACATGCCCCAAAATATCATCATTACATTACAGCGGAAGCATTCAACATGTCTGAGTACAGACAAGAACCAAATAGGCCTAAGAGGCCGGAAACAAAAAGACGGAGCCCATCCACAAAGTCTCGGATCCTGCCCGGGTCCGCTATCTACTCGTCAGCAGTCTTGTCATACTCCACGTCGTAGCCACCATGTAGATCTTCGGAAACGTAGGTCTGCGGAAACCACAGCCCCAAAGGGGTCAGTACATAAACGTACTGGCAAGCAAGACTCACAGTTCACCAAAGTGTAACCCGTCAACACCAAGCACAGATGCCTTGGGTTCAACGGAAGAAAAGGGATATAAAAGATGCTGCAACTGGCTGCGCTAATCAACTACAGAGAACTACAACTTCCAACTAACAGAAAGGGGATAAGATCGAGTATTGTAACCAACTGAAAGATAACTTCAAACAAACCCATCCTGGATCTCGCCCCTTATCCAAAGAAGCAATCCGAGGATAACTCACACAGTTGGATTAATGATGGTTCAGATTATTGTGTCAATAAGCCTATTACTAGTCAAGTTGTTAATCATTGGGTGTAAGGTTGTTAATCATTAGGTTTAAGTTGTCCTGAGTACTTGTTAGCCAGTACTTTCACCAAGTAATCCATAACCGCGGAAAACACGGCTTCTCGAGAATATTATCCCTGCAGGGTTGCACCAATTTGGCCGTACACGCATGAATAACCCGCCAGATGGAAAGGCCCTTCCACCAAGCGGGGCACTCAACACAACTCAACTCTTCTCCGCATCAAGCCCAAAGCACCTTGGGCGCACGGCTAATCGAGCCCAGAAGAAAATGGACCCTCATAGCACTCTAAGAACGTGTCCCCCTATATGCCGACTACGAAAGTTCCACCCTGGCCTGGGCTCGCAAAAACATGCATGCGGCAAATGGAAAACACGAACTAAATGAGGCGATTTGGACGAGATGCGAATCGAATCAAATTGAGGGGGGCGCCCATACTCGCTTCCCACATGCGGTTAGTGCGCTCATCATGGATCAGTAGACAAGACCCTTTTCCTATTAGGGTCGACACTAGCAGGCCTCAAAACCACACAGGGCCTCCTGCCGGTGCCTTATCATCAAATTTATTATTTAACAATAACATTAGCAGGATTGATTGATTAAACATCAAGCCCCCAGAACATAATAGAGTAGTAACAGAAAGTAACGGGTAACAGACTCGAGCAAAACAAACCTAAGCATGCTAGTAAGACACGGGCACAAGCAATGGTTATAGGTATGGAGGTGAGGCAATATCAGGGTTAAGGGATTCATGTGATAGGTTCGTAACAGAAACAACTAATCATATGGCTAGCAACAATAGACAACGGAAAGTATCGGTAACCAATGTTGAAAGGAACACGATGGTTCATGTGAGTGATAACTTTCCTGCAAACCCAGTAGCCTGGTACTGAGCTAACTCCTTAGAAGGGGTGTCGTAAGTATCGTCGGTCTCAACGTCGTCGTGTATCCGAGAAGAAGCAAACAAACAATGCAGAAAGATAAACAATCAATATCATGGCATAATGCGCAAACATGGGATGATGCATGTCAATTTAATTGATGCATCAAAATAACTAGTTGACAAGATAACAACATGATTAAATGGACCCACATGCAATTGGATTGCATATGAAAAGCCCATGATTTATGGTTGAATTAATTGTTTTACAACTAAGGAACATGTGAAAGTGGATTAGCATGATGCATGGATGAGGAAAACAGCAAAATAACAACAATAGAACCAAATGGAAATAAGGTTTAACAAGTTTGGAATTTCATTTATTAAGTTAAGAAATTTTGGTTTCTTAGAGGTGTTACACAAGCATTTGTTGTTTTCACCACTTTTAATTGTTCAAAATAGATAGCAAAGTTCATATTTTAAAAGAAAACAAGATTTCAGTTGGAATACATGTTTCACTTGTTGAAAAAGGATTTCAAATAAATTAGTTATGAATTAAACAAGTTTAAGCAAGAATTAAATGGATTTAATTCAAACATGAACTTATTTGAATTTTTATTTGTTCAAAACATTAAGTAAGATTCATATTTGAAAAGGTTATGATTTTATGGTTTGAAAACATATTTTATATGTCCCAAAAGAATTTGATTTGATCAAGTTAAGAATTTAACAATATTAAATGATTTAAACAAGATTTAAATCATTTAACCAATTTTAATTATTCAAAACATGAAACAAATTTTATATTTGGAAAGAGGGTTTAATTTTGCATGGAAAACATATTTCATTTGTGGAAATTGGATTTAAAATGAGCAAGTTATTATTTTGGCAATTTTAAATGCAATAAACAAGAAACAGTTGTTTTCAGCAATTTAAATTATTCAAAACAGCAAACAAAATTTATATTTGGAAAGTACATGAAAATTTGATTGGAAAACATGTTTTTTTTGTGAAATTTGGAATTTTTATGCCCAAGTTATGATTTTTGCAAGTTTAAGTGAATTTGACAAGTTTTCAAATATTGCACCAATTTAAAATATTCAAAACAGTAAACAAATTTTATATTTGGAAAGAACATTTAATTTGGGACAGAAAACATATTTAAAAAGTTAAATTTGGAGTTACAATGATTTTCTTATGCAATTTACAAGATATAGTGCAAATCTGCCATTTTTAATCCATTAGGGACTTAGGAAAAATATTTCAGGGGTCTAGAATTAATTTTCAAGGCCTAGTTGTGATTCTGTGAAATTGTTGTGACCAAATCAATGGAAAAAAAAGATTTTGGTTAAAATGAGGGAGGGGGGATTCGATCCCCTCACCTCCTGACTGCACAAGGGTGGCCTAACCAGTGGGATGAGCTGCTTCTTGTGACAGACAGGGGGCAGTGGGGTGGATAAGCTGTTGGTGCGGGACTTAACTGAAATTAAACGAAAAAGGAGCAGAAAGAGTGGGGGGGCTGGGATTCAATCTCGGGATCTCTGGGTGCGCGAGGAGAGGCAGTACCAGCTGGTCTGCTACGATCGTTTGATTGCATATGGGGAGCTATTGGTTTTGAACACAGCACATCGCTGTAACTAAAACTGCACACGATCAACATGCTGTTGCCCTTCTCTGACGGAAAAACGAACACAACCAGGCAGCGACTGCCTCCATGGCCGGCAACATCGAGGTGCAAACAGCAAGTAGAAGAGGGGGGGTGAGTAGGGGAATGGAAAGGAGATGTTACCATCGTCGCGTGGGAGTCCTCGGGGTGGCCGGAGGCGGTCGGACACGGCGCCAAGCGGAGGAGAAACTCCGGCGTGTGTGCTCGGTTTTCAGTGGAGTTACAGAGGGTGTCGCTACAGGGGAGGAAGAGGAGAAGGGGATCGGCGGCTGGAGGAGGAAGGAGAGGGGGTAGGGCGAGCAGCTAGGGTTAGGGCACGGATTGGGGTTTTGTAGGGGCATCGGGGGCAGGTGGAGCAAAGGGGGGTCCATGGAGGACAGACAGCGACAGGGGCTCCTCCGTACGAAGAAGATGAGTGCTGAGGTGGACAGGGGCCTTCGCTGGTTTGGTGGGCTGGGATGAGAGGGGAGAGAGCGGTGGAGTTTAGGTGGGCTGAGGTGGGCTGCATTTCTCCCCCCTCTGAACCGATTTTCTTTTTATTATTTTTGGTTCTCCTGTTTTTTTTGTAGCAAAAGAAAAGGGAAGAGATTGGAGGGTTTTGAGTTGCAAAAAATTTGAGAGAAATTCCTGTGAGTTTGTTGGCTCAACAACCACCACTTGGCCACTTAGGTTTTTGACAATTAAATTTATTTGCTGTTTTTGTAATGGTTTGCATTTGAATGAAATTTTGGTTAATAATTGGTTATTTAAAACAAGAATTTTAATTATGGAAAACCAATGAGTTTAATTGGAAACAAAGAGTACATTTGTTTTGGTAATTTCATAATTTGAAAAAGGGTGTTGTTTGAAGGTTTTTGATAGGAATTTGAATAACTTGTTAATTAATGAATTAATATTGAAAACAATGTTTTATCTAGGGTGACCCCTATTGATTAACATAGAACAAAGGTGATTATAAATTGTTTGGTATTTTTATAACTTTCAAATTAAGTGCTGTTGATGATTGCTTGAATTTGAAACCAAGTTGGAAAATTAATTAATGGAAATAAAAGCACCATTTTATTAGTTGATCAATGTGGAATGATATGAAGGCAAATTGGTTGTTTTTATTTGAGATTTTTATTCAAAAGGTTGTAACAGAGCAAGTATGAAAACAAAGCATTTGAAATTGTTTGAGTTTCATTGTGAAAACAATTAAGAACAGATGCAAAACAAATAGCAAACAAGGCAAACAAGGAAATAAATATGATGCCATGATGCAATACTTTAATAACAAGAAATCAAACATTCTAAATGGTAGGTTTTCATACTTGGGATGTTACAAAACGCCCCCCTTGAAGGAATCGCGCCCCGAGATTCCTACTGAGAAAAGAAAAGGTCCGGATACTTCTTGGGAAGATCCTCTTGAGCTGTGACACGTGAAACACATCGTGCACCTTGGATAGTCTGTCTGAAAGTTCAAAACGATAGGCATTCCTGGCAACTTTCCTGGAAAGATGTCAGGGAATTTGGAAACCACCGGAACATTTTCAAGTAAAGGGAGAGGTTTTGTATCGAGGGTGTATAGCTGGATAGAATTTGATTCATTTGGAGAATAGACTATCTGGAATGTGGTGATTCAGGAATGCTTCCTCGAAACAACCCCAGGTGATAGGAATGCCAGCTCTCATAGCCTGGAATCAACAACAACAACAACAACAACCTTTCTGGCCAGATAGACTTGATATTTGGGAAGTTTTGGTTAGACGCCGGTAGAAGAATTGAAGTGGAAAACAACAACAAGATTTCAACGGATGAAAAGGATGTTGAGAAGAACAGGATATCAACATCGGGGAAAACGAGAACAAAACACTCCTGAGGTACTACGGAAAAACCCATCCGGGCTTCTAAAGGATCAATATCTACTGCTTAAGGAATAGAGGATTTGCTTCCGGGGCTTACACGCCTCCGTTCTCAATCGTGAGTAGGCAACATGATAAATCATGTCACAACCACCTCCATTCCTATGGTCTAGTAGATATAACCATCCTAGAGAAACCAGGATTCGTGAAAACCTATCTTGAAAGTTTAGATGAGAAGGGAAAACAACGTTACACTTCCTTACCAGAAAAGGGAGGGTGGGTGGGGAAAGAAGAAAAAGAACAGAATTCCTACTCTCACGTTTCATTTTTCCTATATAGCTACAAAATAGTTTCTAGACTCAACTGCGACCAGTAAAAAGGGATCCTACAGGCAGACAGGCTCTGATACCATTTGTCGCACCCGGACTTCTAAAGGATACTCGCCGTTCCGTTGAACAGTAGTAGATTGGATTACGGGGCTTACCGGCTCCCGCGTCCTCTTACGAGTAGGCCAACACACGTATGTGTGACAACCAACCCCTATCTGTTCAGCGTCGACGTAAACTATCCCATAGAAATCCAGATACTTCCGTTGACGTACTTCAAAACATACACACATGGTACGTCAACAGCATTGGAACAAGTGATATCACAACAGATCTCTACGACACAAAAGATGAAAATAAGTTGCAAATAGCTCTCATTAGAGCAGAGATAGCAAATACAATCATTCAGAGGGCACATGCCCCAACATATCATCATTACATTACAGCGGAAGCATTCAACATGTCTGAGTACAGACAAGAACCAAATAGGCCTAAGAGGCCGGAAACGAAAAGACGGAGCCCATCCACGAAGTCTCGGATCCTGCCCGGGTCCGCTATCTACTCGTCAGCAGTCTCGTCATACTCCACGTCGTAGCCACCATGTAGATCTTCGGAAACGTAGGTCTGCGGAAACCACAGCCCCAAAGGGGTCAGTACATAAACGTACTGGCAAGCAAGACTCACAGTTCACCAAAGTGTAACCCGTCAACACCAAGCACAGATGCCTTGGGTTCAACGGAAGAAAAGGGATATAAAAGATGCTGCAACTGGCTGCGCTAATCAACTACAGAGAACTACAACTTCCAACTAACAGAAAGGGGATAAGATCGAGTATTGTAACCAACTGAAAGATAACTTCAAACAAACCATCCTGGATCTCTCCCCTTATCCAAAGAAGCAATCCGAGGATAACTCACACAGTTGGATTAATGATGGTTCAGATTATTGTGTCAATAAGCCTATTACTAGTCAAGTTGTTAATCATTGGGTGTAAGGTTGTTAATCATTAGGTTTAAGTTGTCCTGAGTACTTGTTAGCCAGTACTTTCACCAAGTAATCCATAACCGCGGAAAACACGGCTTCTCGAGAAGATTATCCCTGCAGGGTTGCACCAATTTGGCCGTACACGCATGAATAACCCGCCAGATGGAAAGGCCCTTCCACCAAGCGGGGCACTCAACACAACTCAACTCTTCTCCGCATCAAGCCCAAAGCACCTTGGGCGCACGGCTAATCGAGCCCAGAAGAAAATGGACCCTCATAGCACTCTAAGAACGTGTCCCCCTATATGCCGACTACGAAAGTTCCACCCTGGCCTGGGCTCGCAAAAACATGCATGCGGCAAATGGAATACACGAACTAAATGAGGCGATTTGGACGAGATGCGAATCGAATCAAATTGAGGGGGGCGCCCATACTCGCTTCCCAC
This sequence comes from Alopecurus myosuroides, assembly GCA_028641055.1. Lineage (NCBI taxonomy): Eukaryota > Viridiplantae > Streptophyta > Magnoliopsida > Poales > Poaceae > Alopecurus > Alopecurus myosuroides. Next base: position 275,715,454 of record CM054059.1, read on the forward strand.
ATGCGGTTAGTGCGCTCATCATGGATCAGTAGACAAGACCCTTTTCCTATTAGGGTCGACACTAGCAGGCCTCAAAACCACACAGGGCCTCCTGCCGGTGCCTTATCATCAAATTTATTATTTAACAATAACATTAGCAGGATTGATTGATTAAACATTGAGCCCCCAGAACATAATAGAGTAGTAACAGAAAGTAACGGGTAACAGACTCGAGCAAAACAAACCTAAGCATGCTAGTAAGACACGGGCACAAGCAATGGTTATAGGTATGGAGGTGAGGCAATATCAGGGTTAAGGGATTCATGTGATAGGTTCGTAACAGAAACAACTAATCATATGGCTAGCAACAATAGACAACGGAAAGTATCGGTAACCAATGTTGAAAGGAACACGATGGTTCATGTGAGTGATAACTTGCCTGCAAACCCAGTAGCCTGGTACTGAGCTAACTCCTTAGAAGGGGTGTCGTAAGTATCGTCGGTCTCAACGTCGTCGTGTATCCGAGAAGAAGCAAACAAACAATGCAGAAAGATAAACAATCAATATCATGGCATAATGCGCAAACATGGGATGATGCATGTCAATTTAATTGATGCATCAAAATAACTAGTTGACAAGATAACAACATGATTAAATGGACCCACATGCAATTGGATTGCATATGAAAAGCCCATGATTTATGGTTGAATTAATTGTTTTACAACTAAGCAACATGTGAAAGTGGATTAGCATGATGCATGGATGAGGAAAACAGCAAAATAACAACAACAGAACCAAATGGAAATAAGGTTTAACAAGTTTGGAATTTCATTTATTAAGTTAAGAAATTTTGGTTTCTTAGAGGTGTTACACAAGCATTTGTTGTTTTCACTACTTTTAATTGTTCAAAATAGATAGCAAAGTTCATATTTGAAAAGAAAACAAGATTTCAGTTGGAATACATGTTTCACTTGTTGAAAAAGGATTTCAAATAAATTAGTTATGAATTAAACAAGTTTAAGCAAGAATTAAATGGATTTAATTCAAACATGAACTTATTTGAATTTTTATTTGTTCAAAACATTAAGTAAGATTCATATTTGAAAAGGTTATGCTTTTATGGTTTGAAAACATATTTTATATGTCCCAAAAGAATTTGATTTGATCAAGTTAAGAATTTAACAATATTAAATGATTTAAACAAGATTTAAATCATTTAACCAATTTTAATTATTCAAAACATGAAACAAATTTTATATTTGGAAAGAGGGTTTAATTTTGCATGGAAAACATATTTCATTTGTGGAAATTGGATTTAAAATGAGCAAGTTATTATTTTGGCAATTTTAAATGCAATAAACAAGAAACAGTTGTTTTCAGCAATTTAAATTATTCAAAACAGCAAACAAAATTTATATTTGGAAAGTACATGAAAAGTTGATTGGAAAACATGTTTGGTTTGTGAAATTTGGAATTTTTATGCCCAAGTTATGATTTTTGCAAGTTTAAGTGAATTTGGCAAGTTTTCAAATATTGCACCAATTTAAAATATTCAAAACAGTAAACAAATTTTATATTTGGAAAGAACATTTAATTTGGGAAAGAAAACATATTTAAAAAGTTAAATTTGGAGTTACAATGATTTTCTTATGCAATTTACAAGATATAGTGCAAATCTGCCATTTTTAATCCATTAGGGACTTAGGAAAAATATTTCAGGGGTCTAGAATTAATTTTCAAGGCCTAGTTGTGATTCTGTGAAATTGCTGTGACCAAATCAATGGAAAAAAAGATTTTGGTTAAAATGAGGGAGGGGGGATTCGATCCCCTCACCTCCTGACTGCACAAGGGTGGCCTAACCAGTGGGATGAGCTGCTTCTTGTGACAGACAGGGGGCAGTGGGGTGGATAAGCTGTTGGTGCGGGACTTAACTGAAATTAAACGAAAAAGGAGCAGAAAGAGTGGGGGGCCTGGGATTCAATCTCGGGATCTCTGGGTGCGCGAGGAGAGGCAGTACCAGCTGGTCTGCTGCGATCGTTTGATTGCATATGGGGAGCTATTGGTTTTGAACACAGCACATCGCTGTAACTAAAACTGCACACGATCAACATGCTGTTGCCCTTCTCTGACGGAAAAACGAACACAACCAGGCAGCGACTGCCTCCATGGCCGGCAACATCGAGGTGCAAACAGCAAGTAGAAGAGGGGGTGAGTAGGGGAATGGAAAGGAGATGTTACCATCGTCGCGTGGGAGTCCTCGGGGTGGCCGGAGGCGGTCGGACACGGCGCCAAGCGGAGGAGAAACTCCGGCGTGTGTGCTCGGTTTTCAGTGGAGTTACAGAGGGTGTCGCTACAGGGGAGGAAGAGGAGAAGGGGATCGGCGGCTGGAGGAGGAAGGAGAGGGGGTAGGGCGAGCAGCTAGGGTTAGGGCACGGATTGGGGTTTTGTAGGGGCATCGGGGGCAGGTGGAGCAAAGGGGGGGTCCATGGAGGACAGACAGCGACAGGGGCTCCTCCGTACGAAGAAGATGAGTGCTGAGGTGGACAGGGGCCTTCGCTGGTTTGGTGGGCTGGGATGAGAGGGGAGAGAGCGGTGGAGTTTAGGTGGGCTGAGGTGGGCTGCATTTCTCCCCCCTCTGAACCGATTTTCTTTTTATTATTTTTGGTTCTCCTGTTTTTTTTTTGTAGCAAAAGAAAAGGGAAGAGATTGGAGGGTTTTGAGTTGCAAAAAATTTGAGAGAAATTCCTGTGAGTTTGTTGGCTCAACAACCACCACTTGGCCACTTAGGTTTTTGAGAATTAAATTTATTTGCTGTTTTTGTAATGGTTTGCATTTGAATGAAATTTTGGTTAATAATTGGTTATTTAAAACAAGAATTTTAATTATGGAAAACCAATGAGTTTAATTGGAAACAAAGAGTACATTTGTTTTGGTAATTTCATAATTTGAAAAAGGGTGTTGTTTGAAGGTTTTTGATAGGAATTTGAATAACTTGTTAATTAATGAATTAATATTGAAAACAATGTTTTATCTAGGGTGACCCCTATTGATTAACATAGAACAAAGGTGATTATAAATTGTTTGGTATTTTTATAACTTTCAAATTAAGTGATGTTGATGATTGCTTGAATTTGAAACCAAGTTGGAAAATTAATTAATGGAAATAAAAGCACCATTTTATTAGTTGATCAATGTGGAATGATATGAAGGCAAATTGGTTGTTTTTATTTGAGATTTTTATTCAAAAGGTTGTAACAGAGCAAGTATGAAAACAAAGCATTTGAAATTGTTTGAGTTTCATTGTGAAAACAATTAAGAACAGATGCAAAACAAATAGCAAACAAGGCAAACAAGGAAATAAATATGATGCCATGATGCAATACTTTAATAACAAGAAATCAAACATTCTAAATGGTAGGTTTTCATACTTGGGATGTTACACCTCATCATTTTCCCGTAGGTAACGGAGTCGTTTGCGGGAGCTAAGCAACTTCTCGGGCCTAGAGCTTGAGCCATCTGCGAGGAAAGCAGAAAATATGCAAAGAAAACCAAACAAGAATCAAAAACGGGGGCTCACGACTTGAGGAAATGGAGAAAGTAGATCTCTGTTCGAGATTCAGTACAAGCCGGAAATTCCGGTTGTGGGTGCGGAAATTCCGGAGGGCGGAAATTCGGGACTCAGGGAAATTTCCGGGGGGCGGAAATTCCGGTCCTGGGGCGGAAATTTCCGGCATTCGGAATTTTCGAATCCAGATCTGAATCTGGGCCTGTAACGAATCTAGAACGATGGATTGGAGTACAGAGATAAAAACTAGAGTATATGTGATAGTTGTGTGAAGATATGACTGTACAATACCATGAAGAACACTAGACATGAGATCGAATCATCTAATCAACCATAGATTACGGAGAAAACGGAACACATACCGGGATCCATGAGATAGGAACGGATGTGCGGTCTCTTGATCCGCAAAAGGTGATTAGAGGACGAGGAGGGGAGGCAAAGGGGCCTCCCGGAGGTCTCGGAGGCGGCGGCGGCGTCTGGAGGCGGAGTGGAGGCGAAGGGAGGGGAGCAACCTGGAACTGCTCCCTCCCGTCGCCCTTATATAGCCCCAGACTAACCTCACTGGAAATTTCCGGCATTAAGGCTGGAATATTCCGGGGTCCGGAAATTTGGACCGGAATATTCCGCCCAAATATCCGGTGTGCCTTCTACGAGCGGGCACGCTGGATATTTGGGGGATTATTAGAGTCAGACTCGAACCCTGGAAATTTCCGGGGCTTAAGGCACGGAATATTCCGGGCCCCCGGAAATTTCCGCTCAAATTTCCGGTGTGCCATCCGTGAGCGGGCACATCGGAAATGGGCGAAATTTCTGGGACAAATGTCTGAGGGCCGGAATATTCCGGGCCCTATGCCGGAATTTCCGGTGTTCCCACACCATCCGAGTTTTTGTGGAAGATGGAACAAATCGTGAGCCTCCAAAAATGAGAAACACAAAAAAACGCACGAACACGAGGAAAACATCAAAACCAAAACAAGACAAATACAAATAACAAAGGGAAAATGTTGGTGGCTGAAGCCACCATGTTTGAGTGATACCAAGAAGTCGCGAAGATGTATCTTGGACTTAAAAGTATCACTCACGTTTTAAGCACAATAAGTCACAAATTGACTAGATATGCATGACGCTTTGGTTGTTTTGCGCATGATAGGTGGAGTGTTAGTTCATTGGTTGAACCACGCTCCCCCTATGTCCATGCCTACATCTAAACTAGATAGCACATATAGTGAAGGTACTTATGCAAGGGTTTAAGAGAAGTTGGACGCATCGATCACATTTAGTTCATTCCTCAAACCCCGAAATCTTGGTTCATCAAGGTCCTTCATGAAGATATCCGCGAGTTGATCCTTGGTTGCCACATAGGAGAGATCAATATCACCCTTCTCAACATGATCCCGAATAAAGTGATGTCGTATCTCAATGTGCTTCATCTTGGAGTGAAGAACGGGATTGTAGGCGATCTTGATGGCACTCTCATTGTCGCACAAGAGAGGAACTTTGTCGAAGACGATGCCATAATCTCTCAATGTTTGCGGCATCCAAAGTAATTGAGCACAACAACTCGCCGCGGAGATGTATTCGGCCTCGGTGGTAGAGAGAGCAATGCAGTTTTGCTTCTTAGATGACCAACACACCAATGAGCGCCCAAGGAATTGACATCCTCCGGATGTGGATTTCCTATCCGTCTTCTCTCCCGCATAGTCCGCATCCGAGTACCCAATGAGCTAAAAGCTTGAACCCTTGGGATACCAAAGACCGAAGTTTGGGGTATGAACTAAATATCAAAAGATGTGCTTAACCGCTTCAAAATGACTTTGTCTCGGAGAGGCTTGAAACCTTGCACATTTACCTACGCTATACATAATATCGGGTCTAGATGCACAAAGGTAGAGCAAAGAGCCAAACATGTAGGGGTATACCTTTTGATCTACCTCTTTACCATTCGGGTCGGGTTTCAAGTCAATGGTCATGGACATGGGGGTCTTCATAGGTTTGGCTTCATGCATGTTGAATCTCTTGAGCGTGGCTTGAGTATACTTGGCTTGCTTGATGAAAGTACCTTCGGGATATTGCTTGGTCTCACAGCCAAGAAAATACTCCAATTCTCCCATCATAGACATCTCGAACTTGTCCGTCATAAGCTTGCAAAACTCATCATTGAATGCGACGTTAGTAGAACCAAAGATGATATCATCCACATAGAGTTGGCATATGAACAAGTCACCTCCAACCTTTTTGGTGAAAAGGGTGGGATCGATTAAACCAACATTGAACCCACAATCAACCAAAAACTCTTTAAGGTGCTCATACCACGCACGTGGAGCTTGTTTAAGTCCATAGAGCGCCTTATCAAGTTTGTAGACATGATCGGGGTGGTTGGGATCCTCGAAACCCGGAGGTTTCTTGACATAAACCAACTCGTGGATGGGACCATTCAAAAATGCACTTTTCACATCCATTTGTTGCAACTTAAAGTTATGATGAGAAGCATATGCAAGTAAGATGCGAATGGATTCAATACGAGCAACGAGAGCGAATGTTTCACCAAAGTCGACACCTTCGACTTGAGAAAAGCCTTGAGCTACCAATCTAGCTTTGTTGCGGATGACGATGTCGTCCTTGTCTTGTTTGTTCTTGAAGATCCACTTAGTGCCGATGACGTTCTTGCAATCTTTGGGTCTTGGCACCAACTTCCACACTTTGTTGCGCTCGAAGTTGTTGAGTTCATCGTGCATTGCTTCAAGCCAATCTTGATCTTCAAGTGCTTCATAGACCTTCTTTGGCTCAATGTGAGAGACGAATGCATGAGCTTTGCTAAAGTCCGCTAGTTGCCTCCTTGTGACGACCCTTCCACGAACTTGCCCAAGAATCATGTCCTCCGTGTGACCGGCACGAGCAAGATTATCTAGCCTTCTCTTTGCCCTACGAGCTAGCATCTCCTCCAAAGTTTCCTTGGATAGAACTTGATCATCACCTTCATCATCGGAGACATGTCCACCTTGATCTTGATCATTGACGGGAGGTGGATCCCTTAAGTGTCTAATTGTATCATCATCATGTGTATCTTGTTCTTCATTATGAGCTTGGCCTTCATCATGAGCTTGGCCTTGATTGTTTGCTTGGCCTTGATTGATCGAGTGATCTTAATCATTAGCTTGGCCTCGAGGTTAAGCATGAGGGTTTGGTGCATCTTGTTGATCTTAATCATTAGATTGATCGATTGATCGAGTTATCAATGGATGTAGTCAATGGCTCCACTTGAGTGGAGCATAGTCCTTCTCCCTCCGTAATCCGGTGTCCCTCAATGGGGATTATTTCACCAATCCCCATTCTTCTTATGACGATGGGAGGAATTGCATCTCCTACAAAACCATGATCTATACGGCCCCCTTGGGACCCATTATCCTCATCAAACACCACGTCTATAGCTTCTTCAACTTGTCCGGTGGACTTGTTGTAGACTCTATAGGCGTGAGCGTTTGTGGCATAACCAACAAAGATACCCTCATAGGATTTAGTCTCGAACTTTGACAAGCGTTTACCTCTCTTGCGAATGAAGCACTTGCAACCAAAGACCTTGAAGTATGAAACATCCGGCTTCTTGCCCGTGAGAATCTCATACGGGGTCTTGTTCAAGATCTTGCGGAGATATAATCGGTTGCTAGCGTGGCAAGCGGTGGAGACGGCCTCGGCCCAAAAATTATAAGGAGAAGAGAACTCCGCAATCATGGTTCGAGCCGCATCCATAATAGTCCGATTCTTTCTCTCCGCCACACCATTTTATTGAGGGGTGTAGGGAGTAGAGTATTCATGAGCAATTCCTTCCTCACTAAGAAAACCCTCCACGGTGTAGTTCTTGAACTCGGAGCCGTTATCACTTCGGATAGCCATGATACTCGTATTATGTTGGCGTTCCACCAAAGTGATGAACTCGATGACCCGCTTTTGAGTCTCACTCTTCCTCTTGAAGAAGTACACCCAACAATATCGTGAATAGTCATCCACAATCACCAAACAATACTTTTTGCCCCCAAGACTATCATATGATAGGGGACCAAAGAGGTCCAAGTGAATGAGCTCGAGGATCCTTGAGGTGGTGATGTTCGTCTTGGTGGGGTGTGCTTCTCCATGTTGCTTTCCTAGAACGCAAGAGCTACACACACGATCTTTGGCAAACTTAGCATTTATTAGTCCTAGAACGTGATTCCCACTTTGAAGGTCATGCAACGTCCTCATATTGGTGTGGGCTAACCGGCGATGCCATAGCCAACCCACATCAACTTTAGCCATTAGGCATGTCGCGGCACACGTGTCTCCTTTAGAGAAGTCCACTACATACATGCCGTTCTCGACATGCCCAACAAAGGCTACTTTAAGAATCGTCTCCCAAGTGACAATCACATTCTCCTTATTAAAGAAAGAGGTAAAACCACTCTTAGCAAGTTGAGAACCGAGATGAGATTATAGCCTAGGGACTCAACAAGAAGATCGTTCTCAATTGACAAGTCATTTGAGATTGCTACCTTGCCTCGTCCCAATACCTATAGTTCAAAGTTATCACCAATAGTGACGCAATTGAGATGAGGTAATGGAGGTTGAAGATCACTCATTGCGTCATTGCTTCCGGTCATATGTTGGGATGCACCACTATCCACCGTCGATTTGCTTGAACCGGAAGCACTTCCCTACAATAGATTAGTTTCTTGATTTAGGTACCCATTTTTGAATGGGTCCTCTCATGTTAGCGACAAGGGTCTTAGGAACCCAAATACTCCAATGATAATCATCACCATAAGAATTACCAACATATTTAGCATATACATGACCATCTCTAGATTTTATAAGAACATAAGATGGATTGTATTTCCCGGCAAAGTTATTGTGAGTGGTGCTCCCCCTAGAGGTCTCACCACCCAAAAAGGTGTTGGTCTCCTTCCCTTTTGTCACCTCTCCCTCTTTCACAAATCTTAATTCTTGTGAGGGAGAGGTAACTTTCTTCTTGTTCTTCTTCTTGTACTTCTTCTTTGACTTGGCTACATAGCCAAGTCCCTCCTTTCCATTGTTGACTCGTTGAGAAGCAATCTCATGGGGATTCTTCTCACTTCCTACAAGATTAGTCGCACTACAAGCATAGCTAGGCAAGACATTTAAGCTAGGAGATGAAGTGGACACAACTTGCTTGTTAGATAGTTGAGCTAGAAGATTGTCACGAGATTTGGTCAACTTGTCATGATTTCCTTAAGAGACATGAACTCCTTTTCGAGTTTTTCATGACGAGTGACAAGTTCCTCGTGAGCGATTCCTAGCTTCAACTCTTCATGTTCTAGAGTTTTAATGATAGCAAGAGATTGAGCATTTTCCTTCCTAAGCTTAGAGACACTTATGGCAAAGTTCTCTTCAAGACAAGATAACTTTTCCTCAAGAGAGGCACGAATGGAACGCTCATTTTCAAGCGCTTTTTCAAGCTCTTGTTCATTGCAATTGTGGCCCCCATGGCTTTCCAAAGTCATGATGATCTCCTCCTTTTCATCTACAAGTGAGTTAGCCTCATCAAGTTGCCTCAAAAGGGCATTCACCTTTTCCTTAGTCTCACCTTTAAGGCTTGATAGCCATGTGCCTAACTCATTGGACTCACAATCCTCCTCGCAAACATTTTCAACACAATCCAATTGCGAAGGAGGGTTAGTGATAATGGTCTTGGAGTTAGGAGAGCATATCAAAGTGGCTTTTGCCATAATACATGTAGGTCGGGTTGCCACATTCTCATTGGGGGATTCGAATAGAGAGATCGAAGGAGATGATGCGGTGGCCATGGCGATGTGAGCAACTCCACCTACTTCATCTTCTCCTTCATCTCCGGAGATGTAAGTCTCAAGCACTGCCCCTTCTTGAACATAGAGGGCCCTTGGCACCCTCCTAGCTAAGTTCTTGTTTTGAGGAGGCTTGTCCTTGTTTTTGCGAACAAGCTTGCCTTCGTTTTCTTCTCTTGGCTCAAAGGGGCACTCCTTGACGAAATGGTTTGCGCTACCACAATTGTAGCATGTCCTTGGTCGCTCCCCCTTCTTCTTGTAGTTCTTGTTTCGTGGAGGCCTTGGAGATCCGGCCTTGTGAGCTTCCCATCTCTTCCAATATCCATGCATCGCAAGAGCAATGCACTTGTGAGCTCCAGTGTAAGTGTCCTCATAGTCTTCCTCCTCATCATCATCTTCTTCACTCTCATCAATTCAAGCCATAGCCTTTGACTTCAAAGCGAGATTGGGTGATCTTCCTATTCCGCGAGAGCGAGCAAGAGCATCGTCCACACTCTTGTGTGAGAGAGAGATAGCTATGAACTCACTTAGAACACCAATTGAGTTGAGGGTATTGTAATCCGCTCTTGTCCGGATGCTTGTGGAGAGATTCTTCTCAAAGGGGGTAATGGCTTTGACAAATTTCCTCTTGATCCACTCATCGGAGATTTCTTCTTTTCCAAAGTCCCTCAATTGGTTGGCAAGGGAGACAACTCTTCTATATAGCTCTTCGGGGTCTCATCCTCATGCATGACGAAGTTTTCGGAGTTGTCAATGGCCACGTCATACCTTGAAGATTGGATGCTTGCATTTCCTTGGAACAAGGTGTCAAGTTTGTCCCAAGCTTCCTTGGTGGTCTTGCAACTATGTATGTGAGTGAAGTACTCACTTGGGAGAACCTTTTGAATGATGACAAGTGCGGTCTTGTTGAGTTGAGATTCCACGTCCTCCCTTGGAGTCAAATTGCTTGGGTCATGAGGATGAAATCCATGAATCACGCTTCTCCATAATGCGGTACACGATCCTGAAATGTGAGATTCCATCTCGAACTTCCAAGAGGAGAATTCGTTAGTGTTAAGGATGGGTGGAATTCCAACATTAAGGATGTGTGGCATGGAAACGATTGGGTGGATAGAATCATAGTTTTGTGGTGGTGGAACTTTCGAATTCGAACCCGAACCATTAGCCGTATGAGACTTGGAACCACCGTCCCTCTCCTTAGCTTTGGCTTTAGCCTTTTGTGCGGCTTTAGCCTTAGCTTTGGCAATGTTCTCTTCGAGTTCGGAGGTGTCCGGAGTTGTTTCCTCATCCGAACTATCCTCGTCGGAGACGTGAGGAGAGTGTGACGGTTCCTTAGGTTTACCCATCATGATCTCCAACATCTTTTTCATGGAGGAAACCTCCGAGCCCACACTAGAGCTAACCTTGGACAACTTAGTTTGTATGGTACAAACCGTTGTCTCAAGGTTGGCTATAGTGTTAGCCATTTTGGCGAGTTCCTCCTTAGAAGATTCGGGATTGCAAGATGGTCAACTAGAGGGGGGGTGAATAGGTGACCTACAAATTTTAATTCTTTTTCACTTTTAATGGTGTATTAGGGAAAGTAAAAGCTTGGTTATCTAAATGTGCAACTAAGTGAACACCCTAAGTGACGAGTAACAAGTAGCAACGGAAATATGGCAAAGGCACAAGATAACCACAAGTAAAAAACACGGAGACAAGGATATGTTTCCCGTAGTTCCTTCTTGAAAGAAGTACGTCTACGTTGGAGAGGTGGGGAGCCACCTAGGCGCTCCTCAGTAGCACGGATGTGCACACCTTATTCTCCGTGAGCTTCTCCGGTGAGGGACATTCTCGGTTCCACTATGAGGTCGACTTGAAGGTGTTTACAGGGGGTTGAGGCTACTCCACAAGTGAGATGGAGGCTCTCAACAATCGAAGCTTCTTGCTACAAGGTGGAAGCTAAAAGCACTAGGGTTTCCCTTGGATGACAAGGAAACCAAGAGATTACAAGATCCCAAGAGTTGTGGTGTGGGAACACACGTTTTGGCTTGGTGGAAAGATAGATCTAGGCCTCCTCCATGAGATCCTTGAAGGGCATCAAGTTTGGTTGGAGGAGGAGGGAGATCGGGGCGTTTTGAGCTCTACAACAATGGAGGAGAGAGAGGAATGGACGAGCTACCTATATAGAGGAAGAAGACAGCTATTTATAGGCTCCTCCGATTTCTGACCGTTGCAGTCCTGCAGGGCCGGAATATTCCGGTGTAAGCACCGGAAATTTCCGGTCTGCCTGGGCCGGAATTTTGAATAGTCCGGGGGGCGGATTTTTTAAATATCGGGGGGCGGAAATTTCCGCCCCAATCCTCCGCCCCCATCTCTGCGCGCAGGCACCAGCTCGTTGACGAAAATTGCTAAGGACCAGGGGCCGGATATTTGCACCGGAAATTTCCGGGGCAAATTTCCGCCCCAGCTTCTATGCGCGGGCATCAGCCAATGGTGAAAATTCTAAGGACCAAAGGCCGGAATATTGGAATATCCGGGGGGCGGATAATTGAAATATCCGGGCCCGGAAATTTCCGGACAGAATTTCCGCCCCCATCTCTGTGTGCGGGCAACTTGGAATGTTCCATTTTCTGCTAAGTCCCAGAGGGCCGGATTTTTGTACCGGAAATTTCCGGGGCAAATTTCCGCCCTGGCTTCTGTGCGCGGGCAGGGAAAACACTTAGTCGTTTTGAAGATTCCAGGAAGGGGCCGGAATATTCCGGTGCTGGGGCCGGATATTCCGCCCCATAAGAACCGGAATTTTCGGTCTGCATATTGAAAAATCCGGTGGCAGTAATTCCAGAATGTAGATCTTCTCTTTGATCTTCCGACAAGAGTATAACAATAAGCATCTGAGATAATGGCTGCACAGTCTAAACAATATTGTTAGATGGGTGATACCCGTGTTATCATCATCACCAAAATCATTAGAGGGATCATGAGCTTTCACTTGGGCATCCCCAAGCTTAGACGCTTGAGTCTTCTTGGAATTTTCTTGGATGTACCACCGGGGCATCCCCAAACTTAAGCTCTTCACTATTGTTGATCGCGCCATATCATCCTCTTCTCTCAACCCTTGAAAACTTCCTTCACACCAAATTTCTCACAATCTTCATTAGCAACGTTAGTGCAATCGAAATAATAAATTCACATGGTTCAGTTTCAACACATGCCTAACACTCAAAAACACATTAGCTACCGTCACAACTTATTTTAAAACTCTTTTTCTCAAAAGAACGCCAAAATAAAGAGATTAAGATGCAAATGCAATTATTGGCAGAAATCTGCCAAAACAGGACAGCAGGTCAAGATGATTTTTTTTCAAAAATCCTATTGCTGAAATCAAAAGGTGGTCAACTAAGAAAATTTGCGTATACAGCCCACGATTACGCACAACAAATCTCAGGTCATTTTGATTTTTTTGTGATTTTCTACGAATTTAATGGTGTACAGCAGAAATCTGTTTCCTACGCAGAAATCCGAAATATAGTCTCAACTTTCCACTAGAGGCTTTACTTGGCTCAAAAAACACAAAAGAAAAGATACAGAGCGGTTTCTAAGGAAATAGACAACACCCAGGTGTAAAGCACACAAAATAAAACAAAGGGAAACTGGTTGAAAACAGAGAAATAAAACGGGTTGTCTCCCGGTAGCGCTTTTCTTTAACGCCTTTCAGGTAGGCATAGAAAGCAACTCAGCTATTTTCAAGTGAAGAAGCATCAATGCCATAACTTTCTCTAATAATTGAGTCAAAAGGTAGCTTCATCCTCTTTCTAGAAAAGTGTTCCATACCTTTCTTGAGAGGAAATTGATACTTAATACTCCCCTCTTTCATATCAATAACAGCACCAACAGTTCTAAGAAAAGGTCTTCGCAAAACAATAGGACAAGAAGAATTGCATTCAATGTTCATAACAACAAAATAAACCGGGAAAAGGTTATTTAAGAACATCATAAAGTCTACCAAGAGGTTTCTTCTTAGCATTATCAGCAAGATGAACATCCAAATAACAGTGTTCCAACGGTGGTAGATCAAGCATATCTGTCACATCCCAATTTTGGAATACCTGTTAACACAGTTGTTTTGCTAATTGCTTGACAATTAAACTTTGATTGTGACAATTAAACTTTGATTGTATTTGTTTGAGTGCAACTAAACAAACTAAGTATATAAACTTACATGGCTAAGAAATGGAAAGCAAACTTAAAAAGATAGCAAAGCAGTAAACTAAAAATATTCAACATATTGTTCCAATGACTTTGACAATATTTTCTAAAGTAAATATTGATCAAAGAGTGTTCCAAAAACATCTTAGGAATCTCAGACTTGTTGAATATAATTCCAAGACCTAAATTAATGAAGAGGAAACACTTAATAAAATTTCCATAAAGAAATATCAGAAAAAGGAGGCATTCTTAAATGCTTCACCAAAATATTATCAAATGTTTTTCCAACCTTGCAAACTTAAAAACAAAAGTATTGGAGAGCATTGACTTGCTATCTCTAGTCATATAATTATTTTGGCAAAACATTATTAAAGAAAAGCCAAGTGCCTTATTAAATAGAAATTCCAATATTTCCAGAAACAGAAAACTAAAACAAGTTACTATTGGAAACTTTAATCAAATGATCTGAAATTCATACCATTGCTTCCTTATATCAAATAAGGAACACACCCAAGAGGAGACCAAAATTTGAATCCATTAAAGCCCTGAAAACATGAATTTCCTCCACAGCAACATTTGGGATTTTGAACAAGTTTGTTCTACAAACTTTTTCCAAATTCCATGAAATAAATACCACATGCTCTATATCATAAATGAGGATGAAAACCAAAAGGGCACAAGTTTTTGAATAATTTAAATTGCCAAAAACCCCTGTTTTCTTGACAGCACCTTTTTGAAATTTGAACAAGTTTGTTCTATGAAGTAACTCTAAATGACTTGAATTTTCTACCACATAAGGAACACATCAAATAAGGAATGTGTGCCAAAAATTATCATTTTTGGAAGCTCCTAAGTAGGTTAATAAATTCAATGTCCATTTATGTCAGAATTCAAATTTGAACAACTTTGAATTATGAAGTTTATCTAATTGAGCCAATTTTCACATATGTTGTGCATATCATCAAATAAGAATTTTGGGCAAAAGGGTTTCAATTTTTGACTTTGTTTGGTTAGGGAAAATAGCATTTTTCAGTGAAGGAAGGGACCTGTTTGTAAAATCGCAGGGACCTAAATTTAATCCGAGTCATCTCCTACCTCTAGCCATGCTGTAGCAAACAGAAGACCTACACCATTGCTTCGATTCGAAGCTAACTTGAGGGATAAGAGGCCCCCCCATGTGCCCTTGTCTCCCCCATGCTCCCTCACTCTTCCCCCCCCCACTTGAGCTCTCTCTCACTGTAAAAGAAACCCAATCGGAACCCTAGCCCGAAAAAGCTCTCAATCGATTCGGCCACAGAGGACCTCGCCACCGGTCGCCGTGGTTCCCATAGCCTCCGCCTAGTCTTGCTGAGCGCCCCTGCGAGAGGAATCGAGGCGGGATGGCGCCAGGAGCCCGCGCCGTGCATTTTCGTCTTCGGGGCCGGCGAGCTCCGGCGAGCTATTCACGCCGCCACGAGCTTCCTCCTCCCTATCCGAGCCGTCCCACACGTTCATGGTGAGCAGGGGATTCCCCCCGAGCATTTTCCCCTCTCCCTCCCCCTCTCTAACGCGGACGCGCCGTGGTGGCCGTCCGGCCGCCGCCGCACGCCGTCGCCGCCGCTTTACGGCCACTTCCCTGGAAACGAAACCACGCCTATTTGCTCCCCCTCGTCGTAAGCAATGCGTGGATGCCCTCGAATCGCGAAATGATTTCCGATTGCGCCCGTACGACCTCGCCGGAGAACCTCCCGCCGGCGGGTGACCTCACGATGACGCGGCGCTCGCGTCATCCCCTTGACCGCGCGCTCTGCGGGTCAAACTGGCCCGTGGGCCTGGCGCTTGCCCGCGTGGCTGCCGCGTGGCGGCTGGCCCGCGCGTCAGCGGCTCGGGCTAGATCCCGCCGCGGTGCTACTAGATCTAGCCGGCCCAGTTTGAGATCTGGCCCAACAAATGTTCTTTTCCATTTAATTTTTGACAGAAAGTTGTATGCTTGCTTTTGGCTCTAAAAGGCAACCAAAAAAATGAATTTGGCCAAACCAAAATTCACAGTGCTAGATAAACTAAATCTAAACCACCTCAACTTTGTAGATCTACTTTTGGATGAATAGATTTGAAATGAAAAATGATTTGGCAACAGGTACCAGAAACACCAAAATGAGCACCATTTTTATTTTACAACTCTAAATGAAGTGAGGCCAATTGCATTGGAAAGCCCTTGAAATTTCCTAACTGAAGAAGTTAACCTTGCTTCCAAATTCATTGTATTTTTGAAATGACATGCAATTTGGTAAAACACCAGTGAGCACTTTGGTGATTTTTATAAATTAATTAAAGATGAATTTTGATGCAAAACAAATTGGATGGTCTTGTATATGTTTAGGACTATCTAAACCTAGAAGGGTTTAATTTTTAGAGCATCCTATCAAATTTGGTGGACAGATCTTTGTTTTGCTTGTCTCTGCCATTTTGGCCTTTTAAGTAATTAATTTGTGTTATGATATTTTTGTGTTGCAATATTATTTTCTAGCATGTATAAGTTGTGTGAACTTGTTTTATAAGTGTTACTTAACTATTTTAGCATGTTAGATTGTGTGGATTTGAGTTGAGAATAAATAGGATTTATATTTATATCATATGTTTATTCTCTAGTTTAATACTTGCATATAAATTTGGGTGATAAAATTTTGTGCAAACACTTGGATTTGTTGATTGGATCCAGTACCATATTGGTACTGATTTTGTGTTAGTATCACCTCTGCTATCTTGCATTTGAATTGGTATAAAAGCATGAGTAGCTTAATCATTACTATGAGAATGTTTTGGAAAAATTCCCTCATGTGTGGAATTTTTGGCATTAATATTTGTGGTTGCATAGCCACATATTTTTGTGTTATCTCAATAGGACCAGTAGCATTTTGAGTATGTTATTATGAGTACTTGACCCCTAGAGTTTTCACTTGTGTGAAAACAATAGCATGAGTAGCATTACATTGCTTATTTTTGCATCCTAGTATTTTCTACTAGTATGGTTAATGCACTAGATGCTAGGTTAGTATTTTGCTAATTTTTGTCAAGTATGACCAGAGGCATTGTGGCCTCTTAATGCTTTGATATGCTAGTGGAACACCCACTGGTTTCATTGCATTTTTGGTGGAAACCTTATTTCCCCAAACTAGATGCATTTCTCTTATGTAGTTTCATAACTAATGAGTGCCTAGTATTTTTGCTTTGGGAATTTTTGTGCTAAACAAAAATGGGTATGCTTCTGTTTGTAAGTGGTTGTAATCATGTGTGGCTTGCTAGGAAAAATACATTCCTGGAGTGTTGTTTGATTCCTCTAGTAATGCCCTTTTTATTACTACTAGTATGTAGGAGTTGCCCTGCAAATTGATGCCTTGTTTTATCAAATGGGATACTTTTGTTATAGCAAGTGTAGGTGTTTTTCACTACTGTTTTTATGACATGGACCCTCTGGTTGTATTTCAATTACTTGATTGAAATGCATCCATTGATTCTTCATGTTTGAGTAGTACTAGATTCCCTAGCATTTTTGTGTTGAATTATTTTTCCTGCCAACTGGTGTTTGGTAGATAATTGTGTATCCTTGCATGAGGACATGTTTTCATTCCCATTATGATAACATGGTTCCTTGTTTGCATGTTAGTACTTTACATATTATGCATGCTTGCATAGCAACCTTTTAGTAGAAGCATGTCTATAGGATTCCTCCTTTTTAGTCATTGTTTCTATTGTTCTCACTATGAGAAATTGTGTGTTTTGTGATGAGTCTATTACCTTGTTACACTTGTGTAGGCTCACTGATTTGTAAAAGTAACTTTTGCAAATCATGTGCCTTATTTATTCTTGATGTGAATTTAGACTTAGTAGATTAGCTACCTTGTTCTTTTTGTGGTGTGGTTGATAGACCTCTTTTGCCATGATTATTTTTGTGCATGTTTTATATACTTTTAGTAGGCTCACCCTTGTGAACCTAAGTGTATTTTGGGCTTATTAATATCTTGGTATGAGAGTGGCACACCCACTGAATCCATGATATTAAGGTTGTGAGATGTGTTCCTCCAACCTTGAGCTGTCTTGTTAAATGGCATTTCTGCCAAATAGTTTTGTTTGATTGTTTGCCTAAGTTAATAATTGTGTGATAGGTTATTATTAGCTTTCTTTGCTGTATGTATTGTTACATATGGTTGCTTGCCTTGATTGGTTCTTATGTGTGTCCTTTATTCCTTTTACGGCGTTAGAAAACGAAGAGGAAGGAAGTGTCGGGAAGCTCTGTTTCAAGTTCCAGTCGCTCCAAAACCAGGGACACAAGAGATACCAGGCAAGCCATCCTGATTGCTTGCTGATACAATACTTATCATTATCTATCATGCATGTTTTACCTCTGAAGTTTTACAAAAACTTGATTATCAAAACTATTTTTGATGTGGAATTTACTACTATACTATATATAGGTTACTATCATGCCAGTAGTTAAACTTGGTAATACCAAGCCCATAAGCCACCCTATGGTATTTATTACCATCAAATATACTAGTCCCTAAGTGGACACCCTAAAATTGTGATTCTACAAAACAAAGGCTTTACGGAAAACCCGGAGAAAAGGCGGATCCTTGTTCTCCGGAGGAATGTGGAAGTGGTCATTTTTGGAGAAAGTGGTGTTTTCAAAAATGACACATAACCTAGTCTTCGCTGGACAACCTTTATCGTACTGCCACTTTACCCCAATATGGGTAGGGGCTTGATTAAAAACTTGTTATGGTTAGTATGTGAGCTATCTCAAGTGCTATAGAGGATTGGATCCTCCGAACCGAAGTGTCGCTAGGAGTGAGCAGACGGGACATCTAAAGTGGGGGATTAATTTTCCCTCCGGATGCAGCAGTTGGGCCTCCTGTCTGGGCGGTGTGCGACACGGCTTGCCGGGGAGGGGGAAACCCAATTGAAGAGATAGACATGTTCTAGCTTGTACATAGTGGATATTCAAGATCAGTTATCTGATGTTCTCATAGGTTGGGAACAGTCCATGGGTGTTTCATGGCGGATTCTGGATCTGGTGGAAATGTGTACACCTCTGCAGAGTAAAACTATTTCGAGATAGCCGCGTCCTCGGATATGGACGGTTGAATGGCCATGTAGCTAGCATTGTGTCAATGTTTTCAAAAAGGAAGTTTTTGAAAAGGAACTTATGGAAAGGAAATGTGAACTTGTGAAGTTCGGAAAGGAAAGGAAAACTTATACCGTGGAGGTATCGTCGATGATGAAAAGCCAGATGATGTTATACAAAACAAAATGTTTTGCAAACAAAACCTTTTCTACTCTAAGCAAGAATTCTGGAAACTGATTCCAAGAAGTTTTGCAAAGAGAAAATATTCTTTAACAAAGTTTTACAAAAACTCTTGTACAGGTGATATCTACAAGAGAAATAAAACTATATATTATTTTTCTTCTGAAGTATCTTCTTCAACGAGGATACAGATAAACCTGACTGCAACTGTGGTGTCATCATATATGAACACCATTGATAGTGAACCATATTTATAGCCTACCTATTCCACCATATAAGCATATTTGCATGTTGGTAAGTGACATGATGGATGTCTTGCTGAGTACATTCAAATGTACTCATTATGGTTTCGCCCCTGGTATCTACTTATCAGATTTGGAGAAGGAGCCTCCGAAGGATATCTATGAAGAGAAGTACGGAGTTGACGGCTTTGCGAACTAGGATCGTCTCCGGGTCAGCAGCCTGTAGGTTAAGGCGTGACTTGGGCTCAACTACGTTGTGTTTTATTTGTCTTCCGCTGTGTTTGATAAGTTGCCTGCTTCATGTGGCAGTTGCGTTAAACTTGATCATGTGATCTTTGTGTAATACCTTTATGTATTCGTGTAATGGATGATGTATTTCTGTGTGCCAACTGTGTATGTTGTTCACGACTGATCTTTCTGGGATCGTGAATGTATGCATACGTAGGGTTTCAGACTGCCGGTCTGGGGTCCTTACAGAGTTGGTATCAGAGCCATCCTGACCTTAGGAGACCTTAGTTAGCATGGACGTCAGATAGGAAAGAAAAGTATTTTGGAGTAAAAACCTATTTACTATCTAAATTATTTTTATCTCAGGGAATTTTAGTATATTTTCCCTCCTTTATATCTTTTCAAAAGATTCTAAATGCATATCAAGGGCGTCCTTGAACAGTGGTTCGAAGGGCGGGCCTTATAGAGTTAGTATCTCTCTCGGTTAAGAGTTTATTTCTTACTTGTTTGCAACTGCTCCGCTCTGTTTTTGAAACATCTCTCGTCTTTGAAGTTTTCTGTCCAGAAAATAGTTGGAGTTTCAAAAACAGATTGTTGCATAAAGTTTTATCAAAACTTTACTTCTATTACCTTGTTTCCATACAAAAACTTTTATATTTGCCGATGTCCCGAGAAGACCAAAATAATTGCCTAGCTCTACAGTGATGATGGTCAGAAGTAGATATAGTTCTTCAGCCACTTCTAGGATTTTGGATCAGTCTAGTTTGGAGTAATTTAGCGATTACCCCATGAGTCGTCTCCCCCGACGTAGCTCCAATGGAGCCTTGCTTGTGTGTTTTGGCTTGTTTATGTGTGTCCGTAGGACTGTGTGCTATTGTGTGGTGTAGAATTTGGTTCATCTAGGCTTTTATATGTCTGCGGAGTGCTCAAATTTTACAAATTTGTGATTGCCCCGCTCTTGTTTTTGAATCGCCTCGTGTTAAAATTTCTGCAAGCAAAAATGTTTGTATAGCATTCAAAAACAAGAATTTGTTGCTTAGACTTATACTTGTTTTCGCTTCATAATGCGACCCGTCGTGAACCACCACCATCAATGAAAGCACCATTGGACCTAATAATAGAGGACCATCAAGCCACACGAGCTGATAGCATTGCTACCAGTGATGCACTCCAACAAATAAAGCTCCAACAACGAAAATCCTCAAAGAAGAAAAGGCGTAAAGAAAACCAACCAATACTGACCAAAACCTCTATGTTTTGTCTGTTTGCAAAAGAAGTCTTCACATGCCATGATGCGCAACCCCCTCAAAGGCCAATCAAAGAGCACAATTCAATATTCGACGTATGACGCTAGTCGTATCTTGTCGGACAAACATGATTAATTAGAAAGTTAACAAGACTAACATGCTTGGTCTAATCTTAGGTTGACACCTAACCAAATCATGTGAACTACTAACAACTCTTTCTAAACCAAAGAATTAAGTGACTTACGACACTTTTTTAATCTAGTTGGTAAAAAAAAGAGAAGTCACGAGAAAATAAGATGATGACCTATTCGTTTACTAGTCAATAGGATATCATGTGTATCTACTTTGGAAACCAAATATTAGTAGACATTGTAGGTACTATGAAATTCGAGGTTTAGAAATTGAGTGAACGATGGAATGATTAGGATAGATCTGGAAAGCAGCAGTTTTCCTGTTTTTGTTTCTTTGTGTGCTCTTGATTGAAATAAATGGTGTTTTATTCCATTTTGCTTCCTAACTTATATGGAGTTGTTAGGACTTGTAATTATGTTGTTTTGTTACAATAAATCTACCCTATAAAGTGTGTGCATGATTGGAAACTCAAATAAAAATGAAATAGCATTTGTTACCTTCTAGTTTTATTATTTGGATTGTTGTGTAGGCAAATCCTTGTAGCTTTGTTGTACCTAGATTTTTGTTGAGGTTATGTTAGATCAAGTACCACTTTGGTACTGTTATTTCTATGTTATTATCTCTATTAGCTTACACCTTATTTTATAGCAAAGCATGTGTAACAGTTGTTGTTTGTTTTCTAGTACTTATTTCACTAGTTGTGTGAGCAAATCTTTGTGTGCTTGTTACCTAAGTTTTTGCTAGGATTGTGGTGAGTCCAGTACCATTTTGGTACTGTGATTTATATGCTATTATCTTCATTAACTTGCATGTGATCTTATAGCAAAGCATGAGTACCATTTGATATTTTTTTTCTAGTGTTTATTCTTTGGAATTATTGTGAGAACTAGATCTTTGTGTGAATGCTTTGATAAAATTTTGTGCTATGTATCTTTGAGTCCAGTACCATTTAGGTACTGTTATTTTGATGCTTGCACCTATGTTAGCTTGCATGTCTCTTAATAATAAAGCATGTGTAAGCATTGCTATCAATATGCACTAGTATTGCTTCACTAGATTAAATAGCCTTATATTTTTATCTTGTATTGCAAAGTTTTTCGTGAGTAACCAGAGGTTTAGTACCTATTTTTACTTGGTATTAGTAGGCCATAGCCCACTGGTCCCATTGTATTTTGGCTTGAGGATGAAAATCCCCAACCATACACCTATGTGAAAATAGCATGTTTCACTATGTGATTGATTTCTATTTTCCACCATGGAAAATATAATTGTTTGTTTTCACTTATGCAAGTGAGAAGTTTATATCTTATTAGTAAATACTAATATGTTTAGGTGTGATCCTTTTGTTAGCATAATATTCCTTAGGGGAATCATGTTAAGAAATGTTTCACTATCGTATGCTGAAAATAAATTGTTCGCAAATAAAATAAATTCCTCTTGATTGGTAGATTGTTTGTGAATGATTTTAAATTGAGTGTATGGATTTTTGAAAAGGTTTAGATAACTTTTCACTAATTGCATAGCTACTGGTTGTGTGAGTTATACCTTGCTTGTTTGCTAGTAATCGGTTAAAGAAAAAAGAAATCGCTAGAAGAAATTTCTGCATGTTTAATAGTTGTATCATGGAATTGTTTTGGTGTTTGTGCTTACTAACATGAGTAAGTTTTATGTACTGTTATTAGGTACATTTATATTCATGACTTGCTTGTTTAAGTTTAAACATCATGATAGCATTGTTTGCTTCTCTAGAGTGAAACTAGTCTCACCACTAGAAAATGGTGATTTTTGCTCTGGTATTACCCCCTTTATTTTATGGGTATATGTGTTGCAATAGCATGTTTAGGAAGTTATTACTTCTGTTATCATGCCATGAATTATTTAGTTACATGTTCTATGGTTATAGGATATGATTATCTCTTATAGCATGCTGGTGTAGATTTTTCATACTAGTGTGTTATTTGTGCAGACCTTTTTATGCCTGTGTAATAGCAGTTTTATCTTGTGTAAAGATGGTATTTTTGAGTACCTTTATGATTGTATTCTTTGGTTTTTAGCTACTGGTTGTTTGCTAATTTTTCATGATTGATGGATTCCAAAACCTCTAATAAACAATAACCTAGTGAATAAATAATCTATTCCTCTGTGGTGTTGTTTGCTTGTTTATTGGATGTGGTTTAAATGTTTTACCTTAGCATGAGTTAATACTTGTGTTATGATTGTGCTTAAGAGTATCTTATGAAACTAAAACATCCAACTAAAATCATGAACATATTTAGTGATAGTTGCTTGTGGTGAGCAATAACCACTGCCATGAGTATGGTTCTGTCTGTTTATTTTACCTTAGCAACCTAACTCTTGCACCCACAAGCTATATTTTAGCTTCTTATATACCTTGTTATGAGGGTGGTACACCACTCCATATGTGGTATGTAATATGTGGGATATAGCTAAGAACTCATGTAAAAATTGACGGTATTTTTCCAGGTAGTTCTGCACAAAAAGGAACTAGTTGGCAGTAGTGATGTTATCAGAAAATTTTAAAATTTGGTGGTTGAGTAAAGTGATAGCTAGAGAATTTTTTTAAGTAAATTTGCTAATTTAGGGATGTACCCCACCTCCCAAGAAAAGTCAAAGGGGGGAAGCACCTGCACTCCAACACTAACTTTGTGTTTGTTGGCCCTCCCTTAGTCCTCGCTTGTGAATCTCGGGGACGAGATTCTTTTTAAGGGGGGAAGACCTGTCACATCCCAATTTTGGAATACCTGTTAACACAGTTGTTTTGCTAATTGCTTGACAATTAAACTTTGATTGTGACAATTAAACTTTGATTGTATTTGTTTGAGTGCAACTAAACAAACTAAGTATATAAACTTACATGGCTAAGAAATGGAAAGCAAACTTAAAAAGATAGCAAAGCAGTAAACTAAAAATATTCAACATATTGTTCCAATGACTTTGACAATATTTTCTAAAGTAAATATTGATCAAAGAGTGTTCCAAAAACATCTTAGGAATCTCAGACTTGTTGAATATAATTCCAAGACCTAAATTAATGAAGAGGAAACACTTAATAAAATTTCCATAAAGAAATATCAGAAAAAGGAGGCATTCTTAAATGCTTCACCAAAATATTATCAAATGTTTTTCCAACCTTGCAAACTTAAAAACAAAAGTATTGGAGAGCATTGACTTGCTATCTCTAGTCATATAATTATTTTGGCAAAACATTATTAAAGAAAAGCCAAGTGCCTTATTAAATAGAAATTCCAATATTTCCAGAAACAGAAAACTAAAACAAGTTACTATTGGAAACTTTAATCAAATGATCTGAAATTC
The DNA here is from genome assembly GCA_028641055.1 of Alopecurus myosuroides. NCBI lineage: Eukaryota > Viridiplantae > Streptophyta > Magnoliopsida > Poales > Poaceae > Alopecurus > Alopecurus myosuroides. Next base: position 275,739,462 of record CM054059.1, read on the forward strand.
ATACCATTGCTTCCTTATATCAAATAAGGAACACACCCAAGAGGAGACCAAAATTTGAATCCATTAAAGCCCTGAAAACATGAATTTCCTCCACAGCAACATTTGGGATTTTGAACAAGTTTGTTCTACAAACTTTTTCCAAATTCCATGAAATAAATACCACATGCTCTATATCATAAATGAGGATGAAAACCAAAAGGGCACAAGTTTTTGAATAATTTAAATTGCCAAAAACCCCTGTTTTCTTGACAGCACCTTTTTGAAATTTGAACAAGTTTGTTCTATGAAGTAACTCTAAATGACTTGAATTTTCTACCACATAAGGAACACATCAAATAAGGAATGTGTGCCAAAAATTATCATTTTTGGAAGCTCCTAAGTAGGTTAATAAATTCAATGTCCATTTATGTCAGAATTCAAATTTGAACAACTTTGAATTATGAAGTTTATCTAATTGAGCCAATTTTCACATATGTTGTGCATATCATCAAATAAGAATTTTGGGCAAAAGGGTTTCAATTTTTGACTTTGTTTGGTTAGGGAAAATAGCATTTTTCAGTGAAGGAAGGGACCTGTTTGTAAAATCGCAGGGACCTAAATTTAATCCGAGTCATCTCCTACCTCTAGCCATGCTGTAGCAAACAGAAGACCTACACCATTGCTTCGATTCGAAGCTAACTTGAGGGATAAGAGGCCCCCCCATGTGCCCTTGTCTCCCCCATGCTCCCTCACTCTTCCCCCCCCCACTTGAGCTCTCTCTCACTGTAAAAGAAACCCAATCGGAACCCTAGCCCGAAAAAGCTCTCAATCGATTCGGCCACAGAGGACCTCGCCACCGGTCGCCGTGGTTCCCATAGCCTCCGCCTAGTCTTGCTGAGCGCCCCTGCGAGAGGAATCGAGGCGGGATGGCGCCAGGAGCCCGCGCCGTGCATTTTCGTCTTCGGGGCCGGCGAGCTCCGGCGAGCTATTCACGCCGCCACGAGCTTCCTCCTCCCTATCCGAGCCGTCCCACACGTTCATGGTGAGCAGGGGATTCCCCCCGAGCATTTTCCCCTCTCCCTCCCCCTCTCTAACGCGGACGCGCCGTGGTGGCCGTCCGGCCGCCGCCGCACGCCGTCGCCGCCGCTTTACGGCCACTTCCCTGGAAACGAAACCACGCCTATTTGCTCCCCCTCGTCGTAAGCAATGCGTGGATGCCCTCGAATCGCGAAATGATTTCCGATTGCGCCCGTACGACCTCGCCGGAGAACCTCCCGCCGGCGGGTGACCTCACGATGACGCGGCGCTCGCGTCATCCCCTTGACCGCGCGCTCTGCGGGTCAAACTGGCCCGTGGGCCTGGCGCTTGCCCGCGTGGCTGCCGCGTGGCGGCTGGCCCGCGCGTCAGCGGCTCGGGCTAGATCCCGCCGCGGTGCTACTAGATCTAGCCGGCCCAGTTTGAGATCTGGCCCAACAAATGTTCTTTTCCATTTAATTTTTGACAGAAAGTTGTATGCTTGCTTTTGGCTCTAAAAGGCAACCAAAAAAATGAATTTGGCCAAACCAAAATTCACAGTGCTAGATAAACTAAATCTAAACCACCTCAACTTTGTAGATCTACTTTTGGATGAATAGATTTGAAATGAAAAATGATTTGGCAACAGGTACCAGAAACACCAAAATGAGCACCATTTTTATTTTACAACTCTAAATGAAGTGAGGCCAATTGCATTGGAAAGCCCTTGAAATTTCCTAACTGAAGAAGTTAACCTTGCTTCCAAATTCATTGTATTTTTGAAATGACATGCAATTTGGTAAAACACCAGTGAGCACTTTGGTGATTTTTATAAATTAATTAAAGATGAATTTTGATGCAAAACAAATTGGATGGTCTTGTATATGTTTAGGACTATCTAAACCTAGAAGGGTTTAATTTTTAGAGCATCCTATCAAATTTGGTGGACAGATCTTTGTTTTGCTTGTCTCTGCCATTTTGGCCTTTTAAGTAATTAATTTGTGTTATGATATTTTTGTGTTGCAATATTATTTTCTAGCATGTATAAGTTGTGTGAACTTGTTTTATAAGTGTTACTTAACTATTTTAGCATGTTAGATTGTGTGGATTTGAGTTGAGAATAAATAGGATTTATATTTATATCATATGTTTATTCTCTAGTTTAATACTTGCATATAAATTTGGGTGATAAAATTTTGTGCAAACACTTGGATTTGTTGATTGGATCCAGTACCATATTGGTACTGATTTTGTGTTAGTATCACCTCTGCTATCTTGCATTTGAATTGGTATAAAAGCATGAGTAGCTTAATCATTACTATGAGAATGTTTTGGAAAAATTCCCTCATGTGTGGAATTTTTGGCATTAATATTTGTGGTTGCATAGCCACATATTTTTGTGTTATCTCAATAGGACCAGTAGCATTTTGAGTATGTTATTATGAGTACTTGACCCCTAGAGTTTTCACTTGTGTGAAAACAATAGCATGAGTAGCATTACATTGCTTATTTTTGCATCCTAGTATTTTCTACTAGTATGGTTAATGCACTAGATGCTAGGTTAGTATTTTGCTAATTTTTGTCAAGTATGACCAGAGGCATTGTGGCCTCTTAATGCTTTGATATGCTAGTGGAACACCCACTGGTTTCATTGCATTTTTGGTGGAAACCTTATTTCCCCAAACTAGATGCATTTCTCTTATGTAGTTTCATAACTAATGAGTGCCTAGTATTTTTGCTTTGGGAATTTTTGTGCTAAACAAAAATGGGTATGCTTCTGTTTGTAAGTGGTTGTAATCATGTGTGGCTTGCTAGGAAAAATACATTCCTGGAGTGTTGTTTGATTCCTCTAGTAATGCCCTTTTTATTACTACTAGTATGTAGGAGTTGCCCTGCAAATTGATGCCTTGTTTTATCAAATGGGATACTTTTGTTATAGCAAGTGTAGGTGTTTTTCACTACTGTTTTTATGACATGGACCCTCTGGTTGTATTTCAATTACTTGATTGAAATGCATCCATTGATTCTTCATGTTTGAGTAGTACTAGATTCCCTAGCATTTTTGTGTTGAATTATTTTTCCTGCCAACTGGTGTTTGGTAGATAATTGTGTATCCTTGCATGAGGACATGTTTTCATTCCCATTATGATAACATGGTTCCTTGTTTGCATGTTAGTACTTTACATATTATGCATGCTTGCATAGCAACCTTTTAGTAGAAGCATGTCTATAGGATTCCTCCTTTTTAGTCATTGTTTCTATTGTTCTCACTATGAGAAATTGTGTGTTTTGTGATGAGTCTATTACCTTGTTACACTTGTGTAGGCTCACTGATTTGTAAAAGTAACTTTTGCAAATCATGTGCCTTATTTATTCTTGATGTGAATTTAGACTTAGTAGATTAGCTACCTTGTTCTTTTTGTGGTGTGGTTGATAGACCTCTTTTGCCATGATTATTTTTGTGCATGTTTTATATACTTTTAGTAGGCTCACCCTTGTGAACCTAAGTGTATTTTGGGCTTATTAATATCTTGGTATGAGAGTGGCACACCCACTGAATCCATGATATTAAGGTTGTGAGATGTGTTCCTCCAACCTTGAGCTGTCTTGTTAAATGGCATTTCTGCCAAATAGTTTTGTTTGATTGTTTGCCTAAGTTAATAATTGTGTGATAGGTTATTATTAGCTTTCTTTGCTGTATGTATTGTTACATATGGTTGCTTGCCTTGATTGGTTCTTATGTGTGTCCTTTATTCCTTTTACGGCGTTAGAAAACGAAGAGGAAGGAAGTGTCGGGAAGCTCTGTTTCAAGTTCCAGTCGCTCCAAAACCAGGGACACAAGAGATACCAGGCAAGCCATCCTGATTGCTTGCTGATACAATACTTATCATTATCTATCATGCATGTTTTACCTCTGAAGTTTTACAAAAACTTGATTATCAAAACTATTTTTGATGTGGAATTTACTACTATACTATATATAGGTTACTATCATGCCAGTAGTTAAACTTGGTAATACCAAGCCCATAAGCCACCCTATGGTATTTATTACCATCAAATATACTAGTCCCTAAGTGGACACCCTAAAATTGTGATTCTACAAAACAAAGGCTTTACGGAAAACCCGGAGAAAAGGCGGATCCTTGTTCTCCGGAGGAATGTGGAAGTGGTCATTTTTGGAGAAAGTGGTGTTTTCAAAAATGACACATAACCTAGTCTTCGCTGGACAACCTTTATCGTACTGCCACTTTACCCCAATATGGGTAGGGGCTTGATTAAAAACTTGTTATGGTTAGTATGTGAGCTATCTCAAGTGCTATAGAGGATTGGATCCTCCGAACCGAAGTGTCGCTAGGAGTGAGCAGACGGGACATCTAAAGTGGGGGATTAATTTTCCCTCCGGATGCAGCAGTTGGGCCTCCTGTCTGGGCGGTGTGCGACACGGCTTGCCGGGGAGGGGGAAACCCAATTGAAGAGATAGACATGTTCTAGCTTGTACATAGTGGATATTCAAGATCAGTTATCTGATGTTCTCATAGGTTGGGAACAGTCCATGGGTGTTTCATGGCGGATTCTGGATCTGGTGGAAATGTGTACACCTCTGCAGAGTAAAACTATTTCGAGATAGCCGCGTCCTCGGATATGGACGGTTGAATGGCCATGTAGCTAGCATTGTGTCAATGTTTTCAAAAAGGAAGTTTTTGAAAAGGAACTTATGGAAAGGAAATGTGAACTTGTGAAGTTCGGAAAGGAAAGGAAAACTTATACCGTGGAGGTATCGTCGATGATGAAAAGCCAGATGATGTTATACAAAACAAAATGTTTTGCAAACAAAACCTTTTCTACTCTAAGCAAGAATTCTGGAAACTGATTCCAAGAAGTTTTGCAAAGAGAAAATATTCTTTAACAAAGTTTTACAAAAACTCTTGTACAGGTGATATCTACAAGAGAAATAAAACTATATATTATTTTTCTTCTGAAGTATCTTCTTCAACGAGGATACAGATAAACCTGACTGCAACTGTGGTGTCATCATATATGAACACCATTGATAGTGAACCATATTTATAGCCTACCTATTCCACCATATAAGCATATTTGCATGTTGGTAAGTGACATGATGGATGTCTTGCTGAGTACATTCAAATGTACTCATTATGGTTTCGCCCCTGGTATCTACTTATCAGATTTGGAGAAGGAGCCTCCGAAGGATATCTATGAAGAGAAGTACGGAGTTGACGGCTTTGCGAACTAGGATCGTCTCCGGGTCAGCAGCCTGTAGGTTAAGGCGTGACTTGGGCTCAACTACGTTGTGTTTTATTTGTCTTCCGCTGTGTTTGATAAGTTGCCTGCTTCATGTGGCAGTTGCGTTAAACTTGATCATGTGATCTTTGTGTAATACCTTTATGTATTCGTGTAATGGATGATGTATTTCTGTGTGCCAACTGTGTATGTTGTTCACGACTGATCTTTCTGGGATCGTGAATGTATGCATACGTAGGGTTTCAGACTGCCGGTCTGGGGTCCTTACAATATCATAAAGCTTTTGAGGCATAACAGAGATGCTGAAATTTGGACGGGCTTGCAGGCCCATTAGGCAATTTCTATTTAAATCCCTAAGGCCCATGCATCCATAGCAAGTGGTGGGAGTTTAGTCTCATGTTGCTAGTTGGGAGAGTTTTGCACCAGTTTATAAGGTGAGCTCTCTCCCCACTAGTGTGAGTTGGTATGAAGAGAGAGGAGTTGTGGAGGTGTTCCACACGCGCGCTCCTCCTCCTCCGCGGCCCGCCTCGCCACGCATCGCCTCGTCACAACACGTCACGACGCGCTGCGCCGCGGGTTGCGGGAATGAGCCGAGCCGATGCCTTTATTTTGGCAGTCGGAAACGGGGAGTCCACAGACACGGCAACGGTCGTATTGATCGCGTTTGATAACCGCGCGCAGTAAAACGCCGCCTTTATCACGTGGTAACGGCTGTAGAACCTATAAATTGGAGGCTCAGGGCGCCCCACTGTAGTTCCACCTCCTGTTGCTGCCGCCGGTGATCCCATCCCGTCTACCGCGTACACGGCCGACGGGAGAGCAGGCCTCCGAAACCCCGCCTCTCCAGATCCTGTATGGGAGAGGGGCGATTAGGTTTTTTGGGAGCGTCTTCTACGCGACTGCTCGCTCCTGCTGTACATCTACTTCGTCTACTACCACGTTGCCCTCGTCGTCAACATGTCCACCAAAGCCGAACGCGCTGCTGCTGCCGCCGAGGCAGCCACTGCTGCCACCGAGGCCGCCGCTACTGCTGCAGCGGCCACCGCTGCTGCCGCCACTGCTACGTCTACTGCCAACTGGCCGATCGCAGGGTATAACAAGTTTATCCCTGCCCTTATTATTTCCATGTGTGCCATACTAGTAGTTTGCGTAGATGTGTCTACTGTCAATCTAGTATGCATGAATATGGTTAATTATCAGTATGTTTACGTCATGCTCGTGATTAATACTTGGATTAATTTAATCTATTAATTGCCTAAATTCTTAACAACCCAAAAACCTAATATGTGTAGGCAATTTTCGATTCATGGTTTTGCTACTTCACTGAAATCGGACCCGTTTACAGGGACGTACTTTAAGCGTTGGCAGACCAAAACAATCTTATGGCTCACGGCTATGAACGTGTTCTGGGTCGCCGATGTCACTCCCACGGGAACGATTACTCCTGAACAGGAGAAGGCGTTTAGAGATGCCACCGTCATCTTTGTTGGATGTGTTCTAAGTGTGATCGGAGATAAGTTTGTTGACGCATTACATATGCAGGTTGCCAAGAACTTGTGGGAGGCGCTCGAATCCAAATTCGGCGCAACCGATGCTGGCAGCTAGATGTACAGTATAGAGCAGTTCCATGACTACAGAATGGTCGAAAACCGTTCTGTATTGGAGCAGGTCATGACATACAGTGCATCGCTAAGGAGCTTGAAATTATCAAGTGCGTGCTACCGCGCAAGTATGTCGCGGGATGCATAATCGCCAAGCTGCCTAATTACTGGAGGAACTTTGCCACTACTCTAAAACATAAGAGGCGTGAATTCTCAGTAGAGGATGTCATCGGCCATCTGGCTGTTGAGCAGAATTAGAGGGCAAAGGACTCGCATGGAAAAGGGAATGAAGGGACTTCTGTAGCCAATATGGTATAGAAGAACTACAACTCTCACAAGAACAAGGCGAGGACTGGTGTCCAGCAGAATACTGACTTCAAGAAGAAGGCTAAGAAGACCTTCAAGAAGGATAAGAAGAAAGATGGCTACTTCACTTGTGGTTCACTGGAACACTGGGTTGGGAAGTTCCCAAAGAAGTACGTGAAGCCAGGACAGGATTCCAAGGCTGTCAACATGATTGTGAGCTACAATGAGAATGGGGCATCTGGGTATGGTAATTTGTTTACTGTATTTTCAGTTTGTCAGTCTACTGATTGGTGGATTGACACAGGTGCAAACATTCATGTGTGTGCTGACATCTCATTGTTTTCTTCTTATCAGGTCACAAGGAACGGATCCGTATTGATGGGGAACGATGCAAGTGCTTCTGTACTTGGTGTTGGCACGGTCAATCTGAAGTTTACTTCGGGAAAGATCGTGCAGCTCAAGAACGTGCAGCATGTCCCCGCCATCAGGAAGAATCTTGTTAGTGCCTCCCTTCTATGTAGAGAAGGATTTAAGTTGGGTTTTGAGTCCAATAAATTAGTTATAACGAAATATGGACTGTTTGTTGGAAAAGGGTCTGAGTGCGGAGGTCTGTTCCGCTTTTCCCTTGCTGATTTCTGTAATAAAGTCGTGAACAATATTCATTCGAGTGTTAATGAAACAGAAGTTTGGCATTCACGTCTTTGTCATGTTGGTTTCAGTTACATGACGCGGTTAGCAAAATTAAATTTAATTCCAAGTTTCACTTTAGCCAAAGGTTCTAAGTGCCATTCGTGTGTGCAATCAAAGCAACCTCGCAAGCCCCACAAGGCTGCGGAGGAGAGACCTTGGCGCCATTAGAACTCAAACATTCTGATCTCTATGAAATGAATGGTGTGTTGACTAAAGGTGGAAAGAGATACTTCATGACGTTAATAGACGATTCCACTAGGTTTTGCTATGTATATCTGTTAAACACTAAAGATGAGGCTCTATACTACTTTAAAATCTATAAGGCAGAAGTTGAGAATCAACTTGAAAAGAAAATTAAACGAATCCGGTCAGATCGTGGTGGAGAGTATTTCTCTAATGAGTTTGACTCTTTCTATGCGAAACATGGCATTATTCACGAGAGGACGCCTCCCTATTCACCTCAGTCAAATGGGGTTGCCGAACGGAAAAACCTACTCTAACAGATTTGGTTAACGCCATGTTAGATACATCGGGTTTATCCAAGGCATGGTGGGGGAGGCTATATTGACATCATGTCATGTCCTGAATAAAGTTCCGACGAAATACAATGAGTTCACTCCCTATGAGAAATGGGAGAAGAGAAAAACAACACTCTCGTACTTACGCACTTGGGGCTGTTTGGCGAAATTCAATGTGCCGATCCCCAAAAAGCGTAAACTTGGACCAAAGACCGTGGATTGCGTTAATTTGGGATACGCTAAGAATAGCGTTGGCTATAGACTTCTAGTAGTGAAATCTTGGGTACCTGACGTGAAGGTCGATATGATTTTGGAGTCTAAAGATGCTACATTCTTTGAGGATATTTTTCCTATGAGAGATATGCAAAGCACTTCTAGACAGGAATCAGAGGAGACTCCTGAGCCTGCCATTCCTATGGAATATTATGAACAAACACATGATGAGAATCCCGAGAAGGATGACGAGGAAACCCCTTGTAGGGGCAAGATATAGAGGACTACAAAGTCCTTTGGCGATGATTTCCTTGTGTACCTTGTGGATGATACTCCCACTTCTATTTCAGAAGCTTATGCATCTCCAGATGCTGACTACTGGAGAGAAGCGGTCTGTAGCGAGATGGATTCCATCATGGCTAATGGAACGTGGGAGATCACTGAACGTCCTTATGGTTGTAAACCATTAGGATGTAAGTGGGTGTTCAAAAAGAAGCTTAGGCATGATGGTACGATTGAAAAGTACAAGGCTAGACTTGTGGCCAAGGGTTACTCCTAGAAAGAAGATGAAGATTTCTTTGATACTTATTCACCTGTGGCCAGACTGACCACCATTCGAGTATTACTCTCGTTGGCGGCCTCACATGGTCTTCTCGTCCATCAGATGGATGTTAAGACGGCTTTCCTAAATGGAGAGTCAGACGAGGAAATCTATATGCAACAGCCAGATGGCTTTGTGATAGATGGTCAAGAAGGAAAGGTGTGCAAGTTACTGAAATATTTATATGGGCTGAAACAAGCACCTAAGCAATGGCATGAGAAGTTCAATACAACTTTAACATCTATTGGCTTTGTTGTTAATGAAGCTGACAAATGTGTATACTATCACCATGGTGGGGGCGAAGGAGTTATACTGTGTTTGTATGTGGATGACATACTGATATTTGGGACCAACCTCAAAGTAATCAATGAGGTTAATTCATTTCTATCCCAGAACTTTGAGATGAAAGATCTTGGTGTGGCTGATGTTATTTTGAACATCAAGCTATTGAGAGACAATGAGGGTTGGATTAAACTTCTGCAATCTCATTATGTTGAGAAGGTTTTCAGTCGTTTTGGATATTCGGACTGCAAAATTTCTCCAACACCATATGATCCTATTGTGCAGATTCGAAAGTTCAAAGGCACAGCTAAAGATCAGCTGAGGTACTCTCAAGTAATTGGTTCACTTATGTACCTAGCGAGCGCTACGATGCCTGACATCATGTTTGCTGTGTGCAAACTAAGCCGGTTTGTTTCCAATCCGGTGATGTGCATTGGCATGCTGTAGACATAATTATGCGCTATCTGAAAGGTACCGTGAACCATGGACTTCACTACAGTGGGTATCCTTCGGTACTTGAACGGTATTGTGATGAAAATTGGATCTCTGATGATGATGAGATGAAAGCCACAACGGGGTATGTGTTTACCCTTGGAGGTGGTGCTGTTTCCTGGAAGTCTTGCAAGCAAACGATCTTAATGAGATCGACAATGGAAGGAGAATTAACAGCATTAGACACGTCTAGTGTCGAAGCAGGATGGCTTCGAGATCTTTTGATGGACTTGCATGTGGTTGAAAAGCCAGTACCGGCTATCCTTATGAACTGTGATAATAAAACAGTAATTGTCAAGGGGAAGAGTTCAAAGGACAATGCACAGTCCAGAAAGCACATAAAAATAAGATTAAAATTTGTCAGACATTTAAGAAACTCCGGAGTGATAGCGGTGGATTATATCCAGTCGGCTAAGAATCTGGCAGATCCCTTTACTAAAGGGCTATCACTGGTTGTGATAGAAAGTGCATCGAGGGAGATGGGTACGAGACCCACATGAGTTGCCATGGCAGTAATCCAACCTATGTGATCGGAGATCCCGTGAAGTGGGACCTAGGAAAACAAGCTAGTGGTTAACTGAGGAGAGTAATTTCTACTAACCCACTCCACAGGAGACGCAGTACTCTCAAAAACTGTATGGCAGGTTGACTTATGTCTTAATGTGTTCCAAGGCATGTATAAGCAAGATGCTATCCTACAGAGCTATCTTTGGAGGAACACACCTATATGATCCTGCCTGCTGGTCACAGTCTATGAGATTGGGTGATCTCTAATAAGTTCATGAATAGGCCAGGAGTATGACTAATATGCTCCACCCGAGGGGTCAGCCTTCGGCAGTCTAGTACTGGCAAGACATTAAGTGAAACTATTTTACGCCAAACTAACAATTCAAGGCATAGTTCATTGTCCGGTTGTGATGTAGTGTAGCTACTTGTTCTAGGTGGATGTTCAACCTTAACGGGTCTCCACTGAAAATATCAGTATATAAAAACAGTGAACGGAACAGAGGACAACACCACGGGTCTTCGGGATCTGGTGGGGGATTGCTGAAATTTGGATGGGCTTGCAGGCCCATTAGGCAATTTCTATTTAAATCCCTAATGCCCATGCAGCGATAGCAAGTGGTGGGAGTTTAGTCTCATATTGCTAGTTGGGAGAGTTTTGCACCAGTTTATAAGATGAGCTCTCTCCCCACTAGTGTGAGTTGGTATGAAGAGAGAGGAGTTGGGGAGGTGTTCCACACGCGCGCTCCTCCTCCTCCGCCGCCCGCCTCGCCACGCCTTGCCTTGTCACGACACGTCAGGACGCGCCGCGGGTTGCGGGAATGAGCCGAGACGATGCCTTTATTTTGGCAGTCGGAAACGGGGAGTCCACAGACTCGGCAATAATATGAGACGTCATATTGATTGTTGTCTAATTGCATCACATTTATTTTGGTAACAGCCGTATTGATCGCGTGTGATAACCGCGCGTAGTAAAACGACGCCTTTATCACGTGGTAACGGCTGTAGTAAACGCCAATTAAATTGACCGTTCTCCTACTCGGCCGCGCCTATAAATTGGAGGCTCAGGCGGACACATGACACACAACTCATACACTCTGCCTCTTTGCGCCCCACTATTGGTCCACCTCCTGTTGCTGCCTCCGGTGATCCCATACCATCTACCGCGTACACGACCGACGGGAGAGCACGCCTCCGAAACCCCGCCTCTCCAGATCCTGTACGAGAGAGGGGCGATTAGGTTTTTGGGGAGCGTCTCCTACACGACTGCTCGCTCATGCTGTACATCTACTTCGTCTACTACCGCGTCGCCCTCGTCGGCAACATGTCCACCGAAGCCGAACGCGCTACTGCTGCCGCCGAGGCCGCCACTGCTGCCACCGAGGCCGACGCTGCTGCTGCAGCGGCCACCGCTGCTGCCGCCACTGCTACGTCTACTGCCAACTAGCCGATCGCAGGGTATAACAAGTTTATCTCTGCCCTTATTATTTACATGTGTGCCATACTAGTAGTTTGCGTAGATGTGTCTACTGTCAATCTAGTATGCATGAATATGGTTAATTATCAGTATGTTTACGTCATGCTCGTGATTAATACTTGGATTAATTTAATCTGTAAATTGCCTAAATTCTTAACAAGAGATACTAGCACCAAGATCACACAAATAATTGCAATCAAAATCATTTACTTTTATCTTAATGATGGGCTCCCAACCATCATCAAATTTCCTAGGGATAGATGTTTCAAGTTTCAGCTTTTCTTCCCTAACTTTCATGAGAGGATTGGTAATATGTTTAGTAAAGGCCATATTCATGGCACTAGCATTGGGACTTCTAGCAAGATTTTGTAGAAACATAATAACTTCAGAGATATTGCAATCGTCAAAAGTAATGGGACCATTATCTCCTACATCTCTAATAATTTCAGCACTTTTATTAGAAGCAGATTCAACAATTTGAGGCAATTTAGCACATTTCACCGAAGGGGTGGGGACTTTGTTAACACCAACTACTTTACCATTGATAGTAGGAGGTTTATTTGCACTTGGAGCTTCAATTTACTAGTGGTTGTGATAGTGCAAACTCTAGCAATATTATTCTTTCTAGCCAATTCATTTTCTGTTTCCCACCTAGGACGTAATTCAACCATCAACCTAACATTATCATCAATTCGAACTTGGATGGCATTCAAAGTTTCACTTTGTTTAACATCATGTGGAAAAACCTTCAGTTTTAGAAAATCAACATCAATAGCTAGACTATCTACTTTAGAGGCAAGAACATCTATTTTACCAAGTTTTTCCTCAACAGATTTATTAAAAGAAGTTTGTGTACTAATAAATTCTCTAAGCATGTTTTCAAGATCAGATGTAGAGATTTTATTGTTATTGTAGGAGTTGCCATAAGAATTACCATAATCATTATTAGGAGGATAGGGCTTATAATTGTTTCCACCAAAATTATTTCTATAAGTATTGTTGTTAAAATTATTATTTATAATAAAGTTCACATCAACATGCTCTTCTTGAGCAACCAAAGAGGCTAAAGGAACATTATTTGGATAAAATTGAGCTTTACCATTGACAAGCATAGACATAATAGCAAGACTTTAACTCAAACAGGAGGTTTCCTCAACATAATTTACCTTCTTACCTTGTGGAGCTCTCTCAGTGTGCCACTCTGAATAATTTAGCATCATATCATCAAGAAGCTTTGTTGCATTGCCCAAAGTAATGGACATAAAGGTGCCTATAGCAGCTGAATCCAATAGGTTCCTTGAGGAGAAATTCAGTCCTGCATAAAAGGTTTGTATAATCATCCAAGTAGTCAGTCCATGAGTGGGACAATTCTTCACCATAGTGTTCATTATTTCCCAAGCTTTAGCAACATGTTCATTATAAAATTGTTTAAAATTCATTATGTCACTTATCAGAGATATAATCTTAGCAGGAGGATAATATTTTCCAATGAAAGCATCTTTACACTTAGTCCATGAATTAATATTATTTCTAGGCAAAGATAGCAACCATTTTTTAGCTCTTCCTCTCAAAGAGAAAGGGAACAATTTCAGTTTAATAATATCTCCATCCACATCTTTATATTTTTGCATCTCACATAGTTCAACAAAATTATTAAGGTGAGAAGCAGCATCATCAATACTAACACCAGAAAATTGCTCTTTCATAACAAGATTTAATAAAGCAGGTTTAAATTCATAGAAAGCAGCAGTTGGAGTAGGTGGAGTAATAGGAGTGCAAATAAAATAATTGTTGTTTGCGCTAGTGAAGTCACACAACTTAGTATTCTCAGAGGAACTCATTTTAGCAAAATAAGAGCAAGCAAATAAATAACAGCTATAAAGTAAACTAATTTTTTTATGTTTTGATATAGAAAAGTAAAACAAGACAATAAACAAAATAAAGAGGTTGAGAGTGAGAGACTTCCCTTTCCAGAAGACTTCTTTCTCCCCGGCAACGGCGCCAGAAAAGGTCGTTGATGGTGCAGATCTTGCACTCGTTGGGAGACCCCAAGAGGAGGGTTTGATGAGCACAGCGGTAGGATTTTTACCCTTAGTTAAAAACCAAGGTTATCAATCTAGTAGGAGAAAGAAGGACCTTCGGAAGGTTGATGCCATGAGGGTGGTGATGGCGCCTGGGTGTCAGCAACAATATGGAACCTACACACAACACAACCAAAATACTTTATCCCAGCGGTACAGTGAGGTTGTTAATCTCACTGGTGTTGCTGAAAACAAAGATTAGACGTATAGTGTGAAAAATGGTGTATGCTTGCAGTAAGTAAAGAAAGAAGGAAATTGTAGAGGTTTGTTTAACAGTGTAGGAAAATGGACAGGGTTCATAGGTTCACTAGTGGTGTCTCTCCATAAAAGATAGCATGCTGGGTGAACAAATTACAGATGGGCAATTCACAAGTAAAGGTTGCACCGTAGTGCACATTCATGACATTATGACTACTATGATATTTAGTGCGGGCATTACAATAATATACATAGACCGTAATCTAACTACATCTATGACTAATAATCCACCATCAGGTTATCATCTGAACCCCCTTAGGTATTAAGCTGCAAGCAACAGATAATCGCATTAAACAATGTGCGTAAAGTAAGCAATGATTGTACACGCGGGTACTCACACCGCTTTTTTCTCCCTAGTGGCAACATCACATCCTCCCCCGTCACGTTTCTGTCACTCGAGCACAGGCGAAAAGGAGGCATGAACCCACTATCTAGCATAAATACTCCCTCTTGGAGTCACTAGCAACTACTTGGCCATAGCAACCACTAGCAATGGAAAGCATGCAAGATCACAAATAACATATGCAATAAAGAATATAATCAACTCGGCATAAGTCCAATATTCATCCGATCCCAGCAAACACAACATATAGAATTACATAAGATCAATCTTGATCACGATAGGCAGCTCACGAGATCTAAACATGGAGGCATATGAGGAGAATAAAATCATCTAGCTATTGCTATGGACCCGTAGTCCAAGGATGAACAACGCACGCATCACTCCGGAGGCAGGCATGGTGATGAAGAAGCCTCTGGTAATGATTTCCTCTCCGGCAGGGTGCCGGGAGACAGCTTCAGAACCCCCCTGATCTAGGGTTGACGACGACGGCGGCTTCAGAACTTTTCGGGGATATTTGATCAGGTGCCTAGGGTTTTCGATCGGAGGGGAATATATAGGAGAAAGGGCAAAGGCGGTGGAGCCCCAGGGGGCCCACACCACCAGCTGGCGCAGCCAGGGGAGGGCACGCCACCCCATGGTGTGGCCCCCCGGTGCCCGTCTTTGACTCCTCTTCGGTCTTCTGGATGCTTTCGGGGAAAATAGGAACTTCGGGCTTTGTGGGGTCCAAATCTGAGAACATTTCCAGAACAACTTTTCTGAAATAAAAAACAGCAGAAAATAGGGAACTGGCACTTGGCATCTTGTTAATAGGTTCCCGTAAAACGTGTAAAAATGCTATAAAGAAGGGAGGAAACATGTATCCATTGGCATAATATTATCATGGAGTATCAGAAATTATAGATACGTTGGAGACGTATCAGGCTGCTACGGATGTGGGTACCGGCACAGTCCCTCCGGTACAACTTGCACAGGAATCAACAACACCTGTTACCGCAGAACATCTTGCTCAAGCACTTGCTACTGTGGTTCCAAAGAAAGCCAAAAGGTGTTATAGACGCGGTGTAGTTGTACATCGACCGAAGAGTTGCTTGGTTGATATTTGTTAGATATGCGAGGGACCT
The DNA here is from genome assembly GCA_028641055.1 of Alopecurus myosuroides. Classification (NCBI taxonomy): domain Eukaryota; kingdom Viridiplantae; phylum Streptophyta; class Magnoliopsida; order Poales; family Poaceae; genus Alopecurus; species Alopecurus myosuroides. The sequence goes on from CM054059.1 coordinate 275,755,205, forward strand.
GATCATGGTGAGAGGCAGTGTTGTTTGTTGACAACTCCCAAACAATAAATTTGGTTCCACATATAATACAAAGATGGAGAATCTTAGACTAGCTTCTTTGGTAGTGTCAGGAGGAGATATGACAATTCCAGCTATTATCAAGCAGTTGCAGCGGTTGGTTCCTTCGGATAACTTTACTTGGAACGTGCATAAGATGGGTCATAATGTTTTCCAAGTGGAATTCCCTAATAGAATTGGGCTAGATAGGTAAGAGTCTTTGGGAGATGCATTGTTCCTAATAGCACTTGTGAGATCACAATGGATAGCTGGGCTGAAAATCTAGAACCAACTAGTACTCTACCATAGGTATGGTTGTGTGTGTCTAGTATCTCAAGACCACATATCGGTAATTTTCTAGCTTTATGGGCTGTTGGATACATGTTTGGTATGACTTTGGAGATTTATATGAAGTTCACTAGGAAACATGGGATTCTGAGAATAAAAATTGGTTGCATTAACCATACTAAGACCCCTAAGCGTTTTCCTTTATTTATCAAAGATGGTTTTTATGGGCTTTCTTTTGAGGTGGAAGAGAAGGAGCTATTTTATATCGGGGATGTGGGTATGGATGGTAAAGGAGGAGATGATGAGGAGAGTGATGATGGAGATGATGAGTTGGGAGATGATTTTGTTGAATCAGTTGCAAAATATGGCACAGGTTTAACAAAGGACTCTACTTCAGTTGTGAAGGAGGATATTGGTCCTAGTGTTGAGCAAGGGGGATGGGGATAAACCCCTGAGTAACTTGTTGAAACTTGGTGTTTCTTTCTCTCCTTTGGTACGTCGTTCTTTTGAGATGGCTCGTAAGGAAATTGCAGCTATGTTACCTTATAAGGCCAATGAGGTTTCCTCTGTTTCGGAAGCAGAAGATCTCGAGATCTTGGCTCATGAGAAGATGGAGATACAGTAGCTGCCAGCGCGTGGGCTATTTTCTTCTGCCACGGCAAAGAAAATGGTTGTTCTGCTACCATCGCGACAGAGAAAATGGCCGTTTTTGCTCCCATCGCTACAGAGAAAACCGTCGTTCTTCCTGCCGGCCCGGCAGGACTGTTGTTGGTTCCCCCGATCGCCACGGCATCTGATGGCTCGGGTTCGTCACCGTCAAGGTCATCCGCGGGAAATCCGTGCGGTGTAGAGGATCTGAATATTGGGAACGGTTGCCCTCCTAAAGGTATGAATTCCGTAGGTTTTTCAGAGGATGTTTCGGTTACTTTCGTTTCAGGTGATGTTGTGAGTTCTAAGGGGCAGGATATTGGTTCTACTTTTGTGTATTATTCTAATGATGTTATGATAGTGATCTCTAAGGGGTATGAGAGTTCTGGAACTTTGTGTTCCACTCCGCAGATTCCTATTTTGCCTTTTGTCCATACGAGCAGTGTGGACAGAGAGAAGTCTAGGAGAACAGTGATGGACTTTGGAAGCATTCAGGACCCTGGGGCTTTGAGTATTCGGCCGAGTGGACATATTCATGCGCAAGACAACACCGATGCTCCTGATATGGAGAGAGTAATGTCCTTGGCTGTGCGAAGGGATATTGGGAAAGGTACGAATTTAAACAACACTTTTTCGATTCTGTCTTTTCCGGATAAATATATTATTGATAGAGCTGCTAGGTTGGGAGTGTCTTTTGGTTCTTCTGATAATCATGTTGTTGAGTCTGCTAAAATTATTAAAATTTCAGAGTTGAATAGAACTATATCCTTGCTTCAAAATAATTTGCATGATAAACATTTTAATCAACCGAATAGTCTCATTCTTAATAAAGCGGCTAGCTTGACTGAGGATCTTGTTGCTGAGGAGATTAGTTTTGATGAAGGAGCATATGCGGGTTTTATTGGCCTTGTCGAAAAGATCAAGAGGACTTGGAAGAACAAAAATTATTTCATGTCTAATAAACGGATAAGCGCTAGAATTAATCTCAAAATGCATAATCTATGTGGTATGTTTTGGAACAATGAAGGTTTTTGTGACCCCGGTAAACGTAGATTTGTTCAAGAAAGGATTAGGGAAAATAAGTTTGATTTCTTAGGCCTATTGGAGACTAGAAGATCGAATTTTTCTTCCCCTTTCTTGACTCATTTAGCATATGGTCTTGATTTTGCGTGGTTTTGTTTGCCACCTAGAGGAAGAGGAGGGTGCTTATTGGGATTAATTCTTCTACGATTTAAGTTAAAAAGGTTTACGTTGGTGACTTTTGTGTTAAACTCTATGTCAAATCTAAGAACAAAGGTTTTGAGTGGATTTTGGTTTCGGTTTATGGTGCTGCCCAAGATGAGTTTAACACCCAGTTCTTATTAGAGCTAGTTCGTATTTGTGACAATGAAACACTACCAATGATGGTGGGTGAGGATTTTAACATTATACGAAAGCCTGGAGAAAAGAATAATGATAACTATAATCCGAGATGGCCCATCATGTTCAATGCAATCTTGCAGAGTTTGAACTTGCAGGAAATTGAACTATCGGGTAGACATTATACATGGCCCAATATAAGGGAAAATCAGACGTTTCAAAAGTTGGATAGGTTTTATGACTTTGGATTGGGAGCAAAATTACCTTGTAGTTATAGTGCAGGCTTTAACTAGGACTGGATCTAATCACACTCCTCTCTTTTTGGATTCTGGAGTTCGTGCACATCTAGGTAATAAGAGTCGTTTCTATTTTGAGCTTGTGTGGCTCAACTAGAAGGGTTTTATGATATGATTGTTGCGGAGTGGGCTTCCTTTGTTAAGGGGGGCTCCCCAATAGAAATATGGCAAAATAAGATTACACATGTGAGACGGTTACTCAAGGGATGGGCTAAAAATCAGAGTGGAAAATATAAGAAAGAAAAAGAGAGGTTATTGAAAATTATTGATGACCTGGATATAAAAGCTGAAAGTATTCCCCTGTCTGTCTTTGAGCGAGAAACTTTGAGGGAGGCTAATGAGAAAATTGGTTGCCTCCGGAGGGAGGAGGAGACCAAGTGGGCATAGAGAGCGAAAGTAAAACATATCCATTAGGGAGGTAATAATACAAAATATTTTCATTTGATTGCTAATGGGAAACATAAGAAGAAGTTGATTTTTCAGCTAGATCAAGACGAAGGAAACATTGTTGGATATCAGAATCTTAAAACCTATATTACCGAATATTATTTAAAAAAATTGGGATTCGATACCCAATAATATTTCTCTTCATGAATCTATTATTCATGATATACTGCGGTTATCGCAAGAGGAAAATGATATTCTTACGACTGATTTCTTAGTGAAAGAAGTGTATGAGGCCATTTCACAAATGGAATTAAATAAAGCTCTGGGACCTGATGGTTTTCCGGCTGAATTTTATAAAACTGTTTGGGAAGTTATTAGAGATGATTTAATTGTAGTGTTTCATTAGTTAAAACACGACCCGTTTCCGCTGTTTAAACATAATTTCGGTGTTATTACATTGCTACCTGAAAAAGATAATGCGGTTCAGACTCAGCAGTATAGAACTATTTGTCTTCTCAATGTTAGTTTTAAAATTTTCAGAAAAGTGGGTATTAATCGTATTACCTAGATTGTGCCAAAAGTTGTTAGACCAACTCGGTCTGCATTCATGTCTGGGAGACACGTGTTGGAAGGGGTGTGTCGAGTCCTTGACTCGGCAGATCTCTCGTATGGGATACTAGGGTTTGTAGATTAGGAGACGAATGTGTGTTGGTGATCTCGACGTCTAACAAGGAGCACGGTTTACCCAGGTTCAGAGCCCTCGTAGAGGTAAAACGCTTACTCTTGCTTGTATGATCTATTTTGTGACGCGATAGTCGAGCTGTTACAATGGTGATGCCATGGTGAAGCGTATGGGGTAACTGTCTCCCGTGTATTGTCTAGTCTATCCTTGCGTCTAGTTGTGGCTTGTCTCCCCCCCTGTATTTTCTCTCCTCCCTCCTGGCTTTATGTAGGTAGCCAGGAGAGGTTTACAGGAGTCCTAGTAGACTACGAATAGGAGTTATTGTCTTGTGCTTCAAGAAATTTACTATGGCTTTTTGGACCCGGATGAGCCTTCGAGTGGGCTCCCCGTAGCGTAGCAGTTGGTAGGCTCAAGTAGGGTACATGTCGAGTGTCCCCATGTCACTAGCCCCCGAGTGTCTAGTCTATTCGTTTGAGTTGGGTTGAGACAAGCTCTGATTCTGAAGAGCAATCGATAAGTTGTCGGATCTTTAGCAGCCAATAAGTCGTTGAGTCTGAAGGACCCGGTAATCATTGAGTCCAGAGGACCCGATAAGTCATGGAGGACTCGGTAAAAAATGTGAGTCGATGACGTTTAATGTTTGAGGGCCTATGACTCAGAACTTCACGTAGCTTGAGGATGTATGTATCCTGTTGTGAGGATGTATGGATCATGTCGTGAGGACGTATGGATCGTGTCGTGAGGATGTATGGATCCTGTTGTGAGGACGTATGGATCCTGTCGTGGGGATGTATGGATCCTGTTGTGAGGATGTATGCTATTTTTACCTCTTTGTAGAAGGATGCGGCTCAGTCGTTTGGTTCACTCGACGGATTAGGACCAATTAATTGTTCTTGGGAAAAAATAGTTCTGGCCTTCATAGATTCGAGTCCCCTGGCTCGAATGCGGATAGGTGATCGTTGCGACTCGGACCGTGGAGGACTTACCGAGTCGAACTTAACCTTTAACAGGGCGCCTAGCGCGCCCGGCAGGATTTTTCATCATGCCGCTAGCACGAAAAATTGTCAGAGGACGCAACATGAGTGTGATTCCGGGCCCAAAAGACGGATCCTTGGGTCTTACCTTCGTATCCGTAGAATGCGGCATCCAGGAGTGCCGCGATCGCTGCACGACCCGAGATCTAAGAATGATGCGCGATGTGTTCGTACATCGGAGTCGCGATGTCTTCAGTGATGATTGTGGCAAGTTCCTTTTTGTGTAGTGGAGACACGACGTTTTCGGTGATGATTGTGGCGAGTGCCTTTTTGTTTGAAGATTCCGAAGAAAATAATCCTGCTGGCTGATATTTGCGTGATGTCACGGTGCACTCGACACGGCGAACGAAGTCTACGCGGTGGAGATGTACTCGACACGCAGAACGGAGTCAACATGGTGAAGATGTACCTGACACGGCGGACGGAGTCGACGTGATGGAGGTGTACTCAACACGGCGGACTGAGTTGACGCGGTGGAGGTGTACTCGACACAGCGGACAGGACGGACGGAGTCGACGTGGAGGTTGTGTAGTCGACAAGGCGGACGGTTTCGACGCGGTAGAGATGTACTCGACACGGCGGACAGAGTCGACATGGTGGAGATGTACTCGACACGACGTACGGAGTCGACAAGGAGGTCGTGTAGCTGACGCGACAGACGGAGTCGACGCGGTGGAGGTGTACTCGATACAGCGGACGGAGTCGACGACGAGGTCGTGTAGTCGATAAGGCGGACGGAGTCGACGCGGTGGAGGTGTAGTCGATAAGGCGGACCGAGTCGGCGCAGTGGAGGCGTACTCGACACGAAGGACGGAGTCGACGAAGAGGTCGTGTCCGTCTGCCGCGGTGGAGGTTTACTCGACACGGCGGACGGAGTCGACGAGGACGTCGTGTAGTCGATGAGGCGGACGGAGTCGATGAGGTGGAGACAAACTCGACACGGCGGATGAAGTCGACGCGGTGGAGACATACTTGAAACGGCGGACGGAGTCGACGAAGAGGTCGTGTAGTTGACGCGGACGCCGCGGAGTCACACGACGAAATGTACATGCGGCTAAAATGCTCAGCCCCCGAGTCCACAAAGAAGATGGACCCCGAAAAGTTTTTAAGATATTCTATTTCGCGAATTGGCTCGCATTATCATATGCTCCTCGTCGAGTTGGACAAGTTTGATGTTTTGCTTTTCTCCATCCAAGTTAATATGCGGTTTGTACGACCACAATAAGGATCTGGACGAAGAGATTTCCTCAGGTGTGCGGCCAGTGTGTCAGACGCTTCCGACCCGGTAGTATGTCGAGTGCGCGCATAGCGCTCGTCGGTTGCGCGACCAGCGCTCATTGGGTGCACGGACAACGCTCCCGATGTGAGTAGCCCCCGATTCTATGTGCGATTATTTGTAATCGGGTATAGACTCAAAGATCGTATAATGTCGCTTCTTCGATTTATCGGGTGCACGACAATGCTCCCGATGGGAGTAGCCCCCGAGGATATGTTTGACTCGCAGAGTCGGACATAGGCTCAGGTTGTTCTGATATGCGTCGACTCCCGGAGGAGGATATGTGTCGATTCAAGCAGAGGATATTCGTCGACTCCCTGTGGAGGATATTAATGTCGACTCCTGGAGTGGCATATGTGTCGACTCGCATGAGCTGAAAATTATCGGCTCCCAAAGGTGCAGCCGATGTTGTGGTTTCTACATTGCAGTTGCAGCCATATAAATGGATATGGTTAAATAATGTAATAATAGCATTGTGTATAACAGAATGTATGGAACAAACTGTTGCTCGGGTTAATTTTGGTTATGAACCGACAGTAGTATGATCTGTTGGTAGGCAGTCCTTTGACTCTACGCGACATTTTTGCATCGTACGTTGTGTCTTTTCGTTAGCCTGTCAGCCATTGTCTCTTCTCCTTGTCGACCTGTCATTTGCTGGTGCAAACCGGGTTGGAGTCAAGGGTCGACGTTAGGCAGCATGAGCTACTCGGGTTGTAGCCCGTAAATGTGGTAGTATAACGCGCAGCATGACGGGTGTCGAGTATACATGTAGTCAATAAGGATACTATCTTGTGGGTCTCTTTGCTATCTATGACATTCTGCTACGTATGTTTCGGGAGACTATTGCTCCGAGTGCGGGCAATAATGATGCTATTTGTGGCGGCTTGGTCAACCTCATGTACCACGCCTACTTGACCTTCACTGAGAGTGACATGACTGACATGGAGGCCCACAAGATTGATGTTATGGATTTCATCTTCAATGAGATCCACTTTGCTCTCTTCCACTGCAAAGTGCCTCCGTATGCTCCGTACATCATGAAGCTCATCAAGGCTCGCTATCCCGAAGCACTCCGTGAGGACTTGGAGCTCGACTGTGAAGAGCATAAGGATGTCACTCTGTACAAGAAGGCTGCCCACACTCAGCAGGCTTCTCATGATGTTGGCGCCACTGGTCAGGGCCACCGTGATCCTCGCATGCGTCCTCCTTCACCTGGCAAGAAGAAGCGCTCATGGGTTGTTCGCGCTATTGAGAAAGTGATGTGCATGAATGTGTGCATCCACAAGGAGAACTACAGTGCCTATGCAGAGCGCCGCACCATCCTGGAGAACCAGCACCACATCATGACTGGTCTCAAGGTTCCCAATGTGCCTCCTCCTCCTCCTAACAGGATTCCATACAAGAATTGGAACAACCGCGATGTTGATTGGGATCTCGGAGTGGATGTTGATGAGGACATGGAGGATGTTAGCGAGGAGGAAGAAGAAGAAGAAGAAGAAGAAGAAGAAGAAGACACCCAGGCCTAGAGTTTGTTCCATGGGACGTAGCACTCTCTTTTCTCTTTTTGGTATCCTGATGCCAAAGGGGGAGAAGATCTAGATGATCGCGGTATTTGCTTGGGTGGGTTTCGTTCTTTGTTGCCCTTTTTATCGTTTCGTGCGTCTTTTCGAACTTCGTTCTATCGTACTCGTTATTCGTTGGTGAACTATTATTAGGAGGCATGTCTCCTATATATGCTATCTGTGATGTGTTTATATCTTGCATTGTTAGTTTATTTCTCTGTAAATACCCGTGTTGTCATCATTCACCAAAAAGGGGGAGATTGAAAGCTCATGATCCCTTCTAATGATTTTGGTGATGATGATAACACGGGTATCACCTATCTAACAATGTTGTTTTAGACTGTGCAGATATTATCTCAGAAGATTATTGTTATACTCTTGTCAAAATATCAAAGAGAAGGTCTACACTCTGGAATTACTGCCACCGGATTTTTCAGTATGCAGTCCGGAAATTCCGGTGCTTATGGGGCGGAATATCTGGCCCCAGGACCAGAATATTCCGGCCACTCTGGCATCCTCAAAGTGATCAAGATCTTCTCCAGCTGCCCGTGGATAGAAGCTAGGGCGGAAATTCGCCCCGGAAATTTCCGGTGCAAAAATTCGGCCCTCTGGGACTTAGCAGAAAAAGGAGTCTTCCCAGGTGCCCGCGCACAGAAGCTGGGGTGGAAATTTGCCCCGGAAATTTCCGGTGCAAATATCCGGCCCCTGGTCCTTAGCATTTTTTGTCAACAAGCCGGTGCCTGCGCGCAGAGATGGGGGCGGAGTATTGGTGCGGAATTTTCCGCCCCCGGATATTTCAAAAATCCGCCCCCCGGACTATTCAAATTTCCGGCCCAGGCAGACCGGAAATTTCCGGTGCTAACACCGGAATATTCCGGCCCTAGAGGACTGCAACGGTCAGAAATTGGAGGAGCCTATAAATAGCTGTCTTCTTCCTCTAGATAGGCAGCTCGTCCATTCCTCTCTCTCCTCCATTGTTGTAGAGCTCAAAATGCCCCGATCTCCCTCCTCCTCCAACCAAACTCGATGCCCTTCAAGGATCTAATGGAGGAGTCCTAGATCTACCTTTCCACCAAGCCAAAACGTGTGTTCTCACACCACAACTCTTGGAATCTTGTAATCTCTTGGTTGCCTTGTCATCCAAGGGAAACCCTAGTGCTTGTAGCTTCCACCTTGTAGCAAGAAGCTTCGATTGTTGAGAGACTCCATCTCACTTGTGGAGTAGCCTCAACCCCTTGTAAAGGTTTGGTCAACGCCAACTACCGAGTCCTTCATACAGACGGCGCCAACTGCCGAGTCCTTGACTCGGCAGATCCCTTATATGGGATACTAGGATTTGGAGATTAGGAGACGAATGCATGCTGGTGATCTAGACGGCTAACAAGGAGCATGATTTACCCTGGTTCAGGACCCTCGTAGAGGTAAAACCCTTACTCTTGATCGGCATGTCTGTATAATGACGAGATAGTCGAGATGTTACAATGGCGATGCCATGGTGAAGCGTACGGGGTGTCTTCCGTGTATTGTCTAGTCTATCCTTGCGTCTAGTTGTGGCTTGTCTCTCCCCTGTCTTTTCTTTCCTCCCTCCTAGCTTTATATAGGTAGCCAGGAGGAGTTTAAGAGAGTCCTAGTAGGCTGCAAATAGGAGTTCTTTTCTTGTGCTTCAAGAAATCGACTATGTCTTCTTGGACCCGCATGGCTCTTCGAGTGGGCTCCCTGTAGCGTAGCAGTTGGTAGGCTCAAGTAGATGGTCATACATGAACTTAAAAGAAAGAAGATAGATGTATCATTTTTAAAATTGACTTTGAGAAGGCATGTAACAAAGTTAAATGGCCCTTTCTCCAACAAGCTTTATGCATGAAAGGATTTGCACAGAATGGTGCAAATGGATCATGCAATTCGTTCAAGGAGGTAGTGTAGGTATTAGGGTCAATGATGACATCGGTCATTATTTTCAAACTAGAAAAGGACTTAGGCAGGGAGATCCCCTATCTCCAACTATATTTAATATAGTAGTAGATATACTAGACATCCTAATTGCAAGAGCAAAGGATGATGGTCTGATTGATGGTCTTATACACCACTTACTGGAGGGGGGCTTGTCCATTTTGTAGTATGCAGATGAAACTATATTATTCACGGAGCATGATATTCAGAAAGTTGTGAACATGAAACTGATTTTATGAATCTTTGAACAATTATCAGGCCTAAAAATTAACTTTCATAAGAGTGAAGTTTTTTTGTTTCGGGAATGCTTTAGAGGTAGAAGATCAGTATAAGCAAATTTTTGGTTGTGAGTCTGGCTCTCTACCTTTTAAATACCTGGGCATCCCAATTTATCACAGAAAGCTTCGTAAAGCTGAGTGGCATCCAGTGGAAAGTCGTTTCGAGGAAAAACTTGGATGTTGGAAAGATAAATTGTTATCCTATGGAGATCGTTTGGTGCTTTTTAATTTGGTACTAACAAGTATTGTAATGTTTATGCTCTCCTTTTTGGAGATTCCAAAGGGGGTTAGGAAGAGGCTTGATTTCTATATTCCTGGCAAAGCGATGAAACTAAGCGTAAATATAGATTGATCAAATGGAATATAATATGTAGGCCAAAAGATCAGGGTGGGTTAGGTGTTGAAGTACTTGAGCTTAAGAACAAATGTTTGCTCAGTAAGTGGTTGTTCAAACTTTTACATGAGGAAGATGTTTGGCAGGAATTATTGTTAAATAAATATTTTCATGAAAAAACTTTAGCTCAAGTAGAGGCACAACCTACGGATTCTCCTTTCTGGAAGGGATTCATGGGTGTTAAGGATGAGTTCTTTTCAAGAGGATCATTTAGAGTGGGCAATGGACAGACAACAAGATTTTGGGAGGATATCTGGCTAGAGAAAACACCTTTAAAAGACCAATATCCTATTCTATATAACGTTGTACAACATAGAAATGTGTCGGTTCATACAGTGTTACATACATCACCTCCTCTAAATGTTGGCTTTAGACGAAACCTTGTTGGGAATAAATGGGATATGTGGTCTCATCTTGTTTTAAGATTCGTGTATGTTTCTCTGACTGATTCTCCTGATAGTTTTCATTGGAATTTAACCACAAATGATTTGCTTACAGTTAATCTACGCATCAGGATTTAATGAATGGACATACTAGATTTCTTAAAACATACTTGTAGAAACTGAAAATACCTCTGAAAATAAAAGTTGTTATGTGGTTCCTTGATAAAAAAAAGTCTTGATTACCAAAACAATCTTGCTAAGAAGAATTGGAAGGGTTATACTCATTGTTTCTTTTGTGGGAATAAAGAGACTATTGACCATTTTTTTATCTCTTTCCCATTTGCTAAACTTGTCTGGTGTGTAGTTTTATGTACCTACAATATCCCACCACCATCCAATATGACTAATATCTTTGGTAATTGGTTGAACGGGGTGGATAAAAAGACCACGAATAGAATTCGTATAGGCGTCTCGGCTATTTGTTGGTCATTATGGAAGTGTAGGAATAATCTTGTTTTTAACAAGAAAGAATCATTTTATGTCTTACAGGTTATCAATATGGCGGTGTATTGGATCTAGTTATGGGATTTCCTGCTCCCTTCGGATCAGCGCAAGCTCGTGGAGGATGACTGCACGAGACTACTTTCGGTGGCACATGATTTTTTATTCCATCATACGTGGCATCATATTTCTAGACTTTTGTAGTTGTTAGCGAGTTTGGCTATTGTTTTTCGGGTTCCAATTATTCTCATGTTGCTTCGTGTCTGAGAAGATGTAAATGTTTCATATATTTCACACTCTTTAATAATCAATAAAAAGGTATGTGCATCACTAGATACAGAGGCCGGGGATACTCCATTTCGAAGAAGGAAAATGTGTCGGCTCTGGAACTGGAGGATTTGGCCCAAATCGTCCGGAGGACGCCCATCGTTTCCCTTTTTTCTAGAACAATTAAATATATTTTTCACTTTTTTTAAACAGTAGGAGCAAGTGCTCAGAACACTTTCTAAGATAGTTCGATGTGTGTATAAAAGAGCATGTCCCATGAGATCCTAACGATTTATTCATGAAAGATCCATTCAAAATATTAGTTTCGCACATTCAGTTATTGCCTTTGACTTCGACCACTTTGGTCTATTGCAAGAGCAATGCCCGATGCATAAGAGCATCTCCAGCAGTCGCGCCATCGCGCGCGCCCATGTGAAAACCCGTTGTTTTCTAGCGCGCGGACCAGCGCTCCAGCGGACGCGCGAAAAAATTGTGCGCGAAATAAACCAGCCAGGGAAAAAGCTCAACCGCGCACTCTTCATTTTGGGCATCCCCTCCAGCGCGCGTGACGACGGAGCTCGTGCGCGACAGCTCCAACCGCTCCGACACTTCAGCGCGCGCCGCGGCGGAAGCCATTTCTACACCCCCAATCCCATTGTCGCCCCCCAAATCCTCCTCCGCCGCCCCTCTGCCGCGCAGCTGGTCGCTATTCAGGCGCCGCACGCCGCTCCCCTGCCCCCGCCGACTGCCGCCGCTCCGACGCTGTGCTTCCCTTCTCCGCACCCGCCGGCCTCCAACGCTGCGTTGCCCAACCGCCGATCTAAGCCCGCGCCTTTGGAGCAGCGCGCGTCGGCGCTGGGCGGAAGAGCAGCTACCACCGCGCGCAACATGTTCGACGAATTTCCGGAAAGTTAAAACCGGTGCCGAATCTCTTTATATTCACTTTTCCTACTTCTAGTTTCCTCAAACAGCAAAATTCTATTGTGTAGATGAGTTTGTTGTATGATTCATCATCTGATGAGGAATTTGATATGGAGGAGGGGGAAGAGATGGCAATGTTGTTAATTTGGCGCGATAGAAAGAAAAGGAGGCATGGAGGTTCTCGTGTCAGTCGAGAGAGATTGTGGAGGGAATGGATCGATGGCCACAACAAGTTGATGCGGAACTATTTTGCTGAGACACCCGTCTATCCGTAGAAATATTTCCGGCGCCGTTTTCGGATGAGCGCCAAAATGTTCAAGAAGATCGCGGAGGACGTCATGAAGTATGACCGTTTCTTTCGGCATCGGAGGAACGATGCCGGAGAACTTGGTCATAGCACTACCAGAAGGTGACCGCCGTCTTGCTTATGTTGGCATACCATATTCCGGCGGATCTAGTGGACGATCACTTGGCAATGGGTGAGAGTCAAGCTATCATGTGCGTCAAGCGCTTCGCGGTAGCCATTCTGGAACTATTCGGTCCGGAGTACTTGAGATCCCCCAATGCTCAAGACGTAGCGAGATTGTTGGAGTTCAACAGAGCTCGGGAGTTTCCAGGTATGGTTGGCTCTATTGATTGCATGTATTGGGGTTGGAAGACTTGCCCAGCGGCATGGCATGGGCAGTTCAAAGGGGTGAAGAAGGATTGCACTATCATCCTTGAGGCCGTGGCAGATTATGATATTTGGATTTGGCATGCCTTCTTTGGAATGCGTGGATCTTGCAATGACATCAATGTGCTTCACCGGTCACCTTTGATGAACCGAATTGCTAACGGTGAATTGCCAACTGTCGAGTTTGAAGCAAATGGGCACACTCGCAACTATCCCCACTTCCTTGCGGATGTCATCTATCCAGGGTGGCAAACCTTCGTGAAGCCGGTGTGCAATCCGAATGGTAAATAACAATCTCTTTTCATGCTACACAAGCGGCTGCTAGAAAGGATGTGGAGAGAGCATTCAAAATTTTGCAATCCCAATTTTCTATTGTGAGAGGCCCGCCTAGATTTTAGGATCAAGAGATCCTTTGGTACATCATGACCGCTTGTGTGATCATGCATAACATGATCATCGAGAACGAGCGTGGACAAGATGTAGACTACTATGTCCATGATTTGATGGGACAGCCGGTGCGAGTGAGATGTAGAGAAAGAGAGAGTTGTCCGCTTCATTGCATCGTATCATTCTATTCGAAATGACGATGTGCATGATAATTTTTCAAGAAGACGTTATGAAGGAGTGGTGAAATAGGTATGGACAACAGAATGGCTAGTTTCGGTCTTCTATATTGTGTTCTTGATGAACTATTTGGTGAACAGTTTATTGTAATATGTGAACTATTATTTGTATTTGTATGACATACTTGTTTGTGTTGTAATAATAATTATTGAACTATTTTTTGTTAAATTTTTATGTGTGTTTAATCTAATTTGTGCAATAGAGTAGTTGGATTTTGGTTTGTCACGTCTGAATTTCCGCTGAAGGTGCGCTCGCACACGTATTATGTCGCGTCTGAAATAGATGGTTTTCAGCGCGCGACGGCGCAGCTGCTGGAAGTGCTCTAGCCGGGACTCGGGAGGTACCTGACCTCATTTAAGAAAATAAATTTTAGTCAGTCCACTGAGAAGGGATAAACTTCAACTGCCTGCCTTCTCTGCGTCAAGAGAAACAAAAGTGCCCCCATTCTCCATGAATTGAAGCCTTGTAGCAGGAGTTAAATCTAATCAACCTATACCATCATCAGTTTAGTACTGTGGTAACAGTACGTATACCATCACCACCTAATCACTACTAATATTACGGTATCCTTTCAGCAGCTGCACCTAGCTTCGTTCGCACCGTAGCTTGTCAGATCAAACATCATCGTTAATCGATTTACGCTACCGGAAGGGAGCAGCTGGCTACAGCGTGGACGGCGAGAAGGAGGAAGCCCCGCCGGAGCTGCCGATGGACCTATCCCGACGGTCGTCGCTCGACTTCCTCCTGATGGCTCTCTTGACCTCCTCCTCCTTCATGTCCACGAACATCATCAGATCCCTGATGCTCCTCAGCCGCTCCGGCCGCCTCACCGGGGACTCCTCCTTTGGCACGTCGTCAGCGCCCTTGTTGTACCTGTCGTACTGGCACAGTATCCTGGTGAAGAAGACGAGCAGCGCGATGAAGCATGCGACGCCGGAGATGAGGAACAGGCCCCAGAAGCTGCTGAGGTTCAGCCTGTCGGTGCCGACGTCGGTGCCCTGCGACGACGCGCACTGTCCCGGGTTGAGCCACTTGTCGTGGATCCGCTGCAGGTCGCCGTTCTCCGACAGTGTCAGGATCGCAGTCGACAGGTCCACCGCCAAAGGCGAGTCCCTCTCGAACGCCTAATTAGCATCCACCCATGGATTGAATCAGAATTCTTCACAAGGGGGGCCGAGGAAGAAAGCAGAAAGCACACACAGTGTTTGGATGCTTACGAATCCCCATCCGCTCTTGGTGAATTCTTGTCCGACGGTCTTGAACTGGCAGTTGGTGGAGAGGAAGAGATCGACGTAGGGGAGCTCGTCGACGATGGCCCCGACGCCGCCGTTGTGCGGGCCGAGCTGGAGGCTGGTGGCGTACTGGTCGATGTTGAGCTCCCTGAGTCGGGACTCCGGCACGTTGAGCTCCTGCATCATGTAGCTCTTGGCGAAGGATCCGACCTGGTAGCCGATGGGGTCGGAGCTGGCGAGGAGACCGTCCAGCCCCTGGATCCCCGTCGACAGCTGCTGCACCGTCAGGATCGACGTCAGGCTCGCCGTGTAGCTCGAGTTGATGATCAGCACCACGAACAGCCAGATGAGGAGCACGAAACGACCCAGCGAGCTCACAGTGTTCTCCCCTGCGATAATATCAGGTAGAGCCATTAATTGTTAGTTCATCGACGCTTCTTGTTCTTGGTGAGAATGAAATGGATGCATATCGATGGAAGAAGAAGCTTGTTACTTATACGTACTGTGGGCGAAGAACATTGTGGAGAAGCTGAACCAGAAGATGGTGACGAGCTGCTTGCGTGGGGATCCGCGGAACTCGGGGTTGAATCGGTGCTCGAGGACCCAGATGACGGCGCCGACGAAGAGGAAGAAGGCGCCGGTGACGGCCCACATCCCGAGCGTGAATGGCTTGAGGAAGGCCCACGCGTTGGAGCTCTTCTCCTTCACCGGCGACACGATCACAAGCCCGGACTCCACGTACGGCTGCGTGAAGTCCACCACCCGCGTCCGGTTCGTCACGATGGACACGTCGCCCACCGCCGCGTCGAAGTAGTTGTCCGCCACCTTGCTCACGAGGTCGCTGTAGCTGGGGTTCTTGATACCGTCGCCGAAGAGGATGAAGGACACGGGGACAGGGTACGGTAGCAGCGCCACCGCGGCCTTGAATACGTCGATGCAGTAACCGCTCGCGCCGTCGGGGTTGCTGTCCTTGGACACGAACTGCTTGTACGTCGTACGGTACGGCACGCCGATCCTCAGCGGTCGGCCGTTGTTCGGGAACACCCACCCGCGCGGCGGCGACGTCGTCTCCCCGGGCCAGATCACGCTGTACAGCCCCTGCTCGATGCTGCCGTTGTTGTTTCTGGTCGTTGGAGTGGGCGCGGCCACCGACAGGCGCGAGTGGTTGGACCAGTACCCGACCCGCCGGACGCCCGTGCCGCCGACGTTCAGGACCTCGTAGGCGGGGTCGACCAGGCTCCTGCTGCCCGCGGAGAACCGCACGTTGCCGGTGACGCCGGTGAAGTTGGCCAGCATCACCTTCTGCAGCAGCAGCTCCCCCTGGTCGAACACCCTGAGCGCGTCTAGCCGCAACATGCTGCTTCCGTTCACCTCCTGCTGCAGCCTCGGGTCGGCCGAGAAGGTGACGTTCCCCCCGTCGTCAAGGAATGCGTCAATGGCGCGCGCCGCTATCCACACGGCGTCGTAGGCGGAAAGCCCATACGCGTTCACGGCCGCACTCCGGTTCCGCTGCGCGGCGGCGAACCTCGACGCGAGCGACCTCTTGGCGCCGGAGTCCGGGGTGTACTGGCGGAGCGTGATCACCCCCTGGATGAGGCTCATCGTCGTGGGATCGGCCGGCCGCGTCGAGTCGACGGCGGCGGCGAGCCAGTCGGTGGCGATCCAGACGTAGCCGGACGCCATCATGCCGAGGGACCGCGCAGCGGCGAAGACGGCAAGACCGGAGTCCGGGTTGACGTGGACGACGCACACCCTGGACTCCATCATGCTGACGTGCACGAGCAGGTCGACGATGGCGGCTGCGTCGGCATCTGGAGGAAAGGGCGCCTTGAAGGACACCTTGGCACGCTTGGCGTCGAGCTCGTCGCCGAGCGCGTCGACACCGCCGCGGCCGTAGTCGTTGTCGACGTAGATTACTGTGACCTCCCTCCAGCCGTAGTAGGTGACGATGTCGGCGACGGCAGCCATCTGGGAGGAGTCGTCGCCGCGGATGGCGCGGACAAAGTATGGGTACTGGGCGGAGGCGAGCGCGGGGTCGGTGGCGGCGAAGGAGAGCAGAGGGACGTGGAGCTCGTTGACGACGTGCGACACCACGTGGGCGATCCCGGACGACTGCGGGCCCACCACGGCAACCACCTTCTTCTCCATCAGCTGCAGCGCTGTACATCGGCAAGAAAACTGCAGGTCAGTGTCATTTTTTTTGTTGAACGGGAAATTCAGGCAGTGCCAACTGTCAAGCTCAAACTCTCCAGCTGCCGATCTTCCGTGATTGATAATTTACCATTTGAAATGTTCTTTAATCGGAATCAGTACAGAATTCTTCGACTTGAAGAATAAAAGTTGTAGATTGGCATAGACCTGTAGACTGTAAATCGGTAGTTAAAGCATCTCTAGCAGATGCCGTAAACGCCGGGATCAAGAAAATGCCGTGGGTTTACGGTTGGGGCCGGTTTTTCGGCCGTAGCAGAATCCGTAAAACGAAGCCGGCTCGTAAACCAATTTCGGTCGCCTGAAAATCCGAGGCGCGGATCCTTTTAACTAGTGGTCGCACGTTTATTTTCAGGTCATGCCCTGCATCCCTCCGCCGACTTCACCCACCTGGCCACCTCCGACGAGCAATTAGTCGCACCGCCACCCAGACCCGACTCCCCGCACCGCCGTGCCATCGAAGAAGAGAACCCCAAAGCGCGGGCCCGCATCCCGTCCCGCATTTCGACCCGTCAGATCTATCCGACGTAGCGCGGGAGAGGGTGGTGAGGTCAGACGACGCGAAAAAAGGGCGGCACACGTCTTCGCTAACTACAACCTCCCTGTGCTGACGAATCTTCTCTACCGCGCCCTCCCGGAGTTCGGCCGCCTCCGCGCGGCCGCTAGGCGCGGCGAGGGAAGCTCGAGCGGCGCGGGGAGCTCGTCCGGTGCGGGTAGCTCTTCCGGCGCTCTAGTGAGGACGGAGCCGCGCGAGGAGACGTCTCTGCCGGAGTACGACCCGACGGCATTTGGTCGTTCGTTGTCGGAGCGGGACTTCGTCCCCGACAAAGCGGTCGATGCCATCGTGGCGATGCTCTGCGAGCGCTCTGCATCGGAGGAGGAGGAGCTCGAGGCGCAGCGCCGTCAACAATCCGAGGTGAACGACGTGCTCCTCGAGAAGGTCATCGCTGCCTCGCTCGAGGAGTCACTCTATATCGTCTCTTCCGACGAGAAGTGAGCGGCGCCGCCGCGACATATAGGTGGAGGCACCGCCCCCGGGTAATTCAGCCACCTCTTTTGTTTGTTAATTCGCAACAAAATCAACTAATTTAGATATAATGTTTCTGTATACGAGCTCTTCCACCGTGCTATCGTTCTAAAAAAAAAGCTAGAACGCGAATTAAAACTGTGTTTTCAGTTTCACGTTTTAGATGTTCTGCTAGATGCTCTTATACAATACATTACTTGAGTGCAACTCGGTGATAAAGTTGCATAACTGGTCGATTCCATATTTCATGAAAATGTTAGTCTTTGTGCAGGAAAGACATTCCGCTCAGATTTATATATAAAACCTACTGGCCTCCAAAAATATAGGTGACATATATTATACGTATAATTTAAAAGATGTTAACTATAGTATTCAGGCTCCGTTGGATCAAGATTCAACGGTCAGTGGACCAGGTCGACATAAAAATAGACAGTTGCAATTATTTTTTATTAAAAAAATGGTCATGCAATGCTCATGTGAAGAAATCTAGGCAGGCTCTCCACCTCCACGAGAGTCAACCGGACAGACAGAGAAACAAGTAGATAAAGTGGAAGCGTACAGGCCAACAACTCGCAGTGATTAGTGGTCGGAATCTCTAGCTACGAACAAATTAATTGTGATAACCACAGTTTGTTGATTTCTAATCTAAATCACAAGATTTGCAAAACTGGGATGGTGGCGTGGTGCAGAGTTGTGGTGGTACCTTGGATGGTGCCGACGAAGCCGCTGCACTTGGTGTCCTGCGCGACGACGCTGAGGTGCGTGCCCTTGAGGAGGGCGGCGTCGCGGTTGACGTCGGCGACGGCGAGGTCGATGGCGGCCCTGGCCGACCTCCCGATGACGGAGTCGAAGGTGAAGAGGGCGCCGATGGTCACGTTGGGCGGCCTGGCCGGGAGGGCGAGCGGCAGGATGCCGCAGAGGCAGAGAACACGGAGCAGCAGAGCGGAGGTGCTGGAGCTCGCCATTTCAGCTCCTCCTCCTCGTCTTGAGGAACTTGCCACGGCGCTATCGCCTTATAAGAGAGGAATCAACGGAGGAAGGAGAAGCCGTAGGCAAGAACTCCTCCGCCCGAGCTAGCCATAGTGACGGATCAGGAGAAGAAGGGACAACAGAAATCCCGTCCGCCCCAGAGACAGAGAAAGAAAGGCGGAGTCGGGAGGATCGAGGGGAGCAAGATGACAAACCGACGTGATTCTGACCGGTGAGGAGCCGGAAAGAGATTCGACAGGCCGGAAAAAAAAGCAGTGGCGCGGAACGCAGAGTAGAAGTAGAGCACACTCGGCTCTGATTGATTCGTACAATACATACATAGGCCGGAGAAGACAAGCCTATGGGAAGAGAGAAATGCGAAGCTGACGGAGACACGACTCTCTCGCTCAGCCTTCACAGCAGAAAACAAAATGGAGAAAAGATAAAAGCGATGATGGGAGTCTCCGGACACTGTACTGCTCTGCTGTTGACTGCTCGGTGTTCTGCTCGAGCAAAACGTGGCCGGTGACCAAATCAAGCAACCGGAGATGCGATGCGAGCCGGGAGAATGACGGCGAATCGAATTCATCGGCGCGTCTCCATTTCAATGGGAGAATCGGGTCCAACAAAAGCACTCGCTATGCCGCCACTATTACTGCACAGGCGCTACTATTATGGGAGAATCAGTTACTACTACTTTGGTTCAAGAAAAAAGTGCAGTTATATATCTGCTCTCTCGGTTTTCAAGAACAGTAAAATAAACACTCGAGTGGTGCTCATTCAGCGACGTATGACACGCCTCCGTGGCTAGCTGTGGCTGTGGCTTGGCATGGAAGCAAGCTAAGTCGTCTTTCTCGGGGAACAAAGGCTAGTGATCTGCACTTTGGCTTTTCTCTGGGGCTATTTCGCTCGGGAGAATAAAGCTGCCCGCTCCACTTTGTTGATCGCGCAAGCAAGACACTATGCTCATACAGTACATAGATACATATACTCCATAATCCATATATAGTCCTCGCCTCCTCAGCACAAACGCGGCGGGAGGCCTCCGGCCAGATGCGTTGGTCGGCCCTGGACGGCTTGCGCGGACGGTGGAGCACGGACGCCGGGGCGGCGGCCCTGGTTCTTCTGGCGGCGGCTAGTGGCTGGGTCTGCGTGGGCAGCCAGCGCTGGACGGGTGGTGGCGCCGCCGATGGGATCTGGGGTGGCTCGGCCATGGTGCGGCGGCCGCGTGGCGGCGACGCCGCCATCGGCTTGGCTCCCGGGCGGCGCGGCCTCCTCTGTCTTTGGCGGCGGGAGGCGGTGGTGCTAGGGACCGTCGGCGGCAGGGCTCCCGGTGGCGGCGAATGTGGAACTCTCGCAAATTCCCTGCTGGGAGTCGTTTCGCGGCGTCGGGGCTGCGAGACATCAGAATAAAGGAGGTGGTCCTTGGGTTTTCCATCGCGCGAAGATGAAGATGCTGATGTAGATTCTCTTTGATCAAGCCGGGGTGTCGACCCGAAAGGCTCCGCCGGCAACTCCCATGGGCGACGCCTGGAGATTGCTGGATCGGTGGAATTCGGTCACAATGCTCAGTCATCGAAGGCGAGATTGGAGGACTATCAACGGTGTTCGGAGTCTTTGCATTGATGGGGAACTGGCTTCGAGTTACAAGATCCATGGCAGCCGTATGTAAGAGGGGGCGACAACATGCGTGAAGTCCAAAGTCCTACCTTTCAGGGTGAAAACCCAAGGTCTGGCCTTAATTGGTTGTGCCTGGCACTGGTCTTCTTGGAGCCGTTGTTTTGAAAGAGAGGATTATCTTCAGGGTGAAAACCCAAGGTCTGGCCTTAATTGGTTGTGCCTGGCACCGTTCTTCTTGGAGACGTTGTTTTCGAAGAGATGGACATCAGCTGTTGTTTAGGTGGTGGTTGTGCGGATACCGCGAGGACTGTAACTCTGTAGCGGGACTTTTCTTTTTATTTCTTCTTTTTATTGTTTTTCGGCTGTGTGCATCCATTGCGTTGTTGCAGAGGCTGGGTGTAATTTGTATCTCCACGATATTAATATACTTCCCTTTATCAAAAAAAAATATATAGGAAAATGCACGTGCTCTCCCCAATATGATACCTCAAACTGGTGCGTGAAACGGGTTGTTTTAGCCATCCAACGCCTCCTGTTTCGATCGACTCGTGCAAACAATGAGGAGGAACTGACATTACACATGCCAGACTTGTCATCTTGTTAGGTTAGGCAGGATGTATCTGCTACTTGTCACTACAGGAGAAAGACAATCATCAACTTGGTCAATTTGAAGCTAGTTAATTACTGCTCATCAAAGTGTCAGGGTAGAGATGGCACCGTCATCATAATTATAAAATGAATGGGAAGTCAATTGAGTCAATCTCCTCACCGGTACACCTGCAACGTAATGTAGATAGATGGGCAATGAAAGCACACAGTGCCTGGTGGGCAGGAGGAGGATTTTTTTTTTTCTTGACGGGAGGATGATAACTTGATAACGATTTTTAGTGCTGCCACGAGACAAGAGAACGGCACGTGACCATTTCTTTTTCTATATGCATACGTGATGTCTCGTCTAATTCTTAGCATTATGTTATTACAGAGATCGGGTGTAACTGGTATCTTATCGAAAAAAAGTGGTCATTCTTGTCTGATATGATATGCCTGTCAAAAATAAATTCAGATGTGCCCTCAACAGAATTAAATCAGATGGTACAATTGTGTCATGATTAATTTGTAGGGTTCTTGTTAGAGATATATTAGGTGTACGTATGTTTGGTAGTCTAGGATTTGTATTCAATCTCCTACTCTATCTCTACGAGGCTTCTTGCTTTCCAAATTTGTACCCCAATATATACTCGTCCATGAGGCTTAATAATACATCCAACATATTCCGCCAATCTCATCATTCTACATGGTATCAGTCTAAACACGATCTAACCCTAGCCGACGCCGCTCCCGTCGTCGCCTCGCGCCGCCCCCGGGATGGATCTATGATCGTCGCCGGGGGCCGCGTCGCCCGTACCTAGGGTTCGTCCACCAGTCTCGTGGATCGGCTGCCCTAGAGCGTCTTTCTCTCCGCCAATCGCTTGGCCGACGTTTTCTTTTTTGGTTTTCCGATTCAAGATCGGTTTGCGTCGCCCGCCGCCAGTCCGCCACCATCGATCCTCACGCGCCTCTACACCGACACCGGCGCGACTACTGGCCTCTTCACCGACACGGCGGAGTCACACGCCACGCGGCGGCCGTAACGGCCATTGTCATGTGGCCTCTTCGCCGCCTCGGCCGCTTCGCGCGATGCGGCGGCCTTAACGGCCGCCTTCCGCGCGTCTGCCCGCCCGTCGCTTTGCGTCGGTCGTCATCTCGCTGCTCCGATCGGGACTCCTCCACTACCCCGCCTTCATCGTGGCTGCCTCACGCACAGAGCTTCCTTGGCCGCTCAGGCACGGCGCTGCGTTCGTCGCTCGGCCTCCACAACCCAGCCTTACGTCATCATCATCGTGCTGAGCGGCGCATCCTCCGCCTCGCGAGCAAGCGGATTGATCACCCGCCCGCCCGCGATCCGTTCCATCCAGGCTGCGCGGCCGACCCGTACAGTCGTCTGCGTGCGCCTCCGCAGGTTCCCGTGAAGACCGTCCCTGATTGTGCGTCTATCACCGATCGAGCAAACGGGTTGCCGCTGCGTCGCCCCATCGGGCCGCAGCGCCGCCGCCTCGTGGTTCTCACCGCGGCTACATCACCCCGCGCGTCGCCGCTGCGTCGCCCCTCCGGGCCGTAGCGCCGCAGCACGCGGTCCCCGCCGCCGCCCCGAGTTGTTCCCGCGGTTCACCGACGGTGCACTGCCGCTGCGTCGCCCCCTTGGGCTGTAGCGCCGCTGCTGTCGGGGGGTTACCCCCGAGTAGGGTAAAGGCAAGTGGTAAAGGCAACAGTCAGAAGAGAAGTTTGGTCGAGTAGCCGCCTACCCGGTACTTGCTACCCGGTCGACTGCTACTCGGTCTCACGAAAAGATGACCAGAAGGAGATATCAAGCAAGTTATATCTGTTCGAGTAGAAGAGTTGGTCCGAGTAGGATTGGCGGGAATCTACTCGGGCCAGAAGTCAAAGGAGCCGTTCTGACACGGATCCCGCGTATCCCGGGTCCGTACTTGGCACTGTTCACAGCACTGTTCATCTGGGGACGGCGTGCCTGACAGCGACAGTCTGTCAGCAGGGCGTCGCAGGATAGGGGGGACCTACTCTGTGTTCGCATAGTGATAACAGACTGGTTACTTGGTTTTGCCCAACGACTTTCTGCATCAGGACAAGCTTAGAAGCCAAAGCTGTCAGCGGGAACTCGGAAGAAGGACGATGTGCACACAATGTCGACACTTGTTGTATTTGGCTGTATCCGGCAGGGCACCGGGTATATAAGGTGCCCAGCCGCCTCCTGCGCGAGGCATGCTTCACACGTTCACAAGGGACACTTCACACGTAGAGATTCTTGACCTAATCCTACCCGGAGAGAGGAGAGTGGCTACTCGGTAGCAAGAACATTTGTACTGTGGCTACTCGGTGAGACACCAGAATACATAGAGAAAGGCAGGAGTAGGGGTTTTACCTCCTCACGAGGGCCCTGAACCTGGATAGATCGTGTTGTTTGCAGTGTTTGATCTTCACCTCACGTGGCTACACGTCGCGTGATCCCTCCCCGAGCACCTCCAGCGTCCTTCGTCCCCACATCTTTAGCCATCCTATGGCATCTGCCGTGACACCACCACGACAGCTGCACACGCGGTTCACGCCGTTGCCCGGAGGTCTTCCCTGCCGTCGCCCTGACACGCGCGTCGCCGCTGCGTCACGCCTTCGAGCCGTAGCGCCACGACATGCGGTCCACTCCGCCGTCCCCGCGCGTTGACCTCTTCGTGGTATGCGCCGTGCCGCCTCCCTAGGCGCGGGAACGCCACCGTCCGCGCGTAGTGTTTCTCGAGCTGTTGGGTTCTTCTTCGCCTACGACGAGCATCGCCGCCGCGCTTCTACACGTGACCAGCGTGGCCATTTGCGGGCTACCGCCGCCGCGTCGCTCCTAACGGCAACCGACATGGCCCCCCACGGGCTGCCTTTGGTTCCGCCGACTACATCGTCGTCCACCTCTTCGTCTACGTCCAGCACGCGGCGTTCCTGCGCGCCGTTCTGCGGACCGCGCTGAGGTGATGGTGACCGGCTTGGCGGCAAACGCCGGCGCAGCTGCTGCTGGCGCCGCGGTCGTCGTCGAGGATCTTGTTGGCTCGAGCGCTGGTGGCAGGACCCACAGGCCTTACGAGAAGGACTGCAACCTCCCTCCCTCCACCACTCCGACCATTCCCGCGTCGGCTGGGCGGAATGGCATGCCGCCTCCCACCGACCTCGAGCTCCTGAGCATGAAGGAGCAGCTCGAGCGGCAACGCCAGGAGCTGCTCGCCGAGCAGGCGGAGTTGGACAAGATCAGGCTAGAGCTTAGCTTAGATCAGCTTGAGTACAACAAGGCTCACGGCTTCACGCCAGTCACTAGGAGAGCTAGCAGGGTAGGCGCCACGCGGCGTAACCTTGGTGCCGAGATGGCGACAGTTGTAGAGGTTCCCGCTCAGTCCGCCACCGCAAACACTTCCACTAGGCCTAGATACAGCACACCCGCCAAGACACTTAGAGCTGCAGAGGCTGTGGCCGCCGAGTTGCCTCGTCTCGACGGTGACGTGCGCGTTAGGCAGCAGGAAAGGCTCAACGAGTTGGTGTTGGAGGCTGCTAGGCAGAATGAGGAGTTCCGGAAAGCCAACCCGGGTGCTGGAGCCTCGCAGGTGGTGCACTCGCACGCGGCTAGATCTAACGATCAGGCCTCATCTCCGCACCCCAGCCGCGAGAAGAGCCGCAGCGGACGTTCCGCCAGAGATAGGCAAATGCAGGTGTACGACCCGGCTGCTGCCGCGAAACAGCTCGCTGTGCCGCAGCAGCCCGGTCAGGAACACAACGCTGCAAGAGCAGGCTCCCAAGCCCATCAAGCTCAAAGCCAGGCCCGAGGTGGAGCGCGCCCAGGTCCTTCTCAGCGTCCCGCTGCTCAGCCTACTCGGCAGAGGCAGCAGCCGCACGCAGTGGCGCCAATCACCAACCCGGTGGAGCAGCCTGCAGCTGTGCAGGTGGACACATATGATGACGGCTACTCGGCCATGGAGATGGCTGGCTATGATATTCTGGACCGTGTTGGCGAGCGCGTGTTGGCGCCTGGAGATGCGAGGCATCAGCTGGACCGCATCAACTTGTCAGCCCGGCTGGAGAACACGGGTCTTCCTGGCCCCTAGTGCTTTGGCCCGCGCATCATGAACGAGCCGTCCGTGAAGAACTTCCAGCTCGCAAGGGGCACCAAGAGCTACAACGGCAGCACCAAGCCGGAAGATTGGCTCAATGACTATGTCACCGTGGTTCATATCGCGAACGGCAACAGGAGATGGGCGGTGCGCTATGTCCCGCAGATGCTAGAGGGTCCAGCTCGCACTTGGCTCAACAACTTGCCCAAGAACAGCATCAATTGCTGGCTGGACTTCTCGGACGCCTTCATCAGCAACTTCACAAGCACTTACAAGAGGCCGAATAGGCCACAGCAGCTGTCCGCTTGCAGGCAGCGAGAAGACGAGACAGACCGCGAGTACCTTACTCGGTGGAGCACCTTGAGGAACACCTGTGAAGGTGTGAACGAGGCCCAGGCCATCACTTGGTTTGCGCAGGGTTGCAGACATGGCAGTATGCTGTGGCAGAGGTTGCAGAGGGAGATGCCAAACACTCTGGCGGAGACCATCAAGATTGCGGATCAGTACGCACTCGGTGATCCTACTCAGCCCCTGATGGACTCCTCTGAGCCGAGAAGAAACTTCAGCAACAGCAAGCGCAACGAGTTCCGCAACAAGCGCAGGGGTGACCGAATAGATACTCGGTATGACCCTGAAGAGGTGAATGCAGTGGCTGTTGGAGCTGGGGGTAGCCAAAGGCAGAAACCTGCTGGAGCCTACGGGCAGAACCAGAACCAGGGCCAAGGCAACAAGAAACCATTCCGTGCTCCTCAGTCGGGTAGCGGCAACTCCGAGCAGCCGAGGAAGTTCGTCTTTGACGACATGAAGGATGGCCCATGCAGTTTTCACACTCACCACCCCTCAAGGCCTGCTAACCACACTACTCGGCAGTGCGAGTGGTGGGATGTGATCAAGAATGATGGCTTGCCTCCTCCTCCTCCTCTGCCAGCGGCCAATGCCAATGTGCAGCCTACTCGCGCACCCGCAGCTCGGCCGCCAGTGTTCCCGAGAAGAGAAAATGTGAACCAAGTGGCTTTAGGAGCCAACCGTCACTTCAACAATGAGAGCTACCGCAACAACAACAACAACTACAACCGCAACAACAACAGAGGCAACAACAACTACCAGGGCAACAACAACAACGGCAACAATGGGGGCGGAGGCTCCAACCAGTACCAAGAGCACCATGAGAGCTACATGATCTTCACTTCGGAGCCAGTCGACAAGCAATCACAGCACAGGCGTGCCATGGAGGTCAATGCAGTGATTCCTGCTGTCCCTCACTACATGTATTGGTGCGACCAGGAGATCAGGTGGTCCCGGGTAGATCATCCCAAGGTGATGCCCAACCCGGGTAGCTACGCCTTGGTGTTGGATCCTACTTTCCTGGGTCCCGAGAAGAATGTGAGGTTCGGCAAGGTGCTAATCGACAACGGCAGCAGCATCAACATCGTGTACAAAGACACACTCGAGAAGCTTGGGCTGGCCGAGAACATGCTGCTGCCCAGCAAGACCACCTTCCATGGTATTGTGCCCGGGATCTCGTGCAACCCGATTGGCCGAGTATGGATAGATGTGCTATTCGGCACCAGGGAGAACTGCCGCACAGAGCGCCTGCAGTTCGAAGTGGTTGATCATCAGAGCCCTTACCATGCTCTACTCGGCAGGCCCGCTCTGAGCAAGTTCATGGCCTCTACTCATGTTGCATATCTGAAGATGAAGATCCCTGGTCCCAATGGCATAATTACTATCTCTGGTGATTACAAGAAGTCCATGGAGTGTGCCTCTGCTGGTTCCCAGTTGGCGGAGTCGATGGTGATCGCTGCCGAGAAGAAGAAGATGTATGACGTGGTGGCCATGGCGCAATCCGCGCAAGCTGGCGCGCAGGGCGTGCCGAGTACCCAACACGGGACCGCGTTCCAGGCATCTCAGGAAACCAAGAAGGTCCAGGTCGACCCCGAGTTCCCCGACCGCGTAGCCATCATTGGCTCCGGGTTGGCGGAGAAATAGGAAAGCGAGCTCATCCACTTCCTCCGTGAGAATCGGGATGTATTCGCCTGGTCCAATGAAGATCTACCAGGAGTCCCGAGGGAGTTGGTTGAGCACTCATTACATGTACGTCCTGACGCCAAGCCCGTGAAGCAGGCTATACGCCGCTTCGGAGATGAGAGAAGGAAGGCCATTGGTGACCAGATCACCAAGTTGCTGATAAGCAATTTCATCATGGAGGTGCTGCATCCAGATTGGCTAGCCAACCCGGTCATGGTCGAGAAGAAGAAGGAGGATCCCAAGGCTGCCACTGCATGGCGCATGTGTGTCGACTACACCGAATTGAACAAGGCATGCCCTAAGGATCCCTTCCCGCTACCTCGCATCGATCAGGTGATCGATTCCACTGCTGGTTGTGAACTGCTGTCTTTCATAGATGCCTACTCTGGTTTCCACCAGATTGCACTCAATCCTGCTGATCAAATAAAGACTGCTTTCATTACCCCGTACGGGGCTTATTGCTATCGTGTCATGTGTTTTGGCTTGAGGAATGCGGGTGCAACTTACCAGAGATGCATGCAGAAATGCTTGCACGACCAGCTCGGCAAGAATGTGCAGGTGTATGTAGATGACATTGTCATCAAAACAAATAAAACACATACTCTGCTTGCCGACCTGGAGGAAACCTTTGCTAACCTACGCAAGTACAAAATGAAGCTGAATCCGAGTAAATGCACCTTTGGTGTCCCGGCTGGCAAGCTACTCGGCTTCCTGGTGTCTAGTCGGGGCTTTGAAGCCAATCCTTCAAAGATAAAAGCTATTCAGAGCATGTCTTTGCCGAGATCCCTGAAGGATGTACAGAAGTTCACTGGTTGCTTGGCATCTCTGAGCCGTTTTCTGGGCCGAATGGGCGAGAAGGCCCTGCCTCTATACCAGCTGATGAAGAAAAGTGACAAGTTTGTCTGGACTCCGCAAGCGGATGTGGCATTCAACGAGCTAAAAGCAATGCTGGCTAGCGCTCCCATCTTGGCTAGTCCGCTACCCAAGGAGCCAATGCTTCTGTACATTGCTGCCACTAACCGAGTAGTCAGTGTGGTGATTGTGGTGGAACGAGAAGAAGAAGGCAAGAGTGTGCAGCGCCCAGTCTACTATCTCAGTGAAGTGCTGTCTAGCTCCAAGCAAAACTACCCGCACTACCAGAAGATGACCTACGGCGTGTACCTGGGCGCCAAGAAGCTAAAGCATTACTTCCAAGAGCATCCTATCACGGTTGTGAGCTCTGCTCCCATCTCGGATATCATGGGCAACAAGGAGGCGAGTGGCAGAGTAGCCAAGTGGGCAATCGAGCTGGCCGCGTATGCACCCGCGTACGCGAGAAGAGAGGCTATCAAATCTCAGATTCTGGCGGAATTTCTGGTGGATTGGGCCGAGGTGCAGTATGAACCTCCTGCTCAAGTTTCTAATTATTGGAGGATGCACTTTGATGGCTCGAAGGTAAAGGAAGGCCTTGGTGCTGGCGTGGTGCTTACGTCACCCAAGCGAGATCAACTCAAATACGTGCTGCAGATTCATTTCAAGGCGTCCAACAACGTAGCAGAGTACGAGGCGGTAGTACATGGCTTGCGAGTAGCCAAGGAGGTTGGCGTGCAGCGCATCATATGCTATGGCGATTCAGATCTGGTGGTGCAGCAAGTCTCTGGCACTTGGGATGCTCTAGATGCCAACATGGCATCATATCGCTTCCTGGTACAGTCTATGACTGGGTTCTTCGAAGGCTGCGAGTTCTAGCACATTCACCGAGCAGAGAACGAAGCGGCAGACGAGCTGTCCAAGTTGGGATCTTCTCGGCAATCCATCCCGGCGGGAATTGCCTTGGAGCACTTGAGGAAGCCATCCATCAAGCCCTCTCCCAACTCGGAATCCATATTTGTTCCTTCTCTGCCAAGCGAGGAAACTGATCCCATGGAGATTGACTGGGAGAGTGCTACAGGAAACCCGGGGACTGCCGCTCCCGACTCGGGGACTGCCGTCCTCTACTCGGGGACTGCCATTCCCTACTCGGGGACTGCCACTCCCTACTCGGGGACTGTCACTCCTTACTCGGGGACTGCCACTCCCTACTCGGGGACTGCCACTCCATACTCGGGGACTGCTGTCCTTAACCCGGGGACTGTCGCATTCATTGAGGAGGTCCTTGCCAATCGATCTGGGCTCCAGAGAAGTGCTCCCAACCCTAAAGAGCAACCAGAGGTGCCTTTCCCAATGGAAGTGGATGAACCAGTGTTTCCCACACGGGAGACACCGAGTTGGGCCATGCCCATACTATCCTTTCTAAGGGACGGTACTCTGCCAGAAGATGAGGTGGCTGCAAGACAGATTCAGAGAAGATCCAAGGGCTACACTATATTCCGAGATGTGCTGCACAAAAGAAGTGCCACCGGCGTGCTGCAACGTTGTGTGTACCCAGAAGAAGGAGGAGAAATTCTGCTGGAGATACACCAAGGAGAATGCGGGCACCACGCCTCTTCTCGGGCATTGGTCAAGAAAGCTTTTCGGCATGGCTTCTACTGGCTCACAGCTCTGCAGCAAGCTGAAGACATCGTGAGGAAGTGCAACGGCTGCCAGATGTTCGCAAGTAAGATTCACATGCCCGCTTCCGAGCTGAAGACAATTCCTATCACATGGCCGTTTGCCGTATGGTGCCTGGATATGGTTGGCCCCTTCAAGCCGGCTAAAGGCAACATGACACATATCCTGGTCATGGTGGACAAGTTCACCAAGTGGATCGAAGTGAAGCCTATTCGGAAGTGCGATGGGGCCACAGCTGTGAAATTCTTGAAGGATGTGATCCTGAGATATGGCTACCCGCACAGCATCATCACCGACAACGGCACAAATTTCGCAGAGGGGGCAATGGTGCGGTTCTGCAGAGATAAGCACATCCGACTAGATGTTGCGTCTGTTGCGCATCCAGCCTCCAATGGACAAGTGGAGAGAGCAAACGGCATGGTACTGGCAGGCATAAAGCCAAGGCTGATTGAGCCACTGCTGAAAACACATGGGTGTTGGCTAGACGAATTGCCAGCGGTGTTGTGGAGTCTAAGGACTACCCCTAACCGGTCAACCGGCTACACACCATTCTTCTTGGTATACGGGGCCGAGGCCGTGTTGCCAATAGACTTAGAGCATGACTCCCCCCGAGTAACCCTCTACACTGAGGTGGAGGCGAGAGAAGCTCGAGAAGACGATGTTGACCTGCTTGAAGAAGCAAGAGAGCTGACTCTGTCACGTTCGGCTATCTACCAGCAAAACCTGCGGCGCTATCATAGCCGAAAGGTGAACCCAAGGGTTTTCCGAGAAGGAGACATGGTCCTTAGGCTTGTGCAGCGCACAGCCGGGATGCACAAGTTGTCTCCTCCATGGGAAGGGCCTTTCATTGTGAGCAAAGCGCTGCACAACGATGCATATTATCTTGTAGATGCGCGCCCAACACAGGCGAACAGGGCAGATAAAGCTGGAGAGGAATCTAAGCGTCCCTGGAATGTAGCTCTACTCCGTCGTTTTCATTCGTGAGCAAAGATGTGTATGTACCCTCTTATCCGAGTTGAAATTCTATTATGCAATCTGAAATTGAACTCGGGGACTGCCCTCGTCCAAAAATTGCTCTAAGTGTTTCTACTCGGCTTTACCTTTTGCCTATTCGGTTGCTCTACTTCAAAATTCAAAGGTACATTGAGTACTGTGTTTAAACCTACATGCCAACTCTTCGACTTTGCTGCTGTCCGAAACCCGGCTTCATGGCAAGCAAGAGAACAAGCAAAAGGTCTATGAGCACAAGAAAAATTACTAAGGAAAGGAAGAGTGCAGGAACCGAGTAGGGTGCGTTTACTACTGTTCTTTGTCTTATCTTTTCGGCTAAGTGGTGGGCTGCGTTACTATGATTGTTTCTAAGCAGCTAAGTATTTGCAGCTCTGCTCTTTAACTCTTGTGACTCGAATACCAAAAAGCAACAAGTTGCGGGTAGAGCTGAGACGAAAAGAAAGAGTGAATAAGAAATGCAACTCGGGGACTCGCATGATAACGCAACCCGGCATCGAGCCCAGGCTGAACAAATTGATTAAGTTGAAAATAACAAGTGGGAATAAAAAATGAGTAGCAACGGCATAAATAGTCTGATACATTTGCACCCGGCATCCCGGGGATCTGATAAGTGTTTGAGAAATAAGCTGCAGGACAGATTCAGGTCGAGGCGGCGTTCTCGGTGCTGGCCTTAGCTGCCTCATCTTCAGTAGTGGCCTTGGTCGCGTCTGCCTCCGAGCTGGCGTCAACAGTCTTCGCAGCTTCGTCCTCGGCCCCGGCCTCGGTCGCATCCGCCTCCAGGTTGACGGGGACGGTCTTCGCTAGCTCGGCGTCGGGCTCGGTGGCTTGGGCGCGAAGGCTGACGGTGTCGTCGAGGGCAGCTCCTGACGAGGTGCCGAACTCGAGCGCGGAGGTGTCAATTGACATCTTCTCGTTCTCGTCCTCTTCATCGCTACCCGCGACGACCGTGGCCTTCCCCTTCCCAGTCTTGCCATCAGAAGACTCGAAGCAGCTCAGGTCCAGCTCCTCTGTGTCCGTCTCTTCGTCTTCGTCCTCCTCCTCGCCTTCGTCCACCTCGGTGTCGGGCTCGGTGAGGCCGTCGATGAAGGTCGCAGTATCAGCATATTGAGCGACCTCGTGAGCGACCAGCTGGCGGATAGCCACGCAGTCGGGGTTCTTCTCCCACTTGGAGTCCTGGCGCATCTCGCGGATAATTTGCATGTTGAGATTTTCATACCAGCTGGTGACGAACAGAAGCATCATGTCCGCGCCGGCCCGAGCTCCCGATGCGCGCCACTTCTTCAGCTCGGCTTTCACGAGCTGCAACTTCAAGGCCAGTCCGGAGATTGTTGTCGGCGCAGAGTCATCAGGCCAGAAAAGGCTGTGGATCTGGAAGGCGACACGCACCAGCTCGGTGCCCACGCCCGCTAGCCGTGGAACCTGCCCTTGCATAATCAGGATGCTCTCCTCGATTTCTGCTCTGGTGTCCAGAGGCTCGCCCTTTTCAGCGCGAGCTGCTCGGACCTTTGCCAGGGCAGGCACGCAAGAAGACTCGAAGTCGGGGAAGATTCCTGCAAGAGCTATCGAGAAGATCAGAAACAATAACAGAGTGGAAACGTGAAACGAGAAGCAGAGAAGAAAGGTGCAGCCGAGTAGCAGAGAAGCAGAGAAAAAAGAGCACTTACTGTTCAAGTCATGGCGCAGCCCTTGCAGCTGGGTCTTCCATGTTTCCTCGTTGGATAGATGTTTCTCTTCGATCAAGCGGAGCTCCTCTAGATGAGTGAAGAGCCCAGCATTGCTCTTCTTCAGCACCTCGCACTCCTGTTCGAGGGTTCTCTCCCTGGCCTTGGCTGTTGCTTCGTTCTTCTCCTTCTCGGCAAGCAGCTCCTTCTTCTCGGCTGCTAAGTCTAGGGAATCCTGAAGTGCAGTGCGCAGCTGGAGTTGGAGCTTCTCCATCTCGGTAGCGTGTTCCTTCTGCAGCGCGACAGATTGGCTTGATAATTGCTGCTGCACCTCAGCAGGCTTGAGACAGTCTTGATGTTCTTCGGCAAATTTCTTATGATCTTCTGAAAAGAACAAAGCACGGTCAGCAAAAGTAGCGAAGAAAGAAATATAAGAGGCAAGCCGAGTAGACGGCAACATACCCTCCAATCTCTTGATGGTGGCCTGGCCATTCTCAATGAAGGCACGGCAGTTCCGGTGCTCGTCAGCCAGGGCCTTCAACTTCCCTGCAGAGTAAAGTCGGTTAGCACAAAAAGCAGAAGCGGGCGTAAACAACAAACGCAAGAACCGCGTAGCTAGAAGCGTACCTTCAACCTCAGAAAGCCTCAGGATGCTATTCATCACTTCTTTATCAGCTGCCTCGGCGGCTATCTTCTCCTTCTCCAAGGCGGCAATGCGTCTCTTGGCAACAGCGTGATTCCAGAGTAGCCGACGATGCAAGTCGGTCCGCTTCAGTACGCTATTCTGAGAAGCAGAAGAAAAAAGAGTCAGGCAAAGTAGTAGAGATTCAACCCGAGAAGGCGGCTACGGGAGAGTATCCGACTACTCGGCCAGAATCTCGGGGACTGGGTGATGGATAAGGAAAAGAAGAAGAGTAGAAAAGAAGTGAAAATGCAACTCGGAGAGGATGAGTAGGAACTTACCGCGTAGGATTGCTCAAGGTCTTCGGCGTTCTTGCAGTGGACAAACATCTTGGCGGCAAGCGTAGCAGAGGTGGATGAGACAGTCATGGGTTTGTAACCCAGGTCTACCTTGTTCCAATCGACACGCATATGGTCTATGTCGCCCAAGTCCGTGCCGTTCCAGTTCGTGTTGCCAAGGACCTTGTTGTCCCACTTGGCATCGATGAAGCCAACCAGATCAAGCACCTGCTCGAGGCCCTGGGACGTCACCGCCTGGTCCTGAACCCCACGCGAAGAGATGGAGAGGGATTTGTCTTGATTTGGAGCTGGGGGTCTGGAGTCCACTGCCACGGCTTTCTTCCCTTTCTGAAGAGCGAGCTTCTGTTCCTTGGAAGTGAGGCCAACCTGGTGCTGCTGGCTAACCTTCACCATGTAAGGAGGGTAGCCGGGCTGATCTGAGACGGCGGATGCAGCAGCGGCGACAGCAACCGCGCCAGGCGCGCGGATAGCCAGTTGACTGGACTGGGCAGTTGATGTTGGCGGCGGCATCTCGGCAGCCCGCTTCTTAGATTTCTCCTTTTGGGCGGTTGGCTTCTCGGCGATTGGCTTCTCAGTTTTCTTCTTCTCGGTATTCTTCTTCTCGGCGGCCTTCTTCTCGGCGGCCTCCTTTTCTGCAGCATCCTGAGCATTCTTTCTCGTAACCGGCCTGGCCGGAGGGCTGGCTGCAGCCTTGGCTTTCTGCACCAAGGAGGAATCTGGCTGGGAGCTACCTTGATCTGTTGGTGGCGCCAGGGGCGCGCTATCCGGTGCGGCATCCGGCTGGGTGCTACCCTGCACGGCGACTGGTTGCGCGTCGCTCAGAGGGTACTGCCCAGTCGCGTCTTCTACCCGCTGCTCGGCAGCGGGATCTGGCTGTGAGGCGTCCATTGCCTCTACCCGCGCCTGGGACACGGGGTCTTCTTGTTCAGCAGCCCCTGTGGCTGGATGCTCCTGTTCTGTTCCCGGCCACTCAAGGGCGGCGTCGTCGTGCATCTCTTGATCTTGATCTTGATTCTCCTCGGCGGTGTTGGGCGGAGGAGATGGTGGCATCTCTTGGTGAGCAGCATCCTGCGCCTCCTGCTCGGCGCGGGACTGCTGCTCCGACTCAGCATTCTGGGCATCGGTGCCCTCTGGTGGTGCGTTGGCGGCATCATTCTCATCGCCGTCGAGGTCGATAAGCTCGTCAACGTCGATGGCGGCCTTCTTCTGGGTCTCAGTGGACGCAAGAGCGGCGTCCGCGTCCAAGGGGGCTCTGAAGAGGAAGTTGCGTTCAGGAATTAAGAAGAGGAAAGAG
Source organism: Alopecurus myosuroides (assembly GCA_028641055.1). Lineage (NCBI taxonomy): Eukaryota > Viridiplantae > Streptophyta > Magnoliopsida > Poales > Poaceae > Alopecurus > Alopecurus myosuroides. The sequence goes on from CM054059.1 coordinate 275,790,015, forward strand.
GAAACAGCGAAGCAAAAAAGATTGGGAATCAACCGAGAAGAACGAAGTAAACCGAAGCGTGCAATCGAGAAGGAACTTACCCCTTGCGGCTAGGGATCGGTGGTCGCTTCCTCTTCACGACCTTCTTGGTCGTCTTCTCGGTCGGCTTCTTCTTCTTGGCGGGGGGCTCCTGGGCGCCGCTGCCCGCCCGCTTGCGAGTAACAGGAGCGGCAACTGCAAGAGGTTTGACGACCTGGGCTCCCTCGTCCTCGTCCTCATCCTCGTCTTCGTCCTCAGCATCAGCCTCATCTGTGAAATTGAGAAGCAACTCAGGAACAGAAGGCGAGTGTTTTGCGCCCTCGCAAACAGACAGAGTAAAATCCAGTTACCTTCAGCTTCATCTTCAGACCAATCGCGGAGAGACGCATCTACGCGATGTTTCTCCGCCGTGGGGGCATGAGGAAGGTTAAGCTTGTCCGCGGTCTCGAAGGAGGCCTCGTCGTCTTCCTCGCGGTCATCCGACCAGTTGCCCTCGAAGCGCTCAATGCTCTCAGCGAGCTGGCGATCAAGAACCTGAAGGATAGAGAAACGTCACATGTTAGCCGAGTAGCATGAAGGCACTCTACTCGACTAGGCGTGCAAACACCAAGCATACTAAGCCTAAGCGATTCGGCTAAATGTCCTACTCGGCAAGGCGTGCAAACATCAAGCATATTAAGCCTAAGTGTTTCTCCTAAGAATGCTACCCGACGAGGCGTGCAGACAACAAGCACACTAAGCCTGAGCAGTACCGCTAAGCGCCCTACTCGGCGCGGAGTGCGAATGCTAGTCGCAGCAGCAAGAGGAAGCTATCTACTCGGATTGACTAGACAAGAAGCAGATTAAGAAGAACATACCCGTGGAATCGGCTTCGTGCGGCTGTATGGGATGAAGCCATACTGCCAGTTATCTCGGAGGCCTGTGGTCAGGATGGACCTTGCATGCGCGGCGACGTCCGCGTTGCTGAGCTCGAACGTGGTCGTCCGAGTGCAGTCGCGGGGGCCTCCCAGGTAGCACATGGGGTGGGAACGGCGTTGGAGAGGCAACACGCGGTTGCGAATCCAGCAAGCGACCGGATCATCGCTCTTCAGTCCTTCTCCAATCAGATAGGCGAGCCGCTCCTCCATCTGCATCAGGTTCCTGCTATTGGATGGCTTGCTCTTCCAATTCTGCCCGGTAGGAGCTCGGTTGCTCCAAGGGGGCAGATTGATCCTGTCCTCCACCTTGGCATCCTTCGTGGCGGGGATGTTCTTCACATACAGAAAGGACTTCTGCCACTTGCGGACAGAATCCAATCCCTTGATGCGAGGGTGATTGGTTCCCGTCCGCTGCACCATCATGGCGCTGCCGGTGTCGGTTGTCCGGCTGCTGGCGGCCGCCCCGTCCTTCTTGCCTTGGCTCTGTTGGCGGAAGAAGAAATACTTCGACCATGTCTCCGTCGTGGGGCGAACGCCGAGGAAGGCCTCGCACAGCACGGCGTGGTAGGAGAGGAAGACGACCGCGTTGGGTGGAAGGTGATGCATACGGAGACCGTAGTGGTCGAGAAGGGAGCGGAGGAAATCAGACGCAGGAAGGCCGAATCCCCGCTCGAAGTGAGCGAGGAAGACGACGTGCTCCCCCTCCTCTGGAGCCGGGACGATCTCGCCGTTGGACGGCCGGCAGCGAACACCGGGAGGAACTCTCCGGGTGTTCACAAGCCATTGGCAGTCTTCGGCGGTGACGTAGGAGCCGTCCCAGCCGGCGCGAGCGCTGTCACCGCGAGCCATGGCGGCGAGTAGGAAGTGGTGAATGTTTGGAAGAGGTTGGTGGAATGGTGGAATCCGCGGTGGCGCAAAGAGTTGCGTGGCGGCGGAGAGCTCGGCAGCGGCGGAGAAACAGAGAGGCAGAAGAGGAAAGTGCATGGGAAGGAGAAGAGGAAGTTGCCGTGGGGGTATTTATACCGCACCACGGATTACCGTTACGATTGGAGTAGTGGGATCGATCGTGGCAGTAAATCGTGCGGCGTGGGGTCTGTGGCCGGTTAGAAACGCACACAGCGCGGAACGCGCGCGTAACGGCCGCAATTGATCCCACGACGAGATCGTGGCTGATTACTGCGCATGATGGGACGTTACGAGGTCGTGGGCCCACTCCGTGAAAACTGTGCGCGTGGCCTGTCAGGTCATGGGCAGCGAGGCGTCGCGGTCCTGGATGCGTGACACGTGCCCAGTTGCAGCACGGAAAGCCGGATTGTGCTCTGCGCTGCAGAGATTCGATTGAAGAAATTCCCTAAGTCTTTTTACTCGGTTACAGAGAAGGAGGCTAGCTCTATTCGGAAGGGAGGAAACTCAAGGTACTCTTCAAAGTGCTACTCGGAGGTTTTACTCGGCATATTGAGGTTCAAGGGCAAGGTTGCCAAGCTTGGTTTTAAGATGGCAGGGCCCAGTGAACAAGTCCGCAGGGCTCTACCAGCTTCGGGGACTGCTGTCGGGGGGTTACCCCCGAGTAGGGTAAAGGCAAGTGGTAAAGGCAACAGTCAGAAGAGAAGTTTGGTCGAGTAGCCGCCTACCCGGTACTTGCTACCCGGTCGACTGCTACTCGGTCTCACGAAAAGATGATCAGAAGGAGATATCAAGCAAGTTATATCTGTTCGAGTAGAAGAGTTGGTCCGAGTAGGATTGGCGGGAATCTACTCGGGCCAGAAGTCAAAGGAGCCGTTCTGACACGGATCCCGCGTATCCCGGGTCCGTACTTGGCACTGTTCACAGCACTGTTCATCTGGGGACGGCGTGCCTGACAGCGACAGTCTGTCAGCAGGGCGTCGCAGGATAGGGGGGACCTACTCTGTGTTCGCACAGTGATAACAGACTGGTTACTTGGTTTTGCCCAACGACTTTCTGCATCAGGACAAGCTTAGAAGCCAAAGCTGTCAGCGAGAACTCGGAAGAAGGACGATGTGCACACAATGTCGACACTTGTTGTATTTGGCTGTATCCGGCAGGGCACCGGGTATATAAGGTGCCCAGCCGCCTCCTGCGCGAGGCATGCTTCACACGTTCACAAGGGACACTTCACACGTAGAGATTCTTGACCTAATCCTACCCGGAGAGAGGAGAGTGGCTACTCGGTAGCAAGAACATTTGTACTGTGGCTACTCGGTGAGACACCAGAATACATAGAGAAAGGCAGGAGTAGGGGTTTTACCTCCTCACGAGGGCCCTGAACCTGGATAGATCGTGTTGTTTGCAGTGTTTGATCTTCACCTCACGTGGCTACACGTCGCGTGATCCCTCCCCGAGCACCTCCAGCGTCCTTCGTCCCCACATCTTTAGCCATCCTATGGCATCTGCCGTGACACCACCACGACAGCTGCACACGCGGTTCACGCCGTTGCCCGGAGGTCTTCCCTGCCGTCGCCCTGACACGCGCGTCGCCGCTGCGTCACGCCTTCGAGCCGTAGCGCCACGACATGCGGTCCACTCCGCCGTCCCCGCGCGTTGACCTCTTCGTGGTATGCGCCGTGCCGCCTCCCTAGGCGCGGGAACGCCACCGTCCGCGCGTAGTGTTTCTCGAGCTGTTGGGTTCTTCTTCGCCTACGACGAGCATCGCCGCCGCGCTTCTACACGTGACCAGCGTGGCCCTTTGCGGGCTACCGCCGCCGCGTCGCTCCTAACGGCAACCGACATGGCCCCCCACGGGCTGCCTTTGGTTCCGCCGACTACATCGTCGTCCACCTCTTCGTCTACGTCCAGCACGAGCTTACCGCCAGCGTCGCCGTCATCTTCCTCGACCACTTCCTCTACTGCGACAACCGTGGTTGACATTGGCACCTTCTAACCCCATGCCGACTGGCACCGCAACCGTCATCGAGTCCTTCTTTGCTGCTGCCTCTCATAGCCGCCGCTCCACGCCGCAGCTCCTCCTCCGACATGGTGTACAGTTTGTGCTCATTCCCGTCTACGCATGCCCGGTGCTGGCAACACCAACGCTTGCCTTCGTCCACGACGTGTCATCGGGCCCGGCAAGCCTGGTGCGATGCCTTGTCAACATCGACTTCGTCCTTCTACGCATGCCCGGTGCTGGCAACACTGACGCGTGCCTTCGTTCACGACGCGTCCACGGGCTTGGCAAACCCGGCGTGACGCCTCGTCCATACCGTCTTCTTCCCGGCGCACCACTACTTCAACACCACTGCGCCCATGTCTAACTTGGCGCCTCCTTGCGCCCCGTGGCTCCACAGCGACTACCTCAACACCGGCTACCTCGACTCGACATCAACCTCGGCGATCGTCGCACGGCTACCTCGACCACGGCTACACCACCCTACGCTCTCGGCTACCTCGACCTCGGCACAAAGGGCTATCATCTCACCTTGAGCACTCATCAGCTTCCTCTACGGTCGAAGCTCCAGCGCCGTGACACCGTCCATGATGTCAGCCCACTGGATTCTACTTCGGTTTCTCTCCAGTCTGACCATCCGCGACGCTCCTGTTGTTCGCAACGCTACCGCTACGACTACGGGGGGATGTTAGAGATATATTAGGTGTACGTATCTTTGGTAGTCTAGGATTTGTATTCAATCTCATACTCTATCTCTACGAGGCTTCTTGCCCTCCAAATTTGTATCCCAATATATACTCGCCCATGAGGCTCAATAATACATCCAACATATTCCGCCAATCTCATCATTCTACAGTTCTCGGTCTTGCTCTATCGATCAACAAAGATTGCTTACTCTCAGCGGTGGACCCAGAAATTTTGCTTTGCTGGGGCGAACATCTTATGGATAAAATATTTAACGCGAGAAATGCATGTATATACTAGATAAAAATCATAAAATTAATGGTCCCTGGAAGATTCAGTTGTCATGATCAATGAAATACGACTATCATAGCACGAATAAACAAAAAAACACTTAAAACTAACTAACATGGACTTTTTTCTATGTGAATTCTCATTTGGAGCCATAAAAATAACCACAAAGTCATAGAGAAGTCTGCAATAGGTGAATTAAGAACTATGAATTTCAATTTTAGCAGAATTGTAAAAATAGTAAAAAAAAAATATTTGCATTCTACAAACTAACATGGACCGGATTGTTACGAGGAGGGGCGACGAGCAACCAAGCTCCGAGCATGACAGAAGGAGGCGAGCAAGGTAGGGGCAAGGTTCTGAGCAGGGAGGTGGAGGCATCTAACAGGCGGCAGGTGGAGGTCGAGCGGCAGAGGAGCGTGCGGCACTAGGGATTAAATGGGGAGCACGAAAATTTTAATCCATAGATGCACTTGCTATGTTTTTTTTTATTTTTTAGGGCAAAAGGGGCTCAACTTTATTGATAAAGATGCTTACAATGGAGGGGGAAATAGAAGTTGGTCGATGAATTAACCACATAAGGCGACCTATATCCAGTCCTAAAGCGTGTCTTGCTAAGTGATAAGCCTTCTTATTAGTGTTTTTGTTCGCACACGTAAAAGAGCATGATGCGAGCGCTTGCTCTAGGTTGAAACGAAACTAGTATTGGACCAAAGGTGGTGCTGCTTGTTGTGTTATATTGAGCCGATCGTGCTCCTTTATCACCTTCCTCTCCATTTGAGCCTGGGGCTGCACATGTAGGTGTAATTTCTTTGCCACCGCCGACCTGGGGCGGTCGCCCCATCTTGCCCCAGTGCTGGGTCCGCCCCTGCTTACTCTACCGGGAGCATTCAATATTTTGGGTTGTATTACGGAGCAACTTGAGAATTGAGTGGGAAACTGAACCAAGACAAAATCAGTTGTCCTGAACAAAGAACAACGAATTTGAATTTTATTGATGAGATTTTAGTATTACTTTCCATATTATTTAGGAGGATGTTGCATTAATGTTTGACTTCACCAAGTTTCCTGATCATCGTCCTTCCTTTGTACATATTTTTTTTTGAAACGGAAAACCCGGCCTCTGCATCTAGCCGATGCACACAGCCCTTTATTACATCGTATTTATCGCAGCGTAGCGTATAGAAAACAGTTATTACATCTCAACGAAAACGCAAAGTGGCCACAAAGACCAACCAACGAAATAGCACTATCATCGAAAAACTACACATCATGTAATCTTCTAGTGTGCAACCAGCCACCCTGGCTGAAGATAGCCCGTACGACTCCCAGCAGCCTTGTGCATCCAGAATCCAAACGACCTCGTTGGTCTTCTGGCAGCAGGTATGACCACAAGTGAATCCAGTGTGCGGCCCGATGAACAACCTGCAAAAAATAATCAGCTTTCAAATTGTTAAAAATCACATCATTTCTGCAATTCCAAATTGCCCATAAGAAATCACATACACCTATGCGTATACTGGCTTTAGTATCTTTATCCACCCCATTCAACCAATTCCCAAATAAATTAGTAACAGAATTAGGTGGCGAAATACTGAAAGTGAACTGAACTAGTCTCCAAATTTTCCTAGCAAAAAAACAGGAAACAAACAAATGATCGGCAGTCTCCTCTTCCGCACAAAAGACACATTTGGTACATCCTACCCACTTTCTCTTTTTTAAATTATCTTTTGTGAGAAGCTCCTTTTGCATTAAAAACCACATGAAAATCCTAATCTTTAGTGGAACCTTTAGTTTCCACAAGTATCTATGCAGAAACCTAGTATGACCATTCATAAGGTCCTCGTACAAAGATTTCACCGAAAAAACACCCGATGGTGTTAGTTTCCAAGTGAACTTGTCGGGCTCATTGGACGTAGATACGGCCATCAATCTCTCAACAAGATTCAGCCAGGCCTCCCATTTATCACCTAGAAGCGGCCTCCTAAACGTGATATTAGGATGTTCATGTGTAATCACCTGCGCGACAGAAACGTTCTTATAGTTGACAATATTGTACAGTGAAGGATACTAAACCGCTAGGATGGTTTCCTAACCAAGCGTCTTCCCAAAATCTTACAGACTTCCCATCACCAACTGAGCAGACGATATGTGGAAAAACTCCCTCTTAACCTTCATTACTCCCTTCCAAAAGGGAGAATCTGTCGGTTTGGCATCCACCTGTGCCAGAGGTTGCCCACGAATATATTTGTTATGTAACAATTCATGCCACACCCCCTCTTCTGTTAATAACTTAAATAGCCATTTGCTAAGTAAGCACTTATTCTTAACATCGAGGACCTCAATCCCAAGACCACCTTGGTCTTTAGGACGACAAATAATATTCCACTTAGTGAGCCTACATTTCTTTTTAATCTTGTCACACTACCAGAAAAAACGAGACATGTAGAAATCTAACCTTTTCCGTACCCCCACAGGTATCTCAAAAAAGGATAGAAAAAACATCGGTAAACTGGTGAGAACCGAATTGATAAGAACTAGACGATCTCCATAAGAGAGTAACTTGCCTATCCATGAAATTAACTTTTGTTCAAATCGATCTTCAATCGGTTTCCATTCTTTATTCAACAACTTACGATAATGAATTGGAATACCCAGATATCTAAACGGGAGGCATCCTTACCTAGCAAAATGTTCTCTTGGCTGTTGCGACTCTTCTTGAATATTTTATCTTTTTTTTTGAAAAAAAGAAGGCAAAAGATTTACCTTAATTCATTGAATAAGGAGGAGTTTAGTACAAAATCTTATGCCCAAAGGCTACAACCCAACAAAAAAATCTTACTCTCCCGGCAAAAAATAACCTAAATGTTTGCCTCCCGCAATCTCCCAAGCTCTCGCCTCTAACTTAATGGGGAAACAACAACAATCGGCCAGCGAACTCTTGTTATTGAAACTCGGTCATTGCACTCATTCCAAAGTTCCCAAGACACCAACATGACGAGGGAAACCATCGCGTTCCTCCTTCCGGGCAGGCTGTGGACGACTTGAAGCCACCAAGTTTTGACATCGCGCAACGCGGATCAACTCGCCGTATCAAAGGACACAAGATCAAGCCAATTTATCACCAAAGACCAAACACGGGAGGCGAAGCGGCATTGGAAGAGGAAGAGGGTTGTGGATTTGGGGGCCCGGTGACAAAGAGGGCACTCTCCACAATTAGGCCAGCCCCGGCTTTGAAGCCGGTCCGCCGCCCATACACGGTTTTGAGTGATAAGCGACGAGAAGAATTTACATTTTGGTGGAGCCCACGACTTCCAAATAGTACTATTAATTTGCATGCGGATGGTCCCCGCAAACTGGGCCTTATAATATTTTTGTTGATCTTCCGTGAACCCACCTTTGCTAATGAAATCTAGTTTCAAAAAAACTAACCATTGATAGTAAGAATGATAAAGAAAGTAAAAAAAAAAAACCAAGAGTGTACTTCCCAAGTGAGATTATAGATAAATCTATGCTCCCCGTCAAAGACGGCAGGAAATAGTATTGGTACCCCACAAGTGTAGGGGGTCGAGGGTAAGTGTAACCTAATTTATTGATTCGACACAAGGGAAACCAAAAAATATATATAAGTCTTAGCAGCTGAGTTGTCAATTCAGCCACACCTGAGAAGCACTTAACAAAATATATTAATAATAAACGGAACCAACAAGTAATTGTTGGCATGGTGATGGGATGATTCTCTTGCGTCCTCAACACGCCTAATACAATTTCGGCGAAGAGAAAGTGGAAACGATGTAATATGGAGTGAAACAAGTGGTACGTGTAATCTGCAATAAATGAACCAGCAAGGTAACAAGTGGTAAAAGCATGTGAAAACAGTAGAAATAATAGTAAAAGATGGACCGGGGTTCATAGTTTCACTAGAGTCAACTCTACAAACAATAGAACAAGTGTTGGGTAAACACATTACAACTAGGTAATTGAAAAATCATGAGGGCATAACAATGTTATTATGAAGAGATAACGTTCACGGTTTCTAACATGGTAAGCATAACGTCAAGATAAATAGACCGCCATCTGACAACATCTATTACTAAAACTCCACCTTGAGACAGAACTCCATCAAATCTCGATGGTATTAAGTTGCAGCAAAGAAGTGATTGCTTGTGTGCAACAGACAAATGCATTAAGAACAATACGTAATGTAAGCAATAGTGCCCATATGTAGACAATAACATAGATGTTTTCTTCCTAATGCCAACATCACATACCCCTCCTACACGTTTCTATCACTCGGGCGTTGGTTAAGGGAGGCAAGAACCCACTATCTAGCATATAAACCCCCTCTTGGATGTGCATATAGTTACATGATCAATGTACACTCCGGAGAGGATTGCAAGATATTAAAACACTCTAAAGATATAAGTGAAGCTTCTCATATAATGACGTGAACAAAATAATCATAATTCCATATTCCATCGGATCCCAGCAAACACAACACATAGCATCATATCAGATGGATCTCAATCATGTAGGGAAACTCATGAGACCGTGGTATTGAACATCAAGGAGGAGAGAGTACCAACTATCTACTTCTATGAACTCATAGTCCATGGGGGAACTACTCATGAAGCATCATGGAGACAAAATGGTTGATGGAGATGGATCTGGGGGCACCTCCCTATCCCAGCAGAGTGCCAGAATAAAAATATCAATCCCCCAAATTAGGGTTTTGGATGGCGGCGGAGCTCAGACGCGTTTCTGGAAAAATGCTCTGGTATGCGAAGTTTTTAGGTCAATGGGGTATTTATGAGCTAAGAGGCGGTGTGAGGCTGTGCCCGAGGCCACGACCTGACCTCATGGCGCGGACTAGGCCCCACCTGCACCTGGGGTCACCCCATGGCTGTGGGCCCCCTATGGCTCTCCATTGGACTCCGTCTTCATTCCGGGCAAAAAATAAATCCCGTAAATTTTCACAACATTTGGCGGATATTTTCTTTAGAGCTTTTCTAATATATAAAAACAACAGAAACTAGAAACTAGCTCTAGGCATCTTGTTAATAGGGTAGTCCATGAAATCATCCGGAAAAAGAAGTAAAAAATATAGAAAACATGGAAAAACATAAATAAAACAAGCATGGAGTATCAAAAATTATAGATACGTTTGGGACGTATCACACCTCTATCAGTACACATGCGGATGGAGGTTCGCGAATGGTTTTCATAAAGAAAACAAGCATGGAGTCAGCAAAGATGATTTTTTTTCGAAAATCTTCTGTTGCTCAAATCAAAATGTTGAAAACTAAAAAAAAGTTAGAAAACAACCTGGGGCATGTGTCTATTGTTTTTCAAAGCAATCCGACGTTCTTGCAGAGAGATATAAATGTTTTGGTAATAGCCCAGAAATTTGTTTCAAAATAGCAACTTCCGCAAATTGCACTGACTCTCAATTAGAGGTTACTCTTGGAAAAAACAAAAAAAAAATGATAAGAAGCGGTGACTATAGAGGTAACAACTTCCAAAACACAAAAGGAACAAAATAAAGCATAATAAAACAAAAGTATAACAAAGGAAAACAAAAGTGGGTTGCCTCCCACAAGCGCTTTTCTTTAACGCCTTTTAGATAGGAATGAAGAACAAATCAATATCAATAGAATCATGGGTAGTCCTCACAAGGAACTAAAAACGTAACTTAATTATTTTCTAGGGAATATTCCATGCCCTTTTTAAGGGGAAACTGAAATTTTATAATTACCTCTTTCATATCAATAATGGCACCAACAGTGCAAAGAAAAGGTCTCCCAAAAATGATAGGACAAGAAGCACTACATCCAATATCCAAAACAAGAAAATCAACGGGGACACAATTATCATTAGCAAATCGTAAGAACATTTTAACAGTGGAGTCCATAAGATTGATGGCGGGTACACACACGCTCGTTGGGAAACCCCAAGTGTAAGGTATGAAGAGTACAGCAGCAAGTTTTCCCTCAGAAAGAAACCAAGATTTAATCGACCAGTAGGAGAAAGAAATCACTTCTGAAGGTTGATGACAGCTGAAGTTGCCAAGGCGCACTACCAGACTCAGCAGCAACGTGGAATCTGCACAACACAATCAAAATACTTTAGCCCAACGAAACAGTGAGGTTGTCAATCTCACCGGTTTTGCTAACACAAAGGATTAGATGTTTAGTGTGGAAAATAGTACTTGTTTGCAGTAAAGAGAACAGTGATGTCAGTGAATTAGAGGAAAACAATGATTGCAGTAAATAAAACAATGTTTGCAGTGGTTGTATTATCAGTGTAAAAGAATGGACCGGGGTCCGCAGTTCACTAGTGGTGTCGATCCATAAAAGATAGATGACATGCCGGGTAAACAAATTATAGTTGGGCAATTGACAGATATAAAGGTTGCACTGTAGTGCATATGCATGGCATGATGATTACTATGTGATTCATGCGGGCATTGCACATAATTCATAGACCATTATCCAACTGCATCTATGACTAATAATGCACCCTTAGAGCGTCATCCAATCAAATCTCGAGTATGAAGTTGCAAGCAACAGATTATTGCCTTAAGTAAAGTGGGTAATGTGAACAATGAAAACATTGTTGTTTTCTCCCTAATGGCAACAGCACATCCCCCATCCGTTACGTTTCGATCACTCAAGCGTGAATGAAAGGGAGGCACGAGCCCACTATCGAGCATACATATTCCCTCTTGGATTTAAAAGTATCAACTTGGCCAAAGCATCTACTAGTAACGGAGAGCATGCAAAATCATAAATAACATAAACATGATAGATTGATAATCACTTGACATAGCATTCAATATTCATCGGATCCCAGCAAACACAACATGTAGCATTACAAACATATGATCTTGATCATGTTAGGCAGCTCACAAGATCTAAACATGAGGCATAAAGAGGAGAAGACAACCATCTAGCTACTGTTATGGACCCGTAGTCCAAGGATGAACTACTCACGCATCACTACGGAGACAGGCATGGTGATGAAGCACCCTCCAGTGATGATTCCCCCTCCCGGCAGGGTGCCGGGGAGAGATTCAGAACCCTCCCGAACTATGGTTGACGATGACGGAGGCTATGGAACTTTTCATGTATGGAGGCTCGGGTCTTTAGGGTTAACCCGAGGACGAGCTTAAATTGGCGAAAGGGCAACATCGGTGGGCAGCTAGGGGGCACACCACCTGGTGGTGCGGCCAGGGGGCGCCACCCTTTGGTGTGGTGGCTCCAGGGGCCCCCTCCGGGTCCCCTCCGGACTCCGTGTACATGACAGATTTCTAAGACCCTGGGATTTTGTTTCGTCCAATTCCGAGAATATTTACAGAACAACTTTTCTGAAACCAAAAACAACAGAAAACGGGAACTGGCTCTGTGGCATCTTGTTAATAGGTTAGTCCCAGGAAATCCATAGAAATGACAAAAAGTGTATAGAAAACATGTAGCATATGGCATGAAAACAATATGGAACATCAAAAGTTATAAATACGTTTGAGACGTAATCAGCATATCATATAAAATTTTAGGCATAATAGAAAACTTGCACCAAGATCACACAAAGCATTGTGATCAAAATCATTCACTCTTATTCTAATAGTGGGCTACCAACCAACTTGTAATTTTCTAGGAATAGAGGCTTCAAGTTTGAGGCTTTCTTCCTTAGCTTCACTGAGAGCATTAGTGATATGTTTAGTGAAAGCAATGTTTATATTACTAGCATTAGGATCGTTAGCTAATTTTTGTAAGAACTTAATGACATCAGATATGGTGAAATTATCAAAATCAAGTTTATCATCCTCAAACACGATGGGAAAATTTTCTCTAAAGTCATATCATCCTCAATCCCACATGCAACAATTTTCTCACTAGAAATATTTTTAATATCCAAACTTTTGGGGCTCCTTCTACCTAAAGTCATGACCTCTCCAATCCCATTAGTTTTGACATCAACATGTTTAGAAGCATTGGGATACTCATTGGTACTGGAAGTTTTCAATTCCTCAAAGGATTGGATGGTATAAATTTTAACAAGCTCACTTTCAGTAGCATTATAACTTATAACATCAAGTAACATATGACCATCATCTAGAGAATTATCATATAAATTTTCTAAACAAACTTCCTCATTATCATGCATATCAATAGTTGGAATAAATAGAGGATTATCATAGAATTTATCAAAGTAGCATGTATTATCATAAATAACAGTAGCAATATCATTCTCACAAGTTTCATTCGTAGTAGTATCAAGGTCACAAGTATAGCAAGTATCAATTTAATCAAAAAGGGATATTTCAAAAGAATCAATAGGATCATCACAATTATCAATGTATAACTCATCCTCCTTTGGTAAGCATGGAGGGAAATAAAATAAGGTATGAGTCAAAGAGTTACTCTCATTTGGAGGTGAACATGGGTAGCTACTCCATTCTTCCTCCTCTTGATCATAACTCTCCTCCTCTTTTTCATCCAATGAGCTTCCAATTTTAGCATTTCTTCATCCATAGGTTCCTGCAAGGAATTACACTATCCCTTTGGGGGAGAGAATCTATTAAGATATTTAATTATGTAGCAATTACAATCCTTCTAATTATCAAAGCAATATTCAAGTATAGCATAAATCTTGTATTTATAAGGTGCATCATCAATATTTTCAAGCAAATAAGCAATTTCGAATGCACCCTTCCAAGCATCAAATTCTTTGATTTGTTCCACATAATAAAAGTCATAATTTCCCTTAACATAAGAAGATATGGTAATATTATCATTATACTCACATTGAAAACGGAAGTGCTTATACCTCCTATAGAAACAAGCTTTATCAAAGCAACACATAACATTATAAGTAGAGCACAAGTTTTTAGCATAGTCATGCAATTTATTAATTTGCTCCCATAAGTGTATCCCTTTTTGTGACAAGCGGTGTCCCTTATAATATTTTTTTTGTTCATCCGTGAACCCACCTTGCCAATAAGATCTAGTTTCAGGAAAATCAATCATTGATAGCAAGCATGATAAAGCAAGTACAAAGCAAAAAAAATAACAAAGTAAAAAATGATTGGAGGTGAGAGACTCCCCTTGCAGAAATTCTCTTCCTCCCCGGCAACGGCGCCAGAAAAGCTTGATGGAGTGTAGACACACGCTCATTGGGATACCCAAGCGCAAGGTGTGAAGAGTGTAGCAGCAAGTTTTCCCTCAGCAAAGAAACCAAGGTTGAATCGACCAGTAGGAGGAAAAGCGACTTTCTGCAGATTGATGCAGTTGATGTGGTAGGGCACACTACCGGTTCAGCAACAACATGGAACCTACACAACGCAATCAATTCACTTTGCCCCAGCGTAGCAGTGAGGTTGTCAATCTCACTGGTTTTAGTGATAACAAAGAGGTTAAATGTGTGGTGTGGAAAACAATATTAGAACAATATGAAAATACAGTAGCGGTGTGAAAACAGTGGAAGCAGTGTGAAAACAGTAGAAGCAGTGGTTGTATTATCAGTATGATAAAATGGACCGGGGTCCACAATTCACTAGTGCTGTCTCTTCATAGAAGATAGCTAACATGCATGGTGAACAAATTACAGCTGGGCAATTGATAGATAATGAAACATGCATGACATGATGATTACTATGAGATTCATGCGGGCATTACAACAAGATACATAGACCGTCATCAAACTGCATCTGTGACTAATAATCCACCCTCCGAATATCATCCGAACAAACGTTGGGTATTAAGTTGCAAGCAACAGGTAATCGCAGTAAGCAAAGTGTGTAATGTAAACAAAGTAAACATTGTTGTTTTCTCCCTAATGGCAACAACACATCCTCCATCTGTCACGTTTCTGTCACTCGAGCACAGATGCAAAGGAGGCATGAACCCACTATCGAGCATAAATACTCCCTCTTTGAGTCACTAGAATCTACATGGCCAGAGCATCTACTAACAACGGAGAGCATGCAAGATCATAAATAACATACACATGAAGAAAACATGATCGATTCATAATCAAGAGACATATCATTCAATAATCATCGGATCCCAGCAAACACAACATGTAGCATTACAATAAGATGATCTCGATCATGTAGAGAAGCTCACAAGATCTAAACATTAGGCATAAAGAGGAGAGGACAACCATCTAGATACTTCTATGGACCCGTAGTACAAGGATGATCTACTCACGCATCACTCCGGAGGCGGGCATGGTGGTGTAGAGCCCTCGGGTGATGATATTCCCTCCCGACAGGGTGCCGGGAAGAACTCCAGAACCCTCCGATCTCGGGTTGATGATGACGGTGGCCTCGGGTGTTTTTCATGGAAAAGTTATATATTTTTAGGGTTCACGTATCAGGGGGAATATATAGGCGAAAGGGCGATGGTGGTGGGCGCCCGAGGGGCCCACACCACCCCCAAGCGCGGCCAGGGGTGCCGCTTCATGGTGTGCCCCCCTCTGGGCCTCTTCGGGACTCCGTGGAACCTTCGGGAATTCTAAGACTTCGGGCTTCAAATTTTCCAATTCCGAGAATATTTCCAGAACAACTTTTCTGAAACTAAAAACAGCAGAAAACATGAACTGGCTCTGTGGCATCTTGTCAATAGGTTAGTCCCGGGAAATCGATAAAAATGACATAAAGTGTAAGGAAAACATGTAGCATATGGCATGAAAACAACATGGAACATCAGAAATTAAGGATATGTTTATGACGTATCACTTGCCTCGAAGACTGTTGTGATCCCCTATACTTGTGGGTCATCATCATGCAAAGCAAATAAACAATGAAGAATGACTTCAAGTTATGTAATGTAATATGGGAGTTGCATGGCAATATATCTCGGAATGGCTATGGAAATGCCACGATAGGTAGGTATGGTGGTTGTTTTGAGGAAGACATGTGGAATTATGCGTAGGAGAACAATATGAAGCCCTCCCACGAGGTTTGGATGTACTATATAAGTATGCACCACTCAATGTGAGAAAGGGAAATGCACAACACCTAAGAGGCTAGCAAATATGGATGGTAGAAGTGTAGAAAACCACAACTCACTTGAATAAAAAAGAACTCACAAGTTTAAATATTCCAAATAGCAAAATAACAAATCATGACATAATGAATACCACTCCAAGGGGGAGCTGTGGCGAGTATACAAGTGTCTAGTTGGGGTCCCCGACCATCTACGCATAACCAAAATTATCATGATTGCTATCTACAGTTGAACTCATACACAATCATACCTTCAACTGATTATTTAAGCGTGTCACGGTTTCAAGCTTTTAGACCAACCATTACTTGCTTTTACTTTACTAAACCGACAAGTTTACTCATTAATCCTGTCAATACCTCAAAACCATTGCAATGATTCAAGTGACCCAATTTAAATGAACAACATGCATGACATTTTTTCGTTCTAAGGGTACACAACACCAATCGACTTATTTGAAATAACTCTATGAACTAATACACATGAAACACTAGATATATTTTCATAATAAAAATCAAGAAAACTAATAGGTCTAAACAAGATATAAGCGAAGAATGAGAGCTAACAAACAAGCACTAGGAAAATGAATACTCAATAGATATAAATGAAGCACTAGAGTATTCTACCGAAAAAGCGGAGCATGTCTCTCCCAAACTAGAATTCCAGGATCCAAAATTGCAATGACCATAAAACAAAACAAAAAACTGAAAGCAAAATAAAATGACGGTGGTCTCGATCATGTGAGGCACCTCATAAGACTCTAAATATGGAGGCATAGGGGAGAGAACAACCATCTAGCTACTGTTATGGACCCCTAGTCCCAAGATGAACTACTGACGCATCTGTTCGGAGGCGATCATGGTGATGTAGAGGCCTCCGGTGACGATCCCCCTCTCTGGCAGGGTGCCGAAGTAGGACACCCAGAAGCCCTAGATTGGACTTTCGAGGTGACGACACCACTCTGTATGTTTCATGGAAAATAACTATGTCCCTATGATTTTTAGGGTTACTGGCAATTTATGGGCGAAGAGGGGATGAGAGGCAACGGCCAGGTCCCCCAGGGGACCACCAGGTGCGGCCAAGGTGGGGGGGCGACTGGCACCCTCCTGGTGGCCCCCCGACACCCCCTTTGTCTCTTCTTTGGACTCTATCTCCGTTCCGGGTAAAAAATTATTTCCGTGGATTTTTGGCCCTTTCCCAGAATATTTCCTTAAGAAATTTTCTGAAATAGAAAAACTACAGAAAACAACAAATGGTGATAAGGGGTTGCCCGATCTTCTCATGGAACTCTCTCATAACTTGATAGATAACTAGTGCGCCACTGAAAACTCTCCTTGGATGAACCCTGATGCCAATGCAACAGCTCTTGACCCCTTTGGATATTCTCAACTCCACACTCTTGCACAACTTAATCAAAATACTACGAGTGGTCATGTACCCTCTTATTCCCAGTGGAACAGCGGATAACACGTAAACTTTGCAAATGTAACACCACCCTATCGATACGAACTTGGTGGTTGACAAATTTCAGATGAACATGGTTCAATCTTAGAAATCTAGGGTTTACCTTAAACTTGGTCTAACCTTCACCACACGCAGGTGGGAGGTATTTAAGAGAGAGGGGATGCGGCCAAAGGCAAACTCGCACCACCCCTATACCTGACTTGAGTTTGGACTCAAACCTAACTTGGACTCGAACCAGAGAGATACAAACCGACCCACATTAGGGGGTTCGGCCCAATATGGCATACAAGCCATGCCTAAATTAATTAGGACTTTCCTATGGCGCATTTAACCCTATGGAGGCGCCCTCCCCTTGTTTTCATCCTTGCACATTTGTTTTCACCACTTGCAGGATTGTTTTCACCACTTGTATGATTGTTTTCACCATGGCATGATTGTTTTCACCACTTGTAAGCTTGTTTTCCATCATCTCCATATTGTTTTCCAGCAAGTCTTGATGTCTTCCTCCATCCATGTTTGTGTTAACAATAACCCTGCCAATACATAATGCAATAGCTTAGGTAGTAATAACATTCTTATAAACACAAACAACACAATCCATTAAGAAGGAATTCACCTTATCATCAATAACAGTGAGGCTCAATATCTCCTTCCAACTCAAGCATGAAAAAACCTCATGGACCCCTATTATATCCATATCATCCTCCCTTTCTTCAAGACAAGACGTCCTCGGCTTGTGGTAACCTGAACAAGGAAGAAACAACAACAAAAAACGTGTATGCACAATACATATATCTATAAATGGGTGCATTGGTTGTTAGCAGATCATAAAAAATTTCACATGACATATGACCACGAAATAGGCATGAAGACATCACATAATTGTCATAGAATCTCATAAAATAGCAATCATAGTTGAAAATATAAGTGAAGCTCATAAAATCATGATCAAAAGGAGAGACATCTATGTATACATGTTTATTGTTTAGTATCAAATCAAGTGTTCTCACAGAAGATCTATGATCACAATTATTTTTAATAGGACACTCAAAGGTGTGAACATGTTTATTATTCTCATTATGAAAGTTACAACTCAATTTGCAAATATAAGTGAAGTATAATTTATTAGCACATGTAGTTAACAAGTATTGTGGCAAACCAAACATATGTGTAAAATCATGCTCACATGTAGGAAATTGTAAACCATCTAAGCAAGATAACATAATGTTCAATTCGTCCATTTTATCACAACTTAGACATATATGATCCACCATAAAAATTTCATTCATGTTATAGTCACCAACCAAATTAAAAGTGAAAAAGTACCATAGGTACTAGAATTTATATATGAAATTTCAGCAATCCTATTCATAGCACTTTGCACATTAATTGGTTCATGTAACATGATGGAATACACAATATTCATAGGTGGTATTTTAGCAAGCACTTCTTTATGTGAAATCAAAACCACATGCTCAAAATTTGAAATATACAAACTATCACATAGTGGTGAACTATATGTGGTTATCAACTCAGAAGAATTAACTAACACATTAGTAGACTCACAAAAAGTTGTACTTGGAAGTGGCAGCTCCTAATGAGCACCAATAACAATAACATCCTCCTAAGATATAGTAGGCACTGATTCATCTTTCTCAAGTGGTGATGCAGGTTGTACTAGTGATGGCTCCCTTTCTTCAAGAGTAACCTGCATATCACAATAAATAATACTAGGCACAATGTTATGCCCCTCCAATGGATATGGTGGTTGTGGCGCAGGTTGTACTATAGGCTCCCTTTCTTCAAAAGTAACCTGCACATCACAAGAAACAACACTAGGAGTAGACATGGTTCCATTATTAGACACCACCTCGCATGTCTTCTCAATTTCGGATCCCGTGACTTGATGATAACATAATGGTTGTTTTCTAACCTCCATACAATTGTCAAGTGAAGCATGTTTTCTGTGATGATATTTATGATTCCAAAGTAATTTTATGTCAGGATAATATCTAGTGTCGGATATATACTGAATAGGGGTATATCAGATGGTGGTCAAAAGTGCCGGATTACCAGGGTGGCCCAAGTGGTAGTGGGCTATGGTCCATTGGGCGGCCCAGTAAGCTGACGCGCAGAAGCCGGATTCTAGAAGGACCCGGATCACGGCCCACGTGATCTGGCTTGGAGGAGAAGGCGGATTCCTTACTTTCCAAGTTAGAAGTTACCGTAGTCTTCTAGGTTTCCTACTCTGTATGCCCTAACCCGGCTATTATATAAAGCCGGACGGGAGATATGATACATAGAGACGAAGCTACAGGCTAACTCGCCGGGAAGTTGATCCTCAGCGAATAGCTAAACAGAACCTCACATTGTAATTGTATACACAGGCTTTAGTCCTGATTAGTGAGTTTGCAGGAGTAGAAACGCTGTACTATTACGACGTACCGAACCTGGGTAAATCTTGTGTCTTTGTCTTCAACGCGATCCCGTTTCCCCACGTCTCTACCCGTAGTCTCATGGCACCCCCGTCTATGAAAACTACTACGATGTCTTGACAGTTGGCGCCCACCATGGGGCAAACAACGTCAGGCGTTAGGTTCCGATCTGGGATACTAGGCGGAATCGGCAGTTCCATAACTGTCGGAAGCCTGGAGTTCGACGATGACGTCGGACGCTTCCTCGACAATGGATCCTACATACCGGCGCAAAATCATCTGGTAAGTGCCTGCGTGTTACCGATCGGATCTGCTAACATCTTTATCGGACTAACTGCAGAGGCCATGGGGTTTTGCGGTGGAAGCAAATTTTTCCCACCCGCCCTGTACCCAGTCGAAGATGACTATGATACCGGATTTTGCTCAGATCGCCGACATGAAAGTGATACACACTTTATCGGTATGGTGCAATCCGAGGTCGCCGAAAACACGGACGACGGAAATCCCGTGCAGGAGGCAGACAACAACACGCCCGCCACAGAGGTGGGAGATCCAACATCCGTCAACATGACGATCAACTCGGAAGATGACTCAGTGCTAGCCGCCATTGAGGCGAGATTAGAGTCAGAAACCGGATCAGATGATTTTGATTCCGAAGACGAAGACGTGGACGCCTTCGAAAGAAAAGTTAAATCTTTTCAGGAGGGATTCCATGAAGTACTAATGGCGAAACCGGCTGAAAACACGGACGCCGGCAGTCAGGAAAGCCCTAAAACCCCTCCGCCAGAGGAAGAGAGAGAAGATGGAGAAACTTCTCCGATCTTTCCCAACGTCAAGGAATTGACAGAGGATGAACCTGCCAAAAAACCTCCCTCTTCCAAGAAAAAGCACAAGGCCGCTAAAAAACTCCAATACAAACTCCGGAAGAAGAAATTGGCTGATCCAGCTGATGAAAGCCCGGAAGTAGGAGATTCAAGCGGAATAAAACTTGCGGAGAAGAAAACAAAAGAAATCCTTGTTCCGCCAATGACAGAGCAAGAAGAACAGGAATTGTTACAAACACCAGTGGGATTGCATGAACCCCCCGAAGTGCTAGAAGCTAGGAGACAAGCTCTCCAAAGGCAACCGCAACATCTATTCAGAACTCGTGAACACCTCCAAAAAACCCAGGATGACATCAAGCTCATGAAGGAAGAAATCGAGGAGTACGAGAAAAAGAATAGATCTGGAATTAAACCTACAAGGTTACCCGGAATCGTAAGACCGGAAGTACTGCCGCCAAAAGAAAGGTTTCACAACCCATCTTGGCAAAAGCAGGTAAACAGCAAAGATGTCAGAGGCGAACCAATATACAAAACCGCAGCAGAAAATGCGGAAGCGGCGTTTGCCATCCTCAACAATGACATGTACTCCAACGGTGAAAAATCCAAGGGGTGTATGCTTTCCTAGGAAAAGCATTGCAACAACAACAGCGGGCCCAAGAGCGATCAGGGAAGTTGCACGACGACTCTGCCCTATGCAAAACAGCTACTTGCGCCGCTGGAGCACCTGGACCGGAAGAACCTGGAGATTCCGAAAATTCAAAGGATAAGAAAGCGGATCCAAGAAAAGATAAGAAAAATCCCGACAACAGGGATGAGGCGTCTAGAACTGGATCTCATCTCCCGAAAGGTGGACGCAAACCCCACGATCGGGAAGAAAAACACCGGAATGATGGCAAAGCAATGCCACCTCCGAGACACCCTGCTGAAAAGGCCGCAAGACATGACGTACCTCATAGGCGTGAGAGATCTCGGACACCTCCCAAGGATAAAGAAAGGCACAGGATTAGAACTCCGCCTCATCCAAAAGGGCGTGATCTTGAAAGAAATAGAAACGATCCCGGAAAAGCGCGTCCGCGCAACAATGGAAAAGAAAGGAGTAGATCCCCTTCTATCCATTCAGCCGGTAGATATTCCGCGCACATGGATAGGGCGGAAAAGGATGACCTGTACTTTGGACCTAAGTGTTTCACTGATAGGATCCGAAGAATAACCCTGCATTCTGGCTTCGCCAAGGTCGGTCCAACGTACCAGAAATACACCGGCAGTACAAACCCGGATACCTGGCTCTCAGACTACTATACAACCGTCCAGATTAACAATGGGACAGACCTGGAAGCTGTAAAGTTTCTTCCCCTAATGTTACTGGATGGAGCCAGAGATTGGATCAATGGATTGCCATCAAGAACTGTCGACGGCTGGGATGATATGGCTCGAGTATTTACTCAGCATTTCCGGGGAACTTATAAATGCCCGAAAAACATCAACCAGCTGAACCGTTGCACCCAGTTCGAGGATGAACCATACGTGGATTTCATCTCCAGATGGACTGCAATGAAGAATAGTTGTTCTGGAGTAACTGACGTACAAGCAATGCATGCTTTCGTCAATGGCCTAAAACCCGGACTAGTAACTTTCATGGTTGGTTCCAAACAGCACAAAGATCTCGGATCTATGCTTACAACCGCCAATGAGCACGCTGCAGCCGAAGACGACATCAGAGCAAGAGGGGGCAATATCGATACACTGATACTGGCCAAGAAAAATCCTCGCCCTGAGAAAAAAGGAACTTCAGATGCAACACCAAAACCCAAAGAGGTTAACATAGCCTTTGGAAGTGAAAAAGGGAACAGATGGAAAGGACGCAGTTCAGAACCAATCAAATAAACTAAAGAAGAGTGGGAGAAGATTAAGTCGGAACCCTGCGTCCACCATTCGCAATTCGGGAAACCCACCCATACGAACGCACAATGCCGGCTGAATAAGCACATGAAAGGCAGTGCAGGATCCAGAAACAAGGGAAAGAGTTCCAAAAGGAAATTCTCTAAACAAAAACCAGAAGCTGAGAAAGAAGACAGTGAATCGGACACTGACGAAAAAATCCAGGAACAACAGCGGAAAGGCGAACCCAAGTTTCCGAGAGTTGATGGAGAATGCGCCCTAACTTTCCTAGCAACTCCATCAGCAAAGGTGGCGAAAAGAACACTTCGAGAAATAAACGCGGTTGTTCCGGCAACCCCAAAATTCTTGAAGTATTCGAACACACCAATCACATGGGATCAGTCTGATCATCCCGGAAATATCCCCGAACCCGGCACACAAGCTCTTATTGTAAGCCCTATTGTCCAGAACACTAGGCTAAAAAGAGTGCTGATGGACGGAGGATCCAGCATCAACATAATGTACCTGGATACGTTGAGACATCTGAAAATCTCCGAGACCCAGATCAATCACAGCAACATACGCTTCCATGGCATTGTTCCCGGCAGGCAAGCACGATCCCTAGGAGAAATTTCCCTAGATGTCACTTTCGGAGAAAAAGATCACTTCCGTCAGGAAAAAGTATCCTTCGAGGTGGTGCCGTTCGAAAGCGTGTATCACGCAATTCTCGGACGTCCAGCTTTCGCCAAATTTATGGCAAGATCATGTTATATTTATAACAAGCTGAAGATGCCAGGGCCGAAAGGAGGAGTAATCACCATAACTGGAGATTTCAAGCTGGCGAACAAGCTGGAAAAAGAAAACGCCCTTTGTGCTAAGAAGATTATAGCAAAGGAAGAGCTGAAGGAGCTGGCTAAGGAGGTATCGCCGACAGAAATGCCGGCAGGAAAAGAAACTCGAAAGCCAGCAGATAGCTTCAAGGCATCCGAGAATACAAGACAGGTAATCCTAGATCCCAAAGATCCGACAAAATTTGTCGTAGTAGGAACTGGGATGACCGACAAATAGGAAGGCGAGCTCATCAAGTTCCTCCGTGAGAACTGGGATATTTTCGCCTGGTGTCCGGCTGACATGCCAGGCATGCCCAGGGAACTTGCTGAGCATCAACTCAAGGTGATTCCAGGCTCCAAACCCGTCAAACAAGGTCTCCGTCGATTTGACGAAAGAAGACGAGAGGCTATTGGCAACGAAATTATCCGGCTTTTAGCAGCAAATTTCATCCAGGAAGTAATCCACACTGAATGGTCTGCAAATCCGGTATTAGTACCGAAGAAAGACACTAGTGCTCTTAGAATGTGTATAGATTACACCGGCTTGAACAAATTGCGTCCAAAAGATAGGTTCGCGTTACCGCGAATCGATCAAATAATAGACGCCACCGCAGGCTCTGAGCTTTTATGCTTTTTGGATGCTTATTCCGGGTATCACCAAATACGCATGAAAAAGGAAGATCAAATTAAGACTTCTTTTATAACCCCGTACGGGACGTATTATTACGTAACCATGCCATTTGGCCTGAAGAACGCAGGTGCAACTTACCAGCGTTGCATGCAGCGTTGTTTGCATTGTCAGATTGGCAAAAATGTCCACGTTTACGTAGACGATATTGCTGTCGTAACCAAGGAAAAAGACACACTCCTTGAGGATTTGCGAGAAACCTTCGAAAACTTGCGCACTTACAAGATGAAGTTAAATCCATCAAAGTGTGTATTCGGGGTTCCCTCAGGAAAACTTCTGGGTTTCATCGTTTCTCACAGAGGAATAGAAGTTAACCCGGAAAAGATCAAAGCAATCTTGAACATCTCCAAACCCACGTGTGTGAAAGATGTCCAAAGATTGACGGGTTCCGCCGCTGCCGTCAGCAGATTTATTAGTCGGCTGGGGGATAAAGCCTTACCACTCTACAAGTTGCTGAAAAAATCCGACAAATTCGAGTGGACAGAAGAGGCCGATGCAGCATTAACCCAGTTAAAGGAAACTTTGATGAAAGCTCCGATTTTGGCATACCTAAAAGACGAAGAACATATGTTATTGTACCTCACGGCTACAAACAGGGTTATTAGTGCGGTAATTGTTGTGGAACGGAAGAAAGACGAACAAAGCATACCAGACCAGCATCCGGTATATTACATAAGTGAAGTTTTCTCCGAGTCCAAGCAAAGGTACCCACACTACCAAAAACTGGCATATGGCGTATTTTTCGCATCTAGAAAGTTGCGCCGTTACTTCCAAGGACATTCCATAACAGTGGTATGTAAAGCACCACTAGGGGATATAATAAACAATGCGGAGGCAACTGGCCGAGTAGCCAAATGGGGTATCGAGCTAGCAGCCTTCGACATTAAGTATCAGCCAAGGACGGCAATAAAATCCCAGGTTCTGGCAGATTTTGTCGCCGACTGGACGGAAGCAATGGAGAAAACACCAATGCCGGAGTCCGAGTACTGGATCATGCATTTTGATGGATCCAAGATG
Source organism: Alopecurus myosuroides (assembly GCA_028641055.1). Lineage (NCBI taxonomy): Eukaryota > Viridiplantae > Streptophyta > Magnoliopsida > Poales > Poaceae > Alopecurus > Alopecurus myosuroides. The sequence continues at coordinate 275,814,969 of CM054059.1, forward strand.
AAGGAGGGCGCTGGAGCTGGTGTAGTCTTAAAATCCCCTAAAGGAGACACAATGGAGTATGTATTACAAATACACTTCAATGCCAGCAATAACATGGCAGAATACGAAGCTCTGCTTCATGGCTTGCACATTGCAAAAGAAATAGGGGTTAAACGCATCCTGTGCTACGGCAACTCGGATTTGGTACAGCATAAGCTTAACCAAACCTGGGACGCAAAGAGCCCTATAATGGCCGAATACCGGAGAACGGTGGACGAATTCGCCATTTGTTTCTTCGGATTCGAAGTACTCCACGTTAAAAGGGAGGAAAATTGGAACGCGGATGCGTTAGCCCGCATGGGGTCGGAAAGGGTAAAAATCCTACCACCAGGTGTATTCGTCCAGCATTTGTACGAGCCATCCATAAAAGGTGGAGATATCGATTACCCCCTGGCTTCCGAATCAATTGAAGTTATGCTCGTTAACCCGGACTGGACAATTCCATATTTAAACTTCTTAGTCAACCAGAAGTACCCGGAAGGAGCAGACGAAGTCTTGCAGAGGCAAATTCAGCGTCGATGCAAAGGATACACGGTAATTGATAACTGCCTGTACAAACGCAGTACTTCTGGAATTTTTCTGCGGTGTATTTCACCAGAAGAAGGACGAGAAATCCTGCAAGAAATCCATGCCGGAGATTGCGGACATCATGCTCAATCAAAAAGCATAGTTAAAAAAGCATTCCGTGCCGGGTTTTTCTGGCTATCAGCCAAGACAGATGCTGAGCACATAGTCAACACATGTGCAGGGTGTCAATATTACGCCAAGCAGACTAATATGCCGGCCCAAGCACTCAAAACTATCCCAATTACATGTCCGTTTGCGGTCTGGGGGCTAGATATGATGGGATCGTTTAAAACTGTGCGAGGTGGACTTACACATCTACTTGTAGCTGTGGATAAGTATACCAAATGGGTGGAGGCTAAACCCATCAAAAGGCTTGACGGTGTAACTGCCAGAAATTTCATCATTGACATAGTCATGAGATATGGCGTTCCACACAGCATAATAACCGATAACGGGACAAATTTCTCCATTGGAGAGTTGGCAAAATATTGCCGACAAACGGGAATTCGCTTAGATCTCGCATCTGTAGCACACCCGCAATCCAATGGACAGGTTGAAAGAATGAATAGCTCAATCCTGCAAGGAATACGCCCAAGACTCGAATCTCCTCTTCATAGAGCAGCTGGAGCATGGGTAGAGGAGCTACCTTCCGTGCTTTGGAGTATTCGAACGACGCCAAACAGGTCAACTGGGCAAACCCCGTTTTTCCTAGTTTATGGTGCGGAAGCTATCCTTCCAACGGACATGATCCATGATAGCCCAAGTGATGGAGGGATAATAATCCGGTAGGCCAACTCCAAGGTATAACCCGGCCCAAAGGACGCTGCGCAAGATCCGGCTAAGGATAAAGAAACTTCTGGAAGGCCCAAGTTTGTAGGTCTCGTAACCCGGATTGTGGGTTACGGTAAAGGAAAGTTAGGGTTTGTATGTGGTGTCCGGGTAGGATCCAGGGTGCGTCTTGGAGGACAAGCCAGGGGGTACGGGTGCTTTATAAACCGACTCCTAGGATTAGTTGAGGGAGATCTAAGAACCCTAGCAATATCGCTTGGTATCGAGTATCCAGTGTAACGCGAGAGTTGAGTTAATAACTCGAGATCGGAGACTCGGCGACTTGATTGCCGGCTACCAGATCGAGTTCCATCATGTTTTCCTCTGAGCTAAACCCTCTCCCGAACGCCTGTGTCGTCTTGCCCCAAGATCCATTACCCCTGGTAACGTCTGCCGTGATTATCCCACGACAGTTGGCGCCCACCGTGGGGCCTGCGTCCAAAGGTGTTTACATCACGGGAGAAGCTCGGAAGAACATGGAGAATCTTGTCGTCGGCGAGATCTACATCGACCACGAAGGGGAGAAGATGGTGGACGATTCCGGCTGGGGGCCAGAGTCGGATCACCTTGAATCCGGATCCGTCGTGACAATCGGCCGGATCAGCGTCTTCATCGGTATGGTATGTACTTCCGGTTCGATCCCTGACAATTTTGGATCTGATTCTGTGTCAGGGGAGGCCACTTATATCCAATCATATGAAGAAGAATCAGTTGGAACGACATATCCGACAGAAGAACCCATCGCGAAGTGGGAACAGCCGGAGGAACCGGCATGGACCCCGCGTGACCGGGTCGAAAGAGAGGATGATACCGAGTCCATCCTGGATCTGCTGGAGAACCGGTATGAGGAGAATAACAGCGAAGAGGAACAGCATGAATTCGCGCCAAGCATCATACACCGAGTTGCGGTTTACACGGCTCCCGCGACCAATCTCAACCAAGAGACCGTAACCGCGGCCGCGGCCGGGTCAGCACAAGCATTAACCCGGCAGCAAGGGCCGGCTAACGGGAACACGGTTTTGGCCCAGGTTGACGGAGAGTCGGCATCGGTTACCAGTCAAGCGCCAGAAAACGAGTTACACGCGAACACGTTTGGATTCCTAGCAAACCGGACACCAGGAGCGGGTCCTTCCAATCCACAACATCCGGCCTTGTTCGACAACAATCTGATCCTAGATCCGACAGTTCTTGCCACAGTTATCACTCCAGAGAACGCGGCGGAACGTGTTAGGGATTTGGACGTAGCCCGTCGTGCATTGGAGCAGCATAGGAGGCAAGTAGAAGCAGAAAGACAAGGGATGGCCACACGACAACGCGAGCTGGATGCACTGGAAACCCGGCTCCGAGAGGAAACGACTAGAATACATCAAAGGCACCAAACCAGATTGCCAGCATTGGGAGGAGTCATAAACCCGGCCGCACTATATCACGCCTCAGGATCAGCCGATTCCAACGGCAAATCAAGGAACCGCCCCTCAGCCAACAACCAGAGGAGTACAACCGGTAGACACGCAGGCCGGGTTACCCGCACCACAGACTGGAGTTACTACCGGCAATACTGTACCACCGCCACCACCACCACCACCATCGCGTTTTCGCACACCAGCGGGTCATTACAACAATCCCATGGACAACGTGTACGCGGCAACGCTTGCACTAAATCAAATCCCCGTGAGAGAGTCACCCCACGCAGAGGAGACCCGGCGGGCGATAGATATGCTGCGCACCGCGGTGGCGCAACAGGTTAATTACCCGGATCACAGAAGTGGAATGCATGGGACACCATATGTCAGCCAACAGCAAGGTAACGCTGGAAACATCCAAACAAGTTCGGCACGGCGGAGGGAAGAGCAGCAGCAAATGCCGCCTCCTCCACACATTCAGGCAGTACCAGCAGCATCAGCAGCACAGGTCATCATGGACAGTTCCAGAGCCAGGAGAGCCGTGGCCGGGTCTGCGGTACATGGGATACCAGCAGTACCGCGTCCAACTGTACCCCCTGCAGGATCACACGTTTCCCGAGTAAGACCAGCTTCGACCATTCTTGCAGGACCTAAGTGTCTTTCGGATAGCATCAGGGCTGAGCCTTACCCGGAAAAGTTCAAAGAACCGGGTAAAGTAGTAAATTACGAGCCAACCATGGATCCAGAAACATGGTTGAGCAGTTATGAGATGGCCATGTCGATTCGCAATGCGTCCGAGAATCTTCAGGCCAAATTCATGTATCTAATGATGTCAGAGGGAGCAGCAAAGTTATGGTTCGCCAATCTACCGGAAGGATCTATTAAGTCATGGAAGAATTGAAAACTGCGTTTATCAAGCACTTTCACGGGACGTGCAGAAAGTTATTCACTATTGATGACCTAGAGCGATGTGTTCAGAAGAAGGGAGAATCGGCGCGCAGCTGGGTGCGCCGGGTTATGGAAATTCTTCATTCATCTACGGATATTCAGCCCAAGGATGCGCTGCAAGCTATGGTAAAGACCTGCAAGTACACACCTTTAGTACAAAAGTTAACTCGCATGAAATCTAGTCGGAATGCTTCGGAGGTTACAATGGGAGAATTGATGGATGCATGCAACAAACATGCCGCAACGGACACTACGGAAGAGGAAACTGACGATAAAAAAGCAAAAGCAAACACAAGTAATAACGGAAGAATCGGCAACGGATGAGCGCCGGGTAACAACAGCCAAAACAAGCGCCCGTTTGAAGGAGGCTCCGAGTTTGTTGCCAATACTGAAGCCGGATCTTCCAGACCTAGGGCAGAAGGAAATTTCAATACTGGAAATCACAATGGAGGAAACTATCAAGGGCCACCAAGGCCGAGTAATAATTGGGACATATTCAGAATGGCATGCCCGAAGCACAGCAGGAATGGTAGGCCAGCTAACCACTCCTTGGAGCAGTGCGCCGATCTACAGAGATGGAAGAATGAGGAAGTGAACAGAGCCATGCGAGGTGCAGGTCGGGGAGGAGGACCGGGTCCAGGTGGAAACCCGGGCAACGGCCCACCCCCAGCCGGTAACCCGGCAGCTGGAAATCAAGGTAATAACCAAGGGGGAGCAGGAGGTTTCCAGGCCAACCCCAAACAGTTGGGTCAATATCACGTGCATACCACAGGAGGTTCTAACAAGGACAAAAAGATACTGAAGCAAGCGGTCAACTCAGTTTCTTCGGCTGTCCCGAGATACCTGAGATGGTCAGAACAGGACGTAACATGGAGCAGAAGGGATCACCCGGAAAGAATAGAACACCCGGGAGTCTTAGCATTAGTAGTCGCACCGCAGGTCAATGGGTATGAGCTGAAAAAGGTTTTGATGGACGGTGGAAGTAGCATCAATATACTGTATTGGGAAACCTTCTTACGCATGGGCCTCAAGGAGTCTCAGCTACAAAAAAGTTCAACAATTTTTCATGGGATAGTGCCGGGTCATTCAGCGTGCCCCGAGGGAAAAATCGCATTGGAGGTAGCTTTTGGGGAATCAAAGGATAACTATCGTGTTGAGTGGCTCACTTTTGAGGTGGTCAAATTGCGCAGTCCTTATCACGCGCTATTCGGAAGGCCGGCTTATGCTAAATTCATGGCTAGGCCGTGTTACGTGTATCTACAGCTAAAAATCCCGGGTCCTAAGCAGACCATTACCATACATGGAAATCGAGATATAGCAGCTGAATGCGATGAAGGAGACGCAGCAATGGCCGAGCAAGCCTGTAGAAAAGAGGAACTCAAGCATTACCGGTCTCAAGCAGACCCGGAGGAAAGAACCACATCAAAAAGGCCGAGCACTGAAGGCGAAAGAGCAAAGTCCAAGGCAGCACAAGATGCTAAGATGGTGGCTTTTGTCAAGGATGATTCCTCCAAACAATCTGGTATAGGAGAAGAAACTGCACGGCCGCTCACAGCCAGCCGCGTTATGGAAACACCTCACCCGGGTTGGCTAGTAAACCCGGTACTTATCATGAAAAAGTCGAACAAATGGAGAATGTGTATCGGTCACGTCAGCCCGGGACCGGTTCCCAAGAAGAACTAAACAATGTAACGGGCAGCAGGTTTCAGACGCGCTCTTTTCCTACCCAGGGTACCTAAGGGGACTGGAAGGTTTTTAATGAGGCGGCCTGCTGATCCAAACTTTCTCGTATCAATAAAGAGATGGTTATCAAGTCCTATTTTGTTACGATCTTTACTTCGGTTACAGGTAAGTAGTATCCATTGCTATCAATACATCAGTATCATTAAGTATGTTGAATATATATAGGTCTCGGGGGCTGATTGCTTGAATAGCACAGCCACAAACCCAAAGACCCGGCCTTGATGCCTATGAGTTATAAGGGCCGATTACTCGCAAACGAGTACGGCTGCAATCTTATAACCGGACAAAGAAGCCAAATTTTCTTGACTTTTCTTACTTAAGCTCGATGTGACTCGCACTAAAGTGGCATGATTTGCTCGCTTACGATTACAATCAGCCATGAAGCCCAATGGGACTTGTCTGACCCTGTTTTCGTATAGATGTAACAACATGGTATCCACGCGAAAGCCGGCTTACAGTACAAGATAGTCAAAAGGGTCATCTAAACCACAAGTTATGCAGAGTACAAGGCTAATAGCTGGAAACTCAACGTTTATCAAGCATAACTATGAGTGCGGGATTTCGACGATTCGGATGCCGAAGAAGCACGACAGGATGCCGTCGATCTTTTAGAAGAGGAACAAGAACTTGTTCTCCAAATATCCGTCATTTACCAGCAAGGTTTACGATGTTACCATAGTCGGAAAATCAGGCATCGTTCTTTTAAAGAAGGTGACTTAGTGCTGAGATTGGTGCAGCAAAGAAAGCACAAATTGGCCCCAGTATGGGAAGGACCATTTGTAATCAGCAAAGCTATGAAAAATGGGTCATATTATCTTGTAGATATTCGGGACACGGAAGACGATCCCGAAAAGCCGAATCGCAAAAGAAAGAGAAAGATAGATGATGAACTAGGAGAGACAAAGAGGCCTTGGAGCATCTAGCAGTTACGTCCCTTCTATACTTAGTTCAATTTCTATGTAAACATCTTTGAGATCATGAAATAAAGTTGTCGGAATTCTTATATCCATGTTTTTACAAGTTTATTATAGTACAAAACATGATTCCACCTTATCTATTTCCCAATGATCTTACAAAATACTCAATGTTAACCCGAATTGTGCCTGCGTGCTCGGTGTTTAAAAACTGGATGATTTTTAGCCTGCTAACGGCTAAAGGAAACTCGGATTGTGCCTGCGTGCCCAAGTTTCAAAAAATTCCTTACTTTTCTCTAAGTATTATCTGATTGTTTACGTGTTGGGTCACTGGAGCTAGTTAGTAAAAATGCCTTTAGTATGGTCCATGTTTCCGAGTTTGAACTGATTGGTTTTACCCAGTAATTCGGCATGATGATTCATAGTACTATTGAGCCATTTCAAACACTAAGGACAGTTAAAACACATAAGCCAGAGAACTTAGAAGACAAAGGAATATTAAAACCCGGAAACCTTGCAAAGAATTTCATAATTAAAACTGCAAAAGGCGGAGTTCTTGTTTATACAAAAGGAATAGAAGCATTACAATATAAATTACATTGTAAAAGTGTAGTAATGCTCCTATTATCTACTTTCATCATCCAGGTTAAAGACAACCCTTCAAGCATCCGAGTCTTCTTCGTTGCTGTCATTCTCGGGGGCTTCGGGGATCTCCTCTTCTGGATAGGTGATGGAGATGTTCACCATGGAGGCGATCCTGGTGGCGTGGCCTTTGATCTCATCAAAGATGGTGGTTCGCTGGGTTTCCGTGTATCCTTGAGGGATACCGGACGCCACGCGCCAAGATTTGGCACCAGGGTAATGCATACGCATAAGGCCGAGAGCCATGCGTGCACCGCCCCGTGCTGCGGAGCGTAAGGTGGACTCCTTAGACTCCGCCACCTCCATGATAGCACCCGGAAGTTTTTCAACTTCCGAGAATTCCCCAGTCCTTGTGGGAAGGAATTTGTTGACCAACTGCATGCCAGCAGCTCTGATCGCAGTCCAAACCTTCCCAAAGGCTCGGATCCTCTCAATCCGAGTAAGATCTGGGTTATCTCCTGTTTTTTCAAACAAACAGCCAAAAGGTTAAACGAAAAAGCAGAGAAAGAAAGGTATAGGAAAAAAACCCGGTAAATGAAATAAACTTACCGATAATCTTGTCGATTTCGGAGCCTTCCTCCAGGCGCAGATTTAAGGCATTTTCCAAGTCCTGAATGGTGGACTTGTCCTTGTACGCCTGCTCGGAAGCCTTGGACTGAGAAATTCCAAGGGCCAGATTGCTGGCTTCCAGATCTTTTTGGGCCTTCATAAGTTGCTTATGAAGGTCCAGATTCTCCTCACGGAGACTGGCAGCATTACCGGCATCTTCAGCTATTTCCTTGGCTTTTGCCAAAGCAGCTGGAAAGCAAGGAAAATTCCGAGTTTAGTCAAAACTCGGGAAAAGTACTTAGACAAAAAGCTGAATCAAAAAACTTCAGAGAAAAAAGTTTACCTGTTGTTTCCGACAGCTTCAGCTGAGACGATGCCAGCTCCGCATCTTTCACATCAAGAATAGAAAGAAGATTTCTAACTTCTTTATTCTTGACGGAAAGCTTATTGAAAACTTCCATGTTAATGGATTCAGCGGTTTGCTGGAACATGACAAGGAAAAGAGTAACTAAAAAGCATCAAGGCGAAAAGTATACATTTTGCTTAATGCTTGGGGGCTAGAGTTAAATACCTGGCTCATTCGCTGCAACCCCGCCAAGTTTTCATTGAACTCTTTTGCGTATTCCGCAAAAAGAATTCCGGCCGCGCTTAGGACATCGTTGATGTTCTTGAAGTCCTTGTCGAAGGTGGGAATCTCCTCATCGGTCGTTCAAGAAGAATTTCCCACCTCTGGAGCCGCCCTTTCCCTCGTGTCCGTGTCCGGCACAACGGGCTGGCTGGGCTCCAAAGACTCGGTGGTGGGGGTTGCGGTATGCTCTTCTGCCATCGTGGACGGTGTGTCCGGTGCAATGACGAGAGAAGGTTGAGAGCCTCTGCTGGTCACAACCTTATGCCTTTTCAGCTTCTTCTGCTTTAAGGTAGAGGGAGGCAGGCTAAAGGCAAAAAACAAAAAAACCCGGAAAGAGTTAAACTCCGAAGACAAAAGAAAACTTCGACAAAAGAAAATAACCCGGATGCTCTAACCTGGAGGTGGCGACGAGAACCCCGTCAAGATCAATGATTTCCTCAGAGGAGGAGATCTTCTTGCGCTTTCGCCCACCTGCAAACGCAACGCGCAATGCCTCCAGTTCAGCTTCGGAGGCCAGCTCCGATTCAGGAAGATCAGCAATCTGTCGAAAAGAAAAAGCAGAGTTAGAAGCGAAAAATCCGAGAAAACATGGAAAAGTTTAAACCCAAATGACTGAAATAATACCTTGGGAGCCGGATTGTCGGCCGTATACATTGTCCGACTCGCTTCATATTGGTCGCGTGATGTGACCAACTGATTCACGCGCCTCCGCAGATCCCTCGCGGCCCAGTGTTTGCTGGTTGTCCGCATTTTATCGCCGGCACCCGTGTACTCGCAAAGGAGACGGCCACCATGGTTGGCTAACGGCTGGATCCGCATGTCCAACCAGCAAAGGACTGTGTCCATGCCGGTTAGAGGCGGATCAGAGGAAGTGAGCTTGGCGATGTGCCGCTTGAACCTTAGAAGATCAGGCGGCAGAATTTGGACGGCTTCAGTTCCCCAATTTTCTTGGGGAACAGCAGCGGTGTTTGTGAAAGGTGGAACCCCGATGGCCTTTTTCGGGAAAGGAACATCGGGATGATAAAAGAAGGAACCCGTCCAGAATTTGACGGATTCCGAGGTTTTGATCTTGGGGAACCAATCCTCCCTAAATCTCCTAAGAGTGAAGGAAATGGTTCCGCAAGTCGGGAGTGCGCCCTCCGAAGAGTTCCGCTTAACCCCAAAGCAGTATAACTAGAAATCTAATCTAGGTTCTATACCTAGAAAACCCTCGAAGAGGGCCTGAAAGCCGGCCATATACAGAATAGAATTTGGTGGCAGGTTATGGGGTTGGATATTGTAATGGGAGAGGACTTGGAGGAAGAAGGCGGAAGGTGGTAGTCCCATACCTCTCAGAAGGTGGGAGGAGAGAAGAACCCGTTCGCCGTCGTTCAGCATGGGTTCGTTCTCGTCCTCCGGAAGCCGCCACTTCCCTTTCAGCACTAATCCCTCCTTTTCCATGTTTGGAAGGAGGGACGGTGGAATGCTGCAGGCAATCCAATTGCCTGCAGTCTCCATTTCTTCATCAGCTCCGGCGGCGGCGGACGCGGCAGCCTCGGCGGCGGCGAGCTCGTCGCCAACGAGCGTGATCTTCTCCTCCGCCGTCTCGGGAGCGAACGGCGGAGTAAGCGCGGAGCTCGAATCCGCAAGATCCGCGGCGGCGGAAGCATTTCCCTCGTCCACCGCGGTGCTCGCGGTCTTCACTGGTTCGTCGCCGCCGGCGTGCGTTGGGGATTCCAGCACAGGATCCATCGTGTTGATGATATCCTCAATGTCTTTCGCGACGTTGCGGGCTGGCGAGGACGGCGGAGATGCCATTAGGTGGCGGCGCTGGCTCGCCTCCGGTGAGGTTTTCGGCACGGTGTGCGTTCGGTGCTCTCTCTCTGCTGGAAGCTTGGGCGTTGTAATGGCGTTCGGACTGGTTGCGGAAGGTTTTCCGGGAGGACGAAGAAGGCTATTTATAGCCGGAAATCCGTCACGATACGTGCTAACGGCTCTTTTGGCCGTTGGATGATCAACGCGTGTCGCTCGCCGAAAAATCCGGGAAATGAATCGACAGGGTGATTATGGTTATCTCCTCGTTTCCCGTGAGAATCTGTCAGAGATATGTTTCTGGGTTTCCCGCCTGGAACCCAAACGTCCCTTACGTCAGCACGATTAAAGCGCTGACGTAGGAGGTTCCTTCTCCACGAAGGATCGTGTGAGAAAAGCCGGATTTTCGGAATTCCGAGTTTTACGTTATCATCTCTTTTTGAAGAAGAATAAGAAGAATCAAGACTGCTGGTCAATATTTCTCGGACAATATGCATTTGGCGAAAGACGGCGAATCAGAGTTTTAATTCTTCTTGGGGGCTACTGTCGGATATATACTGAATAGGGGTATATCAGATGGTGGTCATAAGTGCCGGATTACCAGGGTGGCCCAAGTGGTAGTGGGCTATGGTCCATTGGGCGGCCCAGTAAGCTGACGCGCAGAAGACGGATTCTAGAAGGACCCGGATCATGGCCCACGTGATTTGGCTTGGAGGAGAAGGCGGATTCCTTACTTTCCAAGTTAGAAGTTACCGTAGTCTTCTAGGTTTCCTACTCTGTATGCCCTAACCCGGCTATTATATAAAGCCGGACGGGAGATATGATACATAGAGACGAAGCTACAGGCTAACTCGCCGGGAAGTTGATCCTCAACGAATAGCTAAACAGAACCTCACATTGTAATTGTATACACAGGCTTTAGTCCTGATTAGTGAGTTTGCAGGAGTAGGAACGCCGTACTATTATGACGTACCGAACCTGGGTAAATCCTGTGTCTTTGTCTTCAACGCGATCCCGTTTCCCCACGTTTCTACCCGTAGTCTCATGGCACCCCCGTCTATGAAAACTACTACGATGTCTCGACATCTAGCAAAATCAAACCGAAATTTGACAGTACATGATTCACCCAACAAAAGATGACAACTAGTAAATGCTCTAGGAATCACATGACAATAAATTTGCTCTGTATGACCATGAATGGTTAATGGAACAAAAGTACGTTGAGTAATTCAAATTTAATCATCATTAGTAATTAACATGACTGGATTTGAGCGAAAAGTTTCCGATTGCAATTTCTCAACCGCATCAAGACTAACAAAGTTAGAGTGAGTATCCTTATCAAGAGTAATAGCAACATGGCAACCTTTGATGTCTGCAATCAAGTGGAACAAATTTGCTGCAGGCATTCCACTAGAATCCTCCTCCCAGAAAGCATCACTTCACATAGAAAAACTACAAAGCTCCATTGATTAACTTGTTAGGAACAAAATAACAATGGGTTGTGGTGTTCTCTCACAACTCTTTCAAAACAGCAAAGAAAATATGTATCTTACCGCTCCAAAGAGAATAGAAAACACTCACCACAAGTAGTATTAACACGTGTACTGATGTGAAGATGAGAATACCCGAGAGTTAAGCTATCACAAGACAAACAAGGGATATGGTGGGGCTTGGTATGGATACCTAACAACACCAATAACAAGTCCTATTTGCTGCTTGTGATGATATGAAAAGCACAGGAAACACACACGTGGAGAATAAGGTGGCAAGCAACTATATGTATGGAATTGTTGCAATGCACTCAAACGACACTAGCTACAACTCTTTTAAACATGCACAAGGTTGCTCAAAAACTAGTGCAAAGCAACATGTAAACATCTCCCAAAAATGTGGCAATGATCAATAATTTTCAGGCCTCTTTTCCTCTCTTATATTTCTGTTTTTTCTCTCTAATTTTTCCACTCTTTTGGGCCAAAATGTCCAATCTGTACGGACACTAATTTTTCCAGAAAAACTGCACAAAAACAGATGATTGAGCAGTCTGTGAGGACACAATCGAGCTAGTCTTATATAAGTATGCTCCTAATTTGATATGTAGATAGGCCGTGGCTATGGTTCTCAAAGATATGGAGTGGAATCAAAACAAAAAGGGCAATGAAAACAACACGGGAAACAAACTACAACCACTAAGATCTCACAGCAGGAAACTGTACCGCGGCAGAAAAACGAGCCGTTTTGGTGCGCACGGCAGCGTACTGCGGCAGCAAACGCGCAAAAATCCTGCCGGGACGGCAGCGACTGGGCGCGCGTAAGAGCAGAGATTGGCTGTGGTTTGGCGCGCGGCAGGGACGCGCGCAGCAGCGCGGTTCAAACGGCAGGGCGCAACGCTCACGACAGCGTTTCTGCGCGATTTTGGTACCGCGGCAGAGCACGCACAAAGCAATCAGTAGCCCACGGCAGCGATCCGTGCCAATTTTGTATGGCGGCAGGAGTTCGACTCCGATTAGAAATAGGTGCGCGACAGCAAGATGATCAATTTGGTGATGTGGTAGGATAGGAAACCGAGAGGGATTAGGAGACCACGGCAGAGAAATTGGTAGATTGTGTGCCGCGGTAGAGAAACCTTCCACAACTCGAATTCAATAAGGAAAAACAGCACTCGGATTGGATCTTTTTGTGGGATTTTTCGGTAGACTCTATGAAGAACACGAAGAACAGCTAGAACCCTAACCCTAAACCGAAATCAAAAAGACGCAAAAGGAGAAAAGAAACACAAAATCAAACACAAACAACAACTAAAACTCGATAATGGTGATGATCTAAGGTGATGGCACAGACTAGAACTTATTTTTTGTGGCTTTTTCGTGGATAGTTAGGAAAAACAAAATGAATCTAAAGGGATAAATTGCCCGATATTCTCAGCGAACTCTCTGATAACTTGATAGATAACTAGTGCGCCACTGAAAACTCTCCTTGGATGAACCCTGATGTCAATGCAACAGCTCTCGACCCCTTTCGATATTCTCAACTCCACACGCTTGCACAACGTAATGAAAAGACTACGAGTGGTCCTGTACACTCTTATTCCCAGTGGAACAGCGGATAACACGTAAACTTTGCAAATGTAACACCACCCTCTCGATACGAACTTGGTGGTTGATAAATTTCAGATGAACATGGTTCAATCTTAGAAATCTAGGGTTTATCTTAAACTTGGTCTAACCTTCACCACACGCAGGTGGGAGGTATTTAAGAGAGAGGGGATGCGGCCAAAGGCCAACTCGCACCACCCCTATACCTAACTTGAGTTTGGACTCAAACCTAAGTTGGACTCGAACCAGAGAGATACAAACTGACCCACATTAGGGGGTTCGGCCCAATATGGCATACAAGCCATGCCTAAATTAATTAGGACTTTCCTATGGCGCATTTAACCCTATGGAGGCGCCCTCGCCTTGTTTTCATCCTTGCACATTTGTTTTCACCAGTTGTAGGATTGTTCTCACCACTTGTATGATTGTTTTCACCATGGCATGATTGTTTTCACCACTTGTAAGCTTGTTTCCATCATATCCATGTTGTTTTCCAGCAAGTCTTGATGTCTTCCTCCATCCATGTTTGTGTTAACAATAACCCTGCTAATACATAATGCAATAGCTTAGGTAGTATAACATTCTTATAAACACAAACAACACAATCCATTAAGAAGGAATTCACCTTATCATCAATAACAGTGAGGCTCAATATCTCCTTCCAACTCAAGCATGACAAAACCTCCTGGACCCCTATTATATCCATATCAACTGGCCTGTGGCATCTTGTTAATAGGTTAGTCTGTGAAAACATCCGGAAAACAAAGGAAAAATGGAAGAAAACGTGTGGAAAACGAAAGGTATTGGGTAGAAAACAAGCATGGTGCATCAAAAATTATAGATATGTTTGAAACGTATCATTAAGCCATAGTCAAAACAAGCTTCCTATTGCACCACTATAAGCATGAAATATTTTACTCTTCTCCAACACAAATCAACTTATTTGAAACAACTCTCAAAGCAAATAATCATCAAAGACCAGAGAGCTAATCATATAAAAATGAAGCAAACCAACAAGCTCTGAACAAAATTCGAGTGAAAACAAAGAGCTAAACACAGTACTAGCAAAAACTGAACACTCACAGAACAATAAGAGTGAAAACTATAGCGTTCTAGGTAACAAAAAACAGAACGTGTCTCTCTCCAAACTAAAAATATGCTAGGATCCAACCATAAAATACAGTAAAGAAAACAAAAAAAACAAAACTGAAAGCAAAATAAAATGGCGCTCCAAGAATAACACATATCATGTGAAGCAATAAAAATATAGTGTTTTTAAAGAAACCTGATATTTTTGTTGATGGTGAAGAGGATGCCTTGGCATCCCCAAGATTTGACGCTTGTACTTCTTTGATATGTCTTCAAGTGACATGGGCATCCCCAATCTTGAGCTTTTGTCCATCCTTCATGTCCTCATATCATACTTCTCTCCCTACACTTGAAAACTTCCTCCACCTAAAACTTCTCACAATCTTCATTAGCAACATTAGTGCATCAAAATAATAAATCCACTTGGTTCAGTTTCAACACAAATCTAACACTCAATTTAAAATATTAGCTACTGTAACAACTTCTTTTAAGGCTCCCTCCCTGCAAAAGAATCTCAAAAGGAAAAAAATTAAGAGGCAATTGCAAATATTGGCAGAAATCTGTCAAAACAGAACAACATGTAAAGATGATTTTTTTTTCGAAAATCTTCTGTTGCTCAAATCAAAAAGTGCGTAACTAATGGAAGTTAGATAACAACCTGGGGCATGTTTCTATTGTTTTTCAAAGAAATCCTACGTTCTGGCTGAGAGAAATAATTTTTTTGGTGGGAGCATAGAAATCTGTTTCACGACAGCAAATTCCCCAAATCATACTAACTCGCTGTTAGAGGTTTTTACAGAGGTAACAACTTACAAGACATAAAAAGAACAAAATAAAACAGGAGAAAAGAAAAGGAAAACAAAGTGGGTTGCCTCCCACAAGCGCTTTTCTTTAACGCCTTTTAGCTAGGCATGAAGAACGAATCAAGTATTATCATTCAATTTGAGGAGCTCGAACTCATCATAGAGGCATTATATTTTCCACAAAAAATGTTCAGAATCTCTTCTCTCTTATCTTTTAGGATTACTATTTTCATCAAAGAGATTCTCCGGAATAACCCAACCAAAATTTTCTTCTAATGCCTCAGACAGTGCTAAAAGTTTGAACGGTATAGGGATAGTAATTTCTTTTTCGCATTAAGTTTTTCCCTCATATTTCATTCTATCAATATTTAAAGTTTTCAAAGTATGATTGATGGCAAGACCGTAGCCAAGCATATTATAACGTGTAAAAACTTTTCTAGCTTATATAGAAAAGTCATTAAATTCCAGGAGTCAAGCATTCAACACAAAATCCCTTTCTTTTCCTTTATCCATGCTACCAAGTTTAAATAACATTTATTGTATAATAGGATTGAGGTTGACAAACCTAGCTTCTATCATGGCAAACAGAGAAGCTATAGCGTTCTCATAGTTATGGGCAAGTTTAACTACAGGTTTAGCATTAAAATCATGAAGCCCATTAACATGGTTAAATAATTCTTCAATATTGTTTCTTCCAATAATGAATCCACTTCCTACTTTCAGATCTTTCATAGCAAATTTAGGGGTATACATCTTGGCAAAACATCAACAAAAACTAACACAAAGACGTAAACTAAATAACAAGACAAATAAAAGATTAGAAACTAGAGAACTATTTTTTGGTTTTTTTTTTGATAAAGAGAAAACAAGACTAAAAAGTAAACTAAGAAAGAACAAAGAAAAAAAGAGTGGAAGTGTGAGACTCCCCTTGCAGCAAGCTAGAAGTCCCTGACAATGGCGCTAGAAAAATTACTTGATGCTGACATGATCACACGCTCGTTGGGAGACCCCAAGCGGAAGGTATGATGTAGTCATGCAAAAAATTCCCCCAATTAAGGAACCGGGGTTATGAATCAGTAGGACTTCATAGTCTCGGATAAGGTTGCTTGTTGTCTGGTGCGTCAACAAGTGTGGAACCTGCATACAAACACAAAATCTCTCTTGTCCCCAACTTTCCGAGAAGGTTGTCAATCTTCTGGTCTTGCTGAAAACTAGAGAATTAAACATATAGAGTCTTTAAAAGTAATAAAAGTAAAAAATGGAACAATAAGGAAAACATGATGAAAGTGCTTTAAAGAAGGTTGTAATTATAAGTAAAATAAGACCGGGGGCCATAGGTTCACTAGTGGTGTCTATCCAAAGAAAAAACATGTTGGGTGAAAAAATTACAGCTGGGCAATTGACAAATCATGAACGTATAACAATACTATTATGTCAAGATATAGTTAACGAGTTCTAACATTGTAGGCATTACGTCAAGACATTTGGACCGCTATGCAGCATGCATCCATATCTAAAAGTCCAGCTATCTAGCAAATCTCTATGGTATTAAGTTGTAGCAACGAAGTGATTGCTTTGTGTGCAACAGACAAATGCATTAAGAACAATACGTAACGTAAGCAGTGGTCCTCGTTCGTAGACAAGATCACCGTTGTTTTCTCCCTAGTAGCAACAACATATCCCCCATCCGTCACGTTTCTGTCACTCGAGCACAGATGTAAGGGAGGCCTGAACCCACTCTCTAGCATATAAACCCTCTCTTGAAAATGAAAACAACTACGTGGCAAGGCAATCATAAACATCGGAGAGCATTGCAAGACAAGATTAAAACTCTCTACAAATATAAGTGGAGCATCTCAGGTTGACATGAACAAAATAATCATAATCTCATGGTTCATCGAATCCTAGAAAACACAACATGCACAATTATATAACGGTGGCCTCGATCATGTGAGGAAGCTCACGAGACTCTAAACATGGAGGCATAGGGGAGAGAACAACCATCTAGCTACTGCTATGGACCGGTAGTCCTGAGATGAACTACTCACGCATCTGTCTAGAGGCGATCATGGCGATGTAGAGGCCTCCGATGACGATTCCCCTCCCTGGCAGGGTGTCAAAACAGGGCTACAGAAGCCCTAGATTGGACTTTCGTGGTGACTGCGCCTCTCTATATGTTTCGTGGAAAATAACTCCGCCCCGACGTTTTTAGGGTTAAAGGAAATTTATAGGCAAAGATTCGATGAGAGTCGGTGGCCAGGGCGCCCAGGGGCCCACCAGGCGCGACCTAGGGTAGGGCCACACCTCGCACCCCCTGGGGGGCGCTGGTATCCCCCGACTCTTCTTTGGACTCCATTTTCGTTTCGGGTAAAAACGATCTCCGTGGATTTTCTGAAATAGAAAACGACAGAAAACAACAACTGGCCTAGGGCATCTCGTCAATAGGTTAGTCAATGAAAACATCCGGAAAATGAGAGAAAACATGTGGAAAACAAAAGGTATTGGGTAGAAAACAAGCATGGAGCATCAAACATTATAGATACGTTTGCAATGTATCAGACGATGTCAACGACGCCGCCATCATGTCGATCCTACTCCACATCTAGGCTTTCGCCCAGAGACAACTACCAACACCAAGCGAGCAAAGTAAACAGTGATGCACCTTGGCGATGCCTCCAAGGAGGAGAACGACACCCACGGGCGTCGTCATCACCAGCCCGCCCAAAAGCCGGCCAAGATTTTCATCTGTATCGTCACGCGTTTCCGAAACTCCAAGGTATGGGGCATCGTCTTCCATGAAGCCTCGCATATCCGCCACCGCAACACCTCGTCGACGTAGTCACAAATATGTCGTCCACCAACTCCTGGCACGACAGAGAGAGCTGCGACCCAAAACCGCTCTGCCTCCGACTTGGACATGTGCAGCCTCCCATCGACTCCCGCAAGGACCAGGCCCCTCCCACGGTCGTTTCCAACTCCTCGCACAGCCAAAGGAAACCGGCCCCGAAGGCCCAGATTGGCCCCGCCCCTGCACCTCCAGCAGCCATGCTCGCGCCACCAAGAGGGCGTTGCCGCTCGCCTATAGCGTGGAGGTGGTAGGCCGCCCGTTGCTCGCGAGGACCCTTCCTGGCAGAGCCTCACAGCGTCACCGCCTCCAAGACTGCTTGCTCGCGCGCACACTCTGGCAACACCACCGGCTACGACCCCCGGCCTTCATCGGAGCCAAGGTCCTCCGCGTCCCCACTATCCCCGCCGCCCGCCATCCGCCGTATGCACCACCTCAAGCGTCGCTGTGGTGATGTCCCGCCTCTACACGGAAGGGACCCGTCAGGGTGCGCCGTCGTCACCTGCCGTCTTTGGACAGTCGGGCGCGACCGCCACCGCCGGTGGCAGCGCCCAGGGAGAAGAGCTTTGGTGCCGCTCCTTTTTCCTAGGGTTGGGGGGCCTCCGAAGCCGCTCGCGCGAGCGACCCGGCAAGGGAGTTATCGAGGAAAAAAAAATCCCCGAATGCTAGGGCCCTAGGGTCCCATCTCCCCCTCGAGTCCATCAAGATTCTGTATGGCCATGGCTGTTTTGTTGTCGCAACGGCCCATATCCTTTCTTCGCCGAACGCTGGCTCCATGTAGCGCTCACCATTTCAATAGAGTCTAGCCCAGCCCAACTTTGGTACTCCCTCCATCTCGGTTTATTAGTCACAATACCAAAATCAGGTTTTCTTAAAAGTTAGGCATAATTTAGACAATTAATGCTCAATTAGGAGAGGAGAAAGCGTACCAGCCCTACCACCAATTTAATTCAGAAACGGTTTTACTTTGTGCATGCCATGTGAACGTAGGCAATATAGAGAGAAAGGGGTTTGCATGCAACGGAAGGGCCCAATGGTTCACATTCTGCATTTAAAACTGCACCGATCTCTACCAGTATTAGACACAGAGGATACAATTTATGCGCCGATTGCTCTTTCCTTCGCCCAATCGTTATTCACCTAGGTCGGAGAGAAACACATATTGTGACTAATAAACCGAGATGGAGGGAGTAGTTATACAGTACTTTTTTTTATTATTATTTTTTAAGAAAGCCGAGAGTCCGGCAACCGGGACCCACATAGCAGAGAGACGCAGCAGAACTCCCTCGACTCCACTCCGATACCAAACTAAGCTTCTTCTCCAAGCCCAATTCCTCCCCTTGGCCGGCCGCCACTGCAGAGGTCGCTTCCTCCGCGCCGCCTCGTCTCCGCCGGAAATCCTCCGTCGGCTGCACGGTACCGCTATCCCTCCTCCACCCCCCCCCCCTCCCCTCCCTTTCCCCCATGTCCTAGATCCCACCTTGACATGTAGGGTTCAGTCGTGCTGTGGATTGGAATTGGATAGTCGCGCCATGACGAGTTCGCGTCCCTATTTTGCGAGGCCAGAAGGCTCCAATTACTTCGACTATAGTCGTGGACCGATGTTTCTGTTAGCGCGCACTGCTTGATTTGGTTACATGATGAGATCTGGCCTCCGAGCACTCGAAGGGGGCAATTTGTGGGGCTGTTTAGATTTCTTCAAGGGTACTATTCCTCAGTATTAGGTTCCCGGTCTTCATCTTGATTTGTTCGTCAGCTAACGAGCCAACTTTGTACCCTTGGAACGCGGAACTCGGGACCTCACCTAAATTAAGAAAGCGGAATCGTGCAATATGATTTCACGCCCCATTGCTTTCTGTCAAGAAATTTTTCAGACGTTAGTGCCATCATCGTTGTCTCGACTGTGTGGTATAGTGATTTTGCCTAGTGTCTGCTGCTATATAGTGATGCGGAGCTGGACGACCTTGGGTAATAGCAATTTCGCCCAGTTTTCTTCCGTTTATTTGCTGTATCTCGACCAACATGGTGCTAAGGTCTGGGCCGTGCTTGCGACCAAGATATCAGTGCGCTTATGTTCTGATAATCGAGTATGTGTTGTGATGTAGCTGAATGCACAGGACCCTGACTTACCTTATGAAACATTAACCTGTTCTGTTGGTTGTTGTGTTTTTACTTGCTGATCTTAGGATCTGTACGAGTATAACTGCTGCCCGTGTCTTGATGTTAGGCCTAGTTGAATAGCTATATCTTGAAACTAGTTACTAGCATGGTTGCCTTGCAATTACGCCCAATATAGGCGCTTAGGATTCAGTGTGGGGGTAGAACGCCTTACCGCCTGCTGAGATTCTCTTCTTATATTTCTATCCAGATAAATCTGTATAACGTTTCATGTCTTAACAAGATGTTTTGTTGGTTGCCAAAAATGGTGAATTTAGTGGCTGATCTTTTGTTCTCTATGAGTATATCTTCTTTTCATATCTTGACTATAGGCCTCAATAATTAACAAGATGCTGCAACGAGTTGCTTACTAATCTGAACCATTATAAAACTACTTATTTGGTTTGTGATGGCTGAGCTTATCTTCATATTTATACCTTATAGATACTCCAGTATTCCGTGTTGTTTACTCTGTTGATTATTGCTTACCCTGACTTCTGGGCCGACCCCGAGTCCCTGATATTTTTATTATTATTAATTCATATTCTCCTGAAACAGGGCATACTGACCATGTCGGCAATGCAATCATCCTATCTTCCTGCTACCACTGAGTCAATTGCACTGGCTCAGGAGGCTAAGGATGCTTCAGAGTCCATTTCAATCCTCTACCGTGTGCTTGAAGACCCGTCCTCTTCTTCAGATGCAGTGAGAATGAAAGAAGTTGCCATTACGAATCTGACAAACTATCTCACCAAAGAGAACAGAGCTGAGGAGCTGAGGAATCTATTGACCCAGCTGAGGTCATTTTTCGCACTGATTCCCAAGGCAAAGACCGCAAAGATTGTACGTGGCATCATCGACGCTGTTTCCAAGATACCTGGAACATCTGATCTTCAGATCTCACTCTGCAAGGAGATGGTGGAATGGACACGTTCAGAGAAGCGTACCTTCCTCAGGCAGCGTGTGGAAGCAAGGCTAGCGGCCCTTCTCTTGGAAAGTCAGGAGTACACTGAAGCTCTCACCCTTCTTTCTGGTCTTATCAAGGAAGTGAGGAGGCTGGATGACAAATTGCTTCTTGTTGACATTGACCTTCTGGAGAGCAAACTCCATTTCTCTCTGAGGAACCTTCCAAAGGCCAAGGCTTCTCTGACTGCTGCAAGAACTGCGGCGAATGCCATTTATGTTCCACCAGCGCAGCAGGGCACTATTGATCTGCAGAGCGGGATCCTTCATGCCGAAGAGAAGGATTACAAGACTGCCTACAGTTACTTCTTTGAAGCATTTGAAGGATTCAATGCACTGGAGGATCCCAAGGCCATCTTCTGCTTGAAGTACATGCTTCTGTGCAAGATAATGGTTAACCAAGCTGATGATGTTTCAGGAATAATCTCTTCTAAGGCAGGCCTGAAGTATGTTGGTCCTGATGTGGATGCTATGAAAGCGGTCGCTGATGCCTACTCGAAAAGGTCCCTGAAGTACTTTGAAACCGCTCTTCGTGACTACAAAGCCCAGCTGGAGGAGGATCCAATTGTCCACAGGCACCTCTCATCTCTGTATGATACCCTCCTGGAGCAGAACCTGTGCAGGCTGATTGAGCCCTACTCAAGGGTGGAGATTGCACACGTGGCAGAGATGATCGAGCTGCCAATCGACCATGTCGAGAAGAAGCTGTCACAGATGATCCTCGACAAGAAGTTCTCAGGGACCCTGGACCAGGGCGCTGGTTGCCTCATCATCTTCGAGGACTCCAAGACCGAGGCGATCTTCCCTGCTACGCTTGAAACGATTTCGAATGTGGGAAAGGTTGTGGAGAGCCTTTACATGAGGTCGGCCAAGATCATGGCTTGAGGAGATCTTTTATTCCTGCCCGGTGTCACTAATTGAACCTTTACTTGAGCTCTGTTAAAGAGTCCTCGGGACATGATATCGTGCGTGATGCCAATTACTCCTTCCTCGCAAATTGTTTTTGTTAGCTAAATGTCTCGCTCATGGACAAAAAGGCTCAGTTGCTTCGTCGTGATGGAAATACTGTTAACACTTCCTGATACTATAAAAACCCATCATTTCCATTTCAGTGCAATATTATTATGAGCAAGAAGACACTGTTGCGTTTTTTTTTCTGCTGGGCAAACATTGCAGATTGAGTGCATGCTATCTGTGCTGTGCTAATAAAAATGTGAGATGCAAGATTAGCTTGCTTCCTTGTGATGCTGCAGATTGGTGCATATTATGAGTGAGATTTAGGGCCCTAGATGTAAGCAGAATCCTTCGTTGGGGTCAACGTCGAGAGGCGAGAGAGACGAGACATGCGGGCGTGCAGTGCATGCCTCTGCGCGGGAGAAGCGGCCATGAAACCCACCGACCAACCATTCCCCCTTCCCCACCCGCCTTTATATAGCACCGCCGGCCACGGTCCATCCATTCCCTGCTCACCACAACCGCCCAGCCATGGCCGCGCAGGAGGGCAGCGACGCCGACAGCAACGCGGTGCCACCCACGCCCATGTCCGCGCCGGCGTCCTTCAAGTTCAACGTTCACGCGCCGGAGTTCGTGCCCATGTCGCCCACCGCCGCCACCACCCCAATGTCCGCGCCGGCGGGGGCGTACTACTCGCCGTTCCTGCAGATGCAGGCGGCACCCGACTGGAGCTTCCTCCACGACCACGAGCCCGTCTTCTTCATGCCTGACTTTGCACACGCCAAGTTCGCCGCCGCCGCCGCAAGCAACAGCGCCGGGGCCAAGGGCGCAGGCGGCGGCGCCACCGACGTCGCGCAGAAGATCGTCAAGCAGGTTGAGTACCAGTTTAGCGACATTAACCTGGTTGCCAACGAGTTCCTGCTCAAGATCATGAACAAAGACTCCGAGGGCTATGGTACGCGCATGCCGAACACGAACCAAGAGGTTACTTTTTCATTTCTTTCCTCGGCGGAATATGACACAATATTGAGACCAGCTAGTTACCTTGCTCTACAGTTCCCTTATCGGTCATCTCATCCTGGAAGAAGATCAAGTCTCTGGGCGCAACCAACCAGATGCTGGTTAAGGCTCTTCGCACCTCCACAAAGCTTGTAATCGAGCTCCTTCAAAATCATACCATCGCTCGCTTGTTGCAGCTACCAGGTTGAACATCCTTCTCATTAAACTCTGGCTGCAGATTGTCAGCGACGACGGGAAGAAAGTCCGGCGCAGGCAGCCCTTCACCGAGAAGCACAAAGAAGAACTTCAGGTCACCGACTTGCACATTTTCCAGTACAGGAATCCTCTGCTGTTTCCGTGTCATCCGCAACTGAACCTTCTTTGATTTGCGCAGTCTCGGATGATCATAGCGGAAAATTTGCCAGAGGACTCATCAAGAAACAGCCTCGAGAAGGTCTTCAGTGTTGTCGGCAGGTCAGACAAGGCAATTCCCTGCAGGCTGCAGCAGTTTGCAAATTGTGACAGATAACGTTTGTAGGATCTGTTACATGATCGTCCATTAACGATGTTATTGTGAATACCCATATGTCAACCAGTGTGAAGAACATCAAGATATGCCACCCTCAAGAGCCAAGCTCGGCGAGGGCTTCCAAGTCAGACACACTAGTGAGTAACAAGGTATTTCACTTGCTCAACTCAATTCCTTACTGTTCCCTCAAAAAACTCAATTCCTTAGTGCAACACTACGGGATTTAAGTTTCCGAATCGTAGCATCAAAGGCTGACTATAGATTCCGAAAATCAATGTTTGCTTAGAGCAAATTACATTATAACTCTTTTACCTTGTGGTGTTGTGGAAGATGCATGCTCTTGTGGAATATGAGACCTCACAGCAAGCCGAGAAAGCAGTGAGTATTAACTGCCTCCCTACTGGACATTTTTTTTTCAGGAATTCAGAAATCATAGACTCTTTTGCATGTAATTGGACTGATGGGTGTGGCAAATGTACCTTTATTTTATTTTCCTGTCAGGTTGAGAAGCTCAACGATGAACGGAACTGGAGGAAAGGCCTCCGTGTGCGCACAGTACTCAGGCGCTCGGTAAGAACCCTCTCTACTTACAAATCAGTATGCATCCGCAGGCAATGCAGCTAGTTACCTTTTGTTTTACTGCAACTACATGATCTTGTCGCAGCCCAAGTCAGTGATGAGGCTCAAGCGGCCTGACTTCGACCACTTTGCTGGCTCCGACGACGAATCGCCGCACTCACAGGTGTCATCTGACTCCCCGACTTCAGAAACCATCCACTCACCTGAAGCTCATGTAAGCACGGCACTTGCTACAGTTTCAGTGCCAATTTTGTATTTCAGTTGGAAAGACACTTGCTCAAGGTTTCTTATCTCATGCAAACTGCCAATTCCGCAGCCAGAGGATCACCAGGGCGCAGCCAAGAAAGGGTGGGCAAGAGGGCGAGGGAAGCTGCACGTCGTGGCGCCGCACAGCCCGCAGTCTGCTCCTGCCGGTGTGGTCGGCCACTTTGACCCATCAAGCCCTCGTCAGGCGTCCCAGAAGTGCCCACTGAGCCCCAGGCAAGCTTCTCAGAAGTGTCCATTCAGCCCCAGGCAGCCTCCCCAGGGACCAAGGATGCCCGACGGGACACGTGGGTTCACCATGGGCCGGGGGAAGCCAGCGGCGTCATCCGTGGCAGCCCGGGCAGTTACTGCTCCTCCTCCGGCTCCTGTTCTTGTCTAGTTCAGTTCCTGCAGGTTAACTGCTACATATAGTGTATTTCTGAGCAATGAACTCTGTATCTCTATGGATACAAGCGGTTGACGAGCTTTTTTTTGTTACTTTCCTTTTTTTTAAGACCCTAAATAAACTGGCTGTTGCCATATTCAAATGCAAGGTTGTAATATTTTTTCTTGCTCCCAGAAAGTATGAGATTATGAAAGTAAGAGCTGAAAGATTTGCTTAGCGATGGGTAATTGCCTTTGCTTTCATTGTTACATATGCTAGAACAGAGTAAGTTACTTATAGTAACCCATACATTCTAGCCTTTTATGTGATCAAGCATCCATAATTTTACAAGAAACTGACTTTGCACCAAGAATTGCCAACCATTTCGCGTTATACACTGGATTAATGTAGCAGGTTAAAAGTCACTCACTACACATGGGACTTCCAGAGGCTAATTTTCCTTAGAGACTCTATCATTACCCCTAGTGTGCAAGCAACTAAATAAAATTTACCCAAGAGAAAAGGCGCACACCGACTTTCATGAGAGTCAACACTGAGCAAACTAGCATGCGTTGGAGTTTTATCTCACAAAGGAAGTTGTACAACATGATATTTTAATGCAAACCTATCATACGGATGTAGACAACGGCAAAGTCAATGCCTTTTTGATCTGGAGATAACCTCGCCAGCATGATCCATGTTCATCACTTGTTTCTGCATGCTAACAATTTGTGCCTTTAGTATTCTGATCTCCATCTCCATCCTAGTTTTCTCAGCAATGCGAGCATTTTGCACATCTTCTAATACATTAAGCGCATATTGCTCTTGTCTCCATCGCGGCGTCTCTTCTGGTGGACCTGTCACCAGCTCCAGTGTACGGTCTCTTCCACAAACACTCACAGTGTCGCGCAATGGAACTCTGATATCCTTGCTGACTTTAACTGGTTCCTGAACTCCATGGCGAGAATAAGCAGCATTGTTTATATGTGTTCTGTTTGATGGTTCAGAACGAATTCTTCCCAGAGATTCCTTTATGTCTTTCAGATAGACAGACCTGCCAATATGTATTCTTCTAACCTCTTCAATACTTGGTCTGCAAAATTTACTGGTCTGGCAACCTGTGTCCACTGGATCAGAAGCATATTTGCCACAGCTTTTTATCGGTTCTTCAGCCCATTCGTTGTTATTCTCATCCCGATCCATACCTGAAGAAGCAATGGTAGCATCCTCTTTGGAGGTCTGCTCTTGTTCAAATGCTCTACGAATGGACATTTCTGTTTTATTCTCTGAAATTTCCTGTTTCATTTCTACCTCGTGTTCAAAATTTGGTTGAAGAGCCCCCTTGAACTCCTTTCTTGTAGTTTGATTTGATTCAGAGCCTTCAACATCTGATTTATCGTGGTCTAACAAGGGCACAACCTTCTGCTTGTTCTTGAATGAAATTCTATCTTCTGCCATATTAACAGCCTGTACTGCAGAATCAGTCCCATGAATCATTTTCATGGTCCCATCATGTTTCACTTCACCACATTCAGGTGCATCCGCGTCAGCCAAAGTTCTCTCTGTGTTCCCATCTGCTGTTCCCTCGTCCTGCTTCTCCATCACTACAGGGTTCTGCTTGTTCTTGAATGAAATTCTATCCTCTGCCATATTAGCAGCTTCTCCTGTAGAATCAATCTCATGAATTTTCATGGTCCCATCATGTTCCGCTTCACCACATTCAGGTGCATCTGTTTCAACCAATGTTCTCTCTGTGTTCTCATCTGACGTTCCCTCGTCCTGCTTCTCCACCACTGCCAGGTCCTGCTTGTTCCTGAATGAAATTCTATCTTCTGCCATATTAGCAGCTTGTACTGTAGAACCAGTCTCACGAATCCTTTTCATGGTCCCTTCATGTTCCGCTTCACCACATTCAGGTGCATCTGTTTCGACCAATGTTCTCTCGGTGTTATCATCTGACGTTCCCACGTCCTGCTTCTCCACCACTGCCAGGTCCTGCTTGTTCTTGAATGAAATTGTATCCTCTGCTATATTAGCAGCTTGTACTGTAGAACCAGTCTCATGAATCATTTTCATGGTCCCGTCATGTTCGGCTTCACCACATTCAGGTGCATCTGTTTCGACCAATGTTCTCTCTGTGTCCTCATCTGACGTTCCCTCGTCCTGCTTCTCCACCACTGCCAGGTCCTGCTTGTTCTTGAATGAAATTTTATCCTCTGCTATATTAGCAGCTTGTACTGTAGAACCAGTCTCATGAATCATTTTCATGGTCCCGTCATGTTTGGCTTCACCACATTCAGGTGCATCTGTTTCGACCAATGTTCTCTCTGTGTTCTCATCTGACATCCCCTCGTCCTGCTTCTCCACCACTGCCAGGTCCTGCTTGTTCTTGAATGAAATTTTATCCTCTGCCATATTAGCAGTTTGTACTGTAGAATCAGTCTCATGAATCATTTTCATGGTCCCGTCATGTTTCACTTCACCACATTCAGGTCCATCTGTTTCGACCAATGTTCTCTCTGTGTCCTCATCTGACGTTCCCTCGTCCTGCTTCTCCACTACTGCCAGGTCCTGTGGACTAGATTCATCAGATCCCACTAGTAGATAAAGAGAGACTCGCAGGGAGGGGGTCAAAAGCTGCATTACCTTCTCCATGCATAAATCCTTCTCTGTTCCCTTATCACCACTATAATTGGCGCTTGTGTCCTGCAGAATCCTCACATCTCCAACTCCTGTGTCCTGCTTGTCCTGCCTTGCCTGCAATTGCAAAACAGCCTTGTCAGATTGAATCCATAGTCAACGTAGACGGCTATTCTGATAATGGACTTGCCTCCTCAGTGCTGCAAGCTTCCTGATTTTGTATTCCTTCAACACAATTAGCCTTGTTAACATTCACAGTAAGCACAGTGGTATCCACTCCACCACCACCAAGTATATTGTTCACTACCAAGGGTCTTCCATTTCCTTCTGCAGTTTTACACTCCAGTCCTTTTTCCAATGCCTGTTCCTGTAAAGGAGAATTATCAGATTCCACCAATCAAAGCGGTAGAAAAAGAATTCTACCAATCAAAGAAAGTTAATATCATCAGTACACTCACTTCCTTAATGAACAATTGTTCTTGGTTCTGTATTCCTTTGGTAGACACGACCTCATTAGTCTTTGTCTCAGGTGAATCAATTTGAAACTCAGTGCAACTAGGCATAATGGCATCTCTCGGCATTGTCATTTTGTTGTTCTTGATTGTAGGTTCTAAATCTTGTTCTTCCTCCATTGTTTCCTGCTACAGAAGACCAATTATCAGGACACAGAAAAGGTATTCCAGATGGATATTCTGCAAGTGCACTCACCTTGTCCAAGTCCAAAACTTCCTGGTTGTGAGTTCCCACTGTAGACCAAACTTCATCAACCTCCATAACAGCCAACTCATTCAATCCACTGTATACTATATGACTGTCTTCCAATATTTGTGTCTCCTCGTTCTCACATATTATTCCACAGTCATGTATTTGTTTAGTAGACTCTTCCTGCAAAAGAGACAGTCACATTAGCTACCGTACCAATTAATACGGAGAAAGAATTACAAGAATACTCACGTCATGCATGTCCAAAGTTTTGTGGTCATCTGCTCCTTGAATCTCCATAGCAGCTCCCTCGGACAATGATTCTCTCTCATTTATCAACTCAGCATCCTTAAGGCATTGCTTCTCTGTCATGTCTTCAACAAAAACTTTCTTCTGGTCTTCTTTTGACTGTATGCTAGCTGAGCTAAATAGTATCTCATTATCAACCGAATTCTTCAAAGTTTCCATAGTATCATTCTCAAATTCTTTTCCCTGTGCTCGAGTGATTTCTTCAGGATTTTCTCCAGCACATATCTTCGCGAGCATCTCGCTTTGTCCATCCACCTGCTCCGCTACAGTAATTTCCTCACTGTAGTCATGCATAAATTTTGTTGTCACTGTCTCATCTTGTTGTTCTTCTGCCTGTTTAACCCCAAGAGCATCATTTGTGTTCTCCTCGGTGTCTTTCTCCCTTGACACCTTGTGTTCCTCCCCTTCTGCTTGTTTTCCCTTGGTAAACCTCTTTGGACTCATCTACTTTCTCTGGTAAATCCACGCTATCTGCATCGGGATTTTCCTTTGAATCTTCCTCAGCTGGTGCCTCGTCTTTCATGTTCGCAAGCTTTACTTGTGGAACTTCTGCACTATCTTCTTCGATATCTTCCTCAACAAAGCACCTGGCTTCACCCCTCGCTGGTAGGTCTACTTGCAGGATGCTTTCATGCCTTTCGTTGTCCCTCTCAGTCCCACTTGCTTGTTCGACTTCTGCATTCACTTCAGGAACTTCCTTGAGCTTACCATCAGTATCTTCCTCCATTGGCCCACGAGTTCCATTCATTCCTATACTTTCTAATTCCAAAATTTCTTGAAACTTATTGTCTGCATCTTCCTTAATAAAATCATTCATGTCTTTGGTTTCTGCATGTGCTACATCAGACACTTCACTGAGCTTGCCACCAGTATCTTCCACTATTAGCCCGTGAGTTCCACCCATTCTTGTATTTTCTAAATAAAAAACTTCCTCAAACTTCTCATCTGCATATTCCTTCATCAAATTCTCCACCTTTTCCATTTCTGCATGTACTATGTCAGGCAACTCTGCCAACTTATCGTCATTGTTATTCTCTGTCCCCTCTCTAGCTTTTTCTACTTCTGTGCGAGCAACCTCAGGAACGTCTCCAGGCTCCTCGTCAGTATCTCTCTTACAGCAATCAATATCTGCATGCCCTACTTCTGCAGCTTCTTCAGGTTTCTCATCTATATCTTCCTTCATCAAATTATCCACCTCTTCCATTTCTGCATGCGCTGTATCAGGAAACTCTGCCAACTTATCGTCACTTTTGTTCTCTATCCGCTCTCTAGCCTTTTCTACTTCTGTGCGAGCAGCTTCAGGAATGTCTCTGGACTCCCCATCAGTATCTCTCCCAGTTGACCTCTTACAGAAATCCACATCTGCATGCCTTACTTCTGCAGCTTCCTCAGGTTTCTCATCTGCACCTTCCTTCATCAAATTATCCCCCTCTTCCATTTCTGCCTGCGGTATAACAGGAAAATCTGCCCACTTATCGTCATTGTTAATCTCTATCCGCTCTCTAGCCTTTTCTACTTCTGTGCGAGCAACTTCAGGAACGTCTCCGGACTCCCCGTCAGTATCTCTCCCAGTTGACCTCTTACAGAAATCCACATCTGCATGCCTTACTTCTGCAGCTTCCTCAGGTTTCTCATCTGCACCTTCCTTCACCAAATTATCCCCCTCTTCCATTTCTGCCTGCGCTATATCAGGAAACTCTGCCAACTTATCTTCATTGTTATTCTCCATCCGCTCTCTAGCCTTTTCTACTTCTATGTGAGAAACTTCAGGAACATCTCCAGGTTCCCCATCAGTATCTCTCCCAGTTGATCTCTTACAGTCACCCATATCTGTGTATCCTACTTCTGCAGTTTTCTCGGGTTTCTCAGTATCAAACTCTGCATGCATCTTTGCCACTGTCATGTCTATATGCTCTACTCCAGCAACTTCTTTGTGCCCGTTGTTTGCACCTCCATTTGCCAAAGTATTAATATGCACCTCTTTTGCATCCTCTACTTCTACAACTTCCTTATGCATAACTTCAGCGTCTTTCTTGGCTAGATTCAGAGCTTTATCCCCATCTGCTCTCTTTTCTTCAGGAAAATCCAACAGAACTGCAGCCATATTATCGTCGGTAACCACTTTCTCCACTGTTTGAGTAACATTTTCGTTCTTACCCTCGTTGTCTTTTACCACGAGAGTAATATCTTCTCCACATTCTACAATATCAACTTGAGGAGCTACCTCAGGCTCCTGCTTGATATCTGTCTCAGACATATGATTGCTATCTCCTCCAATCTCTTCTATACAAGAAATCTCCCTCTTCTCCTCGTCGACAAAATCTAAACTGGTTTCGCCATCATTTGTTCCCCGAACTCCAGCTGCAACACTGGCATCCTCCATTATGCATGACATTGCAACACATGCATCAACATCATTTGCCTGCTGAACTGGAAGTATTTCCTCAGCTAAAGCCACTGTCTCCTGAGGAATGTTCAGAATACCCGCATAAACTCCTTGTTCGGTCCCTGGTACGACTTCAATAGAATGACTTGTTCCCTCCGCAGCTGTTCCAACTCCTTCCGAAACCATGGTACCTCCATAATCTACTGCTACATTACCCTTTTCTTCTCTCGCATCCATGACTAGAGTAGTAACCTCTTCAGGTCTGTTTGAGATCCCACAAGACTCATCAACTGCAAGTTTAGCTTTCTTCTCCAACTCCTGAGTAACAATGGTGCCTTCTTCTGGTGTATCTGTAGCATGAAGACACTTGTCTTCTGGAAAATTGACCATTTTTTCCTCCGGCGTCACAGCATTACCTCCTTCAGGTGCACTGGAGAAAATTGTGGGCTTATCAACTATGACAGCTTCCTCTCTGTCATCCTCGCTGCAGTCAACGTCAGACAAATGATCACTGCATTCTTCATTCTCCATACAGCGTGGAGGTTTAACTTCTTCAGGCCTATTAGGAACATCAGGAGTTTCCCCTCTGACCAGCTCATTGGTATTTTTCAGAATCTCATTGCTCCATTCACCCATGGAATCTTCATTAAATGTAGAGATTTCAGTTGACACCACTGCCTCCTCTTTAAAATATGGCTCATTCACTGGATCATATGCATCCCCTGCCATAGAGCCCTTCAAATTCGCACCTTTGTACTTCGACCCAGTCAGCAACTTATACCCTCTGTCCAGATTCATATCCCTATCCTTCTGCAGATTTACAGCCGGACTTGAAACCTGCTCCCTTGGCACAAGAAGTACAATATCATCCTCGCCACTTCCAACACTAGCCAACAGGGACTTATCTGATCCATCATCAGAATTTGGCGAGGGTCCCCGTTTGCAGCTGCCACCAGGTCCACCACTAGTCCCACTGCTCCCGTTCCTTGCGGTTGCAAGCCAATCCGACAGCTTTGCATCATATAACTCTTCAAGTTTTCGCTTTTTATCATTATTATTAGAGGAGATTCGAGCCTTCTTCATCTTCCGCTCCTTCTCTGCCTCAGCTTCCATGGCTGCCAGTGTCTTCTTCACCTTACGCTTGGAAACCTTCCCTTCCACAGAAATGGTACCTGCCCTAACATCAAGATCAGAAGATGGCAATGGCTGCCTCCACCACTGTGTGTACCGAGCCGTGACTCCTGGTTCAGAGTGAGGGACAAAGATAGCTGTATTCTTCCCCTCCAAATCATATGTCTCCCATGCAACCTCCCAATCCTCATTGGCTCGGTGCACATCCCCGGGCACATCTTGGTCAAGTCCAAACTGCATTGCAACGCGGTGTGGAAGATACTGCTCAATGCAATCCGCCCCCACGAGCTCGCAAACATGCAAACAATGCGCTAGTGATATGAATTCCTCGTTTTCCATAATATCGCTGCCACGAACCCAGCCGCTGGGATGCTTACATGCTTGCTGACAGCTGGGATAGGGCTTCCACATAAAGTTGTTCCCGGAATTGAGGACCTCGCGGATCACCGTTGGGTTTACCTTGTTGCTCACATCATGCCAGCGAGCGGCCCTGGGCTCGCCATCCTTGATGGGGTTGGCCTTTCCATCACAGAGTATGGGGAAGCGCTCCCACATCCATAGCTGAAGGATGTAGAGGGGCGCATGAACTGACAGGGGAGACAGCAACTCTCCATTGCCAGCGAATGCACCAGCAGCCACCAAGTAAGTCTTCATCTCACGCAGGTCCTGGTACAGTGAGGCGAGCACAGCTGGCCCAAGGGCGACGCGGTCACCGCGCGCCATGCGGACAGCAAGCGGGAAGAGGGACTGGCGCATGGTGGACTCTGGGTGGCCCGGGAGCACGAAGCGCGTGAGCCAGAGCGCGAGGAAGGCGGCGTGCTCTATGACGGCGTCCATGTCCGTGTCCGTGAGGAAGTGCTTCAACCAGGCGGCGTGGTGCGCCTTCTTGCAGGCACTCCGGTTGAAGTCGAGGCGCACCCCGTTGAGCGCCGCCTCGTCGGGGCCCCACTGGAGCGGCAGCGGCGCGGGCACAGGGGAGCCGTCGGCGGGGAAGCCCCCGAGCACGGCGACGTCCTCGAGCGTAAGTGTGGCCTCGCCCCAGGGGAAAGCGAAGGTGCTGGTGCCGGGGGACCAGAAGGAGGCGAGGTGGAGAACGGCGGAGGCGTCCCTCTTGAACCTGTAGGTGGAGGCGAGGACCGCGTCGAAGATCCCCAGTTCCCGCCAGAGGCGCTCGTGGATCGGGCGCAGCTTGGCGACCCAGAGCTCCCAGTGGCGCGGGGCGCCGAGCCAGCCCCTGAAGGAGACGCGGAACTCAGCGGCGGCGGCGGCGGAAGGAGGGGGAGGCGTGCGAAAAGGGGGCGGGCCAGGGACGCGGGCGAGAGGGGGGAGCACGTGGGCCAGGCGGCGCTCCCCGGCGCCGCCGTCCGAGTGCATGTCCATGGGGAGCTCCTGGACGAGAAGGAGCTCGTCGGAGGAGGACATGGCGATGGCGCTTCTTAGAAGATTCGTGGGTTTAGTGTGGGGGATTAGATCAGTGGATGGACAATGGATAGATCAGGGGGTGTGTCATCTTTCTTCTTCGTCGTCGTCAATGACCCAATTCCTCTCTCTGTCTCTCTCTCTCTCTGTCTCCTCACAGGCTCACGGCGGACCCGTCTTCTTCCTCCGCTTGGGTAATGGTGCCATCGGGGCGCACTTTCAATTCTTCTTTAATCTGTCCAAAAAAGAATCTTTTTCATGAAAGATGATCTTCTTATTTATGTCTTCCTTTTTTTTCTTGAAATGGCAGACTGACAGTGTATGGTGATCTGGATAATCTTTCTCATTTGTAGGAGCAGCACAACACGCGTGGAATTAACCTTACACCATTTCTGTGCATGCGTTTAAGCGTGTCCGTGGAGAAAAAATGGCGGTTAAGGTAATGATAATAGAGCGGAAATGCCCCACATACTGCGAGACTGGTACCTCTCCGTTCCGGAATTCTTCGCGCACTTTTGTAAACACCCCCTCTTTCTTTTCTGGCATCATATATTTATTATACATTCCAAAATCGTTTTTCCTCCAACCCCTTCCTCTGGCGCCCGATGTCCCCTTCTCTCTCGCCTCCGTCTCCTTCTCCTTTGTTCTGCTACCAGCTGCCAGCTGCATGATCCTAATTTGTTTCCTATCCATGGTTTGTTTCTTCGGTATGACTCCAACATCCTCCTATGTGCAATCCTAGACATTGACTCCAACATCCTCCTCTTGTGGAGGACTATAATTGGGATCCGGTATTATATAGCGCGGGCGTAGGCGGAGCGCGGCCTCAGGAGGAGGGTGACGATGGAAGTGCGGCCTGGAGGTGATCGATGGAGTTGCACGCTAGAATTTTTCTGGACGGTGTGTGTATAATTTGAATGGTAAAGGTTATGGATGTAAAATGGACGTTGTTCTAATTTGAATGCCTTCCCGCGACATGGATTTAAGAACGGATGGAGTACGACATAGTTAGGACGTTCTTTTTTTGCACTGCATTTATCTTTTTCTGTACATGCACTAGGTCCCAACGCAACCCAAGTCTAAGCAAGTATCTCATGCCCCATCGTCCGGTCCTATTAGCCCAAACAATTCAAAAACACAAAATTGATGTAGATGCGGTAATTTTTCTTCCGAGTTTGAAATTCCTAAGCAAATTTCATATTTAAGTAAGATAAGCCCGTGCTCCACTACAAGCAAATACCAAAGGATCAAGATATAAAAATAGAGGAGGTGGATAGAAGTTTATAATATTTAATCTACTAAAATGCCAAGTAAATCAAAACTTAAACCAAGTTTACGAATGAACAGAACAAAATAAAATTTGGAGCAACAGATTCGTGAAGCAATAGAAAGATGACATATATGATCTAGACTAAAACTCACACTTTATAAACCAATAACGAGCATATCTAAGAAAAGGTAAATTTAGCCTTCAGAAACACATAGTTCTCGAAGTTCAATCTTTTGGCAGCAGCTCTACTTCTTCGTTTGGAGAGCTATGCGCACTTGCGCCAAAGCTAGGTTGCCATGACAGGACGGACACGTCACAACATTCACATTGCCGGGGCATCACAAAGCGTCGCACCCAGAGGTGACACACACTTGATGCTTCAATAATATATGCCCATGAAGTACCAAATCGTCAGATCATCAGTTTTCACAAACTAAAGAATTAGGCTCAGCACGGGTTAGATTAAATCCTCAACCAGTTTTACTCTGGTGCTTAACTTTTTTAACATATTGATTCGTCAGAGATTTCAACGGATTGTTGTATATAGAATGAACCTAGTTGAGCATGCAATCAAATTTCACTTCGGTCCTAAGAGATCTAATGCCTCTTAATAGTACGTTGTTGAATGGACAACGATGTCTCCTAGAGGGGGGGTGAATAGGCGATTAAAATTTTTCCGGTTAAGGCTTGCTAAATGCGAAACTAAACTAGGTGTTTAAATTAACGAACACACGATCTAAATAATCTAGTCTCAACTAAATGCACCAACTTATGCTAAGTAAGACGAGTAACAAGGTGATAGCAAGAAGGCTATAAGTCAAGAGACCGTCAAGGGATGATATTACTTGCAGAGGATCAAGGCAATGTCTTAAGACTAGTGACAACTAGAGACAAGAACATCAACCAACAGAAGTCAACAAGGAGCAACCCTGTCTCAGTAAGAAATTATTCAGTGAAGCATTAGGTAATATAAGAAGATCTATAACTTCTAGGCCTTGTCAAGCCCATCAGAAATGAGGAATTCATAATAATATCTTAAATGGAAACAATTATCAAGTATGAAATAATAACAAGTCCTTGCATCCACATGTCCTGATATGTGGAGGTAGATGAAAACAAGCTTAATACCTTGTTTTCCAAATCCTTTTCATACACAAGACTATCAGATAACAACAAAGATTCATCTGCACATAACCATGTAAAGGATTACATGTTCTTAAACAAACATGAGATAATATCCCCATTTGGAACCTGGTGGAAAACAAACAAATAAGATTTCAAAGCCACACATGTTTACCACTTGATCATGTACCTAAAATCACAAACATGAATTATACACACCTAATAAGATAGTGAACAAAAATGGCTAAAGAGTGGGAATTGTGAGGATAACAAAATGACATAATAGAAGACAAGTCTTTTCATCAATCAAAATCATATGGCATGATTTGGTATAATAACCAATGGTTGGTGATTTATCTATAAAACATAAAAAACATTACTAAGTAGATGTATAAGTTGTTTTGTGTAAGATTTGTATCAAAATTATTCTATTTGGAAACACACACTAGGTTATCCACATAATTGGAGTGTGTACTTTTATTAAACATGCTTTGGCATAATTTTAAAGCCATTAAATAAATTAAAATAAGAGAAAACAACAAAACCACTTAATCTAGCACCCTAAATAAAAAATACAAATATTCTTCAAATTCACCAAAACAAAACATGGTGAGATGTTAAATTTTATAAGGAATTCAAATATGATTTTTAATAATTTTTAAGTTCACAAAAAAGCCAAGAAAACAAGCTTTTCTTCTCAATTTTAGTACCAAAAGGACCTAACTGTGAAAACTTGAAACTTCCAGTGGGTTATTCGGTAATTGTTCCTTTTGTCTTCCTCCAGGCCGGCAGAGGCGTGTCGACGCCGCCGTTGCCGTCTGCCACCTCCCGCGCGACCGCTCTTCCGCGCAGGTAAGTAGGAGGAGGAGCTCTCTCACTTGCCCTCTTCCTCACTCTCGCACTCTCTCCTCGCTCCCGTGCTCTCTCTCTCTGAACCCGAAAGAAAACCCTAACCCTAACCGCCGGAGGCCGACGCTGTGGTTGCTCCCGCGCCTCCCCGTGACTACCTACGTGTTTGCCGTCGTCTGCTCTCTCAACTCGAGCAAGCACACGGGCTGGGGTGGAAGGATGCACCGGAATCGAGCCATCTTCCTCAACCACGGCCACCGGCCGGATTTCGATGCCGCTGTCGATTCACACCCTCCCTGGACTCGCCGTCAAGCTCTACATGCTCCTGGTGAGCATACGCTTCTCGTGGTGCTCTTGCTTTGAATTTTCATCTACGAAAACCGACGAATCGCCGTTGGCCGGGCCTCGCCGCCACGCCATTGCTTGCCGCCGGCGACCATATGGTTCCTCGAGCCGCCCATTCGACTCCCCTTGAATTCCTCTAGCTAGTAGACTAGATCATTTGCATCAATTTCATCCACATCGCGCAATTGCTATGCAGCTGTGAGGATTTGAGATTGGTGACATCACCGTGATGTCACAGCCCTTTTTACTTTTTCTTTTTTCTTTTAAATTTTAATTTAAACCAAATATGACACGTGGGATCCACCTGTCAATTTAAAAACAGAAAATCAGCTAAACTTAATAAATCAATAACTTTTAATCTACTTATCAGAAAAATGTAAATTAAATATGTAAATGTTCAGAAAAATAAAATCTATCTATTGATCAAGTTTTCAAAAATGTTTGATAAAGTTTAAAATTAAATTTTTCCTTAATTAAATTAAATCATTTAAAATTGAGAAAAATAATAAATAATTCATAAAATCAGAAAAATACAAATTATATACCAAAATACTCCAAATGACAAATGCAATCCACCCATGATGTTTTCAAAGTCATTTGACCAAGTTTTTATGTGTGCAATGTTTTGCCTAATCATTCAATTTATTTAAAATTAATAAAATAATTATTTATTCAAATATTTTCAGAAAAACATTGAATGATATATCAAATTAAAGAGAAAAGCATTTCCAATTCAAATATGTCAAACATATAACATTTTGTTCAACTTATTAACTTGTTTGCAAAGGTATAATTGAATTCTGTAATATTCCATTATAACGAGAAATAACTGCCATAACATTATCTTTCTTATTAATAAAAACCTCATGTTTTCACGCCTACTAAACATATCATCACAAGTCATTAGCAAGTATTGTGATGATAGAGTTAGTTGTATCAGTTCATCATTATTATTTAAACTCTTTGTTAAATAGCTCCACTTCTTTCAACAACATAAAATAATATGTGTGTTATCTTTTCAATAGTTGTTTTCCATGTGCTGTTGTTTTGTTATCTAATCAGGTAATAAACACTTCTACCTAAACATGATAACAATTGTTTGCTAAGTAAAAGTGAAACACATGTAAGTCTAAAAGAACTAATAACCACATCACCGCAAGTAATGAAACATTTCACCTAAAACCTGTGTGATTTAGATATCGTATCAAACGTGACTTACACTTATAAGCTGGGGTATTTTCTAGGGTAATTCACGATGCATCTCATTACTATGCATGTATCATCTTGCCAGTGTTTTCTGTAGTCCTTATCGGGACTACTTTGCTATCTTTCAGATGTCGGAATTTTCTACGCGACCCTCGAACCCCAAAGACATTAATTATTTTGGTTATTTCAATCTCAGGCAAGTTCATCACTTGCTCATATCCTTTGCAGTACTCCATAACAAACTAATTGCAAAAACTCTATCGTATTACCACCTAGTCTCAAAAGAATGCATGATCCTATTTTTATAATAATATGACTAATTGAATGACTACCCGAGTGGTAGTGTTCTGTTTGGTGGGCGGATGGAACCATGGTAAGATGAATAGGTCAAAGGAAGGTTCCATCTACATGGGAAAGTATTACCTAGGAATTAATCACAAATGTCGTCAGAACTCGATGCGCCGTAAATACCGCGTTAACCATGGGTCTTCTATGGGGGGAGTAAGTCAGTTGTGATCTTTTCTCGTTCGCATGTCAACGAGCTGGAAGAGACGTACGTTGTAGCTCTTGCGAGACTACATGCACATGGGTGGGATCCCTTAATTCCCACGGACTCTGGGGTCTATGATGGTCTGCCAGGGGCGCGTAGATATCCATCATGAGGGGTGGAATCAGGCGTTCAACCTGCTGGCAGAAATGGGTGGGCATGCGTTGAGCGGAGAAGCACGGTTTGTCTTGGACCAACAACTGGGCCCCACACCTGAGTGGGAGTGGACAGGAATGTACACATGGTTGTGCAACATGGTGTTGGTCGTCCATGGGTAAAGTAACGCACCTCTGCAGAGTGTAAAAAGATGTGGCATGTTACCCCTGTTCCGGGAAGGAACTGCGAATGCTACAGGAAAGGCAACTCCATGAAGTTCTAGGCCTGTGATGGTATGGCGGGCATAGTTTTTAGAATTAAAAGCAACCTCTTGAAGAAAGATTTACAAAACCTTGCATTAGCTTAGGACTCTTTTGAGTCTAAATCTAGAGTTAGTGCATCAAACCACCCACTATATATCATGAACTTGCTGAGTAACGCTCGTTACTCATTCGTTCCCGTTTGATCCCTGCTTAGAGTTGAAGCCTTATGGGAGTCGTCATCGTGAAGCCATCTCTACCCCATGAAGCTAGGTGGAGTCATATCCTACTTAGTCAGTGAAGCATCGTCATCAACAAAGCTGATGGAGGAAAAGCTACCAAGGTGTAGGTGGAGTCCATTCTTGGAGTTAGCTGTTATAAGCCATAGATTAGGGCTGACATCAGCCATAGTGGATTTAGTTCTGAGCTAGAATTCTTCTCCAGCTTCGATCTTCGAATTACTTTTTTTGATATTTCATTTGTATGAGATCTTCTTTGATTCTTCAAGGAGATTCTCAATATTTTGTAATGAAGTTTGTATCCTATAGCTTTGCTTGGCCCCATTGTGTTTCTGTTGTACCACTCTGAGAGATGTAATATTCACGGATAAGTCCTTCTATGAGTATTATGTCACCGACTTGCGCGCTACACATGTAGTGGTGTGTTGGGTCACCACAGATTGTATCAGAGCGAAGCGACCTTAGGTTAAAACCTTTTAGGAGATCTGTAGGTTGGTAAAGAACTACAGGAAGCCACCTTATCTAAACCACATTTCCTACAACTATGATGATCATCCACTTGAGAATGATACAATCATACTTGTATAGAATTATTCTTACTCAACTTGAGTAAATCTACTTATTTATTTCCTTTATACCTAGGTATGAATAGTTAGAAGTCTAGCATGTGTTAGTTTCATTGAGAAAAAGAGAGTTACGACATGGTCAGAGATGATTAAGTCAAAGTAATGATTACCCATTCTATGAATGTATAGGATGGAGTAGAATGTGATATAGAGTAAATTTAGGAGTCATAAATTAGGAATGTTTGAGAATTCTAAACTGTCATTAAACCATGGTAACTATGGGGTATATGTTATATCCTTAGTTATCAAGTCTAGAGTTGAGCTACTATAGTATAGTATAGTATTAGGAGAAGGCATAAGCATTGATGGAAGCTACATTACTACTCCTACGACATGATCAACAACATAAAGGATCAACAGATTCCATTAGAAGCTTATCATAATCAAGATGAAGTAATTCAATTGACATGGTACTTAGTCATATATGGAACCAAGTTAGGCAACAAATAGTATAGGATCACTTTGTCTTGGTTTATTCCATTGCAGTAAGGCATGCAATTGGAGTAATTACCTAGGAAAAGAGTGGTTGTGTAGACTAGGATTATAGGGTACTACATACCTACTTGTAGTGTATAGCATTTAAGAGCCTTGGTACTTGAGATGTCTTACTCTAAGTACTTTTATTTCACGGGCTTTTGATGCATGAGTGATAAACTGCATTTGGGATTTATTGGATCGTATTTGGATCTTTGATTTACTAGATCTGTACATGAAGATTGAACTTGATGTGCAAAAACACCGAGTTCATTCTTGATGTTACTGGTCTAGAGGGTATAGGATTAGTATGAGAGAGGTCTGAGTTATCAGCAGATGGAAGCATCTACCAAAGCTCTGGAAGACCAGGAAGTCAAGGAGGCAGAAGACAATGTAGCATTGATGTGAATGGACCACACTCCACATTTTTGCTTCGAGCTGGTGACATACTTCATCAACACATGGAGATATTCAACAAGTGATGAGAAGGAAATCACATGAGTAGTTATATCTTGGAAGGAAACATGTAGAAGTTCGATAAATAAACTCATAGAGTTACCCTGTAGAAGTTGAAATCCAAAAATATAGTAGGACCATAGGAAGTAACCAG
This sequence comes from Alopecurus myosuroides, assembly GCA_028641055.1. NCBI lineage: Eukaryota > Viridiplantae > Streptophyta > Magnoliopsida > Poales > Poaceae > Alopecurus > Alopecurus myosuroides. Next base: position 275,855,890 of record CM054059.1, read on the forward strand.
TGTAATAGGTTATAGTCCTCTATAGGAATAGCTAAAACTCGAGGAAACTCGAAGATATTTTCACTAAATAGATGAGTCTAAATCAATGTACCCTATGTAGTACAAGTTTCTTTGAGCAGTATTTCTCTTGAGACCATTAGATTGAACCAAATGGAGTCCTAAACATAGACAATATCCAGTGCACCGGAAGAATTTTATTGGTTATTCATCACTTGTTGGATGTACCAAATGTTCTTCAGAAAGTTGTGAGAGATAGGAAACCATACCTATTCATCAGAGAACGAAACTTGGTATCCACTATATGGTGGTAATACCACGTGTTCTTCGTGAGACCATTAGGAATGCCTAGTAACGAAACAGAGTTGTCATAACAACTGACAAAGTATAAGGTCATTATGCAAGACAGTGGTAGGTGAACACTCAATACAAGAGGCTACATATGCCAGAGTCAACACAAGAAAACGGTTGTGAAGAATCAACGATCTACGGAAGTTCTCTCTACCATTTTTATGTGAGAGAGGTTGAACTTCGGGACGAAGTTCTTGTTAAGGGGGAGATACGGTAACAACCCAGTGTTTGGGAAGTTATAAGGATCTAAATTTATTATGTGCATTTGCAAAGCATGCATCTAAAAGTACGGGAAATTTTGGCGCGAAAGTTTAAACGAATCAAAGTGACCAAAGTTTCACTTGACATGATGAAATAGGTCTAGTTCATCTAGTTAAGAGTACATTTGGAGTGATCTTTATAACATAGCATCTCTACAAAACCCAAATCATCTGGTTACACAAACCATAATGGGTTATGACCAACACTAACTCTCAACAATCTTCACCACAAAGTCTTTAAGTGACTTGGGATAATTCATCAGGTATCTACAACCCAAATAGGGGTGAGTACCCAAACCACACCACTGATCATCATACTTCCACTAATGAGTAGTACACAATTGAACCATCTCATTAACATAGGTGTTATGTCCTCTCAAACAATAACTCTTTAAAGTTATCAACCATTCCCACCACACATTTCCAAATTATTTAGTAACTATTAAGTAATCCATTAAAGGTAAATACAAAGGTTCAATAGAAAAACAAATGATGAAACAAGTGTTAACTTCAGACCCACAAGTGGGAAATGACTTGATAATTGTATTAACATATTTATCGAATATGTACATATCTCATCAACCATAAAAGAAGTATCTAAAAGAAGAACTAAATCTTCTTAAACTACTGTTACACCTAGATCATTACATATGATCTTTCCAAACTTCTATGATTGCATTATGATTACAAATGGTGAACATAAAATAACAACATGACACCCTGAGAAAACAACTAACAACTATGACATAAGTCATTACACCCCCAATAACCTTCATATCCTCATTGTCTCAATCATCTTATAAAAGTGAGCAAATGAAATCTCAACACACCAATGAACCATTGGATCATCTTACTATTAAGTCATCATTCCATAAGCATTCCACACTTCTATTCAAATCAACCTTCAAACAAATAAAGTATCTCTGGATACAAGTATTGAGTAACAATAAATTATAATCTCTATTAGAGGAATTGAGTTGATAACTAAGTAAAACAAATCATATATGAAATTAGCACATATCTTTTAGGAAATAAAATAAGAAGTATATAGAAGGATAATAAAAGCATGAACTAACTCTTAATCCAGATCTTGTTATTTTGGCTAGACCATTGTATCTTGTTTTCCAATCTTCTCTGAATCATTCTGCAAGAGAAGCAGCCCACAAGACAGAAGGAACTACCACAGGAAGATGTCCAAGAAGATTATTTAGAGTGTTCTAGAAGTGCTACTTCACTCTAGTATAAGAATATTTGGAAACTCTTATATCATGATCTGATCTTATTAACTCTCTTGAAATTGTGTAATACTCCAATATTAGTGTTATATAGAAGTAGTTTGGTAAGAAGCCTGTACACCTTGTTAACAGATCACTTTTGTAGGCTCTAACAATTGAGTGTCATATGCAAATAAACATAAGGTTTGATAACCTTGTATCTCTCAGCCATTTGTATATGAAAAGTAATTTGAGGGCAAGCCTTGCAAACTTGTCAACAAATTCTTCTTATATGCATAAGGAAAACTGATGTTATAAAATACACCTACATTCTGTTATATACAAAATCATGATCCATAGAAGGAAAAGTATAACAAGGAGAAAATGATAAACCACATTATAACTTGAACCACTTATAAGTAAGGAAGAAACCAAGATAAGGAATAAAACAAGCAACATGTTGAAACCCAAGTGTTTGATGTTATATAAGAATAATTTGATCACAAGGTCAGATCAACCTTGTGAACAGAATATTCATGTAAGCATTGAAACAGCTGAGTTTCAATAAGTTAATCTTCATAACAATTGAATACACCACAAGAATGAAATGGTTATGGAATCAAATGAATTCATTTTATCAGGAGTTACTGAAGTTAGTACCTGGGAACCACTCCATATATCCTATCAGCTATAGTGGTGAATTTCTTAAGTCAAGAGGCCATCAAGGGATGATATTACTTGCAGAGGATCAAGGAAATGTCTTAAGACTAGTGACAACTAGAGACAAGAACATCAAGAAACATAAGTCAACAAGGAGCAACCCTGTCTCAGTAAGAAATTATTGTAACATCCCAAGTATGAAAACTATCCCAAATTGTTTGCTTCTTGCTAAATTTTTGTTCTGCATCATGCATCATAAACTTTTGCATTTGTCTTCTAGTGTTTTCAATTGAAATTCAAATTCAAATCCATTTCATACTTGGCATGTTCCAATTGTGAATTCAAATTAAAATTTTGCAAACATTTTCAATTCAAGAAGAAATTCATATTTGTTTGTTTGGAATTGTGGAATGATATTGATTAATTCAAAATTCCATTCTTTTGAAACCCTATTTGAAATTTAAATAGCAATTTCAAATCATTTTGGCAATTTCAAAATTTTGGAAATAAGCACACATACCTTTGATCTTACTGTTTTGAAATTCAATAAAAATTATTGTTAAAATAAAAACTACAAAAAACCTATTCTATTTCTCTCTCTTTGTTTTTCCTACAAAAAAAAGCAAAAAAAAAGGGGGAGGGCAGGCCAGCCCACCACACCCCACAAGCCCAGGCGCACCCCCACCTCTGTCGTCTTCCTCCTATGTACGGAGACAGAGGAGGAGCGACCTCCCCCACACAGCAGCCTTCCACCTGCTCCCTCCACCTCCCTATTTCTACCCCCTCTCCCCTCCAAACCCTAGCCCTCACCCTTCTTCCTCCTCCAGCCTCCACCTTCTCCTTTCTCCCCTCTTCCTTTCCCCTCCTCTCTGTATTTTTTTTTCTCTGAACCTTGCCATGGCCTCCATGGCCGGTTCTTGAGCTCGCCATCGTCGTCGCCCTAGGCCACCTCGACGCGTGTTGACGGCGGGAACGGAACGCCCTCGTCGCCCTCTCCCTCCTCGCATCCTCGACGGGGCCCGGGAGGCACGGGATCGTCGCCGGCGAGCGCCTCTCCGCCACCGTTTTTCTTCTCTGTCGCCACCGTCTACAGCTCCCGATCGCCTGTTCCCGCTGCTTCCTCGACGCTCGGGCCCTCGGTGAGCCTCTCCCCTCTCTCCTCTCTCCCTCTCCTCCTCTCTGCCGCGCTGGCGAGCGCCCGCGCGCGGCACAGGCCGCAGCAGCCCGGCGGTCGGTCGCCGCCTTTATTCTCCGATCGGATGCAGTTAACGTACGTGTTCAATTTTCGTCAGTCAAGCCCGCACATGCTACCTCAAAAGCCCACGCCCCTATAGCTATCAACAAACCGTTCCGCACCCCACTGGTTGCAACCGTGCACGCGCATCCAGGAGGGCCTGGGTTCGATTCCCCTTAGGCGCAAAGCCACCCCCTTTTTGGCCTCCTTTTTCTTTTTATTTCTCGAATTCCAGAAAACAGATCTGAAGCCTTAATTGTAAAATCAATAACAAATTGAATATTGCTCCAATTTCAATGATTCAAGTTTCTGTGGATTCAGAATCTTGTGCTCTTTATGTTAATGTCAAAGTTGCAACATGTTTCTGTAATAATTTTTGCACTAAATAATTAAATACAGAAAATGCAATAAAAAATTGAAACTTTGGAATTTCATAACTTGAGTTCTGTTCATCCAATTTGAGCAAACTTGGGCTCTAAAAATTTGTCTTAACAAACTCTACACATTGGTATTTTATTTGGTCACAATTGAATTAAATTTGAACATGTTTCCCTCTGTTTACTAAAAGGGGCAGAATAAAAATGACTATGAAAAATTGCATAATAAATTCAATAATGATCCAAAAATTATGTTTAATAGCTCAAAATGTTCAGTCAAACATTTGCTACATGTTTTCAACCTTTTCAATACAGTTAGTTTACTGTTTTTCCTAATTAAAAGTGGTGCAATAATTCAATGCTTTAATTAAACCTTTTAAATTGCAAAATTCATAATTTGGTCAAATTCATAACTAATTCAAATTTAATTCAAATGGCACATGTAAAATATGTTTTCCATGCAAAATTGAATAAGATTTCCAAATATAAACTTTGCTTTCTATTTTGAATAAATTAAATTGCTGAAAACAACTGTTTCTTAATTAATGCATTTAAAATTGTCAAATTAATAGCTTGTTCATTTTAAATCCTTTTTCAACAAATGAAATATGTATTCCATCTAAAATTTTGTGTTCTTTCCAAATATAATTTTTGGTTATCTATTTTGAACAGTTAAAATGGGTGAAAACAACAAATGCTTGTGTAAATCATTTAAGAAGCCAAATTTCATAACTTGATAAATAAAATTCCAAACTTGGTAAACACCTTTTCAAATTGAAGCTATTGTTGTTTTCTTATTGTTTTCCTCATCCATGCATCATTCTAATCAACTTTCACATGATGGTTAGTTGTAGATCATTTAATTCAACCTTAATACATGGGATTTTCTATATGCAACCCAAATTGCATATGGTCCCATTTAATTATGTTACCATGTCAACTAGTTTATCTTTGATGCATCAGTTAAATTGCCATGCATCATCCCATGTTTGTGCATTATGCCATGTTATTGATTGTTTGTCTCTCTGTGTTGTTTGTTTGCTTCTTTCCGAATAGACGACGACGTTGAGACAGACGAGGTTTACGACACTACTTCAGAGGAGTTAGCTCTGTACCAGGCTGCTGAGTTTGCAGGCAAGTATTCACTCACCTGAACCATTGTGTCCTTTCCACACTGGATACCGATACTTTCCGTTGTCTAAATCTGCTAGCCCTAAGATTCGTTGCTTGTGTTCCGATCCTATCACGTGTTATCCTGTAACCCTGATATAGCCTATCCTCCACACCTATAACCCCGTTGCTTGTTGCCTGTGTCTTACTAGCATGCTTAGGGTTGTTTATGCTCGACTCTGTTGTCCGTTATTTCTGTTACCATATTTATTATGTTCTGGGGGCTCGATGTTTAAACAATAACCTGTTAATGTTTGAGGTAATGTTAATTTGATGATAAGGCACTGGCAGGAGGCCGGGTATGGTTTTGAGGCCTGCTAGTGTCGAACTCAGGAAAAGTTCTTGTCCTCTGGATCCATGTTGAGCGCGCTAACCACATGTGGGAAGCGTGTATGGGCGCCCCCCGCAACTCTGATTCGATTCGCATCTCGTCCAAATCGCCACACTTAGTTCGGGCTTTCCATTTGATGCATGCATATGCAGGTACGAACCCTCGGCGCCAGGGTGGAACTTTTGTAGTCGGCATTTAGGGCGGCGTGGTCTTCCAGTGCTATGAGGGTCCCCCTTTTCTTCGTGGGGGCTCGATTAGCCGCGCACGCACAACACGTGGTTCTTTGGGCTTGATGCGAAGAAGAGTTGTGCTGTGTTGAGTGTTTCGCTTGGTGGGTTTGATCCCCGTCTGGCGGGATATTCTTACGTGTACGGCCAAATTGGTGCACCCCTGCAGGGTTAAATCTTCTCGAGAAGCCGTGTTGTCCGCGGTTATGGATGACTTGGTGATAGGGCTGGCTAACAAGGATTAGACAACTTACACCTAATGAATAATAATTTGACTAGTAATAGGCTTAATGACACAATAACTGGAACCCTCACTAATCCAATTGTGTGAGTTATCCTCGGATTGCTTCTTTGGATAAGGGGCGAGATCCAGGATGGGTTTGTTTGAGGTTGTTGGTAGTTGGTTCCGAAGCGCTATCTTATCCCTCTCTTTTAGCCGGATGTTGTAGCGTGTCTCTGTAGTTGGTTAGGCAGCCCGCTGCCGCACTTTTGTATCACCTATCTTCCGTTGAACCCAAAGCATCTGTACTTGGTGTTGCCGGGTACACTTTGGTATCTTGTGCGTCTTGCTTGCCAGTACTCGTCCGTACTGACCCCTTTGGGGCTGCGTGTTCTGCAGACTACGTTTCCGAGGATCCCCATGGTGGCTACTACGTGGAGTATGACAAGGCTGCTGCCGAGTAGATAGCGGACCCGGGCAGGATCCGAGACATCGTGGATGGGCTCCGTCTTTTCGTTTCCGGCCTCTTAGGCCTATTTGGATCTTGTCTGTACTCAGACACTTTGGATGCTTCCGCTGTGATGTAATGATGACTTGTTGGGACATGTGTCCTCTGGATGATTGTATTTACTATCTCTGCTCTAGTGAGAGCTATTTGCCACTTATTTCTATTTCTTTGTGTCTTAGAGATTTGTTGTGATATCACTTGTTCAAATGCCGTTGACGTACCATGTGTGTATGTTATGAAGTACGTCAATGGAAGTAGTCGGATTTCTATGGGATGGTTTACGCAGACGATGAATAGTAGAGGATGGTTGTCACACGTTTACGTGTTGGCCTACTCATATTGAGATGCGGGTGCCGGTATCCCGTAAGCCATTTATCTACTGTTTAGCGGGCTGTGAGTATCCTCTAGAAGTCCGGGTGCGACAAATGGTATCAGAGCCTGTCTGCCTGTAGGATCCCTTTTACTGGTCGCAGTTGAGTCTAGAAACTATTTTGTAGCTATATAGGAAAAATGAAACGTGAGAGTAGGAATTCTGTTCTTTTATATCTTTCCCCACCCACCCTCCCTTTTCTGGTAAGGAAGTGCAACGTTGTTTTCTCTTCTCATCTAAACTTTCAAGTTAGGATTTCACGTATCCTGGTTTCTCTAGGATAGTTATATCTACTATACCATAGGAATGGAGGTGGTTGTGACATGATTTATCATGTTGCCTACTCACGATTGAGAACGGAGGCACATAAGCCCCGGAAGGAGATCCTCTATTCCTTAAGCAGTAGATATTGATCCTTTAGAAGCCCGGATGGGTTTTTCCGTAGTACCTCGGGAGTGTTTGGTCTCGTGTTTCCCAAATGTTGCTTCGATATCCTGTTCTTCTCAAGATCCTTTTCGTCCGTTGGAACCTTGTTGTTGCTTGCCACTTCAGTTTCTTCTACCGGCGTCTAATCAAAGCTTCCCCAATCATCTGCAGATGGATCTCAGGTTCTACCTGCAGGTGGTTCGTATGACTCGTTGCGAGAGAACTGCCGGTTATCCGGAGATGCTGAGAGACATGGTCACTTTTCTGGGGTTCCGTTGGGCACCAGAGTACCAGGTCTACGAGCAGCAGCGAGAGTTTGAGCAGACCTACTACCAGGCTATCGTCTACATTCTGTCAGATGATGGCATGAGCGTAGTCCACCGCTGTCGAAGTTGCGTATCAACAAATCCCTCGGATGAGCCGGTAGGGTTTCGAGTAGAGGAACGATGTACGCGCTGGTGATCTCTACGGCTAACAAGAAGAAAGATTTACCCAGGTTCGGGGCCCTCGTAGAGGTAAACCCCTTACTCCTGCATGTCTGATCTGTATTATGGCGAGATAGTCGAGCTATTACAATGGCGATGCCATGGTGAGGCGTACGGGGTATCCCGTGTATTGCCTAGTCTAGTTGTGGCTTGTATCTTCCTCTCTCTAGATTGAATCCCTAGATTCGTCTCCCTTTTTCTCTCCTCCCTCCTCGCTTTATATATGCAGCCAGGAGGGGGTTACATGAGTCCTAGTAGATTACGTATAGGAGTTCTTGTCTTGACCCGCAAGTCTTGCGGGTGGGCTTCTATTGGGCCTTCTAGAATACTCCAAGGGCTTCCCTTCTTGGGCCTTAACGTCGGGCCTGAGATGGGGTGTCCTTACCCGTAGGGTCCAGAATCCATATCTTCGTCAGTAGCCCCCGAGCGTTTGCTCGATTGAGAATCTGTCGGGTAGACGCTCAAAGTCCGTTCTTGATATCTTCGATTGGTTATTCAATCGTCTGGTTGTGAGGGTGTATACCCTGTGTGCGATGCGCTTTCCCATACTCGAGTATCGAGTGGTAAATGTGCCTGGTGTTGGCTGTTTTCGCAGAAGGATGTGGCTCAGTCGCTTGGCTCTCCCGAAAGATCAGGGCCAATTAATTGCATCTAGGGCAAAAACGGTTCTGGCCTACACGAATTCGAAACCTCCGACTCGAATCCGGCGAGGTGATCGTTGCGACTGGGCCGTGGAGGTCTTACCGAGTCAAACTTAACCTAAAGGGCTACCCGGCGCGTCCGCTAGGATTTTTCTTCGTGTTGTTGACACGGAAATTTACCGGAGGACGCAGCTTGAGTGCGATTCCAGGCCCTCAAGAGAGATCTTTTGGGTCTTACCTTCGTACTCGAGAGAATACGGCATCCGGATGTGCCTAGTCGGCCGAACGATCTAGGATAAGGATGTGTAAATACATCGTGTGGTTGAGTTGCGGGAGCCGCACACTCGCGATTTTGTGTTGATGTGCCTATACGAAAGAGATTTCGTGTCAGGGTGACTATGCGAAAGAAATTTTGCGTCTTGATGTGCCCATACGAAAGAGATTTCGTGTCAGGGTGACTATGCGAAAGAAATTTCGCGTCTTGATATGCCCATACGAAAGAGATTTCGTGTCAGGGTGACTATGCGAAAGAAATTTCGCGTCTTGATATGCCCATACGAAAGAGATTTCGTGTTATGAGGTGCGCAATGACGTAATTATGCGGTGGAGATATACTCGACACGGCGGATAGAGTCGACGCGGTGGAGCTATACTCAACACGGCGGATAGAGTTGACGCGGTAGAGGTGTACTCGACACGGCGGATAGAGTCGACGCGGTGGAGGTGTACTCAACACGGCGGACCGAGTCGACGCGGTGGAGGTGTACTCGACACGGCGGACGGAGTCGACGAAGCGGATGACGTCGACGCGGTGGAGGTGTACTCGACACGGCGGACGGAGTCGACGAGACGGATGACGTCGACGCGGTGGAGGTGTACTCGACACGGCGGATGAAGCCGACGAGGAAGTCGTGTAGTTGACGCGGACGTGGCGGAGTCGCACGACGACGTGGAAGTCGTGTAGTTGGCGCGGACGCCCAGCCACCTAGTCCACACAAGAAGATGGACCCGAAAAGTCTTCAAGATGTTCTGATTTCGCGAATTCGTCCGCGTTGTCATATGCGTCTCGTCGAGGCGGACAAGTTTGATGTTTTGCTTTTCTTCATCCGAGTTAATATGCGGTTTGTACGACCAAAATAAGGACATGGACGAAGAAATCTGACAGAGCTCCTCAGATACGCGGCTAGCGTGTTAGATGCTCCCGATGGGAGTACGTCGAGTGAGCGTGTAGCGCTCATTGGGTGCGCGGCCAGCGCTCCCGATGGGAGTAGCCCCCGAGTCTATGTGCGATTATTTGTAATCGGGCATAGACTCAAAGATCTTGTAACGTCGCTTCTTCAATCTATCGGGTGCACGGCAGTGCTCCCGATGGGAGTAGCCCCCGAGGCTATGTTCGACTCGCAGAGTCGGGCATAGGCTCAAGTTGTTCAGAAGGTAACCCCGTGTGCTTGTCTTCTGTTGGCTCGCGGAGGAGGACATGCATCGACTCCCGGAGTAGGATATGCGTCGACTCCGAGCGAAGGATATGTGTCGACTCCGAGCGGAGGATTGTGTCGATTATCGACTCCGAGCGGAGGATTGTGTCGATTGTCGACTCCGAGCGAAGGATATGTGTCGACTGTCGAAGTTGCAGCCGACGTTGTGGTTCCTGCCTTTGTATGAGACTGCCGTAGTCGACGAGGCAATGCCGAGTGATATCGCCGGAATCGATGAACCGGACTCGTGTGTCGAGTGCGGCTGCGGCGAATTCTCGAGTGCGTTTACTTTGCAGCATAGCCCCCGAGCAACAAGTGTGGCTGCGGCGAAGGACAGCCCCCGAGTCGCTTAGTCGAGAGGATTCGATGTAGCGGAGTTGTGCGGTGGAGTCGCGATATTTCCCCGAAAAACCCGATGAAGCGGACCGAGTCGACGCGGCGGAGTCACGATGTTTGTCCGAGGGACTCGACGCGAGTCGCGATGTTTGCTCGAAGGACTCGACGCGGCGGACCGAGTCGACGCGGCGGAGTCGCGATGTTCATCGGAAGGACTCGACGCGGCGGAGTCGCGATGTTTGCCCGAAGGACTCGACGCGGCGGACCGAGTCGACGCGACGGAGTCGCGATGTTCATCGAAAGGACTCGACGCGGTGGACCGAGTCGACGCGGCGGAGTCGCGATATTTGCTCGAATGACTCGACGCGGCGGACCGAGTCGACGCGGCGGAGTCGCGATGTTCATCGGAAGGACTCGACGCGGCGGACCGAGTCGACGCGGCGGAGTCGCGATATTTGCTCGAAGGACTCGACGCGGCGGACCGAGTCGACGTGGCGGAGTCGCGATGTTTGCCCGAAGGACTCGACGCGGCGGACCGAGTCGACGTGGCGGAGTCGCGATGTTCATCGGAAGTACTCGACGCGGCGGACCGAGTCGACGCGGCGGAGTCGCGATATTTCCCCGAAAAACCCGATGAAGCGGACCGAGTCGACGCGGCGGAGTCACGATGTTTGTCCGAGGGACTCGACGCGGCAGAGTCGCGATGTTTGCTCGAAGGACTCGACGCGGCGGACCGAGTCGACGCAGCGGAGTCGCGATGTTCATCGGAAGGACTCGACGCGGCGGACCGAGTCGACGCGGCGGAGTCGCGATGTTTGCCCGAAGGACTCGACGCGGCGGAGTCGTGATGTTCATCGGAAGTACTCGACGCGGCGGAGTTGCGATATTTCCCCGAAAAACCCGATGAAGCGGACCGAGTCGACGCGGCGGAGTCACGATGTTTGTCCGAGGGACTCGACGCGGCGGACCGAGTCGACGCGGCAGAGTCGCGATGTTTGCTCGAAGGACTCGACGCGGCGGACCGAGTCGACGCGGCGGAGTCGCGATGTTCATCGGAAGGACTCGACGCGGCGGACCGAGTCGACGCGGCGGAGTCGCGATGTTTGCCCGAAGGACTCGACGCGGCGGACCGAGTCGACGCGGCGGAGTCGCGATGTTCATCGGAAGGACTCGACGCGGCGGACCGAGTCGACGCGGCGGAGTCGCGATGTTCATCGGAAGGACTCGACGCGGCGGAGTCGCGATGTTTGTTGTGTGTACACGGAGGGCAATGTTGATGTCGAGCCCCTGGGCACTATTATGGCGAGTCGCCATGTTTTGTTGATTGACCTTTGTATCGACTCGCAGATTGACGAAAACAGATCTGCGACTTGAATTCGCGGACTCGCAGAGATCCAAAATGTGTCGCAGTGCGCGAGCCGCTGACGGAAATCTAACCGTTGGAATTGGCTCAAAAAAGACGGAGTGGTGCGGGATTGTATTCCGCAGCTGTTCAACGGTGTGATTGTCGAATTGATTTCCGAGTCGACTGTGAGAATTGTTTTCCCGAAGTCGCGCGGAGTTCCGTCAGATTCTGACAGGGCTTCGGTGTTCGGGTCATCCACGAAGATCTAACCGTCGGAATTCGCCGATTCTTTTTGGAGACTGTAGATAATTAGATTTCGCATCTTTCCACCGAAGAAATTTTCCAGATGAGTTTCGAGCCGCTGTTGATGGCGTCCGCAATATGTACGTTGCTGCTGTCCTGCAGCCTGCGCGTGAAGAACGGTGTTGATTTTCGATTGTAGATGATAAAGGCCGTGCGCGAGGCCGGCGAGTGCTCGATGAAGTTGAAAGAGCCGAAGTAGATGCAATCCATGGGGTCGAGGACCCGAAGCTTGATGTAGATGAGGCCGGCGAGACCGTAGATCCAGCGTGTGTCGTTCCCACAGACGGCGCCAATTGTCGAAGTTGCGTATCAACAAATCCCTCGGATGAGCCGGTAGGGTTTCGAGTAGAGGAACGATGTACGCGCTGGTGATCTCTACGGATAACAAGGAGAAAGATTTACCCAGGTTCGGGACCCTCGTAGAGGTAAAACCCTTACTCCTGCATGTCTGATCTGTATTATGGCGAGATAGTCGAGCTATTACAATGGCGATGCCATGGTGAGGCGTACGGGGTATCCCGTGTATTGCCTAGTCTAGTTGTGGCTTGTATCTTCCTCTCTCTAGATTGAATCCCTAGATTCGTCTCCCTTTTTCTCTCCTCCCTCCTCGCTTTATATATGCAGCCAGGAGGGGGTTACATGAGTCCTAGTAGATTACGTATAGGAGTTCTTGTCTTGACCCGCAAGTCTTGCGGGTGGGCTTCTATTGGGCCTTCTAGAATACTCCAAGGGCTTCCCTTCTTGGGCCTTAACGTCGGGCCTGAGATGGGGTGTCCTTACCCGTAGGGTCCAGAATCCATATCTTCGTCAACCGCTATGAGGCAGTGGGTTCCACAGTGGATATGGCTGTGCAGCAGGCAGCTTATGTGAGCCTCACCGTCCTTCGAGCTGACTACTGGGGATTTGACGATTCTATCTATCGCCACATCCCCCGTGGTTACATCACTTCGGAGGGAGCTCACTTCACTCTCTACGACAACTTGGATGTTTACGAGCATGATAACTCCAGGCTGCACACCACCGCTCAGTTTGTGAGACACAGTGACGCAGTTGCCCGCACACTATCTCAGGAGTTGGCTACAGTCAGGGAGCAGCTTTACCTTGCTTTGACTCGTCTGGCGACTTACACCACAGACTTTGTTGGAGACGAGCGCTTTGCACGTTTCGATCAGCCAGTTGGGCGTCGTCTGCCAGATGCTGGAGGTTACGAGCCGATCAGAGGTCCACTCCTTAACCTTGGTGCTGGTTACACTGGGATTCCACGCTTTGGAGCACAGGGAGTCGACGCTATGTACTTCACCACGCCTAGAGTCGGTCTCAGACCACGTCAGATCTACGTGGATCGTTGTTCCACCTACTTTCGTGGGCGTGCTTCTCGCCGTACCTCTCGCCGTACTCCTCGCCGCCGTCCTGCGTGATGAGCATGGGAGTACCGATGTATCCATTCTTAGCTATGTTTAGTTATCCTTTGGCATTCGAACCATTTATGGTGTGTTGGATATTCTGATGTATTTGAACATGTGATGATGTACCTGTTGGTTATCTATTCATGCGTCGGAATAATCTCTCTTTCGGTTTCCAAGTCTATCCTTTTCTATTGTTGTGCTAAAATGCATTTCCATTCAGGATGCCGCCAACAAGGAACAACACGCCTGAGCCACCGCCAATCGCGGAGCTGTTGACTCAGATGACCCAAGTCATGACGCAGATGACCCAGTTCCAGGCTAATCAGCACATCAACCAGACAGCTCCACGAGTCAGCATCAAGGAGTTTCTCAGTCTAGGCCCTAGAGCTTTCGTGGCCACACGCGAGCCTCTGGACGCTGATGACTGGATCCGTGAGATAGCTAAGGCTCTGGAGATTTCTCACGTGGCTGAAGAAGACAAGGTCAAGTATGCCTCCTATCTGCTGAAGGGTCAGGCAGCTACTTGGTGGGAGAACTTCCAGGCCATGAGAACTGGGATGCCAGTCACGTGGGATTGTTTCAAGGAGGCCTTCCTGAAGCACCACATTCCAGATGGTCTCATGGAAAGGATGTGTGAAGAGTTTTGCTCTCTCAAGCAGGGCAAGTTGGACGTCATCGGGTATCAGAGTGAGTTCAATCGCCTCGCTCGTTACGCTGGAGATGAGGTGTCCACTGAAGCTAAGAAGATGGCAAGGTTCCGCAGAGGTTTTAACCCGGAACTCAAGTATGCCCTCACCAACATCAAGGCCAACAGCTTCGAGGATCTCGTTAACACTGCGCTCAATGAAGAAAATGGGCGCAAGGCGTTCGAGAAGTCTCGCAAGCACTCGCGTGAGGGTGGTTCCTCCTCCAACATGACCACCCCTCCGCAGAAGCGCCGCATCTGGGTGCCAAATGGTGCTGTCACTCGGGCTCCATACGCCCAAACTTCTCCAGGCTTCGCTCCCCGCCCACCCAACCCTGCTCAGATGCATGATCAAAGGGCTTCGATGGGGCAGCCAAGGCCAGGGCCTCCTCGTGTCGTCACTTGCTACAAGTGCAAGCAGACGGGGCGCTACGCCGACAAGTGCACGCAGAGGCAGCGACCTCCACCACCACCTCGTCCTAACACAAACCAGGCAATGGTGCGCGCTCCCCCCGCCTAAGGCCTTCAACTCCAACAACAGGCCTGTCGGGAGGACTGCAAGGGTGAATCATGTCAAGATCGACAAAGTTGAGGAAGCTCCTGACGTCGTTCTCGGTACTTTTCCCATAAACTCTATTCCAGCTAAAGTGTTGTTTGATACCGGAGCATCACATTCTTTCGTGTCAAAGATCTTTGCGACAGCAATTAAACTCCCTTTTGTTGGTTTGGGTTCCCCGCTAGTGGTCAACTCCCCTGGAGCAACTATGCAAACGTCCAAGATCAGTCACAAAAATCAAATTCTAATTGGAGGCCACATATTCCTTGCTTCTCTCATACTGCTTGGCAATTCTGACATTGATGTCATTCTTGGTATGGATTGGCTGAAGGCCCATAAAGCAAGGATTGACTGTGCTCAAAAGTCAATAACTCTGTCCCACCCTTCTGGCCAGATAATCTATTCTCCACATGAATCAAGTTCCATTCAGCTATGCACCCTGGATGCAAAACCTCTACCTTCACTTGAAAATGTTCCGGTGGTTTGTGACTTCCCTGACGTCTTTCCAGAAGAGTTGCCAGGGATGCCTCCGGACAGAGCTGTTGAGTTCGTGATCGAACTTGAACCAGGTACTGCTCCAATCTCTAAGCATCCCTACAAGATAGAAACTCCCGACCTGAAGTTGTTGAAGGAACAAATTGATATGTACATGGAAAAAGGTTACATTCAACCTAGTTCCTCGGCTTGGGGTTGCCCAACTCTGTTCGTTGCGAAGAAGGATCACACAAAGAGACTCGTTGTTGACTATCGTCCTCTTAACGAGAAAACCATCAAAAACAAGTATCCAATTCCTCGTATCGATGATCTTTTTGATCAACTTGCTGGAGCCTCAGTATTCTCCAAGTTGGACTTGAGAATGGGTTACCATCAAATAAAGATCAGAAAAGAGGATATTCCAAAGACAACCTTCACCACTCGCTACGGTCTATATGAATTCACCGTCATGTCCTTTGGTCTCACAATGCACCGGCGACCTTCTCTCGACTCATGAATTCTGTCTTCCATGAATACCTCGACAAGTTCGTTGTGGTATATCTTTATGACATTCTTGTCTACTCAAAGTCCGAGGAAGAGCATGAAGAACATCTTCGTCTCACTCTCATGAAGCTTCGCGAGCATCGTCTCTATGCCAAATTCTCCAAATGTGAGTTCTGGATTTCAGAAGTTGTTTATCTTGGTCATGTCATCTCTGCCAAGGGCATAGCCATTGATCTAGAAAAGGTTAAGGCAATTGTTGATTGGAAACCTCCAAAGACGGTGAAGCAAGTAAGAAGTTTTCTTGGCTTGGCTAGCTATTGCCGTCGCTTCGTCCAAAACTTCTCCAAGATTGCCAAACCTCTCACTGACCTAACAAAGAAGGACAAGAAGTTCGTTTGGTCTCCACAATGTGATGAAAGTTTCAATCTCCTGAAGACTAAACTCACTTCTACACCAGTTCTGGTTGGCCCAGATCCTTCCAAACCTTTCCAAATATTCTGTGATGCTTCTCTCCAAGGTCTAGGTGCAGTTCTTATGCAAGAACGACAAGTTGTGGCTTATGCTTCACGTCAGTTGAACACACATGAGCTCAGTTACCCCACTCATGACCTTGAACTTGCAGCAGTTGTGTTTGCCCTCAAGAAATGGAGACAATACTTGTTGGGTAATCGCACTGAAATCTTTTCCGATCATAAGAGTCTGAAGTACATCTTCACTCAACCAGATCTAAACCTCAGACAAAGGAAATGGATTGAAAAGATCAAAGACTTTGATCTTACCATTTCTTACACTCCAGGCAAGGCTAATGTTATGGCCGATGCTCTCAGTCGCAAGTCGTATTGCAATAATCTCATGATCATGGAAAGCCAACCTCCTCTTCATGAAGAATTCCAAAAGCTCAACCTTGGTCTTGTTCCTCAAGGCTATCTCGCGAACTTGACAACCAGTCCAACTCTCGAGGACAAGATTCATTCTGAACAACTTCGTGATGCTGAAATCAAGAAGATTGTAGAACACATCAAAGCAGGCAATGAGAAATTTGAGTGCTTCAAAATTTATGACAAGGGAACTGTGTTCTTCGAAGGACGCATTGCAGTCCCTCAGATTCAAAGTCTCAAAGATGTCATTCTCAAGGAGGCTCATGAAACTCCTCTCTCCATACACCCTGGAAGTACAAAGATGTACCAGGATCTCAAGACACTGTATTGGTGGCCTAGCATGAAATGTGAAATTGCTCAATACGTTTCTGAATGCGACGTTTGTCAACGTGTTAAGGCAGTTCATCAGAAAACAGCCGGTCTTCTCCAACCTCTGAAA
Source organism: Alopecurus myosuroides (assembly GCA_028641055.1). Taxonomy (NCBI): domain Eukaryota; kingdom Viridiplantae; phylum Streptophyta; class Magnoliopsida; order Poales; family Poaceae; genus Alopecurus; species Alopecurus myosuroides. The sequence goes on from CM054059.1 coordinate 275,872,762, forward strand.
ATCCCTGAATGGAAGTGGGACATGATTGAAATGGATTTCGTCACTGGTTTCCCAAAGTCCAAGAGGGGCAACGATGCAATCTTCGTTGTCATTGATCGACCCACTAAAGTCGCTCACTTCTTTCCTGTCAAAGAGACAATCTCAGCTAGTCAGTTAGCAGAGCTCTACACAGCAAAGATTGTTCCTCTTCATGGTGTTCCATTGGAAATAAGCTCAGACCGTGGAAGCATATTCACTTCTCATTTCTGGAAAAGCTTTCAAGAAGCCTTGGGCACCAAACTTCTGTTCAGCACAGCCTATCACCCTCAGTCTCAAGGGAAAGTCGAAAGAGTCAATCAGATTCTCGAGGATATGCTCAGAGCATGTGGTCTCTCCTTTGGCATGAAATGGGAGGAATGTCTTCCATATGCTGAATTCTCCTACAACAACACCTTCCAGGCAAGCCTAGGCATGGCACCATTTGAGGCTCTCTATGGCCGCAGATGCAGGAGTCCAATCAATTGGTCTGGAGCTGGTGAGCGTTCACTCTTAGGCCCTGACATTGTTAAGGAAGCCGAAGAGAAAGTTCGCATCATCCGTGACAATCTCAAGATTGCTCAGTCTCGTCAGAAAAGCTACTATGACAGCAAACACAGGGACATGGTCTATGCAGCCGGTGACAAAGCATATCTCCATGTAACTCCCCTCAGAGGCACTCATCGTTTTGCTGTCAAAGGAAAGCTTGCACCAAGATATATTGGTCCTTTCAATATTCTCTCAAGGCGTGCAGAAAATGCCTATCGTCTTGAACTTCCAAAAAAGCTATCCAAGGTGCACGATGTGTTTCACGTGTCACAGCTCAAGAGGTGCTTCAAAGATCCAGGTCGTGCAGTGGATCATGATTCCATTGATCTGCAAGAAGACCTCTCTTATGAAGAGCATCCTGTTCGCATTCTCGATGAGACCGAGCGTAAAACTCGCAACAAGAGCACCAAGTTCTTAAAAGTTCAGTGGTCTCATCATTCCGATAAAGAGGCAACGTGGGAGACCGAAGAGGATCTTCGCAAGAAGTATCCGGACCTTTTCTCTTCTCAGTAGGAATCTCGGGGCGTGATTCCTTCAAGGGGGGGGGGCGTTTTGTAACATCCCAAGTATGAAAACTATCCCAAATTGTTTGCTTCTTGCTAAATTTTTGTTCTGCATCATGCATCATAAACTTTTGCATTTGTCTTCTAGTGTTTTCAATTGAAATTCAAATTCAAATCCATTTCATACTTGGCATGTTCCAATTGTGAATTCAAATTAAAAATTTGCAAACATTTTCAATTCAAGAAGAAATTCATATTTGTTTGTTTGGAATTGTGGAATGATATTGATTAATTCAAAATTCCATTCTTTTGAAACCCTATTTGAAATTTAAATAGCAATTTCAAATCATTTTGGCAATTTCAAAATTTTGGAAATAAGCACACATACCTTTGATCTTACTGTTTTGAAATTCAATAAAAATTATTGTTAAAATAAAAACTACAAAAACCTATTCTATTTCTCTCTCTTTGTTTTTCCTACAAAAAAAAGCAAACAAAAAAAAAGAAGGGGAGGGCAGGCCAGCCCAATTGGGCCAGCCCACCACACCCCACAAGCCCAGGCGCACCCCCACCTCTGTCGTCTTCCTCCTATGTACGGAGACAGAGGAGGAGAGACCTCCCCCACACAGCAGCCTTCCACCTGCTCCCTCCACCTCCCTATTTCTACCCCCTCTCCCCTCCAAACCCTAGCCCTCACCCTTCTTCCTCCTCCAGCCGCCACCTTCTCCTTTCTCCCCTCTTCCTTTCCCCTCCTCTCTGTATTTTTTTTCTCTGAACCTTGCCATGGCCTCCATGGCCGGTTCTTGAGCTCGCCATCGCCGTCGCCCTAGGCCACCTCGACGCGTGTTGACGGCGGGAACGGAACGCCCTCGTCGCCCTCTCCCTCCTCGCATCCTCGACGGGGACCGGGAGGCACGGGATCGTCGCCGGCGAGCGCCTCTCCGCCACCGTTTTTCTTCTCTGTCGCCACCGTCTACAGCTCCCGATCGCCTGTTCCCGCTGCTTCCTCGACGCTCGGGCCCTCGGTGAGCCTCTCCCCTCTCTCCTCTCTCCCTCTCCTCCTCTCTGCCCCGCTGGCGAGCGCCCGCGCGCGGCACAGGCCGCAGCAGCCCGGCGGTCGGTCGCCGCCTTTCTTCTCCGATCGGATGCAGTTAACGTACGTGTTCAATTTTCGTCAGTCAATCCCGCACATGCTACCTCAAAAGCCCACGCCCCTATAGCTATCAACAAACCGTTCCGCACCCCACTGGTTGCAACCGTGCGCGCGCATCCAGGAGGGCCTGGGTTCGATTCCCCTTAGGCGCAAAGCCACCCCCTTTTTTGCCTCCTTTTTCTTTTTATTTCTCGAATTCCAGAAAACAGATCTGAAGCCTTAATTGTAAAATCAATAACAAATTGAATATTGCTCCAATTTCAATGATTCAAGTTTCTGTGGATTCAGAATCTTGTGCTCTTTCTGTTAATGTCAAAGTTGCAACATGTTTCTGTAATAATTTTTGCACTAAATAATTAAATACAGAAAATGCAATAAAAATTGAAACTTTGGAATTTCATAACTTGAGTTCTGTTCATCCAATTTGAGCAAACTTGGGCTCTAAAAATTTGTCTTAACAAACTCTACACATTGGTATTTTATTTGGTCACAATTGAATTAAATTTGAACATGTTTCCCTCTGTTTACTAAAAGGGGCAGAATAAAAATGACTACGAAAAATTGCATAATAAATTCAATAATGATCCAAAAATTATGTTTAATAGCTCAAAATGTTCAGTGAAACATTTGCTACATGTTTTCAACCTTTTCAATACAATTTGTTTATTGTTTTTCCTAATTAAAAGTGGTGCAATAATTCAATGCTTTAATTACACCTTTTAAATTGCAAAATTCATAATTTGGTCAAATTCATAACTAATTCAAATTTAATTCAAATGGCACATGTAAAATATGTTTTCCATGCAAAATTGAATAAGCTTTCCAAATATAAACTTTGTTTTCTATCTTGAATAAATTAAATTGCTGAAAACAACTGTTTCTTAATTAATGCATTTAAAATTGTCAAATTAATAACTTGTTCATTTTAAATCCTTTTTCAACAAATGAAATATGTATTCCATCTAAAATTTTGTGTTCTTTCCAAATATAATTTTTGGTTATCTATTTTGAACAATTAAAATGGGTGAAAACAACAAATGCTTGTGTAAATCATTTAAGAAGCCAAATTTCATAACTTGATAAATAAAATTCCAAACTTGGTAAACACCTTTTCAAATTGAAGCTATTGTTGTTTTCTTATTGTTTTCCTCATCCATGCATCATTCTAATCAACTTTCACATGATGGTTAGTTGTAGATCATTTAATTCAACCTTAATACATGGGATTTTCTATATGCAACCCAAATTGCATATGGTCCCATTTAATTATGTTACCATGTCAACTAGTTTATCTTTGATGCATCAGTTAAATTGCCATGCATCATCCCATGTTTGTGCATTATGCCATGTTATTGATTGTTTGTCTCTCTGTGTTGTTTGTTTTCTTCTTCCCGAATAGACGACGACGTTGAGACAGACGAGGTTTACGACACTACTTCAGAGGAGTTAGCTCAGTACCAGGCTGCTGAGTTTGCAGGCAAGTATTCACTCACCTGAACCATTGTGTCCTTTCCACACTGGATACCGATATTTCCGTTGTCTAAATCTGCTAGCCCTAAGATTCGTTGCTTGTGTTCCGATCCTATCACATGTTATCCTGTAACCCTGATATAGCCTATCCTCCACACCTATAACCCCGTTGCTTGTTGCCTGTGTCTTACTAGTATGCTTAGGGTTGTTTATGCTCGAGTCTGTTGTCCGTTATTTCTGTTACCATATTTATTATGTTCTGGGGGCTCGATGTTTAAACAATAACCTGTTAATGTTTGAGGTAATGCTAATTTGATGATAAGGCACCGGCAGGAGGCCGGGTATGGTTTTGAGGCCTGCTAGTGTCGAACTCAGGAAAAGTTCTTTTCCTATGGATTCATGTTGAGTGCGCTAACCGCATGTGGGAAGCGTGTATGGGCGCCCCCCGCAAATCTGATTCGATTCGCATCTCGTCCAAATCGCCACACTTAGTTCGGGCTTTCCATTTGATGCACGCATATGCAGGTACGAACCCTCGGCGCCAGGGTGGAACTTTTGTAGTCGGCATTTAGGGCGGCGTGGTCTTCCAGTGCTATGAGGGTCCCCCTTTTCTTCGTGGGGGCTCGATTAGCCGCGCACGCACAGCACGTGGTTCTTTGGGCTTGATGCGAAGAAGAGTTGGGTTGTGTTGAGTGTTTCGCTTGGTGGGTTTGATCCCCGTCTGGCGGGATATTCTTACGTGTATGGCCAAATTGGTGCACCCCTGCAGGGTTAAATCTTCTCGAGAAGCCGTGTTGTCCGCGGTTATGGATGACTTGGTGATAGGGCTGGCTAACAAGGATTAGACAACTTACACCTAATGAATAATAATTTGACTAGTAATAGGCTTAATGACACAATAACTGGAACCCTCACTAATCCAATTGTGTGAGTTATCCTCGGATTGCTTCTTTGGATAAGGGGCGAGATCCAGGATGGGTTTGTTTGAGGTTGTTGGTAGTTGGTTCCGAAGCGCTATCTTATCCCTCTCTTTTAGCCGGATGTTGTAGCGTGTCTCTGTAGTTGGGTAGGCAGCCCGCTGCCGCACTTTTGTATCACCTAACTTCTGTTGAACCCAAAGCATCTGTACTTGGTGTTGCCGGGTACACTTTGGTATCTTGTGCGTCTTGCTTGCCAGTACTCGTCCGTAGTGACCCCTTTGGGGTTGAGTGTTCTGCAGACTACGTTTCCGAGGATCCCCATGGTGGCTACTACGTGGAGTATGACGAGGCTGCTGACGAGTAGATAGCGGACCCAGGCAGGATCCGAGACATCGTGGATGGGCTCCGTCTTTTCGTTTCTGGCCTCTTAGGCCTATTTGGATCTTGTCTGTACTCAGACACTTTGAATGCTTCCGCTGTGATGTAATGATGACTTGTTGGGACATGTGTCCTCTGGATGATTGTATTTGCTATCTCTGCTCTAGTGAGAGCTATTTGCCACTTATTTCTATTTCTTTGTGTCTTAGAGATTTGTTGTGATATCACTTGTTAAAATGTCGTTGACGTACCATGTGTGTATGTTATGAAGTACGTCAATGGAAGTAGTCGGATTTCTATGGGATGGTTTACGCAGACTATGAATAGTAGAGGATGGTTGTCACACGTTTACGTGTTGGCCTACTCATATTGAGATGCGGGTGCCGGTATGCCCCGTAAGCCATTTATCTACTGTTTAGCGGGTTGTGAGTATCCTCTAGAAGTCCGGGTGCGACAATTATTCAGTGAAGCATTAGGTAATATAAGAAGATCTATAACTTCTATGCCTTTTCAAGCCCATCTGAAATGAGGAATTCATAATAATATCTTAAATGGAAACAATTATCAAGTATGAAATAATAACAAGTCCTTGCATCCACATGTCCTGATATGTGGAGGTAGATGAAAACAAGCTTAATACCTTGTTTTCCAAATCCTTTTCATACACAAGACTATCATATAACAACAAAGATTCATCTGCACATAACCATGTAAAGGATTACATGTTCTTAAACAAACATGAGATAATATCCCCATTTGGAACCTGGTGGAAAACAAACAAATAAGATTTCAAAGCCACACATGTTTACCACTTGATCATGTACCTAAAATCACAAACATGAATTATACACACCTAATAAGATAGTGAACAAAAATGGCTAAGAGTGGGAATTGTGAGGATAACAAAATTACATAATAGAAGACAAGTATTTTCATCAATCAAAATCATATGGCATGATTTGGTATAATAACCAATGGTTGGTGATTTATCTATAAAACATAAAAAATATTACTAAGTAGATGTATAAGTTGTTTTCTGTAAGATTTGTATCAAAATTATTCTACTTGGAAACACACACTAGGTTATCCACATAATTGGAGTGTGTACTTTTATTAAACATGCTTTGGCATAATTTTAAAGCCATTAAATAACAAACTAATTGCAAAAACTCTATCGTATTACCACCTAGTCTCACAAGAATGCATGATCCTATTTTTATAATAATATGACTAATTGAATGACTACCCGAGTGGTAGTGTTCTGTTTGGTGGGCGGATGGAACCATGGTAAGATGAATAGGTCAAAGGAAAGTTCCATCTGCATGGGAAAGTATTACCTAGGAATTAATCACAAATGCCGTCAGAACTCGGTGCGCCGTAAATACCGCGTTAACCATGGGCCTTCTATGGGGGGAGTAAGTCAGCTGTGATCTTTTCTCGTTCGCATGTCAACGGGCTGCCAGAGACGTACGCTGTAGGTCTTGCGAGACTACATGCACATGGGTGGGATCCCTTAATTCCCACGGACTCTGGGGTTTATGATGGTCTGCCAGGGGCGCGTAGTTATCCATTGTGAGGGGTGGAATCAGGCGTTCAACCTGCTGGTAGAAATGGGTGGGCATGCATTGTGCGGAGAAGCACGGTTTGGCTTGGACCAACAACCGGGCCCCACACCTGAGTGGGAGTGGACATGAATGTACACCTGGTTGTGCAACATGGTCTTGGTCGTCCATGGGTAAAGTAACGCACCTCTGCAGAGTGTAAAAAGATGTGGCATGTTACCCCCTGTTCCGGGAAGGAACTACGAACGCTACAGGAAAGGTAACTCCATGAAGTTCTAGTCCTCTGATGGTCTGGCGGGCATATTTTTCAGAAATAAAAGCAACCTCTTGAGGAAATATTTACAAAACCTTGCATTATCTTAGGACTCTTTTGAGTCTAAAGATATAGTTAGTGCATCAAACCACCCACCATATATCATGAACTTGCCGAGTAACCCTCGTTACTCATTCGTTCCCGTTTGGCCCCCTGCTTAGAGTTGAAGCCTTATGGGAGTCGTCATCGTGACGCCATCGCTACCCCCATGAAGCTAGGTGGAGTCATATCCTACTTAGTCGGTGAAGCATCGTCATCAACAACACTGATGGAGGAAAAGCTACCAAGGTGTAGGTGGAGTCCATTCTTGGAGTTAGTTGTTATAAGCCGTAGACTAGGGCTGACATCAGCCATAGTGGATTTAGTTCTGAGCTAGAATTCTTCTACAGCTTGGATCTTCGAATTACTTTTTCTGATGTTTCATTTGTATGAGATCTTCTTTGATTCTTCAAGGAGATTCTCAAGATTTTGTAATGAAGTTTGTATCCTATAGCTTTGCTTGGCCCCGCTGTGTTTCTGTTGTACCACTCTGAGAGATGTAATATTCACGGATAAGTCCTTCCGTGAGTATTATGTCACCGACTTGCGCACTACACATGCAATGGTGTGCTGGGTCACCACAATACAAAAAGGTGGCTAACCTAGTGTAACATCCCAAGTATGAAAACTCCCATTTAGAATGTTTTACTTCTTGTTTATTTTTGTTTTGCATCATGACATCATCATTGCATTTTGTTTTCCATTTGTTTCCATCTGTTTTCCTTTGTTTTCCCATTTGAAATTCAAACAATATTCAAATATTTGTTTCATACTTGCTCTGTTACAATTTTTTTCCAAATAAAAAGTTCAAATAAAAACATCAATTGTTTCCATTAAACTCTAAAGTGCAAACTATCAAATGGTTCTTTTTAATAATTCACTTAATTCAATTTGCATTCAAATTCAATTAAAATTCCAAACAGCAACCATTTGAAATTTATGAAAATTACAAAACACTTCCAATCAATTTGTTTCAAACAAACATGAAGGTTCAAACTAGTTAAACTATTACTTTCAATATTTCATTTAATATCAAAATTTCAATCAAATTCAAATAACAATGCAAACAGCAACTAATTTAATTTTTTTTGGAAAACCAAAGTTTGTATTTGTTGCTGTTACCATATTTAAGCAATACAAATTTTTCCTAAAATTTTCTAAACCCAAAAACCTCTCTTATTCTTCCTTTTCCTTTTCAGCAAAAAAAAAACAGAAAGAAAAATTAAAAAGAAACACAGAGGGAGGCAGCAGGCCCAGCCCAACTAAACCCACGGCCTGCTACCCCCTCCCCTTCTTCCTCCTGTACGGCAGCTCATCCGAGCTGCCCACGTTGGCGTACGGCGGAGCAGACGGCTCCCGCGCGTCCTCCTCCCCCTTTTAAACCCTAGCCACGAGCTCATCCCGTGCCCTAGACCTCCCTCCTTCCTTCCACCTCGTCGCGCCGCCATTTTTCTTCTCCCTCTGCGCCACCTCCTCTCTCTGAACCTCACCACCCCGAGCGCCACCGTCTGAAACCTCGATGATCGCCGTCGTGCTGCTTCTCCTCCCCTCGGGCTAGCCATGGGAAACAAACCCCCTCCGTTCCCTCTACTTCTTCGACACCACCGCGGGCACGGAGACCCTCTGCAACGCCGCCGCCATCCTCTTCCCCTCGCCTGCGTCCACCTCCTCACCGAGCCTCTGGCACGGCGACATCGGAGGTGAGCAGCACGTCCACCTCCCTGTTCCTCTCTGCACACGCACATGTCCTGTACACCCTAGCACGCACGCATCCACGACGAGAGCAGCAGGCCATGGCCACCGCGAGCAACAGCCGCCGCCGGTGAGCCACCGTACCTGCCCTGTCGAATTCAGACAACTGAATTTCAGTTTCAGTTAAACACCGCGCGGATCTGAACCTCAACCTCCCCTGTGCACCTTACCTGACAACAAACACACAACAGCGCAGTGGTTCAGCACTGCGTGCGCGAGCCCGCGGTCGAGGGATCGATCCCCGCCCCCGCGGATTAATCCAAACTTTTTCGCCAACGAGCGCTGACAGGCAGGCCCCCCCTGTCAGCGACCCTGCGGCCACGCAAGCGCCACGTGAGCACCACGGAGGCCAGGGCCCACTGGCAGTGGCCTATTCTAGGTCACTGCGCGGTGGAAAACTTTTTATGCCCCTTTTCTTTTAATTCCAGTCCTTTTATTTTACAGATTAGTCCCTGTTTTCGAATTACAAATAACTTTTGAAATTCAAATCCAAATAATACAAATGAAATATGTATTCTGCACCAAATTAAATTCTCTACATGATTAAAGCATTTGTTTTCTGTTTTGAACATTTCAAATGTATTCAAATTTCAAATTCAAACAAATCATTTCAAATTTGGTTAATTTCATAACTAATTCAAACTTAATTCAAATAACACAAATAAAATATGTTTTCCATGCTAAATTGAACCACTTTTCCAAATATAAACTTTGTTTCAAGTTTTGAATAATTAAAATTGGTTAAATAATTTAAACCTTGTTTAAATCATTTAAAATTGCTAAATTCATAACTTGCTCAAATTAAATTATTTTTGAACTTATAAAAATATGTTTTCAAACCAGAAAAGTATAAACTTTTCAAATATGAATTTGGTTTAATGTTTTGAACAAATAAAAATTCAAATAAATTCATACTTGAATTAAATTCATTTAAATCTTGTTTAAACTTGTTTAATTCATAATTAATTCATCTTACTTCCTTTTTCAATAAGTGAAACATGTATTCCCCCTAAAATTTTGTGTACTTTCCAAATATGAACTTTGTTATCTATTTTGAACAATTAAAGTTGGTGAAAACAACAAATGCTTGTGTAACACCTTTAAGAAACCAAAATCTCATAACTTAATAAATAAAATTCCAAACTTGGTAAACCTTATTTCAAATTGATCCTATTGTTGTTTTCTTTTTGTTTTCCTCATCCATGCATCATGATAATCCACTTTCACATGATGATTAGTTGTAGATCATTTAATCCAACCTTAACTCATGGGCTTTCCATATGCAATCCAAATTGCATATGGGCCCATTTAATTATGTTATGTTACCATGTCAAGTATCTTACCATTGATGCATCAATTAAATTGCCATGCATCATCCCATGATTGTGCATTATGCCATGTTATTGATTGTTTGTCTTTCTGCGTTGTTTGTTTGCTTCTTCCCGAATAGACGACGACGGTGAGACAGACGAGGTTTACGACACTACTTCTGATGAGTTAGCTCAGTACCAGGCTGCTGAGTTTGCAGGCAAGTATTCACTCACATGAACCATTGTGTTCCTTTCGACACTGGATACCGATACTTTCCGTTGTCTATTCTGCTAGCCTTATGAATCGTTGCTTGTGTTCGCTCCTATCACATGTTATCCTTTAACCCTGATATAGCCTCACCTCCACACCTATACCCCATTGCTTGTTGCATGAGTCTTACTAGCATGCTTAGGGTTGTTTATGCTCGAGTCTGCTGTCCGTTATTATTGTTACCTTATTCATTATGTTCTGGGGCTCGATGTTTAAACAATCAACCTGTTAATATCTGAGGTAATGCTAATTTGATGATAAGGCACCGGCACGAGGCCCGGCGTGGTTTTGAGGCCTGCTAGTGTCGACCCTAATTAGGAAAAGGGTCTTGTCTACTGATCCATGATGAGTGCACTATCCGCATGTGGGAAGCGTGTATGGGAGCCCCCTCAATTTGATTCGATTCGCATCTCGTCCAAATCGCCTCATTTAGTTCGGGTTTTCCATTTGCCGCATGCATATGTATTTGCGAACCCAGGCCAGGGTGGAACTTTTGTAGTCGGCATTTAGGGAGACACGTTCTTAGAGTGCTATGAGGGTCCCCTTTTCTTCGTGGGGCTTGATTAGCCGTGCGCTCAATTGCACGGGCTTCTTTGGGCTTGATGCGAAGAAGAGTTGGGTTGTGTTGAGTGCCCCGCTTGGTGGAAGGCATTCCATCTGGCGGGTTATTCATACGTGTACGGCCAAATTGGTGCATCCCTGCAGGGTTAAATCTTCTCGAGAAGCCGTGTTTTCCGCGGTTATGGATGACTTGGTGAAAGTACTGGCTAACAAGTACTCAGACAACTTACACCTAATGATTAACAATCTGACTAGTAATAGGCTTATTGACACAATAACTTGAACCATCATTAATCCAACTGTGTGAGTTATCCTCGGATTGCTTCTTTGGATAAGGGGCAAGATCCAGGATGGGTTTGTTTGAGGTTAGTTATAGTTGGTTCCGATATGCTATCTTATCCCCTTTCTTTTAGCCGGAAGTTGTAGCATGTTTCTGTAGTTGGTTAGTGCAGCCCGCTGCCGCATCTTTTATATCACCTATTCTTCCGTTGTACCCATAGCATCTGTACTTGGTGTTGCCGGGTACACTTTGGTGAATTGTGAGTCTTGCTTGCCAGTACTTGTCTGTACTGACCCCTTTGGGGCTGTGGTTTCCGCAGACTACGTTTCTGAGGATCCCCGTGATGGCTACTACGTGGAGTATGACGAGGGTGCTGACGAGTAGATAGCGGACCCGGGCAGGATCCAAGACTTCGTGGATGGGCTCCGTCTTTTCGTTTCCGGCCTCTTAGGCCTATTTGGATCTTGTCTGTACTCAGACACTTTGGATGCTTCCGCTGTGTTGTAATGATGAATTGTTGGGACATGTGTCCTCTGGATGATTGTATTTGCTATCTCTGCTCTAGTGAGAGCTATTTGCAACTTATTTCAATCTTTTGTGTCTTAGAGATATGTTGTGATATCAATTGTTCAAAAGCCGTTGACGTACCATGTGTGTATGTTATGAAGTACGTCAATGGAAGTGTCTGGATTTCTATGGGATGGTTTACGCAGACGATGGATAGTAGAGAATGGTTGTCACACGTTTACGTGTTGACCTGCTCACATTGAGATGCGGGTGCCGGTATGCCCCGTAAGCCATTTATCTACTGTTTAGCGGGCTGTGAGTATCCTCTAGAAGTCCGGGTGCGACACCTAGAAGAGGAGAGCTATTCGAGAAATAGAGTGCCACCACCACCACGATCTTCGTTTTCCGAGACAGATTGATCTTGGATTTCTCCCCCGGAGGAGGGATCCGGAGGCCGTCTTCGCTGCCATCTTCACCGCCTTCATCTCCGTCGACCATGAGCTCCCTCACGGTCACCATGTGTGAGTAGTCCGCTGTAGGCATATGAGGTGGATGGGGATTAGATGGGATTGATCATGTAAAGATACCCGTTGTTTGAGATTTTAGGGGTTTATCTTGAGGATACTTTTGTATTGTGTTGATGCGCTTATGCTATGTTTAATGCTTGCTACTAGGGCCCGAGTGGCATGATTTGAGTATTGAACTTACTTTGCCTCATCATATAATTGATTTTGGTATTTATCTGTAAAGTGTATTTCCATCTATTATATTGAACCTGCGAACCCTAAAAGAGACATACAGGGGAAAAAGGGGGAGATGTCTTAGTTTGAGGATTCTATGTGTTCATGAAGTGTTAATGCGTTGTTCCGGGCTAGACCTTAATTACCTGTAGTTCCAAGTTGACCCCGGAGAAATGGGCAGGTAGGACAATAGATGTTGTGCAAATTCTCTTGGTTAGTACGCACAACTATTTTCGGAACACATACCTACATATATCAGAGTTAGAGAAAAGCCCCATTGATATTTGTATCTTATTATATGATCGATCTTATTCATGCAACACCCTGTTGTCACCTCATGCCTACGTTTTAAATCTCTGAGTTACACTTTCACTTTTCCAGTGAAAACTGGGAAACCCTTATTACTACCGTTGTTTTATTTTGGTTACTTGAATCATACTACTACTATCACCACTACTGCTGCGAGTTTATTGATATACATGTGTGATTGAGAGTGACGTCTTAATTGCCAAAGTCTTATCAGTATTCTTGTGTTCCCCTTGAGTCAAACTATAAATTTGGGTAATACTTCCCAACGAAGATTTCAGCGATCCCCTATACTTGTGGGTATCAGTAATCTAGTATGGGTATGTTGGTTTTCACACCATATATGTGTGAGTTTGTGTTGAGACTTATTGCATCTTGTTTGTATCTTATTTGGCTCTTTGATTGATTAATGGACTATCCCATTTTTGGGGAGTGATATTCCTTTGCCACTTCACGGTCCTAAAATGTGTGTACACGAGGAATACCACTTAGTGTTGATACTTCAATGCTATCTAGTCTCTATGTGGTTTGTCATTCTCATGAGAAATTTAATTCCTCGTATGTACATTAATTAACTCTAGTTGGTTCTTGTTTGCCTCTTGTTGGGAAGAAATAGATTATCACATTATGGGGGAGTAATAAGATTTCTGCATATTAGAATCCTAAAAAATGTGAATATTTGAGGTATTGCCACCTAGATTTGATATTGTAAATTATCTTATTCCTATGTGGCATGTTTTCTCAAACAAGTTCCAATGTGCTTAAGTGCTTTTATTTGCTCATCTTTTAGTATTTTGTTTATGAGAGAGTTTCTTGGTGCGGTTTTCCTCAAATGTGCACTAGTACGTATTACATATTGTTTGCGTCATGATATATTAATCACTGCTTTACATGATCATTCGACTATTGAAGCCACCAAGAATCTCTATATAAGCATGGTTTTATAATTCATATCCTTTGCCATATGCTTTTATTTTGTGAATATGATCTTGTTCATGTATGCAAGCTACCACAAGGACATAACTCCTTTTCCTTGTCCTTGACAAGTCATAATCATATTTGTGGTAGAATTTATTGATCATATTCACTTTGGCTTTTGTTTTTATTTGTCTTATTTCTTACCAATAAATTGTTTTGTGCTAACTCCTGATGTCTTCTTTTCCTCTTGAGGACCTATTTATTTCCTCTCGAATTTGTTTAGTGTTTTAAGTAGCATAGGATAAGAAAGGACCCCATTTTCGTGCATTTTATATTCAACTGTAAACTTCTAGATAATGCACAATTCTTGGGGGAGATATCCTATGTTATTTTGACCGCTTCCAATTGGATCTTGTTGCCTTTTTTTAACATGTATAGTGTTTAATAAATATATGGATAGAAATGATCCCACTTGTGTGCATTTTGTGTTCAAATGAAAAATCATAAATAATGCAAAAATCTTGGGGAGCTATCCTAATTTATTTAGAACACTAATTTTGCTATTGTCTTTAGATCTCTCTAAATTGGTTTCTTTCAAGTGTTAAGTGGTTCTTTGTGTATCTCGTTTTCACTTGATATCTTTTCAAATTGGTCTCTTAACAACCATGTGTTGATTTGGATTTTTTATATGATTTGGACAACCTTTTGTCATGTCATAATCTTGTGCGCCTTCTTTTGTTTACTTGGTGTTTTGTACAAATTTTTATCTCTTTTGGTTCTTGAAAGTCTTTGCATGCATATTTACTAATGTATTTGTTATGGCATGCTTACTTTATTTGATCCAATATATAGGGTAAACTCCAACAAATCCTAAATCGGCTAAGATGTGTATGAAATTCCATTTCATATCAATAGGCACATATTTATTTGGAGCTTATCCTATGTATTGTAGTTTGTCTTAATACTTTGGACCAATAAGCTTGGGGACCATTTTGTACTTAAATGTGTTTTAGGTACATTTGAGAGGCATTGGATGTTTGCCTCATTCCCAAGGAAGGTGTTGTCACCATGTCCTTATCGGAGTCAAGCTAGGATGATGGATTAATTATTATCTACTACAACATCACCAATGCCGTCTCGGTACCAAGTATCTAACTCATGCATATCTTTCTAGTTTTCAACCTTGTGTAGGTTGCATCATAGCATGAAAATTCTTTATTTGCAAAACCTTTCTCTCTTTGTGATACTTGTTGCTTCTATCAAAACATTCCAACTATCTCTTTTTCCCTTCTTGATATTTGTGACTCCTTTGACGTGCTTATGTTGGAAATTCATTTATATCCCTTCAAAGATAAAATTGAGCTATGTGTTATGCTTTCAATAAAAATATCTTATTGGTGTATTTATGACTTTCTCTTGGATATTTTGTTCTTTACTTTCGTAACTATTTTGTGTGTACATGCTTCTTTGTGGGTGTATATTATCATGATTGTTGTCCACTTAGAAACTTATACACATAAGAGGAGTTATATCTCTTTTTGGTATCCCATTCCTTTGAAGTCCCCCCTTTTTATACCTTTTATTTTTTTTGGTGACTCCGGAAAGTGTATGCCTTATGAGTGGTTGTCTTATATTATTGCATCTTGTGCACTCATTTGTTTTAAAGGTTTTTTGTCTCTCGTGCTCACCTTGGTGAACATGTTGGTTTCCTTATGTTGGGTTGAGCCTTCTATTAGGGTGTTTCCATCATTTGGTATCTTTTCATGTTGATCAATCATTCATTTATTCTCTTCAAGTGATATACCTTATTTGCCTTTTACGCTCTCTTGCTCTTGTTTTGTGTTTTAGCGGATATTGGGGGAGTGATGATTCCATCTTTGTGCATTTTGTATTCAAATGAAAAACCCCAATTGGTCCCCAATGGAGAAGCTCCCTAATGTATCGAGGAGTGCATGAAGATTAGGGAGCTTATCCATTTTCTTTCGAACACTCCTTTGCTAAAATCATAAAATCTTTTGTTCAGTTCGTTTTTTGGATCTTTTCGATTGTTTGTCTTTAGGGAAATTTCAAAAATATATAATCTTATTTGCAATATTTTTGGTCCTCAATATAGTTTGATACCCACCATCTATTCGTTATTGAATGTGTGCATTTGATTTCATTCATATTACGAGAAATGCCTAAATTATGGGGTTCATTATATAAACCCTCATAAAAGGGATTGTCATCAATTACCAAAATGGGGGATATTGAAAGATCATTATGCCCCATGTGAGGTTTTGGTAATTAATGACAATCCTTATGGACTAATGTTTCATTAAGATACTCTTGTAGGTTTGTCCATTGGCATCACTTTAAATCCATGTGTTGGATTCACTGTTTGATGCCATCAAGATGATTGCTTATAATGAATATATTTGATATGATCAATAAGAATAATGGTCATGATAACGTTGAGCATATTGGAAGTATGTCTTGAACAAGGAGGTTGCATGAACATTCATGTTTACCTTCAAGACATCATCATCATGGAGAAATAGAAAAGGCATGGTTAATCAAGTCAAATTGAAAATTATGCATTCAAGATTGATCAACACTCAAATCTAGCTCTTATCCATATAGCCTTGAGAACTAACCCATGATATATGTGTGTGGATTTTCTATGTGTGATTATCTACCTTTCCATGGGCATGCATACAAAGTAACATTTCATAAAGCCAATGGAGGATGACGTCAAGTAGGGCTCTTCATCAAGATAATGGTCAAGAGAAGACATAGCTAAGACAAGTTTTCCCATATTGGCTTATGGGGGAGCAATCTACAAGTCTTCACCAAGTGAAGCGCAATCAAAAAATATGGTTCTACTTCAGGTCATCAAGATCATCATCATATATCTCAAGTGGAATGCGCAAGGCAAAGGTATAACCTTGATAGGTTTTCTATTTTACCGGTCTCATGATGTTAGTTGGGACATCGGGTTATAGGATAGATGACCATTTAATCAAGAGGGGCTCTCGAATGAGTTGCTTGATCATATTGTTCGTAGAGAGCTCAAACCTTTGCATCTATCAGAGGGTGGTCTGTCAAGGACAAGATCTCTCTAGAGATTCAAACATCGGGGGCTAAACACACTTCCTTCACCTCTCGAGGAGGCTTTGCAAGGGAAGCTTGAGAGAAACGACAATGGCGACACAGGGAGTTTACCCAGGTTCAGGCCACCAGTGTGGTGTAAAACCCTACTTCTGCTTGTCTGATGGATTGCACTGTGGTGACTACAGTACAAATGCGAGCTTGTGCTCGGGTCAGACTATGGGGGATATTTGTGAAACTGAGCTCCCTTTATACAAGGGCCGAAGGTCCCTTATTATACCGGAGTTTGGACCTCCTTCCCACTCATTTGGTGGGAAATGGTTCCCACAATGCGCCAAAGTGGAGAGCATCCCATACTCTGCGCTGCCTGCACGGTCTTGGTCGTCGATGACAGCTGCACCATTCATGGAAAAATGGTGGGGGCATCCGATGACATTGCCTCCGTCATGTAGTGTAGTCCTGGTCTCCTTGCACCGAAGGGGAAATCTTGGGAAGGAGCTTTGGCCATATCAGCCGACCCCGTGCTTTATACACAGGAATGGCAACTGCGGCCAAAGCGGACCTGTGCCCCTACAATGCCTCCGTCAGCACATGGAGGCGCGGTCATCAGTTGTACATGCCTTGTCTCCTGCCGAACAGATGAACTCCTTCGGGAGGAATGGGTGGCGACATGGAGTTCCTCCCTAAGGATGGTCTGGCAAGCTCTCTTCTTCAGGAGCCCGACAGGGATGAAGCGTCAGCTGGGAGCACTTCTCGCCAGGAAGCGTACCTATCGGGCCGGGCTGCAACAGAAGGGCCTGGATACCCCGGTATTCGGAGGCCCGACGGTAGCCCCCGGGCCCGCGGCGGACATGTGGCCGAAGGATGCGATACGTCGCGGTGCCACCCGCTGCTTGCCCGGTTGCAGGCACGTAGCGTGATGGTTCGCGCGTGACACCTCATGACTAATTGGACGTGGGGAACGATGGCTCCCTGCGCCGTAGCCCGACCGTCGAAGGGGGCCTAGAAGACCTAGCCGAAAACCTTGCTCCTCATCTCCTGCTCGCCATTTCCGCTTCCACTTCCCCTTTAGTCTCCCTTAGGCAAAGATGAGACACCTCTCTTCCTCCGCCGTTCGACCCCGCCTTCGTCCCCAAGCTCCGGTGCCGTGGTGCCCTTGGTAGAGCCCTCCGTCATTGACACCGGCAAGATGAAGAAAGTCCGCCGCATGGCTGCCCGTTCCTTCAACGAGCACGGACTGACAGTCCTTCACGCGGGTACGGCGGAGCTCGGCGATCTTTCCCCAACGTCGTACCCGATCTTTTACCAGTCAATTATGTCTGGGCTAGTGATGGCTAGGTTGAGACTCCAAGTGCAGAGTGTGTAGCTAGTGGCAAGCCTTCTTCCCCACGAGGGTGACTCGAGGGTTTATATCGAACTCTTGGGGAGCCAGTATTTCAGCAGTTGTCTTCCAAGCTTCCTCCAGGATCCTGCAAACAAATAGAGAGTTTTGTGCCCTCAACCTCACCAAGTGGTTGTCAAGCACAAGGTGTGAGACTTCTAAATTGCAATCTCAGATTCAATAACTCGTAGAAAAGATCCACCACATAGGAATTACAACGGTGCCCGTAATCATGTGAGGCAGCTCATACGGATCTAATTAGTGAAGCACATAGAGAGAGAGATACAAGTGCTACTTCCACAAACCCATAGCCCTGGGGTGGACTACTCCCTCTTCATGGAGATGTCGATGGAGATGACGTTGGAGGGGTAGGAGATCACACCGGCGGGGGCGCCGGAGTTTTCCCCCTCCAATCTGGAACTTATGGTCTCTGTTTTGGTGTTTCGGTGTTTCGGCGGCGCTCTCCTCCGTAAGGGTACGGGGGACCCTTTTTATAGTCGGTTTTAGGTCAACACGGAGTCGGTAAGTCGAAGATGGAAGGAATTGGGGCCACAGGGGCCAAAAGGGGGCCTCTCACGTGGCCAAGGAATCTGGCCGCATGGAGGGTCCTCTTTTGGGCCTCCTTGCCCAATTCTCGTGGATCCTTCGCCCGCAAGTCTTCTCCTTCCAAGAAAATGACCCACGCAGATTTTCAGGTGATTTCGCGGAAGTTTGCCCCCTGAAACGTCAAAAATATAGAAAACGGAGTTTCTGACAGGCAGGGTTAATTCCATAAAAGTTGGCGGACTTTGTAATTTAACCCCAAAATACTATAAAACATTGAATTATACCCTTATATGATGCAATATGTAATATAAAACCATGTGAAAATATGCAAAATTCATCTATGCATTTTACATGCATCAACATCCCCAAGCTTAACCCATGCTCGTCCTCGAGTATGAAGGTGATAAAACTAAGATGGGTTTTGCATATTGAAACAATCATGGGATATCAAGGAGGATTATTCATGCTACATATAATCAAATGATTAATACTAGAAATGAGTAGCAATATACAATTCATGTTGTAAGAAATATCAAATATGCAAGCAAAGATGCTTCATGAAAATTCACAAAGTGTATAATGAAATAAAAGCACTATGGACCAAATGCATACACAAAATGAAAAATAAAATCCTATATTGGTCAAAGAATAGCATAATGGAGAATAGAAAATATGGTGGACACTTTGGAGAAAATTGAGTAGAGGTAAAACATGATCAAGTCTTATTTAGCCTCTAAATTATTCAACTAAAATTACTAATTGAAATGTGGTATCCATTGATCTAGGACTCTCATTGCCCCTTTATCACTAGCATCTTAAAATTGTGAGTACTGAAGTAATGAGAATGACAAGGTGGTTGAAAGCCTCATGCCCCGTGAGTGTGAAAACCTACTCCATGATTACTCAACTTAAGATTCCTAATAAGCTTTGTACAATCATAATAAGTATTAATGACATCATAGAGAACCGCAAAGAGGCACCTCTTGCCCCATGACATGGAAACAAGCCCATGTTACAATGACAAGATGAACAAACGGAGTAGATTCATCATCCTTTTTATTTTCATTCACTATTATGCATAGCTTCTTATTTTATTATAGGATGTGTTGCAGAGTCACTCAAGCTGTAAGTAAATTTCCACCGTGATAAAGCATGGCTTGGGTTAGCGGCCCAATGCGTTTCTCTAGTCATATAGATACTTAGTCATCAAAACTTACTATTCCTCTATTTCATTTCGGCATGGCAGGAGTCCAAAAACAAAAGTACATGATATCAACCAAATGTAAAAAAATGTGTGCAATGTTGAAAGCTTTCCGGTGATACACATTTATAGCTAGCTCCCAACCACACACTTGTCAAACGCAAAACTTGTGGCTCCCATTATTGGGTCATGTTTATTAGATGCATAAAATGTAAAGTGTGCCTTCAAAAGTTCGTGAGAGTCCTATCCCAAGTTCAACCCATGACAATTAATAAAGTGAATATTTAATTTAGAACATAAATAACACAATAACATGGTGAACATACTCGGAATAGCAATGAAGCTAATGGGAAGATATGGTGGACTCACTGGAAATACTTGGCTAAGGAGTGTTGGAAACAAGTTTTTTACTTGTTGGAATTTTTAAATTTTTGGGCTAGCAAGAGGGAGATAGTTGACCAGCTACTATGCATGAATATGTCCATAGAACTACTAATTTCATGACAAACTAAATAAACCAGCAATTAACATCAAGGACATGAATAAGAGATAGCTCAAGACAACATTATTGCAAATTTCTACACATAAAAGCCTATAAATCATGCAAACATATGTAGCTCTTCAAATCAACCATGGCATCCCTATTCCAAGTCATAATACTAGCATACAATACATTCCAACCCCAAACTCCAGTAGCTCAATCTCATATAAAATGATGGTGGTGGTCTTATCAAAACAAAAATAAAAACAAAAACTAGACGCTTCAAGTCTCTACGATAAATGCTTTGCTTAGAAAAACAGAAAGTAGACGTGTGCTAACCAAAGGAGTGTATCTCCAGTGGGGTGTTCATCACATCTCCAAGCTTATGTCTTTCACCATTCTTGGATGTCTTGAGGCGCAGCTCCTCTATTCCCTGTGAAAAAACTTCACAAAACATGTTTCTCCCATTCTTTTTCTGTGGGGTGAGATTAGCAAGGACAAACAAATCACATGCTTGCTGTGCAAAATTCCAAATAAAATGCTCCAATAGATATACAATAAGGTTCATTATGTTGTATGTTCACTCTATTGCTTGAAAGAATCATGGAAATTCGATTCCCAAGCCCAAAGAGTGCATAAAACAAAAAAAGGCAGAATCTGTCCAGAAAAGCAACAGCAGCAAAACAAACGTTTTTCCCTAAGCTAGACTCGTCAAAAAATTAAGCCAATTTTTGTGCTTACAGAGGACGAAAAGTTGCAGAACATACTAAAAAATTAGCTCAATCCGACATACCAGTAAAAAAGGTAAAATCATACGGTGAGCAGACTCGTGCTGAAACAGAAATTTCATGCACTAGGATAGCAACTTATAAGTCCAAATGGGTTTGACTTGACTCTTTATTGAAAACTCCAGAATTAAAACAAAAAAACTAATCTCTTGATACAGCAATAGGACACTAGTAAAATCCAAACAAAAACAACCGGTTTGCCTCCCGTAAAGCGCTTTCTTTATAGCCATATAGCTAGGCTTTACTTACTTGATAATCAAGAGGGATAAAGCTCATGAGGGAGCTTGTTCTTCAGCGTGCCCCTCTTCCTTGGGAAGTGATCCATGATTTTCTTGTGAGGGAACTGAAACTTGACATTCCCTTCCTTGGAGTCTATGATTGCACCTGTAGTACGAAGAAAAGGTCTACCCAAAATAATAGGACTAGGAGATTTATCCCCCAGATCCATAATAATGAAATCGACGGGTACAAAAGTCATGTGCAATTCAATCATTACATCTTTTACTTGTCCTATAGCATGTTTAGTAGAGTTATCATCAAGGACAAATTCACTTGAGCACTTTTCTAAATTTTCTAGTTCTAGCAATTCATATAATTCTTTAGAGAGTATCGATACACTAGAACCTAGATCTAACATAGCATGGTGAATTTCTTTTCCAATTGAAACTAGCACCTTGGGGATCCATGCATCCCCAAGATTAGGAGGTATCATGGCCTCATTCTTTTACCTTGCAATGAATTGGTCATTGGGTGTATTTGTGTAGTCACTTAATTTAGTTCTATGACCCATTTTAACAGTTTTTATGTAGTTTTTTAATTTTTTATGCAAAACTGAAAAGTAAAGTAACCAGGCAAATTCGAAATACTAAAATAATCTAGATAACTAAATGCAAAACTAAAATGCAAACTAAAATAAAATATGTAAGACAAAACAAAAACAAGAACAAAAACAAAAACAAAACAAGAAACAAAACAATCTACTTGAAAGAAGGTGGAGATAGAAAGGACGGTACTCACGTAGGTGCAACCTCCCCAAGCTTAGGTGTTTGCACACCTTGTTGGTGATGAAGACTTCTTGTGAGCTCCCTTGGACAACTCCTTCACCTATGGCTCCCCGGCAACGGCGCCAGAAAAACGCTTGATGGCTAGGTTGAGACTCCAAGTGCAGAGTGTGTAGCTAGTGGCAAGCCTTCTTCCCCACGAGGGTGACTCGGGGGTTTATATCGAACTCTTGGGGAGCCAGTATTTCAGCAGTTGTCTTCCAAAATTCCTCCAGGATCCTGCAAACAAATAGAGAGTTGTGTGCCCTCAACCTCACCAAGTGGTTGTCAAGCACAAGGTGTGTGACTTCTAAATTGCAATCTCGGATTCAATAACTCATAGAAAAGATCCACCACATAGGAATTACAATGGTGCCCGTAATCATGTGAGGCAGCTCATACGGATCTAATTAGTGAAGCACATAGAGAGAGAGATACAAGTGCTACTTCCACAAACCCATAGCCCTGGGGTGGACTACTCCCTCTTCATGGAGATGACGTTGGAGGGGTAGGAGATCACACCGGCGGCGCCCCGCCGGAGTTTTCCCCCTCCAATCTGGAACTTCTGGTCTCAGTTTTGGTGTTTCGGCGGTGCTCTCCTCCGTAAGGGTACGGGGGGCCCTTTTTATAGTCGGTTTTAGGTTAAGACGGAGTCGGTAAGTCGAAGATGGAAGGAATTGGGGCCACAGGGGCCAAAAGGGGGCCTCTCACGCGACCAAGGAATCTGGCCGCGTGGAGGGTCCTCTTTTGGGCCTCCTTGCCCAATTCTCGTGGATCCTTCGCCCGCAAGTCTTTTCCTTCCAAGAAAATGACCCTCGCAGATTTTCAGGTGATTTCGCGGAAGTTTGCCCCCTGAAACGTCAAAAATATAGAAAACGGGGTTTCTGACAGGCAGGGTTAATTCCATAAAAGTTGGGGGACTTTGTAATTTAACCCCAAAATACTATAAAACATTGAATTATACCCTTATATGATGCAATATGTAATAGAAAACCATGTGAAAATATGCAAAATTCATCTATGCATTTTACATGCATCAGCTAGTTTCCCTTCTCCATCTTCTTTCACGCCATTCTTGAGCACTATCAAATCCACATGCTTCATCTCCATCCCAACTCTATCCTCGTCCTCTCCACATTTTCCTTCTACTGTAGGGAATTCCTTGGCGTGAGGCCCTCGGTGGCCCTTTTTTGCTGTTTCTTCGAGCTGCAAGAGGACCGTGAAGATCCAGGCGTCGGCGATCTCTTTCCATGCCGGAACTGGCCTAGGAGCTGTGTTCCCCCAGATAGACATCCCACATGAGGCTCCTGGCTTCCGCGCGAGGTGGCTGTATGTGGACACCGGCGAGGTATGCGGCCTCCTTGAGTTCCCTTCATCATCTCCCGAGCGACACTTGGAGTGGAGGCAAGAGGAGCTCATGGGTGCCAGCATGTGGCCCTTGATGGAGCGCATGAACACGTTGTACGACGAGGGCCTCTCCTTTGCCGTGCTCGTGACTGAAATCGTAGATCCGCTCCTTGCTCCCTTGTAGCGCCACGCGAGGCGCCTGTGGATGTACACGGGTGTTGAGGACCCAATGCGGCTTGATGACCGCTTTCTCCATCTTGAAACCTTCAAGAGCACGCTTCGTCTGCTTCTCAATGAGGACACGCCGTCGAGGTTCCTTCCTGGCTTGTTCCCCCTCTACGACCTTCCGGCGGAGGAGAGGGACGTGGTTGTAGCCCTGATGCCTCTCTTCAATCGATGGGGGTCCTCTAGCCGAGGGGACGGAGTTGCGCGCGAACAACCCATACGCGCTGGACTTCGTCGAGGACAGCGTCGAGAGCCCTCCCTTCCCGCAGGCTGCTAGGTCGGTGGCCTCCTCGTCCAGCGAGCACCAAATGGTGGTGTTGTCCTTGGATGAGGAGGGGGTGAGGACGATGACGCCTCCAACGTCGCGCTCCTGCGCCGACCGAGGCTAGGAGGCGGTGAAGACCCAGGCAAAGCATCAGACGAGCATTGCTCGGGGAAAAGGTCAAGGCTCGATAACGCCCCGTCGACCTCTGGCGGCGTCGCCGCTGACGGTTCCCTGGCCACGGGATTCTCTCTTTGCAGGCGCCTCCCTAGAGTGTGGCGCTTTACTGGGAGGTGAGAGTTCTTGCCATGAGTTCTCCCTTTTTCCCGTACTTCTGCAGTATTTTGACGATTTTTGCCGGCTATGACAGTGATCAGGTTGTCGATGAACCCGCGGAGCCGCAGGAGTGGTCCCCTAATCCTATGGTCGCCCACTCGACGGCGCTGCCAGTTGTCGAAGCAGCGGTGGGCGAGATATCTGGAGGCCTCGGGGCGCCCTCTCCCCATCTCCTAGGGGCGTCGATGGAGGGGGTATTGGTGATCCGCCAGCACCCAACAAGGGAAAATATGCCAGCGAGACGCCAAAGCCTTGAGGGGTTGAAGTCGAGGTGGGGGCAGCGCCGGAGATGGGCGAAGATCTCATCGTGGCGCCCGTCATGGACTACTGGTCGCCGCTGGTGCGAGGCTCCATCTGCGCTCGCCCTAGCCTGGGCGTCGTTGTTGACGATCTGGTGAGACAGATCCACGATATTTCCCGAGCCCAGGAAAATTCCTAGACGACCATCGTGGCCCCCGAGCACGAGTGCCTCGAGGCTCTCGGTGGCCAACTCAAAGAGGCGGTCGCGGACAGCCTCGCGCAGGAAGAGGCTGCGGTGGCGACGAGGCGTGCGATGTGTGAGGAGGCTGATTTCTAGTGCCGCAACACCTCTTCGGCGCTGGAGGAGGCCAGGAAGACACTGACGAGCGCGCATGGTGACCAGGAGGAGCTTCGCCTCGAGAGGAACCAACATTCTCTGGAGGTAGAAGAGTGGGCCTGCCATCGCCGAGTCAGGGAGGAAAGGCTCGCCGTCAGAGAGGAAGCGGCTGATGAGGCCAGGAAAGGTCTCTCAGAGCGGGAGGAGAAGGTGGCTCATGCCGAGATCGAGCTCAGCCTCGAGCGGGAGCGCCTAGAGACCATGGAGGCCAGGGTGCAGGAAACGGAGGCCCGTACCTAGCGAAACATCGATAACTGCAACGCTCGGATCACTGTAGTGAAGGCCAAGCGCGAAGCAGATATCCAGAAGGAGGTTGATGCTGGTCGTGCGACCATCCTCAAAGATCTCCTGAGGGAGTTTGGCTAGAAGAACAAGGATCTAGAGTCCAAGTTCATCCAGCAGAAGAAAGAGCTGGAGAAAAAAGTCAAATACCTCGAGGAGGACCTGCGTTGGGTCCGTCGAAGGCGTCATGAAGAGAGGGAGGCGAAGGAAATCGCAGCTAAGGAGGCTGCGAGGTGCCAGGCGGACCTTCTCGCCTTGTAGGGGCAGATTGGCCCGCTCGTGGAGGGAGAGGAGGAGCACCAGGCCTCCGCCCAGCAGGCGCGTGAACTGCAGCACCAGTTCAAGGCGTTGTTCCTTCAGTCGGTGCGCAGCACCCGTGCCATTTCCGATCGTCTTTCGAGGCGCCAAACCTTTCCTGCGAGTATAGTGGCGCTGTTTGTGTCCACAACTTTTTGCAGTTCGTCGCCACACTCGAGGAGACGGTTCACGACCTGGATAAGGTCTTGAACAGGGAGAACCACTAGCTTCTGGCGGTGGCGGCCAGCCATGCTTTCTCCCAGCTTCTGCGCGTTGATCCCCTCTTCAACTTCAGCAAGATGTCGACGCCGATCCCGGACGATCTTCAGGAAACCCTCCGATGTCAGGTGCGTGAGACGGTGATTTCCTTCACCGAGGCATTCAACCCGCTGAAGGGTCCGCATAAGCCCGCTGAAGCGGACGAGGCGGGAAGATCTGGTGGTGACACGGTGGACTCCGAGGGCCATCACTCCTCCACTTGATTGTTTTCTTCATGTTCATGGTGCGCACAGTAGGGAGTAGGTGAACAATTTTATGGATGTTATGCGTAGGTCTCCATGCGACCCTTGTTTCATCGTGTTTTAATTTATGGATGCTCCTTTGCAATGATACTTAGCTTTTGTGTGAAGGTGTCCTTCGAGACACTTTGCTTGTGCCCTTTGTGGTGGGTCTCCTGCTGTTCCTTGTGGAGGACTCTCCAGACTCCCCAATTGGAGGTGCGGTCGGCCTATGGCTGCCCCAAAAACGACCTTCCGTTATGGCAGGTCTCCCCTGCAACCCACTATATAAAGTACCCCAACTCCATGGGATCAAACACATGAATTGGCTTTGAGCCTTCTCTCTCTCTCTCTCTCTCTAGTAGAACTAGAGCCTATTCTAATTGCCTTTTAGAGGTGCCCTCTCCCAATTAGATCGTGCTCTAATATCTAATCCACTCTCAGATGTTGAGAACACCGGTCTCATATAGCTCTAATCAAGTTGATTAGATCTACCACTATAGCCACGCCGAAAGGTTGTTCTATGTTCATTAGCGCCGAGTCCTGGCCGGCGGAGCGCTGACGGGTTGACGCAAGTGGATGGATGGATACTATAAGAGGAATTACACGTGTGATCTTTGATGAAGGAAGCTTAGCGACATCCTTACAACTAGACCTACTTGTGAGGATCTATGATTGTTTAGAATCTACTACGACTACACTGTTACTCCGCTGCCAGTAATCGTAAGTGCTCAATCAACGCATATATGGGCATGCGTCGTTATTTTCATAACTGATCTTGGCGGTTAGGTTGGGCAATTTTTTTAAAATTCTGCAACATACACCAGTAGTGGCATCAGAGAACGCTATGCATAGATAATATCCGATCTAGAGCACAATTTTGTGCGGATATTTCATATATATTAGAAAGTTATGTAATATTCAGTTTATCTTTGTTGCTTCCCAATAAGATATGTTTGTTTTGTTTTTGATGGTATGGTGTGGCTTTTTACAAACTTCTGACAATCTTAAGACGGTCGAGTTTCCCTTGGTATATCTCGTCTGATCCGAAGAATTGCTTCAGTAGCTTTGGGTTTCACCATAGTTGGTTTCAGTAACGGCATGTTGGAAAGGGCATGTGGGTTGGAACCGCACGGGGTCATGTGCAATTGCGATCATTTTAATTGTACTTTGAGATGTTTTTCTTAATATCTAAGACTCAATCATCCCGTAAGGTTAATCTAGCAATGATAATAGACATAGATCGACATTCGTAGGTTATGACGATTGTTTCTCGTAGAACCTACAACCAGGCTAAAATTTCCAAACAAAATGGTAGAGGCATTTAACTTGGTTTTGCAGGGTGTGCCTATGATTTGGTATATAAATTTTTTGTTACTGTGTTTTGACATGATGGTCAATGCCATAGGATAGTCATTTTTCTACATCGACAATTAGGCGTTCATTGTGGACCTCAGGAGGAAGTACATGACAAGAGAAAGTGGTTGGTTCTCGGTCGTGGAAAGGCTTGAAGCAATTTTCACGATGGCAGAATCTCCTCTAATTTTCTACTATTGTGAGAATAACAGAGATGGAGGATACTTCCCGGAGATGCATCAAGAATTACCGAAGAACAAAGGCTATGCCAGATCACACGAATTATAATTTTTTATGATGTTTATCATTTTTTGTTTCCTCCTTGATTGCGCAATAGTCGTTTATTAGGGTGATTCCTCACTTAAAATATCAATGTTGATCGTGTTCTCCCATACTGTAGCAATTGTCAAACCGGGCTGGGTTTCCGTTCACCACTTGTATCCAAGAGTCAGCGTGTTCTTATTGTCGGCATGCAGATATGGATTGATGAGTTATATCCAAGGATCATTCTGTACGTGCTATGTCAGTTGGTTGTATTGACGTTTAACCATAAATAGTTATGAGTTCGGAACACATTCATAAAAATATGAGCGAGAATCATATGTAGTGATTGGCAAGTTGGCGTACCCTTTAGATTATGATTGGTTGAGATGTATCCATTATTCTAGTCGTAATTTATTGTGGATATCATATTATTGAAATTTGATTTTTAGTAATATCAGTTTTAGTGGGAGCATATCTTAATTTTAATTTTATTGAATTAATTAGTGCAAATTAATTTTAAACTAAAGATTCTAAATAAACTTATTTTATTGTAGAGAGATGGATCCCGTTGATCCACGGCACGAGCCGGTGGGGGTGGCGACAACCCCTTTGATTGGGGACACGACGACAACGAGGAGGAGGAGCCGCAACACGAGCAACCGCAGTAGGAGCCGGAGCAGCTAGAGCAGGAGGTAGAGCGGCAGGAGTCGGAGCAGCCGCAACAGGAGGAGCACGAACCAGAGCAACACCCTTCGGTGTGGCTTAACCAGGTCGTGGCGTACAACTCGTTCGCCACATGTCGCAAGAAGGAGGCGTTCCACCTGGTCAGGTCAGGTGAAAGTATAAGGATGCCGCCTAGAGGGGGCGTGAATAGGCGCTTTAAAATAATTACGGTTTAGCCTTAAATAAATGCGGAATACAACTAGATTTTAATTTATCAAGCACAAAACCTAAGAAAGTTAGGTTCACCTATGTGCACCAACAAGTTATGCTAAGCAAAACACACAACTACGTGATAGCAAGATAGATAACTTCAAGCATGATGGCTATCACAAAGGTAAATGCATAAATAAAAGTTCGATTATAGTGATAGCCGAGGGATACGGAGACACGAGGTGATTACTAAAGTTCCTTCCACAATAGAAGTATGTATTCGTTGGAGAGGTCTGGAGCCTCCAAGGCACTCCAACCCATGGTTGTGCTCACCCTATTCTCGCCGAGCCTCTCTGGTGAGGGAGATGCTCGTTTCCACTATGAGGTCGTCTTGAAGGCGGTGACCAAAACCTTACACAAGGTTGAGTCTATCTCCACAACTCAATGGGAGGCTCTCAACTAAGGTTCTTGATATAAGGTTGAAGCTCCAAGCACTAACCATCTAGGCCGCTCAATGAACCCAAGAGGAACAATCTCCCTGGTGCCCAAGCACCCAAGAGTAACAAGCTCACGAACTTCTCTTTCACGAATCTCGTGGAAAACTCAAACCGATGCACCTAATGTAATGACAAGAACACACAAAGTGGTCAAAGTAGTTCACTCTCAAATACCACCAAATCAACTAATTCTATGGAAAAACATGATAGGAAGAACAAGAAAAACAATAAATGAATCCCAAGATCTAGATGTAATAGGTTCCCCTCACAAAACAGATAGATTAATAGGTGGAGTTGTAGATCTAGATCCCCTCTCTCTTTTCCCTCAAGTGGGGGCAAGAATCATTGAAGGGATTGAGAGAAAGCATGATTTGGAAGATCAATAATGGAGGTGCAAACTTTCTAGAAGAGTTAGCCAACAATTAGGGAAGAATGCCCCTTAAATAGGTCACCCAAATATCCAAACGTTGGGAGAAAATGCGCAATAGAGCGGTACTACCGCCCAGACCGACGGTACTACCGCCACCCGGGAAGCTATAAACACTAGCATGCTGAAAAACAGCTCCCAAGAAGCGGTACAACAACTGGTGGCGGTAATACTGCTCATGTGCAACCGAAGAGTGTTTTTGGCCGTAGTAGTGGCGGTACTACTGCTCGAGGGTAAAACTTCAGAAAACTGAATACCTAAACTTTGATAACTTTTGCATTTGGACTCCGATTTCGATCTTCTTGGGCTCGTTGAAATCAGAACAACAAGCAATGCAAGAATATGCAGAGAAAAACCATAGTCCAACATGTTAGGATAAAAAAATGATGAATTGTTTGACCTATCTATAAAAGAACTGACGGTAAAACTTCCAACATAAAAAAACGTAAGAAGTTTTTCATACGAAATCTGTTTTTTATGAATTGAGCTTATCTTGAAGATAATGACAAGATATAAGATCAAAACGGAGAAAACCCAAATAAGAACCAAGAAATGATGTCTAAAATGCAAAGGTTTAATCTCCCTACGATTGATACGATCAAGTAACTCATTCGGGAGCACCTCTTGATAGAACGGTTATCTATCCTATAATCTGGTCTCCCAACTAACATCACGAGCATATTAAAATAGAAACCCTAACAAGATTGTACCTTTTCCATGCACAATCCACGCCAGTTAGATGATGAAGATCTTGATCACCTCAAGATGGACCATCTTTCTTGATCGCGCTTCACATGGTGAAAACTTGTGTATTGCTCCCCCATAAACTAATATGGTAGAACTTATTTTTTATGTCAATCTTTCCTTGACTATAATCTCCATATGGGTGGAAATCTTCAAGCATATGAATTCTTCTTGATACTCATCTTTAACTTGCACTTCACAACCTCTTTATGACGATCACCACTTGTCGTCATATTTCATGGGCTATGTGAAATATCCATTTTGATGCAATTCCATGGGAAGAACCCTTTTTTTAGATAAAAGGCACCAATGCCCAGCTTTGAATTAACGAAGCTTGGAGTTTTACAACAACAACTACAGATGAAACAGGTGTTGAGGAGATCCTCTAACAAAGCAGAGCAAAGACAAGCTAAAAATAAAAAGAGCAAAACTATGCCGAGCACCAGGTCCTTGTGTAAAAACAACCAACCGAGAGGAAGGATCGGACCACCAACGAAGACCGCCCCACAACTAGCACATAGCTTGACATCGGAGAGGACAACCGGAGACGAAAGACTAGAGCCTTTAGTAGAGGTCTAGCATGAAGGAGAGGAAGACGAGCATCAAAGGGTCAAACGGAGACCACAACACCGGCAACGGCGAGCACCAACCCTTGCGTAGAACAACTAGCCTCCCAAGTGACGGGATCGGACAACACCACCACGACGCACACCAAAACCCTTGCATAAAACAGCCAGCCACCAGAGGGACGGGAAAGGACCACCGGATCTGCCGGAAGTGCCTCCACCAAGGAACATGAGCACAACAAATTCACTTCAGATTGACGACTACGAGAAGGAACCAGCTCTGTCATCGAATAGCCATGGCGGAGCGAGGAGAACCCTATGTTGGAACGCGTAGAGATAAACAAAAACTTTTCCTACGCGGTACTTCCAAGATCTAGCCGAGGTAGAAGTCCACGAGTATTACCCCTAGACGCGCAGGTGCGGATTATCGATGCAGCGCGTCGGGGCAGTGCAGTCCCACGATCCGATCCAGCCAATCCGATCCCTCGAACGTCGAAGTGCTGAACGTACAACACCTCTGCCAGTATCCACACGTACGAGGAGGAGCTCCGACGGCGGACTGCTAGGTCCGGTGCGACGGCTGGACTGAGTGGGGCTAGGGTTCCCAACGCATGGGAGAGTGGACTAAAACGTGCCCGCTGGGCAACCTGCGCCCCTCTTTATATAGCGAATGGTAGTGGGCTTCACAACACTTGTGGCCCATTCCCTCTGTGAGTCCGACTCACAAAACAGTCCATTTCCGGTTCGGGTCCAACCCAACCAATACTTGCTCCCGCTCTTAAGTGTGCGACCCTGCAGGCTCGTGGCGACTTGGACACGATTGGAGTCCGACTCTCAATCGATCAATCGGTAGCGGCTCCTAGCAGAACGTGCCGATTCCCAAGTCCCATTGAGTCATGACGACATACCTTTCAATGTGATATTCATCTTAGTCCCTTTTGCCTCACGATATACCTTGTCGAACTATAGGCGATTTATCGTCATCCCTTAAATAGTTCGACTCTCTTCTCGATCCGTGATATGTGATTCATCTGACTAACTCTTAGTCAACTGACACAGTTAACATTTAACTAAGTCGCGCATGGACATGCTTCCTGAATCATATCACTCGAGAGGGCCCAGAGAATATCTCTCCATTCGGAGGGGCAAAATCCCATCTTGATTATCCACATCACGCAGCTTGCTTCTCATTTGACCCGAACTCTGCCTTTATAGTTGCCTTGTCACAGAACAACGTTTGACAGAACCTAAGTCGGTGATCCACAACTCGGATTGTGCGACAACCTCAGGTCTAAGGATTACATTGATTGAGACATGCAAATGACGACTTGCTCGTTGCATCTCAATGTGGGTCAGTCCGACTTGCTAAACTCTTTAGCCAAGTCCGTGAACGTTGGAATGGCATCACCATGCCCATGACAAGTGGAACCGTGTCATCAGCCAACACTCACATTAGTCTAGGGGTGTGTGTCCAGCACAACCTAAATGACCAAGGACAATCTAGTATGAACAACATGAATATATAGTTCCACAATCGAATCACATATTCAATGACATATATCAGATGTTCAAAACAAGGACAACTTAATAACTTTATGAATACAGTGGGAATTACATCATACATGATTGCCTCTAGGGCATATTCCCAACACCCTACTCCAAGACGGTGCCTCCAAGAAGGTCATGATGCAAAGACGCCGCCGCTGTCATCTCAAAGACCTGGGTTTTCACCCGGAGAATACACGAAGGGATGGGGTGGAACCACAATGTTTCCCCAAGAGGGAAAGCGGCGCCCACAGGCTTCACCGACACCGACGTCTGAGACGACTTGATCTTTCGCTCGACCCAACACCACCAACCCCTCGACGAGGGAAACCGGCTCCAGCCCCCACCGCGAAGGGCAGGGGATACCATGGAAATACCCGAGGCTCCAGATCAACATCTGGGCGAGGATTAGCACCCACACTACACCTTGCCAGGTTTTCCCAACGTTCTCCACCTTGCCACCCTCATGGCCAAGGGGCACAACCAACACCGCGAAGCAGAGCCTACCGTCTCGGCACCACCACGTCCACCACTCAGGGCCGCCGCCCCGACGTACCAAGGAACCAACCTCGCCCAAAAAAAAGTAGACGAGCTGCTGGAGCTAGGCTGGCCACCCCAGCCACCACTCCGGAAGCACCATAACCCCTACCTTCAACTGACAGTCACACGAAGAAAACTCTGCAAGCAACCGCCTTGGAATGGAATCCAGACCCCGACAGGACAATGATGTCTACGCACGCTTCTATTCTTGTAGACAGTGTTGGGCCTCCAAGTGCTGAGGTTTGTAGAGCAGCAACAAGTTTCCCTTAAGTGGATTACCCAAGGTTTATTGAACTCAGGGAGGAAGAGGTCAAATCTATCCCTCTCAAGCAACCCTGCAATTACGATACAAGAAGTTTCTTGTGTCCCCATCACACCTAATACAATTGTCAGTTGTATAGGTGCACTAGTTCGGCAAAGAGAGAGTGAAATACAAGTAATATGGATGATTATAAGTGATAATAGCAATCTGAAACAAAAATGGCAGCAAGCAAACATGTAGCAGAACTGATTGTAAACGGTGTTTCAATGCTTAGAAACAAGGCCTAGGGATCATACTTTCACTAGTGGACACTCTCAACAATGAAAACATAATTGAGTGCATAAATAACTCTCTTCACTATGCTACTCCGAACCACTCTCCGGTCGAATAACAAAAACCAATTCATTGCGTAGGGCTGTAACAGCATTCCTCAAGTTTGTATTCCCATGTCTAGTTAACCCCACACTGTCACTATGAGCGCCCTAGAAGGTACTAACAAAACGCCACAATTTCATAGGGTCATCCAACACAAGATCTAAATATCATGCTAAATCACACGGCGCACACACTGTCACCTTTACACCATCATCAAAGTGTTTACAGAGATCCCATAACATAACCACTTGAGTAGGATGACAGATGAAGAGAATATCTACATATTCAACTAGATTACAAAGCTCATGATCACATAAAGATCACACCATGGGAGAGAGAGATGAAACACATAACTACTGGTAGAGCCCTCAGCCCCGGGGGAGAACTAATCCCTCCTCATCATAGGAGACAACAACGGCGATGAAGATGGCGGTGGAATCGATGGAGATGGATCCGGGGGCACTTCCCCGTCCTGGCAGGGTGCCGGAACAGAGATTTCTGTCCCCCGAAACTTGTCAGCGGCGGCGGAGCTACGGATGTTTTTGGTGGAAAAGGCCGATCCATCTAGGGTTTATTCATCAGGGGTATATATGGGCGAAAGGGAGATGCCGGGGGGTGGCCAGGGAGCCCACACCACCTGGTGGCGCGGCTAGGGGGACCTGCGCCACCCTATGGTGTGGCCCCCCCTCCGGGTCTCTTGGGGCTTCCTTGACCCTCCGGGACTTCTAAGACTTCTGGCTTTTGAATCGTCCAATTCCGAGAATATTTCCAGAACAACTTTTCTGAAACTAATAACAACAGAAAACAGGAACTGGCTCTATGGCATCTTGTCAATAGGTTAGTCCGGGGAAATCGATAAAAATGACATAAAGTGTATAGCAAACATGTGGGAAACAATAAGAAAACAACATGGAACATCCAAAATTAAGGATACGTTTATGACGTATCAACATCCCCAAGCTTAGTTCCTACTCGTCCTCGAGTAGGTAAACGATAAAAACACATAATTTCTGAGGTGACATGCTACCAACTTAAACTTGATCATCATAGTAATGTAAAGCATGTAAACTAGAATCAAATGAATAAATGTTGTGGTTTATAGTTGATATCAAAGAGTAATGTATAAACCATTAGGAATAACAAAGTAAAACCCTTCAATGAATCAATACTAAAAGACAATCCACTATGCAAAGTATATTAGAGATGTTTTAAGCTTTAAGAACAACAATATAATCATCCAAGGCATCAAACTCTCACAAACCCCCTGTTAGGATCAAGTCAAGTGACAACAATATGAACATAGGAAAATGATTCAAATAATTGTGCACTTAAAACAAGCAAGCGTTTTGTATTGGTCCCTAGCACTAGGATGTTATGGCTAAAAGAACATTATGGGGGGTTTGGATGGTCAATGAAAGAAAGTCTCACACAACTGAAAGTGATCATTAAACAAGAGGAAGTCTTATAATCGAAGTTATGCAAGGAGTAGTGATTGCCACCTAACGGATGCACATAGAGCTATAAGTGTATGAAAGCTCTCCAATGGAACTAGTGGGGGTGCATCCAACTTGCTTGCTCACGAAGACCTAGAGCTCTTTTGAGGAGGTTCATCATTGGAATATACAAGCCAAGTTCTATAATGTAAGTTCCCCACATAGTTATGTAAGTCATAATATGAAAAATCTCTCCAAACTGAAGTAATGATGCCAACCAAGCACACGTGTGGAATAAATGATAGTAGTGCTACCCCCTCTCTCTCTTTATTATCTCTCTTTTGCCTTTTTTTCTTTTTGGCCTTTTCTCTTTTTTTATTTTTTTTTGATTTATAACCTCACTGGTAGGGGCAACACTCTATTTTACAATGAATCATCACACTTTTAGTACTCATAACTCAAACTGAAATATCTCTGATGTAAATAAAACTAAATGCTCCTGCCAGTGTAGCAGTATGCAAAATAACAATGAAGCATGACAAGTAACATAATGATGATGGATGTTGTATGGCAATATATCTCGTAATGGCTATGGAAATGCCATGGTAGGTAGGTATGGTGGCTGTTTTGAGGAAGATAAATTTTGGCTTATGTGTAGAAGAACAAAGTTCTCCCACGGGGTTTGGATGTACTAGCGAAGTTTGCACCAACTCTCAATGTGAGAATGATCAATGCATAGTACCGAAGAGGCTAGCAAATATGGATGGTGGAAGTGACAGAAAATCGCAACATAGAACTCACAAGCTAAAAGATTCCAAATAAAATCATGATATCATAAGGCATAATGAAAATCACTCCAAGAGGGTCCGTGGCAGTGACAAGTCACTGTTGGCTACCCCGACCGTAGCGCGTAAAAAAAAAAGCTATCACGAGTGCTATCAACAAAGGAAGTCATATACCATTATCCTATCAACTGGTTATTTGAGTGTGACACAGTTTCAAGCTTCTAGACCAACCATTAATTGTTTTTACTCTACTAAACCAAAAAGTTTACCATTAAGCATATTAATACCTCAAAACAACAACAAATAATCAAGTGAAACAGTTTAGTGATCTACAAGAATATGCAAGCTTTTTTGTTATACCATCTACCACATGTAGCATTTTCTATTTCCATCAAAGATCAAACAACAAAAACTCTCCAAATAATATAGAAATGAAACAAGAGAGTACTCACATAACTCTACTAAAACTAACAACTCTGAATAAGAGATGCATGAAAATAAGGGCTAAACGCAGTACTAGCAAAAAGTGAACACTCACAGAACAATAAGAATGAAAACTAGAGTGTTCTAAGCAATGAAAACAGAGCATGTCTCTCTTCCACACAAGTCTGATAGGTTCCAGTGATATTAATGTAGAAAGGAAACAAAAAAAACAAAGGAAAACTGAATGAAAAATAAATGACACTCCAAGTAAATTTCATATGATGTGACCGAATAAAAATATAGTTTCACGAGAAGTGACCCGATAAATTGTTGATGAAGAAGGGGATGCCTTGGGCATCCCCTAGCTTAGATGCTTGAGTCTTATAAAAATATTCTTGTATGAACCATGGGGTCATCCCTAAGTTTTGACCTTGCACTCCTCTTGATCACATATATCACCTCTTCTCTCGACCCTTGAAAACTTCCTTCACACCACACTCAAACAGTAATTCGCATTAGAGGGTTAGTGCAACAATTAAAAATCCATTGGTTATGTATGGAACAAGTTCTATTTATACTTTTAAACATTATCTACAACCACTGATGTTTCGTGAAGCAAAGAAATCCACTTGACATCGTAAAAGAGCAAATGCAAGAAAAATGGAAGAATCTGTCAAAACTAGAACAGTCTGTAAAGACGATTTTTTTCGAGCCACTTATGTTGCTCAGATAGAAAAACTTAAAGAACAAAAAAGTTGCGTAATTATCTAAGGGATAAACACAAAAAAAATTAGGTCATTACGATTTTTCTGTGAATTATACGATTGTTTACGGCCAACAACAGGAATCTGTTTCCTGCGCAGAAATCCGAAAACCAACTCCAACTCTCGTCAGAAATCTTACTTGGCACTACTAAAACATTAAAATGAAGATACAAATGAATTTACACATAAGTATAAGACCCCTTGACTCAAAGAAAACAAAGAAAAATAAAGCAAAAATAAAACCATGGGTTATCTCCCAAGAAGTGATTTTCTTTAACGCCTTTTAACTAGGCCCAGAAAAGTGGATTCACGTGTTTTCAAGTGAGGAAGATGCTCATATAAGAAATATGAATTAAGCAAAAGAGAGCATCAAGAAGAAAATGTAAAACAAATTTAAGTCTAACACACTTCCTATGAAAAAGAATCTTGTATAAGAACAATTCAATAAAGCACAAAGTGGCTAGCATGGGAAGACAAAATAAGTGCAATTTCAAAACAATTCAACATAAAGAGGGGAAACTTGATATTTTTTAGATGCATAAGACTATGTTTCCCTCTCTCATATTTTTTGTTTTCCATTAATACTAACTAGTAAAAATAAAAACAAGCAACAAGTGAAAACAAGCCTAACTAGTGAAAATAAAAACAAGAAACAAAAAGATATAATTGCAGAATCTAAAGGAAATAACTTCGAGAACTCACAGAGGATGTGAGTACCTTTTACCTTACCTCCCAGGCAACGGCTCCATAAAAGAGCTTGATGTCTATGCACACTTTTATTATTGTAGACAATGTTGGGCCTCCAAGTGGAGAGGTTTGTACAACAGCAGCAAGTTTCCCTTAAGTGGATTACCCAAGGTTTATCGAACTCAGGGAGAAAGAGGTCAAAGGAATCCCTCTCAAGCAACCCTACAATTATGATACAATAAGTCTCTTGTGTCCCCAACACACCTAATACAATTTTCAGTTGTATAGATGCACTAGTTCGGCAAAAAGAGAGTGAAATACAAGTAATATGGATGATTATAAGTGATAATAGCAATCTGGAAAAAAATGGCAGCAATCAAACATGTAGTAGAACTGATTGTAAATGATGTTTCAATGCTTATAAACAAGGACTAGGGATCCTACTTTCACTAGTGGACACTCTCAACAATGAAAACATAATTGAATGCATGAATATCTCTCTTCACTATGCTACTCCGAACCACTCTCCGGTCGAATAACAAACACCAATTCATTGCGTAGGGCTGTAACAACACTCCTCAAGTTTGTATTACCATGTCTAGTTAACCCCACACTGTCACTATGAGCGCCCTAGAAGGTACTAAACAAACGCCACAATTTCATAGGGTCATCGAACACAAGATATAAATATCATGCTAAACCACACGGTGCACACACTGTTACCTTTACACCGTGATCAAAGTGTTTACAGAGATCTCATAACAAAACCACTTGAGTAGCATAACATATGAAGAGTACATCTACATATTCAACTAGATTACAAAGCTCATGATCACATAAACATCACACCATGAGAGAGAGAGAGATGAAACACATAACTACCGGTAGAGCCCTCAGCCCCGGGGGAGAACTAATCCCTCCTCATCATAAAAGACAGCAACATTGATGAAGATGGCGGTGGAATCGATGGAGATGGATCCGGGGGCACTTCCGCGTCCCGGCAAGGTGCCGAAATAGATATTTCTGTCCCCCGAAACTTGTCGTCAGCGTCGGAGCTACGGATGTTTTTGGTGGAAAAGGACGATCCATGTAGGTTTTATGCATCAGGGGGTATATATGGGCGAAAGGGCGATGCCGGGGGGGTGGCTAGGGGCCCCATACCACCTGGTGGCGCGGCCAGGGGGACCCGCGCCACCCTGTGGCCCCCTCCGGGTCTCTTCGGGACTTCCTTGACCCTCCGGGACATCTAAGACTCCTGGCTTTTGAATCGTCCAATTCCGAGAATATTTCCAGAAAAACTTTTCTAAAACTAAAAACAACAGAAAACAGGAACTGGCTCTGTGGCATCTTGTCAATAGGTTAGTCCCGGGAAATCGATAAAAATGACATAAAGTGTATAGAAAACATGTGGGAAACAATAAGAAAACAACATGGAACATCATAAATTAAGGATACGTTTATGACGTATCAGACAACACCGAACCAGGGCCACCAAAGTTGATGGACAAAGCTACAGGAAACCTCCCACGCTGTGCGTAGAGATCCCCCATCGCCGAGCCACGCAGTACAGCAGCCATGCAGCGGCGACCATCGCATCACCCCGAGCTGCACTAGAGTCTGCCAGATCTGGCGCAGGATGCGCGATGTTGTCGGGTAACACAGCGAGAAGGCACCCTATCCCCTCGTGCAGCACATCTAGGACCGGAGCCAGTCACACCGCCTAAACTGTCAGGGACGCTGAGCAGGAAGGCGCCGCCACGCAGGGGTCGACGACAGGGACACCCGGAGGAAGATGAGAAGGGGAGGGATGAGGAGGAGGCGGTGGAGAGGCCTCGCGGCCGCCATGAGCAGGCCGACGGACGCCGCCGGCGACAACGAGGGAGAAGGCACGTGGGGAGGCGGTCAGCGGAGGCGAAACCCTGGTCCCCCAGGTCGCCCACGCGAGGACGATGCGGTGTCGGGAGCCAGTGCCCGTTGTTATGTTCATAGGAAGAAACCTAAACCCACAAAGTACTCCACACAAACATGTGATACGTCATAAACATATCTATACTTCCTGATGTTCCATGTTGTTTTCATGCCATATGCTACATGTTTTCCCTACACTTTATGTCATTTTTATCAATTTTTCGGACTAACCTATTGACAAAATGCCAGAGAGCGAGTTCCCTGTTTTCTGCTGTTTTTAGTTTCAGAAAAGTTGTTCGGGAAATATTATCGGAATTGGAAAATTCGAAGCCCGGAAGTCTTAGAATTCCCGAAGGTTCCACGAAGTCCCGAAGAGGCCCAGAGGGGGCCACAGGGGGCCACACCATAGGGCGGCGCGCCCCCCGGCCGCGCCTGAGGGTGGTGTGGGCCCCTCGGGCATCCACCGCCATCGCCCTTTCGCCTATTTATTACCCCCGATACGTCAACCCTAAAAATATATCACTTTGTTCTGAGAAACACCCGAGGCCGCTGTCATCGTCAACCCGAGATCGGGAGTGTTTTGGAGCTCCGGGATCGGAATTCCTCACCGGAGGGGTCTACACCACCATGCCCGCCTCCGGAGTGATGCGTGAGTAGTTCATCCTTAGACTACTGGTCAATAGCAGTAGCTAGATGGTTGTACTCTCCACTTTATGCCTCATGTTTAGATCTCGTGAGCTGCCTCACATGATCGAGATAATCTATTAATAATGCTATATGTTGTGTTTGCTAGGATCCGATGATTATTGAATGCTATGTCTGTTGATTATCAATCTATCATGCTACCCTCATGTGTATGTTATTTATGATCTTGCATGATCTCCGTTGTTAGTAGATGCTCTAGCCAATTAGATGCTAGTGACTCCAAGAGGGAGTATTTATGCTCGATAGTGGGTTCATGCCTCCTTTGCATCTGTGCTCGAGTGACAGAAACGTGACATATGGAGGATGTGTTGTTTCCATTAGGGAGAAAACATCGATGTTTACTTCGTTTACATTGTTTACATTACACACTTTTCTTACTGCGATTATCCGTTGTTTGCAACTTAATACCCAACGTTTGTTTGGATGATATTCGAAGGGTGGATTATTAGTCATAGATGCAGTTGGATGAAGATCTATGTATTTTGTTGTAATGCACACATGAATCTCATAGTAATCTTTATGTCATGCATGTTCTTTATCTATCAATAGCCCAGCTGTAATTTGTTCAGCACACATGTTAGCTATCTTTTATGGAGAGACACCTCTAGTGAACTGTGGACCCCAGTCCATTTTCTAATACTGATAATACACACACCGTTTCCACTACTTCCACTGTTTTCACACTGCTGCTATTGTTTTCATACCGTTCTCATATTGTTTTCCACACCATAAATTTAACCTCTTTGTTATCAGCAAAACTGGTGAGATTGACAACCTCACTGCTTCGTTGGGGCAAAGTGATTTGATTGTGTTGTGTAGGTTCCACGTTGCTGCTGAACAGGTAGTGCGCCCTGCCATCTCAGCTGCATCAACCTTCATATATTACTTGTCCTCCTACTGGTTTATTGAACCTTGGTTTCTATTCTGAGGGAAAACTTGCTGCTGCACTCTTCACAACCTTTCTCTTGGGGTTTACCAACGAGAGTGTCAACTAACGCCATCAAGTTTTCTGGCGTCGTTGCCGGGGAGGAAGAGAAATTCTGCAAGGGGAGTCTCTCACTTCCAATCTCTTTACTTTGTTTTAGTTTTGCTTAGTTTATTTTATTTTGTCTTGTTTTCTTCTCTTTATCAAAAACACACAAAAAAAATAGTTCTTATTCCAGCTATAGTTTTTATCCGGTTTTTAGTCTTGCTAAAATGACTACTCCTGAGAACACGAAGTTGTGTGACTTTACTAGCACCAACAATAATGATTTTGTTAGCATATGTATTGCTCCACCTGCTTGACTGCTGATTTTTATGAGATAAAGCCTGCCCTGTTGAACCTTGTTATGAGAGAGCAATTTTCTGGTGTTAGTACTAATGATGCTACTGCCCATTTTAATAATTTTGTTGAACTATGTGAGATGCAAAAATATAAAGATGTTTATGGAGATATTATTAAACTGATATTGTTTCCTTTCTCTTTGAGAGGAAGAGCTAAAGAATGGTTCCTATCTTTGCCTAGAAATAGTATTGATTCTTGGAATAAGTGTAAAGATGCTTTCATTGGAAATTATTATCCTCCTGCTAAGATTATATCTTTAAGAAGTAACATTATGAATTTTAAGCAACTTGATAATGAGCATGTTGCTAAAGCTTGGGAAATAATGAAATCTTTAGTAAAGAATTGTCCCACTCATGGACTGACTACTTGGATGATCATCAAAACCTTTTATGCAGGTCTGAATTTTTCTTCAAGAAACCTTATGGATTCAGCTGCTGGAGGAACCTTTATGTCCATTACTTTTGGGGATGCAACAAAGCTTCTTGATAATATGATGGTAAATTATTCTGAATGGCACACTGGGAGAGCTACAACTGGTAAGAAGGTAAATTATGTGGACGAAATCTCCTCTTTGATTGATAGACTTGATGCTATTATGTCTATGCTTGGAATGGCCATGCTCCTATTGATCCAAACAATGTTCCTTTAGCCTCTTTGGTTGCTAAACAAGAGCATGTTGATGTGAACTTCATTAAAAATAATAATTTCAACACCAATGCTTATAGGAATAATTTTGGTAGCAAAAATTATAGGCCATACCCTCCCAATAATAGTAATTCTTATGGTAATTTTTATGGTAATTCCTACAGCAACAATAAAAGTGTACCCTCTGATCTTGAAAACATGTTCAAGAATTTTATTAGTACACAAACTTCTTTTAATAAATCTGTTGAGGAAAAGTTTGGCAAAATTGATGTTCTTGCTTCTAAAGTTGATGGCCTTTCTCTTGATGTTGATTTTATGAAACTAAAGGTTATGCCTCATGATGTTAAAGAAAGCAAAACTTTTAATGCCATCCAAATTCGAATTTATGACAATGTTAGGATGTTAGCTGAATTGCATGCTAGATGGGAAAGAGAAGCTGAAAATAGCTAGAAAGAATAATATAGCTAATGTTTGCATCATTACCACCACTAGTAAAACTAAAGCTTCTCATGCTATTAAACCTTCTACTATCAATGGTAAAGTAATTGTTGTTGGCAATACTCCCACTTCTGCTATTAAAAATACAAAACTGCCTGAAACTACTAAAAATGTTCATGATAAAAGTGCTGAAATTTTAGAAACATGGCAGACAATGGTCCCATTACCTTTGATAAAAATGATCTTTACTTTGATGATTGCAACATAACTGAAGTGATTAAGTTCCTACAAAATCTTTCTAGTTGTCCTAATGCTAGTACTATGAATATGACTTTCACAAAACATATTACAAATGCTCTCATCCAAATTAGAGAGGATGAATTAATATATGAAGCCTATATCCCTAGGAAGCTAAATGATGGTTGGGAACCCATTATTAAAATGAAATTGAATGTTTTGATTGCAATGCTCTATGTGATCTTGGTGCTAGTATCTCTGTTATGGCCAAGAAACTTTATGATCTTGATTTGCCACCTTTGGAGCACTATTATTTGGATATTCGTCTTATTGATAATGTTAGAAAGAAACCTTTAGGGAGAATTGATGATGTTATTATCATGGTTAATAATAATCTTGTCTCCTTTGATTTTATTGTTATGAATATTGAATGCAACGCTGCTTGTCCAATTGTTTTGGGAAGACCTTTTCTTAGAACTATTGGTGCTGTTATTGATATGAAAGAAGGGAATATTAAATTTCAATTACGACTCAAGAAAGGTATGGAACACTTTCCTGGAAAGAGAATGAAGTTTCCTTTTGATTCTATTATTCAAAGAAATTACAATTTTGATGATTCTTCACTTGAAAACACGTGAACCCACTTTTCTGGACCTAGCTAAAAGGCGTTAAAGAAAAGCACTTCTTGGGAGATAACCCATGGTTTTATTTTTGCTTTGTTTTTCTCTGTTTTATTTGAGTAAAGGGGTCTTATACTTCTGTAGCAACTCCTCTATATCTTTATTTTCATGTTTTAGTTGTGCCAAGTAAAGTTTCTGACGAGAGTTGGAGATGGTTTTGGATTTCTGCGCAGGAAACAGATTTCTGTTGTGCACCATAAAAATCGTATAAAATCCAGAAATATCAGAATGATCTGAATTTTTGTGTGCTTATTCCTCAGCTAATTTTGCAACTTTTTTGTTCCTTAAGTTTTTCGATCTGAGCAACATAAGTGCCCCGAAAATTTTTGTCTTTACAGACTGTTCTGGTTTAGCAGATTCTGTCATTTTTCTTGCATTTGCTCTTTTACGATGTCAAGTGGATGCTTCACGAAACATCAGTGGCTGTAGCTAATTTTTAAAATTATAAATAGAACTTTTTCCCATGCAGAACCCATGAATTTTTGTTTGTTGTACTAACCCTCTAATACGAATTAGTCTTTGAGTGTGGTGTGAAGGAAGTTTTCTAAGGTCAAGAGAAGAGGGTGATATAATATGATCAAGAAGAGTGCAAGGTCAAAACTTGGGGATGCCCCCGTGGTTCATACCAGAAAATTATAAAAAGACAAAAACATCTAAGCTTGGGGATTCCCAAGGCATCCCCTTCTTCATCAACAATTTATCAGGTCACTTCTAGTGAAACTATATTTTTATTCAGTCACATCATATGAAGTTTATTTGGAGCGTCTGTTTGTTTTTCTTTTTTTTCCCTTTTTTTCCTTACTGTAATAATATAGTTGTACCCTAGCATTCTTTGTGTTGGAGAGAGACACGCTCCGCTTTTTCGTTTGAATACTTGCTATGCTCGTATTCTTAGCTTTTCTTCTAGTTGCTGCAAAATTCCTATTTAGCTCATGTTTTTCTCGCGTCTCTTATTTAGAGTTGTGTTAGTACTCTCTTTTCTCATTGCTGCATCTCTTGGAGAGTTTTTGTTTATTATGAAATGCTTAGTGTTGGAAAGCAGTAGTACAGGTTTCGTTGTGTTAGTACTCTTTTTTTTCATTGCTTCATCTCTTGGAGAGTTTTTGTTTATTATGAAATGCTTAGTGTTGGAAAGCAGTAGTACAGGTTTCGTGCTTATAACGGTGTAAATAGAAGTTTGTATAGACCGTCGCTAGACTTTTTCATGTTATGCTAGATGTTATTTTAATTCTAAAGCCTAGTGGTTATTTTTTTATCATGATTTGTCTCAAATAGCTGAGAGTGTTTAATGTGTCTCAGAAATAATCATGAGCGGT
Source organism: Alopecurus myosuroides (assembly GCA_028641055.1). NCBI lineage: Eukaryota > Viridiplantae > Streptophyta > Magnoliopsida > Poales > Poaceae > Alopecurus > Alopecurus myosuroides. The sequence continues at coordinate 275,917,516 of CM054059.1, forward strand.
TCTTGTCATTTTGAAGCATAAATTTATGGTGTTCTCCTTTGAATATTTTATTTGGTTGACTTGGCGCATGCTCACACCATGGTTATGACTATGAACCACTCACTTATAGCCTCTATGATAATTTATTTTTTGAACTTGTAGTACCACTTATGCTTTAATTAATGATGTTTTTGTCGCTATGCATGATTATCGCCATTATTGCTCTCTTGATTTGTCGCTCTCAGTCTTTTGCTAGCCTCTACATATACTGAGTATGAGCTCTACTCATGCATCCAATCCCAAAAAACCAAAGTTTGCCAAATGTGTCCACCATACCTACCTACATGTGGTATTTAACTGCCATTCCAAAGTAAATTTCTCATGTGTTACCTTTAAAACCTTCAAAATTACTCCTATTTTGTGCACCTGTTTTAGCTCATGAGGACGTAAATAGAGAATATTTGTCTCACTTGTTAATTGGACTTTCACACCCTGGACTAGTGGCTTCATCCGCTTATCCAATTGATAGAAGAGCTGGCAGCGGGGTGCCCAGCCCCAAAGTAATACAACAAATTCTCTCCACTATTTTTGCCCCTGATTTATCAGTCACGGTATAATTGTGTAAATAAAAGAGAAAGAGGGATGACCTTCTACCCAGATGTGCCCTTCTATGGGAGCCACTCTTGTCAAGTCTAGTTGGCTTGTGACGTACTGTATTTTCTGTTTACCATTCGTTAACATAAGCATACACCTCTCTAAAAAATGTTTTCAATACCCTTGTTTAACAACATAAAAGCTCTAGCACATGAGTTGATCCCTGCTTCCCTCTACGAAAGTCCTTTCTTTTACTTTTATGTTGAGTCTCCATCTTCTAACTTTATGCATAGTTGAAAGAGCATGGTTGCCATTCTGAGTTTAATGTGCATTTGTCCCAAAAACATTATTAATTGATTCATGATGTGTTATTGTTTGTTCTCTAATTATTTGTTCTAGTCTTCCTCATGAACTTTGAAGGTATCCTGGCATTTATGTTTTGCCCCACTCTCAAGGGCAAGTGAAATATCACTTTTTCATGTTATCTCTATGCTTGAAACAAACGTATATCTTTCAAGTGCATTATTATTCATGATATTTTATTTGTGTTACTTCTCATGATGCAAGGTGATTGCTATGCTTTATTGTTAAAATTTTATTTATTATGCTTGTGTTAAATTTCTATGATCTCATCTATGCTTATGCTTTTACAATTTAGATGATCAAGTTTATGTTGGTAGCATGTCACCTCAGAAATTATGTGTTTTTATCGTTTACCTACTCGAGAACGAGTAGGAACTAAGCTTGGGGGTGTTGATACGCCATTAAAGTATTTATAATTTCTGATGTTCCATGTTGTTTTCATGACATATGCTACATGTTTTCCCTACACTTCATGACATTTTTATCGATTTTCTGGACTAACCTATTGACAAGATGCCACAGAGCCAGTTCCCTGTTTTCTGCTGTTTTTAGTTTCAGAAAAGTTGTTCTAGAAATATTCTCGGAATTGGAAAAATTTGAAGCCCGAAAGGCCGCGCATGGGGCTGGTGTGGGCCCCTCGGGCATCCACCGCCATCGCCCTTTCGGCTATTTATTCCCCCCGATACGTCAACCCTAAAAATATACCACTTCGTCCCGAGAAACACCCGAGGCCGCCGTCATCGTCAACCCGAGATCAGGAGGGTTCTGGAACTCTCCCCGGCACCCTGCCAGGAGGGGAATTCATCACCGGAGGGGTCTACACCACCATGCCGCCTCCAGAGTGATGTGTGAGTAGTTCATCCTTGGACTACGGGTCCATAGCAGTAGGTATATGGTTGTACTCTCCACTTTATGCCTCATGTTTAGATCTCGTGAGCTGCCTCACATGACCGAGATCATCTATTTGTAATGCTACATGTTGTGTTTGCTGGGATCCGATGATTATTGAATGCTATGTCTGTTGATTATCAATCTATCATGTTACCCTCATGTGTATGTTATTTATGATCTTGTATGCTCTCCGTTGTTAGTAGATGCTATGGCCAAGTAGATGCTAGTGACTCCAAGAGGGAGTATTTATGCTCGATAGTGGGTTCATGCATCCTTTGCATCTGTGCTCGAGTGAAAAAAATGTGACAGATGGAGGATGTGTTGTTGCCATTAGGGAGAAAACAACGATGTTTACTTCGTTTACACTGTTTAGATTACACACTTTGCTTACTGCGATTATCCGTTGCTTGCAACGTAATACCCAACGTTTGTTTGGATGATATTCGAAGGGTGGATTAGTAGTCATAGATGCAGTTAGATGACGATCTATGTATTTTGTTGTAATGCCCGCATGAATCTCATAATAATATTTATGTCATGCATGTTCTTTATCTATCAATTGCCCAGCTGTAATTTGTTCACCACGCATGTTAGCTATATTTTATGGAGAGACACCTCTAGTGAACTGTGGACCCCGATCCATTTTCTCGTACTGATAATACGCACACACTGTTTCACACTGCTTTCACTGTTTTCACACTGCTGCTACGGTTTTCATACTGTTCTCATATTGTTTTCCACACCATACATTTAACCTCTTTGTTCTCAGCAAAACCAGTGAGATTGACAGCCTCACTGCTTCGTTGGGGCAAAGTGATTTGATTGTGTTGTGTAGGTTCCACATTGCTGCTGAACAGGTAATGCGCCCTGCCATCTCAGCTGCATCAATATTCAGAGATTGTTTGTCCTCCTACTGGTTGATTCAACCTTAGTTTCTTTTCTAAGGGAAAACTTGCCGCTGCACTCTTATAACCTTTCTCTTGGGGCTTACCAACGAGAGTGTCAACTACATTCCATCAACATGTATCGAGAAAAACTATATAGACAAATGCTTACCATACCACGATATCACATGATCCACATGGTACATCATTTAGCTTTATGTGTTGAATGATCTTGAATCCATTATTTGCACTTTGAGTTGATCAACCAAGTATCTTCTCCTCTTACTTCATAATAATGGTGTTTTTTAAGGTAAACATGAATGTTCACACAATATACTTCTTCAGGACATACTTGCAATATGATCAACATTACATTATCATTCTTCTTCTTGAGCATATCAAATATATTCATTATAAACAATGATCTTGATGACATCCAATATTGATCAAATATATTCATTATAAACAATGATTTTGATGACATCAAACCTTGAATCCAACTCATGAAGTTTAAGTGATGCCTATGCACAAACCTACAAAAATATCTGAGTGCCAACATTAGTCCGTAAGAATTGCATTAATTACCAAAACCACACATGGGGCACCATGAAATTTCATCGGGATTCAATGAGGCGGAGGCATCCGCCATTCGGGCTTCCCTCGAGACCGCACAAAGGGAGGAGCATGTACGCTCACTCATGGACGCCGAGCGGCAGGTCTACGAGGAGCTTAACGCCAACACGACGTTTGACGAGTAGCTGGCTCTCGTCGCACAAAGGGAGGACGATGCCACTTCATTCATGTGCGCCCAGCATGCGGCCCACGAGGAGCTGAACGCGGTGCAGCACACGCGGGAGGCTGCCAATAGCGAAGTGGCGAATGCCCACTGCGTATGGGTCGAGGACGCCTTCGCCGAGGCCTGCGAAACTCAGAAGATGGACTATGAGGCAACACGGCGGAAGATATTGCGTCGGATGGAGGAAACCGCGAGGCGCGCTGACAGACGCGTCCGCGAGCTCTCGCGGCAGGTGGAGGCGCACCGGATAGGGGTGCATGCCAGGGCGGGCCGACACTAGCTAGCGCAGGTGCGAGGCTATTCACGTGCCTCCCCGTCGTACTATGTTGAGCCGTCGCCCAACGTCGACGAGGCTGACCCTCCAACATGACGGCAAGCGACGACAAAACAGGCCTGAGCGACATCTAGAATGTTAGGTTTAGTTTAAATTTCTCGCCTAGTTTAAATTTCAGTACAATGTACTCCCTCCGTTCCATATTAGATGACTCTCACATAGATGTATCTAGACATATTTTAGTACTAGATACATCTATTTGAGAGTCATCTAATATGGAACGGAGGAAGTATCCATCATCAAGTGTTGAAAATGTTAGTGTAGTTTGATGAATACAATATGTTTGTGTTATTTTTGATTAGTGGACAACACATTTCCGACACCTTCAAAAAGTGCATTATTGAGGATGCGGCATAGTACAAAATAAATGGGTGACAGATGGAGATGCCCAGGGCGACGGCTATAGGACACAACTTTATCTTAGGCCTGTCCCAATATATTGTCTCTTAGCACGTAATCATAGGAGTCTTAAAAATCTAAGAGACAACTACTCTAATGCATTGTTTCTTATTAGTTGTATCTAAATTAACGATTTGAAGCTCATGCATGCATATGATTGGACTAACAACACTTTTTACCTATGGCCGCGTGCAAGGGTTGTATCTTAGCTAAGACCTGTCTCAATGGGAGTTTCTTAGCGTTGTATCCTAGGCAAAATGCTTATGTGGCATAGGAATTGATGAAGAAAGAGAGAGAGGTCGTATCTTGGCTAAGATACAACACTTGCATGTGGCCATAGGTAAAAAGTGTTGCTAGTCCAATCATATGCATGCATGAGTTTCAAAACGGTAGATACAACTAATAAGAAACAATGCATTGGATTAGTTGTCTCTTAGACTGCTCACAATGGGAGCAACATATGTGGTAACATAAATACCACGTAGTAAAAAAAAGATAATGTGGCACTCATTTAATGAGGAGAGAGGTGCTAGTGGTATCATAGATAGATATCGTAACATAATGGATTCCAAGACTAGATGTGTCTATAGCCTAATAAATATACTAGTTTATGATACTACAAATATGTTACTCCCTCCGTCCTGGTGTATAGGGCATAATCTTAAAACCATTTTGTCCCATAACCCTCCTCCTCCTAGGCACAAATCGCATTAACTCCCTCTCAATTAGTGGCTGGATGCATTTCCTACCAATGCATGCAAGGTTTTATCCCCAATCAACTAGCACCTTGGTCCAAGAGTTTTGCTAAGTGTGCCTTATACACCAGGACGGAGGGAGTACTAACCATTGTGGGAGTAGTAACATAGACTCATATCATATGCATGATACTAGTGTATGATACTCCCCATTGTGACTAGTCTTAGATTTTTAAAACTCCTATGATTACATGCTAAGAGACAATGCATTGGGACAGGCCTAAGATATAACCACCATATTTTTTCATTAATTACTATTCCACATAAGCATTTTACATAGCATCTAAGAAACCCCTCACTGTGACAAGCCTTATCCGTCCACTTCGATCTTCACACGTCATTATTGCATCATCATACTATAGCTCTTATCCATCATATCGTTGTGTCCAATCAGCTTAAATAAATTCCCATCCATCCTCGTCATCGGCACCACGGTGGTCACGAGCAGCAGTCCAGTACTCGCAGAGTACTTAATAGTGTTTCATCTCACTGACCGTGGGCCCCGAAGTGAACCGGAAGCAGCTGATGCAGCCAGTCGCCACGTGGAGCCCACCTGTCCTTTCTAGCTAATCCGGCAATCTGCTGACGCCAAACAACTCCCGTTCTCACTGTGCAGTGGGGCCCCACGGCACACCGATAAACGCACACGCCCAAAAATCCACCGCCGCCCACGAATAAAATAACGCAATCCTAACCTCTCACGCTGTGATGCGGGCCCACGTTCTCTCTTCAATTTCTTTTGTGCTTCTCCTCTCCGGCTCTCCCCTCCTCAACTCTCCCACCTTGTTCCGTCGCCCCACAGAAAGTGTGAGAACGCCATCAACACCGTCCAGCTGCGGGAGAGATGAGGGAGCTGGTCTCCTCCTCCTCCGCCACCACCACCGGGGTCCTCCTCGCAGCGGGCAGCGCGGCGCTCGGGGGATGGTGGGAGGACGTCAACGGGTCGCCGGCGTGGCAGGACGGCGCCTTCTTCTCCCTCTCCGCCGCCTACGCCCTCGTCTCCGCCGTCGCGCTGGTCAGTCTCAGTCCCTCACCTCACCCGTCGTAATGCTACCATTGATTCATTCTCCCGGCGGCCTCTCTCCCTGATCCGGACCGAACCGGTCGCCGATTAGCGCGCGGCCGTATAAGAAATTGGATCTTTCTTCAGTCCATCCTTGGACGCGGCACGATGCCGCTGCCATGGAGTTCGATTTGACCCGCGCGTTGGCTGTCCCCTCGCAGATTCAGCTCGTCAGGATCCAGCGCAGGGTGCCCGAGTTCGGCTGGACCACGCAGAAGGTGTTCCACCTCATGAACTTCGTCGTCAATGGGGGTAATGTAATCAATGCCAAATTGTTAACGTGGGATCACCCGATTCCGGTTCCTTCCTCCGATTTCGCCGTTTACGCAACAACCCCACACGTTTCGCGTGCGCGCTAACTAACCAAACTAACACATTTCTGTCTGCAGTTCGTGCCGTTGTATTCGGCTTCCATGTCTGGGTCTTCCTTCTCCCGACAAGAGTAATAATGAACTAAGTTGTTTTGTGCGCGATACATATATATATGCACCGGTTCACTTTACCACACCGGCTCGCGTTTTGTTCCTCACAAATTTGCTTGGACAGGTGTATAAGTTGGTGTTGTTAGACCTCCCCGGCTTGTTGTTCTTCTCGGCCTACACCTTACTAGTTCTTTTCTGGGCAGAAATATACCACCAGGTGCTTGCTACAAATCTTTTTATACGGAGTACTCTTCTTTCTCATCTCATTTACTATTATTGATCCGACAAATTTGTGAGAAATTTTTTCCGAGTTCTGCAGGCAAGGAGTCTCCCCACGGATAAGTTAAGGATTATATATGTAGCCGTTAATGCCATCGTATATATAATTCAGGTGTGTTATTTCTCATCCTATGCACAGTCTGATAACTCGGTTTGTTCCTATAAGAACCATGTTCATGTGTAACTTATAATGCATCCATTCATGCTTGGCCTTTTCTTAACTATATGGTTGCTATCTCTCATCGGAGATCTGGACAGGTTTGCATTTGGGTATACCTTGGAATTAACGACAACCTGTTGGTTGAGCTGGTGAGCAAAATCTTCATTGTAGCTGTCTCTGCTGTGGCTCTTCTTGGTTTTGCAGTGTATGGTGGAAGGTAACTCCAATGCCACTGTTGTTTGTATTGTACTTTGCCATGTCAATTGTGAGCTGTATTTTTAAAGCTTTGCTCTCTTTTTTGTAGGCTATTTGTCTTGCTGAGACGTTTCCCCATTGAATCAAAGGGGCGGAAAAAGAAGCTTTATGAGGTGACTATACCCTTCAATAAATCGAATTGCACATATTTCCTGTTCAGGCAGTTATAGAGAACAAACTGCCGACGTAGTCAGTTAGAATCTCTCATTGCGTATAGCTTTAACTATAACTATGATTAGCTTCAACTTGAAATATTGGAAATGACATGCGTTGAACATGAAAAAGTTTTATGCAATGTCCGTATCTTGCTGTTGGCAGTTTGTGACTGTAGTAAAAATATTGTGCTGTCTTGTCCCTATATCTAGTGGATTTACATCTTAATTTTTTTTTTATAAATCTAATCTTGTTTCTTACTTCCTCCGTTCCAAAATGTAAGCCTTTTTAGTGAACTAAAACAGTTTACTAAAGAGGCTTACATTTTGGAACGGAGGGAGTAATAACAAAGCCAGGGATCCATCAGTCTAAAAAGAACAGCTGTCAATTTCTTTCAGGGCCTCCAAATTTTTCATTCTAACATTGAATATTCTTGAAATCTCTTAGGTTGGGACTGTGACAACAATCTGCTGTACCTGTTTCTTGATAAGATGCATTGTGGTGAGTATTTGGTTCTTCATGACTTATTGTTAGGTGCTTAAGAATCACATTTAATTCTGTCTTTGTTGTCCTTTAAGTAGAGTTCTGATATATACCTGTGTGGACAGTTTCATGTGAATGTGAAGCCACCAAACATAGCAAACTAATGTACTGTACCTGATGTTGCCTTGCACTGTTGTGATGAAACCCTCTCTACATACATCGATAGTTTACAGATCTTGTTCCAAAACAGCGCACAATTATAAACATGTGTTCTTCTGGTTGTAAATTTACTTATAAATTTTCCCGTTTGCCCCTTGCTTCTACTTTATTGTAGGTGGCAGTATCCGCATTCGATGTTGATGTTTCATTGGAGGTTTTGGATCATCCAATCCTAGACTTCTTCTATTACCTGGTAAGTAACATAAAAAATTCACTACTACTGCTATACCTTTGTAGAATTACTCCACTCTTATACATACACTCAACTTTTACTGTACAGCTGACAGAGATACTGCCTTCTGCCTTGGTCCTTTTCATCCTCCGAAAGCTTCCACCTAAGCGGGTGTCGGCGCAATACCACCCTATTAACTAGAGGTTGTGTGCTTCTGTATGATATTATGCCAAAAATAATGGATAGACTTGAATTGTACAAAACTCTACACGTCTGGTGCGAGTAGAAAGCTGGTGTTTGAGCTGTGTTTTTCGAAAGCATCAAAGTGATGGATGGTGCGATGTCAGTTCCAGGTGTTCTGCAGTAGTGAATTTCTTCTTCTTTCTGTTCTGTTTTGGGGGAAATCTGGTGTGCATTCGGGTTCTGTACATCCCATGCCGTGTGTGCTTTGCATTTCCATTCCTACAGGATCAGTGGTTATGCCGCCCGAACTGAAATTCAACATTGCAAGCTCTGCTTTTATGGGCTACTTAAGGGCCAAAACCCTATTTACGTGGTTAATCTTTTTCTTTTCAAATGGGAGCACAGTCCACCCTCTGTATCAAGTTGATGCACACAACCTTTATATTAAAAACAAAACAGTAGCAAAGTATTGTACACATCTATATTAGCCACCCAAAAACTTGAAAGAAGTAAGACTACACATATTGGAGTATTCTAACATGCAAGCCACCGAAAAAACATAAAATAAGTAATACTACACATATTGAAGCATTCTAACATGCAGCCAACCACCTTGGTTGAAGTTGAAGATAGTCTGAACAACTGTCATTACCCGAGTGCGTATCCATAAGCATTAACCGAGTGTGTATCCACAAGTGCCTTTTTATTTGTTTCGATGGGAGGAGAAAGAACCACGTATGAATTCAATAAGTAGCATGGTGAACAAATGAGCATCTCTGATTTTGTTAAACATCACATTATTTCGATAATTTTAAATTGTCCATACAAATGCACAAGCACCAATGTGAATATGGGTTTTAGTTTTCATCCATCAAGTCAATGGTCAAATATAAAATATATAAGTCGCGCTGGTTGGTGGAGAGAAATGCTAAAAGTGAAATGAATTAACCTTAAATATGATTAGGACACGTAATAAACGGAGGACACATAATAAACAAGTGCTCAACCGACTCATCCGATTGACATGGGGCACGCTGTTTACAAGCTGTTCAACGTCTCCCAATCAAATTACTTTTAGCGAGTAGAAATTTTCTCGGAAGAAATCACATGAACATTTTAATTTTTAGAGATACTTTCAACTTCCAAAAATATTTGTGCAAATAAGGAGTACGACCATGCAACAAATCTGAATACATAGACTTAAATATAAACTTGCTGGTTGTGGTTAAATTCCATTTAAATTTGTTTTCCTCCTCTGATAGAATAACACTCATTAGTTCTCTACCATTTTCAATTAGGACGTCACCAATCAAACTCCTTTAAAATTTAATGTTCAAAGGATTATTTGACAAGACTTGCACAATCAACACACTTTTATGGCGCGTAATATTAAAAGGAGAAGGATATTGGACATCCAAAGGTTTATTTCCAAGCCAAGTATCTTCTCAAAAACGAATTTGTAGACCATTGCCCACAATTAAAGACCCTCGTTAAAAACATATTCTTAACCGCCATAACCCCTATCTAAAAGGGAGAATCAACGGGTCTACATTGCACCTAAGCTAAAGTCAGCCTTTCTATATCACGTGGGTCCATCAATTTTTTTTTCACTCATCTCTTTGTCTTCTTTCTTCTTCCTTGCTTGCTTCTCTTCGAACCAGGTTGATCCTTTCGGTCCCATGCGTTACTATATTACTTCTTTTGACAACGTTAGTTGAAACATATTTCATAGGGCAAGCTTGCTCCAATGTAAGAGACTGAGTCTTAGCTACTTGTTCACACTGGATACTAATCACGCGGGCATGTTTATCTAGTTGTTTAGTAGCGTGTTCCATATCTTCTAGTTCTTCTGCACTTTGCACTATTTTTTTATGATATCTAATATGATTCATAAGTTCTCCGTTAATCTTGCTCTGCTGGTATTTAAAGAAATTTAGAGTTTTGGAAATTTCATTTTTTTTTCATAAATCTGAAAAATATCTATTGAGTTTCTATAAGCTCGTTAGATGGAATACAGTTTACCTTCATAACTTCACCAAACTATTTCTTCAAGTCATCATCTAGTTTATGTTTACCTTTATCTTGAACAGTATCTTCAATAAAGTCGATTGGAATGGTTCCAACATTTGCATTTTCTCAGGACTGCCATTGGTGCTCATTACTAACTATATCTTCAAGAAGGTTTTCACCTTGTTCCTTGGTCAATCCCATGAAACTCCCTCCTGCACTGCTACCAAGAAAATTTGTAAAATTCTCATTCAATCCATAATAGAAAGTGATAAATAGTTTCTTCATTAATCCTTTGAACATTTTTTTTCTTATGAGATCGAAGTATCTTTCGGTATCCTGAACTAGTCCTTCGGTTTTTTCATGGCAGAAACTTATAATCGGTTTAACGATATCAATAGTTTTAAAATTTGGGCAAAATGTATACATGAAAACTTTAATAAGCTCTTGTCAAATCATTATGGATTTTTTGGGAAGTGCCCTGAACCAATCTTTAGCTCTCCCTACCAAAAAAATTTAAATATTTTAGTATGATAAACTCCTTGGACACTCCTTTAGGCTTGCATTTTTCGTAGTAATAATCAAGCATGATTAAATGGCATTGTGGATCTTCGTCCTCACGTACTAAAAAAACGTTCTTCATAGCATATAAATGATGTCAACACTTATATCATAGGAAGCATATTCCGTCCCTAGATTAATCATAGGATTCTATATATAATTTCTAGAAGGAACACTATACTCACACAAAGCCTTTTTTAGCGATCCCACCTTTTAGAAAAAAAGGAAAGATCCTTGTGTTACTGTGCTAGTCCCTAGATCAAATTACTAGCACCACAGTTAAGATAAAATATCATGGAAATGCGTCAAAACTATATTACATCGCATGATCCGGTCTTTGCAATATTCTTTACAACTTGCATAGCCCAAGGCTAGCATTATATAATGTTAAGCAGCGAAAAATATTATACATCAATGAGCCTCATCTTCTTCATGTGCCATAGGTAAACATGTTGTTTGTAGACCCGAGAACCTAAACGGAATCCTCACTCGTCTTTGGAACCATCTGCAATATTGAATATGCAGCCACAAGGGGCCGGTACAATTTATTGTACTGAAAAAATAATACTATGGTGGATATAAGTGACAAGAACTAACATCTACATGAATATTTGGCTGATTGGATTTTCGGCTAAGTTTGCAGAAAGCGTTTTGTCCAATGATTTTCATAAAATATTTTCATCTTTAAATTGGTACCACTGATAGTGAACCTTATTGAAAAAGTTGCTACCACTGATACAAACGAGTCAACCATTTTAAATTGAGTAGGTAACATTGATAGAAACCAATGAACTAGATTAAATGAGTACCACTGATAGAAACCAGTGAATTCCCCTCCCTCGTTCACCCATCAAAACTTTATTATGAAATTGGCATGATGATATTCTTCTGTTATTTCCTTGTTCAACTGCTCAAATTGTCCGTAACCGGATACATGTCTAAGAGCTTAGTTTGTTAACTCTGCAGAGTGTGTGCACTTTCATCTTTAGACCCAATCAACCCAGACATCCTATAGACTCAGATTGTGTTAAGGAAAGAAGAAGATTGAGACGAGATCTTTCCGAAGAAATTTAACCACCGTTTGGCTTGACCCATTACACGTACAACCCCCCTAAATCTTCTTGTCAATCCTGGTGAGTTCATTCAACTTACTTGATCAAGACAAAACCCATATAACCAAAGGTTGCATGAGAAGCAATCTAAACTAGGAGTGACATATTAATGTCTTTGTTCCTAGGTGGCAACCCACAAGTGAACACCTCGGGTGAAAACGACCACGCACCATGACCCTAGGTGGGTGTATCCCAGGTGAAAACCACCATGAACATGGCCTCGAGGAGACAATCAACTCTCAACAACCAAGAAATACCATATCCAATGACATGATTCATTAAACTTAGTAGTTTTATCCTCAACATCTAAATAAAACATTTGATGAGCATAGCTAAGCATTTCTACTAACTTCAATGTCTTCTACACTAACATAATATAAAAAGAGTGACTACACACTACTTGGTATATTAGCATAGCATATAACTAGTGGAAAAAAACTATCATGCATACTACTGAAAAGCACCAAATGCATATAGGAGAATAGGTCTTTGATGATGTGTCACTTGCCTTTTTGAAGTTGGTCTTGATCACACACTCTCCAATAATAGAATGTTCCTCTCCGTACAATCTAAACAATAAAAATAAATAAAATAAACAAGCATCGGGATTTGCACTCCTTTTATGTTTGCCCTTCGCGAGCGGCCCCTACTGGTCGAAACGCGGCATCATCGCGTGCAACATCTCGTTCGAGGCAGCCTTCAGGCAGTACAACAAGTATGCCTTGACGACATTCATGATGTTGTCCACATGATCGTCGGCAAGTGATGACCCACAAGTATAGGGGGTATATCGTAATACTTTTGATAAATAAGAGTGTCGAACCCAACGAGGAGCAGAAGGTGTTGACAAGCAGGTTGGATATAGGATTCACTGTAAACACTAGCAAATGGGGTTTTGGAGGTTTTTGATATATCAGCTAAATAAAGTGCGAGTAAATAAAATACAGTAAATAATATTGCAGCGATTGGCCCAATCCTTTTCAGAGAAAAGGACAAGCCGGTTGTATTACTTTGACTACCAAACATTCTCGAGGACACATGGGAATTTCGTCAAGTGATTTTGCTTTGTTACGGTTGATTAATATCCATTGGTTCGTGAAGTGTTGTGTGGGTGAACCTATGCTAATGCACCGCCCAACTAGGACTAATACATACTTGTGATTATATCCCTCGTAAGTATCCGCAAATACAAGAAAGTAATTAAGATAAATCTAACCACAGCCTTAAAACTCCGGGATTCTACGCTCCCTCGTGCATTGGTTTCCTAACGGGGGTTTAGATTTCTGTCACTCCAGCAACCACACAATTAGTAGCCAAATACACAATGCATCCTCCTAGGCCCATAAAGGTGAAGTATCATGTAGTTGACGTTCACATGACACCACTAGAAGAATAGCACCACAACTTAAATACCGACCCACGAGATATTACTGCAACATAACTTCACTACTAACATCATGACTTCTCCCATGTCCTCATGAACTAAACGAACTACTCACAAGACATCATATGGATCATAATCATAGGTGATATAATGGATAATAACAATCTGGTCATAAAGTGCTAACACCGATAAATCTCACAAGCATCAACTACTAACAAGTAATCCACACCGGGAGAGAGATCTAATGTAAAACAACGATAGAGACCCCTAATTGTTACAACGGGATGACGGTGGATGATGAGGGTGATGGTGCTGGTGGTGATGATGATGACGATGACGATCTTGATGATGCCCGGAGCGATGACGGTGACGATGGCGATGATTTCCCCTCTCCGGAGAGGAATTTCCCCGACAGATTTCTCCCTACCGGAGAGCTTTTCTCTCTCTGGTGTTTTCCGCCCCGAGGCGGCGGCAGAATAATTCTTCGATGATAGTCTAGGGCTTTGTGTTCCCTGGGGTCAAGTACGCGAAAAAGATCGACTAGAGGTGGGCCAGGGTGGCCACACCACATGGCGGCGCGATTAGGGGGGCGCCACCTGGTGGTGTGGGCCCCTGGTGGCCCTCCTCCGGCTCTCCTCGTGGCTGGCTCCCTCATCTGGACTTTTAAGACATCTCCGGTGTCCCCCCTCTTCTTCTGATCTTCTGAAATAGGGTATCCTGACGGTGCTTTTTTCCATCAGATTTCTGGTCCCAGTGTTTATTCTCCAAAAAATATGAAACATGCAAAATAAGATAAAATAACGTAAGTGATGCATCATAACATGAAATATATCGATGAATAACAGAAAATAACAATATAAAATGGTGATGCAAAATGGACGTATCAGCAAGCAGGGTCTTTGTGGGAATCGAGAGATAATTCATGTAGACATCCGTGTTGCGGAGCCGCATCGGGTCCTTCGGCCGCCGTAGGTCCACATGGGCTGGCGGTGCCTCTCGAGGGGCGCGATGTCACACCACAAGAACTAATTTACCACCATCTTGTCGGTGAGGCCGCCGGAGCGTAGGACGTTGATGCGCTGTACAAGGGTCTTGAGGTTTTTGCCGGTGAGCACCTCTTACTCCTAGCCAGGCCTCTTCAGCGCTGACGCCACTAGGACTATGAAGAGAGGGTTCACCGCGCGGGAATGCACATACAACAAGCGCATGCGAAAATCATCAGCCTTCTTCGACCACGGCATGTCGATGAAGTTGGGATGGTGTTCACGGCGAGGAACAAGACACACACGGAGCTCTCCTGGCCCGCAGTGACGCGCATGCTGTGAAAATGGTGAAACAATGCCAAGGAGGGCTCCACTCCGAGGGAAGCCTCGCAGAAAAAGGAAAAGACCGCAAGAGTGGTCACCAAATTGGGGTGGAGATGAATAAGGTGGATCTGGTAGCGGTCCAGAATAACGAGGGAGAAGGGCGGCACCAGCCCGCCGTAGAGAACGTGAATGAAGAGTGCGCAGTCCGTGACAGCAAATCGGCTCGGTCCATCGAGGGAAGCCACATCTTGGTGGCTTTCCACTCGTTAGTCTGGCTGGCCGCCACACAACAATACTTGTCGAGGCTCGAGGCTCCGTACCCTCGACCCGCCAAGCGCGGGCTTGGCAGCCGCCGCGTCCATCAGTTACATGGCCTTCTGAGCAGCGGCTGATTTCTTCCCCATGACCAGCGATGGAAGCGAAGAGTGGTGGAGATTGTGAAGCTGAGAAGAGGAGAAGCGCTCGAAGGGAAGGAGAACTCTTGTGAGCGAAGAAAGAAAGGAACCATAAAGTTTCCTGGATTTTTGGGCGCATCATAGTTATCACGCCGGTAGCATAACCAAGGTGTTATGGAGATCGTGGAGCCGTACTCTATGAACTGCCATGCCACATGCCTTGCTATGCCCCTGTCATTGACATTTTGGCCCCGCGTTGTTACGCCTCCAACGGACACATGCTTGACGCGGGCCCCGGGGCTACTGTCGTTCTAGTGGATTCAGGGGTACCACGGCCCATGTACCAAGTCCCGGTTAAAGGCGCCAAGGCCCAAGTCAAACCACGAGCTAACGGTGGCTCCATACAACCAAGACCTCTCGTGAGGTATCGACCCTCACGAGGACTGCCTCCTCCAGGAGAAGAGCACCACCACGGCTAAGTCCAACTCGGGAGCCCTCGCGAGGGACTCGGTGCACTCTGGCACCCGTAACCCTATCAAAGGGGCACATGCCTCTACCTCTGCGGCAGAATGACGCACAACTGCATGCATGACGACGGGAGACAAGCTCTCTAGAGCGCAGGAGGAAAATGTAACCTCTTTTATGATTAAAAACCACCACCCGTCTGTGGTGCTAAAGTGCCGCCCGTGACCTTTATCTTCGTGTAACAAGACCATGGCGGCACCACGGCCCTCCCCGATCGTCATCCCTGATGCCATCGGAGAGGCCCCATGGCTTCCATGGACCAAAGCTTTAATCAGTGGTGGACTACGTCCATGTGTAAATTAGGGTCGTGCGCCAGTGCCCTTCTTTGGCACCATGTAGTTTCCTTTCCTGCGTAAAGATTGGGGAAGAGGGCTAGTGCTGGTATAAAAGGAGAAGAGGCACAAATGTAGCAAAGGATAGACCCCGAGCTAGCTATAAGAACTACCCCATTATACAGCAAAAAACCTCTTGAGGCTGTGCAATCCATCAGACAAGCAACAACTTGGGTCTTACACCATCACGATGGCATGAACCTGGGGAAACTGATGTGACTCTACTCTCTGCCATGCTTGTTCGCTGTGTGTCCTCACCACCGTAGGATCTAGAGGTCCTCCGAGTGTTGCGTGTTTCAGCCCCCAAAGTTCAAAAAAAAAATTCCTCTCTGTTACGGTGTTCATTCGAACACGGGACGCCACCAAAATTTGCATGTACATGTCGATGTCTATGTGCTCATGAAGTATTTTCATGGAAAACCAATATTTTTTTTGTGTCGTGTATAAAAAATACAAAAAATCGGTGCTAAAAATGGCTTTTCACGAGACATGTTTTGTCTTTTTTTACAGAGAACATAAAAAATATCGGTTTTCTGCGAAACTAAACGTGATTACATAGAATGTCGAGATGTACATAGCCAATTTTTTTCCAAACTTTTTGAAATTTTTAGATGTCTTTTTCCCGTGGTAGGAGCATATGCTCTGATGTTTCGAATTGAATTTTTGGTCTACCAACTCGTAGTGGAGGAATTTATCTGTCTTTACTCAATGTGATTACACGAGTGGCTAAGTAGCCTTATTGAAAAGAAAAAAGTTCTAAGCATAGAAGTGACGTAGCTAGGAAACATTCCAAGGGTTGAAGTAGACAGCGACCGTCTTTCTGTCCTTGAGCCGATAGCCTCCACCACCGATGACCTCAGTCTTGATGTAGGGCCCCTCCTAGGGAGACGACAATTTGTGGTGGATTTTCTGCTTCAGTCAAAAAAATGAGTTCCCCTTCAGAGAGGGACCTGCTGCATACTCGATGACTATGGTAGTTTTGCAAGCTCCGTTGATAGACAACTGAGCGGGCGAGTGCAATGTCCCTCACTTCGTTGAGTCAATTATCACTTCAACAGTTTTTTCTGCATAATTTACCACTCAAATAATTGATCGATAGGATTCATAGTGTGAGGCTCTATGCCCAACCTTGGGACGGAGCTATTTCTCCCGCAATGATTTTCCTCCCTCATTCACACACGTAATTTAATGAAGTAATCGTATTCTAGGAAATGGGCATGTGTCCATAACTGATGATCACTGGTTGCTTCTCCTCTTTATAAGGGGAGAAGTTGTTTGCGTGGGCGGCATTCTACCATTCCTCTTCTTAGCGTCATATTCCATAGTGTCCCCTCCAAGTTCTATTGATGGTTGAAGCCAAAGGAAACTGGTGTGGCTCAAAGATCACACAGAGGGATCTTCTAGGTCTCATGGAAGTCAGGCGCCTTCCACCCCTTGCATATCGCACCTGGTGTGCTCCTGGAGAAGAAATGGAGCCGCAACCGAAGAAAGATGAGCAAGTTTCGTTTACCACGTTCTAGGATTAGGGTCTCTCCGCCCCCATCAGGCCTCGTTTCGTTAAACCCCATCTCGAAGGGATTGGAGTGGATTAGAGGGGATTGGGGGGGGGGCATTTGTCCTAATGGGGATTTAATCTACCTTTCAATCCCTCAAAATGGTGGAAACCGAACAAGCTCAACGATTTCACAAAGAACCTGGTAAAGTTTATGTGGGGACCCCAGACTAGCAGTCCGAGACCTCCAGTATACATACATTCACGATCCCATGATCAGTTCGTCGTGAACAACATACTCGAGTTGGCATTGCAGATACAACATCCACTACACGAATACATGGCTTACACAACTGGTCACATGACCCAGTTGAAAAACAACTGCCACGCAGGGCAGGAAAAACACACTAAACGGCGGAAGTCTTCAAAAACACACTTGTGGTAAACCCAAGTCACGCCTTGACTACCTATAGGCTACTGACTCGGTGACGATCCTAGTTCGCACAGCCGTCAGCGACACCATCTTCTTCAGGTTCTCCGGGTTTCTGCTCAAAGTCTGGCTAAGACAATAGCCAGGGACGAAACCATTGTGAGTACATTGGAATGTACTCGCAAGACACCCCAAATGAAAGCTAAACATGCAAGTATGCTGTCGCACCCGGACTTCTAGGGGATACTCGCAGTCCTCTAAACAGTGGAGAAATGGCTTACGGGGCATACCGGCACCCGCATCTCAATATGAGCAGGCCAACACGTAAACGTGTGACAACCATTCTCTTACTATTCATCGCCTGCGCAAACCATCCCATAGAAATCCAGATACTTCCATTGGCGTACTTCAAAACATACACACATGGTACGTCAACGGCATTGGAACAAGTGATATCACAACAGATCTCTACGACACAAAAGATGGAAATAAGTTGCAAATAGCTCTCAGTAGAGCAGAGATAGCAAATACAATCATCCAGAGGACACATGTCCCAACAATTCATCATTACAACACAGCGGAAGCATTCAACATGTCTGAGTACAGACAAGATCCAAATAGGCCTAAGAGGCCGGAAACGAAAAGACGGAGCCCATCCACGAAGTCTCGGATCCTGCCCGGGTCCGCTATCTACTCGTCAGCAGTCTCGTCAAACTCCACGTAGTAGCCACCATGGGGATCCTCGGAAACGTAGTCTGCGGAAACCACAGCCCCAAAGGGGTCAGTACATAAACGTACTGGCAAGCAAGACTCACAATTCACCAAAGTGTAACCCGTCAACACCAAGCACATATTCTTTGGGTTCAACGGAAGAAAGGGGATATAAAAAATGCTGCAACTGGCTGCTCTAACCAACTACAGAACATACTACAACTTCCGGCTAAACAGAAAGGAGATAAGATAGCGTATCGTAACCAACTATAGCTAACTCCAAACAAACCCATCCTGGATCTCGCCCCTTATCCAAAGAAGCAATCCGAGGATAACTCACACAGTTGGATTAATGAGGGTTTAGATTGTGTGTCATTAAGCCTATTACTAGTCAGATTGTTAATCATTAGGTTTAAGTTGTCCTGAGTACTTGTTAGCCAGTACTTTCACCAAGTAGTCCATAACCGCGGAAAACACGGCTTCTCGAGAAGATTTACCCTGCAGGGGTGCACCAATTTGGCCGTACACGTAAGAATAACCCGCCAGATGGAACGGCCATTCCACCAAGCGGGGCACTCAACACAACTCAACTCTTCTCCGCATCAAGCCCAAAGAACCCCGTGCAGTGAGCGCACGGCTAATCGAGCCCCACGAAGAAAAGGGGACCCTCATAGCACTCTAAGAACGTGTCTCCCTAAATGCCGACTACAAAAGTTTCCACCCTGGCCTGGGCTCGCAAAAACATGCATGCGGCAAATGGAACACACGAACTAAATGAGGCGATTTGGACGAGATGCGAATCGAATCAAATTGAGGGGGGCGCCCATACACGCTTCCCACATGCGGTTAGTGCGCTCATCATGGATCAGTAGACAAGACCCTTTTCCTAATTAGGGTCGACACTAGCAGGCCTCAAAACCACGCAGGGCCTCCTGCCGGTGCCTTATCATCAAATTATTATTTAACAATAACATTAGCAGGATTCATTGATTAACCTCGAGCCCCAGAACATAATAGAAATAGCAACAGAAAGTAACGGGTAACAGACTCGAGCCAAACAACCCTAAGCATGCTAGTAAGACACGGGCAACAAGCAAAGGGGTTATAGGTGTGGAGGTGAGGCAATATCAGGGTTCAGGATATCATGTGATAGGATCGAACAGAAGCAACTATTCATAGGACTAGCAGAATAGACAACAGAAAGTATCGGTATCCAATGTTGAAAGGAACACAATGGTTCATGTGAGTGAATACTTGCCTGCAAACCCAGTAGCCTGGTACTGAGCTAACTCCTTAGAAGGGGTGTCGTAAGTATCGTCGGTCTCAACGTCGTCGTTTATCCGAGAAGAAGCAAACAAACAACGCAGAGAGACAAACAATCAATAACATGGCATAATGCACAAACATGGGATGATGCATGACCATTTAATTGATGCATAGAAATAAACTAGTTGACATGGTAACATAACATAATTAAATGGACCCACATGCAATTGGATTGCATATGGAAAGCCCATGAATTAAGGGTGAAACAATTGTTTTACAACTAAGCAATAGGTGAAAGTGGATTAGCATGATGCATGGATGAGGAAAACAGAAAAATAACAACAATAGAAAAATTTTGAAATAAGGTTTATCAAGTGTGGAATTTTATTTATTAAGTTATGGCATTTTGGTTCCTTAAAGGTGTTACACAAGCATTTGTTGTTTTCACCAATTTTAATTGTTCAAAATAGATAACAAAGTTCATATTTGAAAAGAACACAAAGTTTTGGGTGGAATACATGTTTCACTTGTTGAAAAAGGATTTCAAATAAATTATTTATGAATTAAACAAGTTTAAGCAAGAATTAAATGAATTTAATTCAAACATGAACTTATTTGAATTTTTATTTGTTCAAAACAGTAAGTGAGGTTCATATTTGAAAAGCTTATACTTTTATGGTTGGAAAACATATTTTATAGTTTCAAAAATAAATTAATTTGACCAAGTTATGATTTTAACAATATTAAATGATTTAAACAAGGTTTAAATTATTCAAAACATGAAACAAATTTTATATTTGAAAAGGTGGTTTAATTTTGCATGGAAAACATATTTCATTTGTTGAAATTGGATTTAAAATGAGCAAGTTATTAATTTGGCAATTTTAAATGCATTAAATAAGAAACAGTTGTTTTCAGCAATTTAAATTATTCAAAACAGCAAACAAAATTGATATTTGGAAAGTACATGAAAGTTGATTGGAAAATATGTTTAGTTTGTTGAATTTGGAATTTTTATGCCCAAGTTATGATTTTTGCAAGTTTAAGTGAATTAAACAAGATTTCAAATATTTCACCAATTTAAAATATTCAAAATAGTAAACAAATTTTATATTTGGATAGAGCATTCAATTTGGTACAAGATACATATTTAAAAAGTTGAAATTGGAGTTAAAATGAATTAGTTATGCATTTTACAAGTTTAGGGTGCAATCTGCCATTTTTTATTAACTAGGGACTTAGGAAAAATATTACAGGGGCTAGAAAAATAGTAGCAGGGACCTGGCTGTGATTTCTGTGAAGGTGCTGTGTCAAAACAAATGGAGAAAAAAGTTTTGGTTTTATTGCGGGAGGGGGGACTCAAACCCGGGACCTCCCGCTGCGCGCAAAGGGGTGCTAACCAGTGCGGTGACTGAAACTTGGTGACAGACAGGGGAGCGAGGGGGGTATGAGGTGTGGTCCGTGGTTGTTTTCTGAACTGAAACTGAACCTCGACAGGGACAGAGGTATCGATGGCAGCGATCGGCTGCTGCGACTCGCCGGAGAGGAGGCACGCTCGTGGGGGTGCCGTGCGCGGGAGGAGGGACGAGGGGGAGAGGCGAGGGGAGAGGAGGCTCACCTCGGGGGCCCTCGAGCGGACAGGAGGCGCAGGGGTCGGGGCGGAGCAGCAGGGAGTGGCCGGCGACATGACGACGATGGCGGCGGCGCACCGGGGCCTCCCGGTGCCCACCGAGTGGTGGAGGAGGGAGAGGGCACCGGGGAGGTTCCATTCCCGCCCTCGCATGGCCGGAGGGAGACTAGACAGCCGACGATCACCGGAGGGAGAGAGGTTTTCGGGTGAGGAGGTTCAGGTACAGAGGATACAGAGCAGAGAGGAGAGAGGTGGGAGGAAGCGGGAATGGAGGCGGTGAGAGGGAAGAATGAGGGAGAGGGCACTAGGGTTAGGGCAGGGGGACTCGGGCTAGCTTTAAGGAGGGGGAGGAGGAGCTCCAGCCGTCTGCTGCTCCCCTCTGCGTACGTGGACAGAACGGATGCGATCCGTACCGAGGTAGGAGAAAGGTGCGAAGGGGTATGGGCCTAGGGGAGTTGGGCTGGGCCTGGTGCTCTCCCTGTCTCTCTGTTTTAATTTTTTTTTGCTTTGTTCTGTTTTTTTTTGCTGAAATGAAATAGGGAGAAAAGAATAGGTTTTGAGGTGTTAGAAAATTTAGAAAAATTTGGTATTTATTAATTATGTAATATCAACAACTTGTCAAGTTTTTGTTTTCAAAAAGATTCAAAATAAAAGTGATGTTTGTAACTTGATTCAAATTTGAATGAATTTTGGATTAAATGAATTATTGAAAACAAGAATTTAAATAGGGTGACCATATAGTTTTAATTGGAAGCAAAAGATTATATTTGAGTTGTAATTTTTATAATTTCCACATAGTTGCTGTTTGGAAAAGGTAATTGTATTTCAAAGGCATTTGAATTAAGTTTGGATTAAGTGAATTTTTAAAAGCCATCATTTTAAATAGTTTTGAACCTTATGGTTTGATGGAAACAAAAGATGGAAGTGCTTTGTCATTTTCATAATTTTCAAAAGGGGTTGCTGTTTTGGAAACTAATTGAATTTGCAAAGGGTTTGGTATTAAATGAATTTTGATAGAAACAAAACAACAGTTTTGGAATCACAACTTTAATGGAAACAATTGATTGTTTTGATTTGAAATATCATTTTGGAAATTGTAACATCACAAGTATGAAACAAAAGGTTTGAAATTTGATTTGAAATTCAAATAGAAAACAAAGGAAAACAAAGGAAAACAGTTGGAAAACAAAGCAAAACAAAGGAAAACAAATGGAAAACAAGCAAAACAAATGCAATGAACATGATGTCATGATGCAAAACATAAAATAACAGAGAGCATGCAAGCTAAACATGCAAGTATGCTGTCGCACCCGGACTTCTAGGGGATACTCACAGTCCGCTAAACAGTGGAGAAATGGCTTACAGGGCATACCGGCACCCGCATCTCAATATGAGCAGGCCAACACGTAAACGTGTGACAACCATTCTCTTACTATTCATCGTCTGCGCAAACCATCCCATAGAAATCCAGATACTTCCATTGACGTACTTCAAAACATACACACATGGTACGTCAACGGCATTGGAACAAGTGATATCACAACAGATCTCTACGACACAAAAGATGGAAATAAGTTGCAAATAGCTCTCAGTAGAGCAGAGATAGCAAATACAATCATCCAGAGGACACATGTCCCAACAATTCATCATTACAACACAGCGGAAGCATTCAACATGTCTGAGTACAGACAAGATCCAAATAGGCCTAAGAGGCCGGAAACGAAAAGACGGAGCCCATCCACGAAGTCTCGGATCCTGCCCGGGTCCGCTATCTACTCGTCAGCAGTCTCGTCAAACTCCACGTAGTAGCCACCATGGGGATCCTCGGAAACGTAGTCTGCGGAAACCACAGCCCCAAAGGGGTCAGTACATAAACGTACTGGCAAGCAAGACTCACAATTCACCAAAGTGTAACCCGTCAACACCAAGCACATATGCTTTGGGTTCAACGGAAGAAAGGGGATATAAAAAATGCTGCAACTGGCTGCTCTAACCAACTACAGAACATACTACAACTTCCGGCTAAACAGAAAGGAGATAAGATAGCGTATCGTAACCAAGTATAGCTAACTCCAAACAAACCCATCCTGGATCTCGCCCCTTATCCAAAGAAGCAATCCGAGGATAACTCACACAGTTGGATTAATGAGGGTTCAGATTGTGTGTCATTAAGCCTATTACTAGTCAGATTGTTAATCATTAGGTTTAAGTTGTCCTGAGTACTTGTTAGCCAGTACTTTCACCAAGTAGTCCATAACCGCGGAAAACACGGCTTCTCGAGAAGATTTACCCTGCAGGGGTGCACCAATTTGGCCGTACACGTAAGAATAACCCGCCAGATGGAACGGCCATTCCACCAAGCGGGGCACTCAACACAACTCAACTCTTCTCCGCATCAAGCCCAAAGAACCCCGTGCAGTGAGCGCACGGCTAATCGAGCCCCACGAAGAAAAGGGGACCCTCATAGCACTCTAAGAACGTGTCTCCCTAAATGCCGACTACAAAAGTTTCCACCCTGGCCTGGGCTCGCAAAAACATGCATGCGGCAAATGGAACACACGAACTAAATGAGGCGATTTGGACGAGATGCGAATCGAATCAAATTGAGGGGGGCGCCCATACACGCTTCCCACATGCGGTTAGTGCGCTCATCATGGATCAGTAGACAAGACCCTTTTCCTAATTAGGGTCGACACTAGCAGGCCTCAAAACCACGCAGGGCCTCCTGCCGGTGCCTTATCATCAAATTATTATTTAACAATAACATTAGCAGGATTCATTGATTAACCTCGAGCCCCAGAACATAATAGAAATAGCAACAGAAAGTAACGGGTAACAGACTCGAGCCAAACAACCCTAAGCATGCTAGTAAGACACGGGCAACAAGCAAAGGGGTTATAGGTGTGGAGGTGAGGCAATATCAGGGTTCAGGATATCATGTGATAGGATCGAACAGAAGCAACTATTCATAGGACTAGCAGAATAGACAACGGAAAGTATCGGTATCCAATGTTGAAAGGAACACAATGGTTCATGTGAGTGAATACTTGCCTGCAAACCCAGTAGCCTGGTACTGAGCTAACTCCTTAGAAGGGGTGTCGTAAGTATCGTCGGTCTCAACGTCGTCGTTTATCCGAGAAGAAGCAAACAAACTGAAGGGAATATGCCCGAGAGGCAATAATAAAATGGTTATTATCTTATTCCTTTTTTATGATGAATGTTTATTTCTCATGCTAGAATTGTATTAACCGGAAACGTTGATACATGTGTGCTTAATAAACAAACAATGGTTCCTAGTAAAGCCTCTCTTTTAACTAGCTCGTTGATTAATAGATGATCAAGGTTTCCTGATCATGAACATTGGATGTTATTAATAACGGGGTCATGTCATTGGAAGAATGATGTGATGAACATATACCCAAAGAGAATATAGCAATGCGATCAAGTCATTTAGTTTACATTGTTATATCAAACATACGAAGTAACTTATTCCTTAGACCATGAGATCATGTCAATCGCTTATACCGGAAGAGTGCTTTGATGGCATCAAACGTCACACCGTAACAGGGTGACTATAAAGGTGTCGTTAAGTATTCGGAAAGTATTAGTTGAGGATCATGGATCAAGAGTGGGATTTGTCCATCCAAATGACGGAGAGATATACTCTGGGCCCTCTCGGTGATATCACATCGAAATCGCTTGCAAGCACGTGATATGATCACAAAGGATGTTATATCACGGGAACGATAAAAGAGCACTTGTCGGTAACGAGATTGAACAAGGTATGGTTGATACCAATGATCGAATCTCGGACAAGTAAAATATCGCGAGATAAAGGGAATAGTTCACGGCGTTGTTGGTTCACACGATCACGAGAGTCATCGTTGAATATATAGGAGTCATCACGGATCTCCAGATCCCGCTGTTGATTATTGATCGGAGAGGAGTCTCGATCATGTCTATCTTATTCGCGAACCGTAGGGTGACACACTTAAGGTTCGATGACGCGTTTGAGAGGATACGGAATATCGAAGAATATTTTGGGCAGCACCGAAATTGTTTCGGGGAAAATTGAAATAGTTCAAGGGGTTTTTCGTCGAATGGTTGTTAATAGAATTAACAAATGATTCGAGGTGCTATATGCAAAAGTTTGTTAATAGAATTAACAAATGCTGAAATAAAGAAATAAAAAGGTTTTATTTATTTATTAAAATAAAACCTTTGGATTTTCCAAGTGGGTAATAATGGGGAAATGAGTGGGTGTGAGTGGAGTGTCCACTCACATGATGAGGGAAGAGGTGGGGGCATCCCCATGGGCTGGCCGCACCCCCCTTGGGCTGCCTCCCCCCTCTCCTATAAAAGGAGGGTGAGAGCTCTCCCTCCTCTACACACTTGGCCACTTCCCTTTCCCTCCACCCGCTGCTCCATTTCATGGTCTCCGGCTTGGCGAAGCCCTGACCGTGGGATTCTTCACCACCACCACGTCGTCGTGATGCTGGAGTTCCGAGGGATCCTCTACTTCCGCGCCCCGCTGGAACGAGGGAACAGAGGTCGTCATCAACCGTACGTGTGACCGATCATGGATGCACCGCCGGATTGCGGTGCCCATCTTCTCGCTATCGGGATCGGTGTGAGTACGACTACGCCAACAACGAGATTTGATCTCGTACCACTTTGAGTCTTCGAGGGTATGTGTTCTCCTTAACCCTCTTGTTGCCCGTTGCACTTCGTCTCCTAGATTAGATCTTGGCCTTTCGGGTGTCTCTCGCGTAGGAAATTTTTTGTTTTCTATGCAACGACCCCTACAGTGGTATCAGAGCTGGATCTATGCGTAGATGTTTTGTACGGGTAGAACACATATGAGTATGTGGGCGTTGATGATCATGTTATTGCCTCCTTGAGTATTTTATGATCTTAGTGGCATAGTAGGATTAAGCTGCCCTAGACTAAGTTTACGTGTACTATGTACGCGAGAGTTGTCTCACTTGTGGCTAAGGGGGTGTCCGTTTCTCCTACTATAGTTAAGATCTAATCTATGAAGGGTTGTTAAAAATGTGTTTATCAACGTTGTGGTTTATGTTCGTAGGTATGAACGGTTCTATCATCGAAAGCCCTAAGCCACGTAAAATATGCAAAAATAAATTAGAAGCGTCTAACTAGTTTTTGCTGGGCATGTGATGTGATATGGTCAATATTACAAATTTTATTATGAGATGATCTATTTTGTAAATTATTGATATACCGGAAGGTATCCATATGGTTGTCTTCTTTTTTATGGACAATCAAGTTTGGGCTACCGTGGTACTTGGTACCACGCCGGTGGAATGATTGAGATCATACCATAATGCACATGATGGAGATCAAGTGCAAGAAGGACCATATCATATCACTTTATCCTTTCATGTGATGTCTGTGATGTTAATCCTTTTTATGCATCATGTTTTGCTTAGATAACGTTGGTAGCATTATAAGATGATCCCTCTCACTTAATATCAAGATAATAATGTGTTCTTCCTTAAAGTATGCACCGTTAAGAAAGTTCGTCGTTTCGAGACACCACGTGATGATCGGGTGTGACAGACTCAACGTTCGCATACAACGGGTGTTTTCAAGCCTAGCATGTACAGACATGGCCTTGAAACACACGCAATACTACGGTTATACTTGGCGAGCCTAGCATGTACAGACATGGCCTCGGAACACGTAACCGAAAGGTAAAGCATGAGTCATATGGATGATATGATGAACATGTCGATGTTCGCCTTTGAAACTACATCATCTCACGTGATGATCGGTTTTGGTGTAGTGAATTTGGTTCGTGTAATCACTAAAGACGACTAAGAGGGATGTTGTTTTTGAGTGGGAGTTCATGGTTTAATTTTTGAATTAACTTGAACTTATTTATCATGAACAACAAATCAAAGTGAATTTGCACAAATTGTAGTATTCATTGGCATCCACATAACTACCTTACACTTAGATTGTTAATTGAGATATAACTGTTATGATCTGGTAAATACCATTTAAGATTGGTACCGTATTAGTGAAATTTAAAATTGAGTCCTATTGTAGATTTTTGGTATTTCCTAACTAGCTCCATATGGTTAATGATTGATTGATCTAGAGAGCAAATAATTCCTACTTTGAATCCAGAGTCATGGTTGCTTCCGTATTACTATATCTTCAAAAGAATGTTTTGTTGATCAAGGTGATTTTGGAACTGAAAAGAGTTGTTTTCAGAAACAATCAAGTGAAAGATATATTGATATATAGAAACTTATTTGTAGCAACATGACTGAGTATAATTTAGCGTGACAATGTTTGCTTATATTATCTGAATATATGAAAATTTAGCGTGACAATGTTTGCTTATATTATCTGAATATATGCAATGATTGAAGACTCTAGGCGTTTGAATATTCCAAGAAATTGGATGCTAAAAATTATCCTCTAAATTCCTTTCTTCGAGCTATAGTAGCTTAATCATAAAATTGTTATGATGGGATGGATTAAAAGTATGTGTAAAGTCGTTTACCTTACTTGGAGATTGCTAAGAGTGGAATCTAGAAGAATTCTATTAATATGGTGATATTAGTAGAACAATCAAACTCAAAGTATGACTCAATGGGTGATAGTATATGACTAACACGCCAAAGAAAATGAGCTAGTACGGCTAGCATTGTTTGATGTTGAATGATTCTTCTGTAAAGGAAAGGGAATATTGAAAATAGAATTGCAAATAGATATATGGCAGAAAAGAAGATAACTGGAAAAGTCCAGCTCAGGAGTATATGCTTGATATACAAGTTATAGATGTATTACTAGTTAACAAAGTATTTTTGGGTATTTTGATACCACATTGGTTGGTATGAGTTTTCATACAAAGCAACGCAATGCAAGAAATACAAGGGCCTAAAAGGAACTAGTAATAGATGTGGAATCGATTATGACAAGAACATAAATAAAGTGTTATTGTGTTCATTGTAGTATCGAACCAAACATTCAAGATTTATTTTAAGAACTTAATAAGTTGTTATTTTGTTCTAGTCTTTTGTGAGAACAAATGAGATTGTTCAAACGATGACCATATTCCATAATTGATGGATATGTTAATATAAATCATGTTGGTAAAGTAAACATCTATAAGACTGAATGCTAAACGTTGCAAGACGTAAAAGATTTTCACTTAAATTATGACACCACCATTTTAGTTCATATTGGAAAGGAAAACATGAAGGAACTCCATATTGATGGACTTCCGGAGTCATTTTGTTTTGAATAAATTGACGCTTGTGAGACCTCTTCCAAAAGATGACTAGAATTCCGTTCATAGGCCAAAGTAGAATGGACGACTAATTTAGTGGAGATTATACATATTGATGTATATAGTCCATTATGTGTAGTCATGTATGGTGGATTAATTTTTCCTTCATAAAATTTTGTCGATGATTTAAGTAGATATGTGAGTATATCTATTTAAAGGGAACAGAGTTTGACATTTTGAATTGGTTCAAAAGGTTGTTAATATGAAGTTAAAATCAATGTAACACGATAATCAAGTATTTATTATTGGATCATAAAGGATAAAGTTTGAGTTACAAGTTTAGCAAAACATCTGAGAAGTTGCAGAATTGTTCTACAACTTATATTTCTCGAATACCCCACATTAGATTGGAGTATTCAAAAGACAAAATCAAACCCTGTTTGACATGGTAATATTAATAAAATTTCCATTATAATTTTGTAGTTTATACATTAAGGACAACCGCTTTTACACTGAAAAGAGCACCATCATGATCCGTTGAAATTGACAACATATAAGATATGGTTTGGGTAATGACCCGAATTGTCATTTTTCTTAAGTTTTGGTATGCATAGCATGTGTAAAATGTTTACAACCAAAATAGGATAAATATATGTTTATAAGGTGATCTCCAATAAAACATTGGGTATTTCTCCTATCACCGAACCAAAAGACAAATGTTGTTTGTCAAAAAGGGTTGATTTCTCGAGAAAGTAGTTCTTGCGAAACAAGTGAGTGGGAGCACAATACAAACTAAACGAGATTTGAGAATCTTCGTTATCATGTCAAGAGTAGCGCAGCACTGGAAGTTGTTCCGGGGTTTACTATTTTGACTAAGTAGAAGACAATACAAATGTTGTAGATACTTCAAATGAGTTTGCGAACTGTACCAGAAAAGTCCAAAAACTTTGTACTTAGAACAACTTGTGGTTTAAGTGTAAAGTGTTGTTTTGACAACAAAAGGACCTGGACCTTATAAAGGAAGCAAATGATGGGCCCTGACTTCGTAAAATTGACTATGAGTCATTATATCCGCCATAGTATCCTTGTATGAATATCAAGTATGTGACTTGGTAGTCTTTCAATAGGCATGATGCCTAACGATAGCAAAAGGGTCTATATAGCGAGAAAGACATGGATACTTATCGAAAAGTTGTTTTCGACGAAGTTCAAAGAGTTGACTACTACAAGATTTCGATCTTCCGTAGTGATGCTTTAGTCTTTACGGATAGTTCTAGCAAAAAGTTACATATTATGATATGGCAGTTGAATAACAAAACCAACTCTCCTCTCGAGGAAGTTTGATCAAGGATGTGTACTTGACACAGTCTGAGAGTTTTGTAAAATTCAAAAGGTTGCTATAAAGGCATGCACACTTCAATGGTTGAAGTGAGCATAGCGAAGTTGAAATCTTTAGCTTAATGAAGTTATCAAAAGAGTTTGATTCCACCATGAATGATAAATATGCTTATAGAGTTTACAAGAAATTAAGTGGGAGCACTATGACATATTTCCAATACTTTATGTAGTTGACATATGGTTGATTGGAAAATATGTATTTTAAATTAACACGGTTAATATTTTCGATTTCATATTGATGAAAGGCTTAGAAGATATTGGGCATCGATATCTATAAAAGATGGATTGACGCACCTGATATGATTGAAGCCAAATTACATAGATGAAATATTGAAGTAAGTCAATATGAAAATGACCAGAAGGAGTTCTTGTCACATGGAAAATAATTGAGCAAGATTCATGTGTTTTGACACATGATGAGCATCATTGAAATTGAGATTTCTAAGTCATGTTTCCATGCTATGTACACAACCAGATGAGTCCTATGCTATAAAATGTTATAGCAGGATAATTCATATGATGATTAGACAACAGTGGGAGATATCCTTGTGTCATTTTAGAAATGCTAAGGATATGTTTTCCTATGTAGTAATGACAAAATATTAATTGTAATATGTTACACTAATAGTCTTGTCATTTATTCAAGAAATTTTATCTCAATTAAAATATGTGATGAAGGGTAGCACAATAGGATGGAAGAAAATTCCATGCTGGATTTGAAAGAGTTTCAAAATTAAAATATTGTGACAGATACTACAACAAAGGCTAAAGTATATCGTTGTGTTAACAACTGATTATAAGCGTATTTTGTGTCAAGGAGTTCTTTATTGAACTTGGTGAATTTCCAAGAATGCTGAAACTATGAAGCTACATTTCACAATGTTAGTAACATCAGTTTAAGCTGAGGAATTAAGGTATCACCGGAACTTGGTGAGTTTCCAAGAATGCTAACACTATGAAGCTACATTTTCACAATGTTAGTGACATCAGTTTAAGCTGAGGAAT
Organism: Alopecurus myosuroides; assembly: GCA_028641055.1. Classification (NCBI taxonomy): domain Eukaryota; kingdom Viridiplantae; phylum Streptophyta; class Magnoliopsida; order Poales; family Poaceae; genus Alopecurus; species Alopecurus myosuroides. The sequence goes on from CM054059.1 coordinate 275,948,719, forward strand.
TAAGTTTTCACCTATTGACCATATATATACAAAGCCATCTCATTAGAGAATGAGTGATGCGTGTAGACGCAAAGAACATGCAAATACAATAGGACCTGAACAGTTCAGATCTTTTTGATGATGTTTACCGCATGCGAAGCATTGTAATAACACTGGTACGCCATATGTGTTAAAGTGCTTACAGACTAGATTATTGACTCTAGTGCAAGTGGGAGACTGAAGGGAATATGCCCGAGAGGCAATAATAAAATGGTTATTATCTTATTCCTTGTTTATGATGAATGTTTATTTCTCATGCTAGAATTGTATTAACCGGAAACGTTGATACATGTGTGCTTAATAAACAAACAATGGTTCCTAGTAAAGCCTCTCTTTTAACTAGCTCGTTGATTAATAGATGATCAAGGTTTCCTGATCATGAACATTGGATGTTATTAATAACGGGGTCATGTCATTGGAATAATGATGTGATGAACATATACCCAAAGAGAATATAGCAATGCGATCAAGTCATTTAGTTTACATTGTTATATCAAACATACGAAGTAACTTATTCCTTAGACCATGAGATCATGTCAATCGCTTATACCGGAAGAGTGCTTTGATGGCATCAAACGTCACACCGTAACAGGGTGACTATAAAGGTGTCGTTAAGTATTCGGAAAGTATTAGTTTAGGATCATGGATCAAGAGTGGGATTTGTCCATCCAAATGACGGAGAGATATACTCTGGGCCCTCTCGGTGATATCACATCGAAATCGCTTGCAAGCACGTGATATGATCACAAAGGATGTTATATCACGGGAACGAGAAAAGAGCACTTGTCGGTAACGAGATTGAACAAGGTATGGTTGATACCAATGATCGAATCTCGGACAAGTAAAATATCGCAAGACAAAGGGAATAGTTCACGGCGTTGTTGGTTCACACGATCACGAGAGTCATCGTTGAATATATAGGAGTCATCACGGATCTCCAGATCCCGCTGTTGATTATTGATCGGAGAGGAGTCTCGATCATGTCTATCTTATTCGCGAACCGTAGGGTGACACACTTAAGGTTCGATGACGCGTTTGAGAGGATACGGAATATCGAAGAATATTTTGGGCAGCACCGAAATTGTTTCGGGGAAAATTGAAATAGTTCAAGGGGTTTTTCGTCGAATGGTTGTTAATAGAATTAACAAATGATTTGAGGTGCTATATGCAAAAGTTTGTTAATAGAATTAACAAATGCTGAAATAAAGAAATAAAAAGGTTTTATTTATTTATTAAAATAAAACCTTTGGATTTTCCAAGTGGGTAATAATGGGGAAATGAGTGGGTGTGAGTGGAGTGTCCACTCACATGATGAGGGAAGAGGTGGGGGCACCCCCATGGGCTGGCCGCACCCCCCTTGGGCTGCCTCCCCCCTCTCCTATAAAAGGAGGGTGAGAGCTCTCCCTCCTCTACACACTTGGCCACTTCCCTTTCCCTCCACCCGCTGCTCCATTTCATGGTATCCGGCTTGGCGAAGCCCTGACCGTGGGATTCTTCACCACCACCACGTCGTCGTGATGCTGTAGTTCTGAGGGATCCTCTACTTCCGCGCCCCGTTGGAACGAGGGAACGGAGGTCGTCATCAACCGTACGTGTGACCGATCATGGATGCACCGCCGGATTGCGGTGCCCATCTTCTCGCTATCGGGATCGGTGTGAGTACGACTACGCCAACAACGAGATTTGATCTCGTACCACTTTGAGTCTTCGAGGGTATGTGTTCTCCTTAACCCTCTTGTTGCCCGTTGCACTTCGTCTCCTAGATTAGATCTTGGCCTTTCGGGTGTCTCTCGCGTAGGATTTTTTTTGTTTTCTATGCAACGACCCCTACACAAACAACGCAGAGAGACAAACAATCAATAACATGGCATAATGCACAAACATGGGATGATGCATGACCATTTAATTGATGCATAGAAATAAACTAGTTGACATGGTAACATAACATAATTAAATGGACCCACATGCAATTGGATTGCATATGGAAAGCCCATGAATTAAGGGTGAAGCAATTGTTTTACAACTAACCAATAGGTGAAAGTGGATTAGCATGATGCATGGATGAGGAAAACAGAAAAATAACAACAATAGAAACAATTTGAAATAAGGTTTATCAAGTGTGGAATTTTATTTATTAAGTTATGGCATTTTGGTTCCTTAAAGGTGTTACACAAGCATTTGTTGTTTTCACCAATTTTAATTGTTCAAAATAGATAACAAAGTTCATATTTGAAAAGAACACAAAGTTTTGGGTGGAATACATGTTTCACTTGTTGAAAAAGGATTTCAAATAAATTATTTATGAATTAAACAAGTTTAAGCAAGAATTAAATGAATTTAATTCAAACATGAACTTATTTGAATTTTTATTTGTTCAAAACAGTAAGTGAGGTTCATATTTGAAAAGCTTATACTTTTATGGTTGGAAAACATATTTTATAGTTTCAAAAATAAATTAATTTGACCAAGTTATGATTTTAACAATATTAAATGATTTAAACAAGGTTTAAATTATTCAAAACATGAAACAAATTTTATATTTGAAAAGGTGGTTTAATTTTGCATGGAAAACATATTTCATTTGTTGAAATTGGATTTAAAATGAGCAAGTTATTAATTTGGCAATTTTAAATGCATTAAATAAGAAATAGTTGTTTTCAGCAATTTAAATTATTCAAAACAGCAAAAAAAATTGATATTTGGAAAGTACATGAAAAGTTGATTGGAAAATATGTTTAGTTTGTTGAATTTGGGATTTTTATGCCCAAGTTATGATTTTTGCAAGTTTAAGTGAATTAAAAAAGATTTCAAATATTTCACCAATTTAAAATATTCAAAACAGTAAAAAAAATTTATATTTGGATAGAGCATTCAATTTGGTACAAGATACATATTTAAAAAGTTGAAATTGGAGTTAAAATGAATTAGTTATGCATTTTACAAGTTTAGGGTGCAATCTGCCATTTTTTATTAACTAGGGACTTAGGAAAAATATTACAGGGGCTAGAAAAATAGTAGCAAGGACCTTGCTGTGATTTCTGTGAAGGTGCTGTGTCAAAACAAATGGAAAAAAAAGATTTGGTTTTATTGCGGGAGGGGGGACTCGAACCCGGGACCTCCCGCTGCGCGCAAAGGGGTGCTAACCAGTGCGGTGACTGAAACTTGGTGACAGATAGGGGAGCGAGGGGGGTATGAGGTGTGGTCCGTGGTTGTTTTCTGAACTGAAACTGAACCTCGACAGGGACAAAGGTATCGATGGCAGCGATCGGCTGCTGCGACTCGCCGGAGAGGTGGCGCGCTCGTGGGGGTGCCGTGCGCGGGAGGAGGGACGAGGGGGAGAGGCGAGGGGAGAGGAGGCTCACCTCGGGGGCCCTCGAGCGGACAGGAGGCGCAGGGGTCGGGGCGGAGCAGCAGGGAGTGGCCGGCGACATGACGACGATGGCGGCGGCGCACCGGGGCCTCCCGGTGCCCACAGAGTGGTGGAGGAGGGAGAGGGCACCGGGGAGGTTCCATTCCCGCCCTCGCATGGCCGGAGGGAGACTAGACAGCCGGCGATCACCGGAGGGAGAGAGGTTTTCGGGTGAGGAGGTTCAGGTACAGAGGATACAGAGCAGAGAGGAGAGAGGTGGGAGGAAGAGGGAATGGAGGCGGTGAGAGGGAAGAAGGAGGGAGAGGGCACTAGGGTTAGGGCAGGGGGACTCGGGCTAGCTTTAAGGAGGGGGAGGAGGAGCTCCAGCCGTCTGCTGCTCCCCTCTGCGTACGTGGACAGAACGGATGCGATCCGTACCGAGGTAGGAGAAAGGTGCGAAGGGGTATGGGCCTTGGGGAGTTGGGCTGGGCCTGGTGCTCTCCGTGTCTCTCTGTTTTAATTTTTTTTTGCTTTGTTCTGTTTTTTTTTTGCTGAAATGAAATAGGGAGAAAAGAATAGGTTTTGAGGTGTTAGAAAATTTAGAAAAATTTGGTATTGATTAATTATGTAATATTAACAACTTGTCAAGTTTTTGTTTTCAAAAAGATTCAAAATAAAAGTGTTGTTTGTAACTTGATTCAAATTTGAATGAATTTTGGATTAAATGAATTATTGAAAACAAGAATTTAAATAGGGTGACCATATAGTTTTAATTGGAAACAAAAGATTATATTTGAGTTGTAATTTTTATAATTTCCACATAGTTGCTGTTTGGAAAAGGTAATTGTATTTGAAAGGCATTTGAATTAAGTTTGGATTAAGTGAATTTTTAAAAGCCATCATTTTAAATAGTTTTAACCTTATGGTTTGATGGAAACAAAAGATGGAAGTGCTTTGTCATTTTCATAATTTTCAAAAGGGGTTGCTGTTTTGGAAACTAATTGAATTTGCAAAGGGTTTGGTATTAAATGAATTTTGATAAAAACAAAACAACAGTTTTGGAATCACAACTTTAATGGAAACAATTGATTGTTTTGATTTGAAATATCATTTTGGAAATTGTAACATCACAAGTATGAAACAAAAGGTTTGAAATTTGATTTGAAATTCAAATAGAAAACAGTTGGAAAACAAAGCAAAACAGAGGAAAACAAATGGAAAACAAGCAAAACAAATGCAATGAACATGATGTCATGATGCAAAACATAAAATAACAGAGAGCAAACATTCTAATGGCTATTTTTCATACTTGTGATGTTACAAAACGACCCCCTTGAAGGAATCACACCCCGAGATTCCTACTGAGAAAAGAAAAGGTCCGGATACTTCTTGGGAAGAACCTCTTGAGCTGTGACACGTGAAACACATCGTGCCCCTTGGATAGACGTCAGGGAATTTGCAAACCACCGGAACATTTTCAATTGAAGGAAGAGGTTTTGTATCGAGGATGTATAGCTGGATAGAACTTGATACATTTGTAGAATAGACTATCTGGCCAGAAGGGTGGAACAGAGTTATTGATTAGACGCCGGTAGAAGAACTGAAATGGAAAGCAACAACAAGGTTTCAACGGACTAAAAGGATGTTGAGAAGAACAGGATAACGAAGCAACATCGGGAAATCGAGATCAAAACACTCCTGAGGTACTACAAGATCCAGTACATCCACCGTGAACAACCACGGACTGTCCAAGATAGTATGCAAACATCAGATAACTGGTCCTAACCATCCACTATGTCAGCGCTAGTAAATGACTACCTCTTCAACTGGGTTTGTTCTCCCCGACACCGAGTGAGTCAGCCGTATCGATCCGGTTTCCCCTGAGAACACACCGCCATGGCAGGAGACCCAATCGCTGCAACCGGTAGTGAACTTAATCCCACACTGTGAATGTCCCATTATTTCTTTCTGGCGACAATTCGGTTCGGGGGACTCTAACCTCTATAGCACATTGAGGTAGACACGGACTAACACCGACAAGCAATTAGCTAGACCCCGTTCCCATATTGAGGTAATGTGGCACTACATCTTGGTTGTCCGGCGAAGACTAGGTTATGTGTCATTTTTGGAAAACAAGTCGAAAACATTTTCTCCTTCACAAACCTCCCTCGGACAAGGTCCCACCTTTCCTCGGGTTTTTCCAAAGCTTTTGTTCTTCCAAATACATCAAGTTAAAAGGTCCACCAAGGGACTTAAGTTGATTAGGTGATGATACTAAAAATTTCTAAAGGGCTTGGTAACACCAAGATTATAAAGTGGATATAGCATAATAGAAACCTGAAATATATAGTGGTATAGTCCACTTAAAAGAATAGTTTTTGAATCAAACTTTTGTAAAACTTCAGAAGTAAAACATGCATGATAGATAATGATAAGTAAAACAATAGCAAGCATTTAGAATGGCTTGCCTTGTTACTTGTCTTGGTCTTGCTCTTGAAATAAACAAGAGTTGCAATAAAAACCTCTCCGGGAAATAATACCGTCTTCGTTATCTAACGTCGTAACCTCAAAAATGGAAAACACCCGATCAGAACCAAACAAGGGCAAGCACTTGGCAAAAAGTAAACATACAACAAGAATTTCATAAAACAAGTACACTCACAAACAATATTACTAGGGTGCACACCATCAAGCAAAACATGCACAGACAACACACATGAATAGCACTAGAATAGATGCTAAGGATCCTCAACCAAAATGGCATGAGGCCAGTGGGTGTGCCACTATCATATCATGTACAAATAAGGTTAAATGACTCTCTGGTAATTCATGAGGATGAACAAAATAACAATAAAACAGCCTAGGAACACATACACATGCATAGGAAAATATTAACAAGCAATACTACAAGCCCATAGTAACACATGCTTTTCTAATAATGGAGAAATAATATAACCAGTAGCTAAGCAAGCTAATAACAGAGACAAAATAATACCAAAAATAACATGGCATCACTCAATGCATGAAAATAATGATGGAGCAAAAAGACTACTAAAACTAGAGATGCAAAAAGGGCTATTTAGACAAGCAGACATGCATAACCATAAGAGATCATCAAACAAGATTTATTCTAACATGATGGATCTGCAAGATAGAATTAAAATAACAGAGAAAACGACACCTATACATGCTAGTAATATCAAAATAACAATCTAATCAATGCCTCAAAAATTAAGCATGCAAATAACAACTTATGGCAGAAAATCATCTAAAACTATCATAGCATGACAAATTTATCTAGAGATCACTCAAACATGCAAGCAAGTATAATATACTAGAATAACAGTATCTATGCTATGGAAAACAATATTAAAGCATTTATTCAAGTCATCAAGCCAATATGAAGAATAACATAATTTAACCTATTATTATTAGGAAAACAACCCTATGGAAAAAAAATACTAGAACAACATGCTTTTCACACACATTTTCTTAACAAGATAATGACTCAGTCAAAACACATCTAAAACATGTATTAATAACCTACACAAGCTAGGAATCAATTTTGCATCAAAAACAATATAACATACAATTTTAGTAAAGGCATAGCAATAATATGCAGAAAATGGCTAAACACTAAATATTGCACCAATCCTATTCTGTAACTCCTAAAATCATGAAAATCTAGTATAAGGTGCTCCTAGTCACTAGAAAACCAACACAAGTGGATTCACATCAAAAATCATCACCAATAAAATTAAACAATTCTCAGAAGTGCTCTTTGGCCTAAAACTAACATGCATGTCATTTTCAATCAACAACTCAAGTCAACACAAGGTCAACTGCCACAGATAGAAATTCTCAAGGGCTACTCATAACAGTTGAGTTTGCATGTTTTGGATACAGAAACTCAAGTTATTAAATAAAAGGTGATAATGAGTGTCTCTTCCATTTATTTTATTTCTCCTAAAATACAGCTCAAAAACTAGATCTGCAAGTTGGAGATGGTTAAGAATTTGTATAGCTATAACTGTGATATTTAGTTTGGCGAGATCTACTGGTTACCATTTTTATTTTGAGTTAAACCAATCATCAGAAAACAGATCTGCAGAAAAAGGAAAATACAACCTGCAGAAAAAGATTAGCAGGCCGGATCTGCTCCGAGCTGAGCGGCGCAGAGAGCAGAAGGGAGATGGGCCGGCCCACGCTCGTTTCCCGCCTGGAGGGGATTTAAAGTGCTGACGTTGGATTAGAATCCGACGGCTCGTGATGGAGGCGCCGGCGAAGGGGAATCTTGTCGTCGGATCGGCGATGGACGGCAGGGATGCGGCCACGCGGCACGGCCGGCGGTGACCAGTTTCTGGCGGCGGGATCAGAGAAAAATGACGTCCCAGGGCGGAGCTTCGCCGGACTCTCGCCGGAATGAGTTCCCGGCATCGCCTAGAACCAAGAAAAGGTCGAGGAGGACCCGGACGACGACGCGCATCTGATGACCTCATCTGCTCTTGCTGGGAAGGACCCGAGCTAGGGTTCTCCGTAGGTGCCGCGGCGGCGGACCAAAGCCATGGATGGCGGCGCTCCTGCAAGCAACCAACAGAGACAATGAGAGGGGCACGAGCCTTAGGGGATCTCAAGGAAGGTAAGAGAGGAAACGGAACGTCCGTGGAGGCTTTGAATCGACGGCTTGACGAGTAGCTCGCCGGCGGGTAGCAGCACTTGATGCTGGCGATGTAGAGGTATAGGGAGGGGGCTTTCGATGTTTGGTATCGATTGGGGATGTGTGGAGGTGGTGGGGCAAAGTGTACAGCAAAGGCGAGGGCTCCAGTGGCCGTGCCATGAAGGACGGCGAGCATGTCCATGCAGCGATCAAGGCAAGCACACACGGATGGGCGAGGGCAGGGAGGAGGATGTCTGAGAGTATGGACATGCTTAGCACATCCTCCAGGAAGGATTTAGAGTGGAGGAAGAGGCCCGATATGGAAGAACTCAAGGGAGGGTGTTCGGCACCCCGCAGGTGTTTGATATGAAGCGTAAGAAGAGGAAGACGAGTTGGCACAAATGGGGTTCACGGGACGGTTCCTGGAGTGTTCGTGGAGCTAGTAGACAAGTCGTCGCGGAGCGGCATGCAATGCAGGTGTCGGAACACAAAGGACGTGTCGAGCTCGACCTGGACGCCATGGCCAGCTCACGGGAAGGGAGAAGAATACAAGGCGGAAGGAAAGGGTTTTTCCAGGGAGTCACAAGATGCACGGGAAGCCTTGTGGCGCGAGGGTTTCTTCTGAGGTGGACAGAGGAGGTGGAGTGAGACGGAGGTGGGTGATCACTTCCTTGTCCATTTGTTGGTGGCTGAGATAGAGGGAGAATAGAGCAGCTAGACCATGTCTAGGAGGTTCAGGGAGATGTTTCCTACCTCTCAGAATAGGAGAGAGGAAGAGAGGGTGCAATGATTGACCAGAGAATGCATGAACTCAACAGTGTCCAGGAATAACAGAAGCGGTTTTTGCTTGTTTTCACCGGAATTTTGAATAGAAAATATATCCATTTGATATAGGGTGAAAAATTGAGTCTATGGATGGTGGTCTCAAGGTTTTCTAAAAACATTTCTTTCACAAAATTTTGGAAATTCAAAAATAGCAGAAACAGTTTTTAAATGTTTTCTCCAGAAATTTAAACACAACTACCAAATGTTTTAGTATAAATAAGTCCCACATGACCATAGGCATGTTGGGTAATTTTTCCAAGATTTTAGGAAATACATTTCTTCGCAAAATATTTTAAAGTCCATTTCTGGCCTTTTGGAAAATGGAAAATAATAAACATTACAATGCTTTAAAACAAATATTTTTGAGTTGGTATGAGAGAGTATATAATATAGGTCTCAAAAGTGATTTTTAATGATCAACTCTTTTGAAAATATCTGAGGCTCCAAGTGGAAAAGGGGTGAAAACAGAGGTTTATTTAATAGGCTAAGAACCATGTGGGAAGAACAATTAAATGGCCATTGGAAAATAAATGGACCATATAGAGGTGATATATAAGTCATGAAGATGACAAGGGTAGGTTGATTGGGCTTTAAAACAATAAGGTGTGATTTGGAGTAACATGGACAAAGTGCTTCATAGTAAATGAGATATGATCACTATTTTGGGGATGCCTTCAAAAGGACTTTGATGGATGATACCAAATGGTTTCAATATCCAAAATAACAACTTGTATGGATAGCATAGATATATACAATGATATGTATGATGATGCATTGATGAATAGCTCAAGGTTTGCCTTAAAGGCATGTCTCCAAAGTTGGAGATTTTTAAGAAAATAGAAGATGATATGGACCTAAGATGGAATATGGTATACCCTGATCCTGCTTCAGAACGATGACCTGGGCATCGCCAACCTCGAATTCCTGCTCCTTTGCTTCGAAAACATGTCGGGACTAAAAATCAACTTTCACAAGAGCGAGGTTTATGTACTAGACCAACCAATCCAAGAGCAGAGGCGTGTGGCCAACATGCTGAACTGCAAACTGGGTTCGATGCCCTTCCTCTACCTAGGTCTCCCCATTTCGGATAGGAAGCTGATGATTGAGCAATGGGCTTACCTAGTCAACAAGTTAGCGGCGAAGGTGGAGGCATGGATGTGCAGGTTACTCTCCTCGGGAGGAAGACTTATCCTGTCCAACGCATGTCTCGAGGCGCTGCCACCTTTGCCATGGGCCTGTTTCTGCTGCAAGACGGGGTGCATGAGAAGATGAACGCGATTACAGCCCGTTTCTTTTGGGAAGGAGCAAGCCCTAACCGTAAATTCCACTGGGTTAACTGGCCGGCGGTTTGCCGCCCTAAGCAGTGTGGGGGTCTAGGGCTGACAAACACCAAGGTGATGAACGAAGTGCTGATGTTAAAGTGGATTTGGAAATTGTATGACGACTCACCTTCGATTTGGCGGACGCTTCTACTGGCAAAGTATCCGGAGGCGAGGAATATCTTCGCAGGACAGACCCAAGGAGGGTCGCCATTCTGGCGTAGCCTCCACAAGATTAAACACTTGTTTAAATTGGGAGCAAAATTTAGGGTGTTGAACGGGGCGAGGACGTTCTTCTGGTCGGACTGGTGGGTGGGAGAGGGTCCTCTTAAGGACTGCTTCCCGCGACTGTTTGCGGTTTGCGAGAATGCGGCATTGCTGGTTGCGGACGCCTTCTTGGAGGATGGCGTCAGATTTAGGAGGGCTCTTGCCCCGGAGGCAGCTGCCCAGTGGGACGGGCTGGTTGCGGACCTCAACTCGGTTGAGCTCCATGAGGGTGAGGATGAGGTCAGATGGATGTTGGAACCGTCGGGTCGGTTCTCGGTGGCATCAACTTATCACAAACTTGCGCAGGGCACTTCGGTTGGCCATTGCAAGGCGGTCTGGTCCGCTAAGTTCCCGCTCAAAATCAAGATATTCACATGGCAGTTAGCGCTGAACCGCTTGCCGTCTAACCTGAACTTAGCGAATCGTTTTGGTCCATCAGATGGGTGTTGTAAGCTTTGTGGGCTTGGGAAGATGCGTCCCATATCTTTTTCTCTTGCGCATTGGCTAAACTTGGTTGGAGTGTGATCCGACGGCTGCTCGGATGCACGTGGAGTCCGGCGAACTTCCCGCAATTCTTCGCGATACAACAAACTCTCCTGGGAACACATCGCAGAACCAGCTGGGTGCTGTTTGCTGCGCTGTGCTGGGCTCTTTGGGGGTACCGTAACAAGATGACTATGGAGTCGCGATTGCCGAATCACCCGGCTGACCTTATTTTCAAAATGATCTCCTTGCTGCAGGTGTGGGCAAGTGCCGCAAAGGAGGATGACTAGGAGCGCCTCCTGCTGTGGGTGGCCGACCTTAGGGAGATCTACCGCGAGCTGACGGTCCGCCGCCTGGAGTAGCTGCGATGGCGAGAGCTGCTGTTTTGTACTACAGGACGTCCGTGCCGAGTGGGGTAATTCCCCTTTTATCTTCCTGCTTTCAGTCTTTTAGTTGTTTTATTTCGGCAAGCTGTTGGCCTCAGCAGATGTATGAGTTTGTGGCTGTGTGTGTGGTGACTCTGATGTAATCCTCAACCTACTGTTTTATTAATTTAAAGCAGGGCAAATATGCCTATTATCTAAAAAAAAGATGGAATATGGTATTGAGATTTTATTTTGTTATTACTAGGTTTTATTTACATAAAACAACACACATTAATCAACAAACAGAAATAAATGCTTCAACAAACACAAGATAGGATCACACAACCAGCAGATAAAATAACAAGACACACAAGATCACTCAAACAACTGAGTTCTTCAATTTAATTTCCAAGATGTTTTCTCAAGTGTTAATTAGAGGTAGTGATCAAAACATACCATGACAAGAGGATTTTGTTAGGAGGTTCAGCTCAAAAGTTGTTATTTCCAAAAGAATATAATTGAGGTAAAAAACAAGGGTAACATAGTCCCTTCTTATTGTTTTCGCAAAAAGAAGGAAGTGAGAAGGAGCTTTTGAAATACTTGCAAAAACATCTTGGTTGAAAACAGGTTGAAGATGATTAGCTCCAAAATACTTTTCATATAGTTTTGGAAATTATCTTTTGTTTTCTCAAAACTTGGCCTTTTGGTTTGTTCAAAAATCAAAACACTTTCAAAAAGGTTTTTGCCAAAATAGTGATGGATGAAGATGATAAGCTTTCTTGTCATGACTTGATCACAAGGGTTGTGTTTTTAAGAAAGTTATGATCATTGGTTTTAATGTTAGTTGTTAACAAACTCAAACAATAACACAATCAACAAGCAAATAGAAAAGAAACACAAGCATTAGTCAAACATATCAAAAAGTTTTTGTTGGCCCTGATTTTTGGGTTATTGAAAACAAGTTTTTCCTGTCTTCCAAATATTGGGCTGTTACAGCTCTTCCCCCCCTTAAAATGAATCTCGTCCCCGAGATTCGTAAGTGGGTACTTAAGAGTGTAACTAAAAACAAGAGTCTCGAGCTTCTTCAACTTTTGTAAATGAATATCCTTTGACGAGGTGGTCTTCTGAGAACTCGAGGTGTTTATGTTGTCAGAAAGTTGCTTGTGGAGGAGATGGATATGTTCACTTGACACTTCATGTCCTTGTTGTTGATGTTGGTGGAACGACACAAGCTAATGAAGGGTCTTGATTTTGCTGCTTCATAGACCTTCTGTCGTTGTCTGGACCTGGTCTTCTTTTAGGGGTATCGCAGATAGTTACCCACGGCAACCATCTGGCCTCATAGGGCGTCAGGTCCGTAGACTTGACTCTCTCCGATTACAGTTAGGGAAGCTGTCAGGAAACTCCTATATGCTTCTTTGCTTCTTGAGTGGTTGACCGCTTTGAAGTGCAGATGCTTCGCCCCTTTGATTAGTCTTGGTAGGTTGTCGGGAATTATCTTCATCTTCGTCTCATTTTTGCTTGGTGGCGATGGCAGGTTGAGGAAGAATTCGTTGTGCCTTGATCTTCATGGAGCTTTGCAGGCGTCTTCATAGGTGATTTAGGACCACATAGTTAGCTTTTTCCCTCGGGAAAACTAGCTAGTGCCTTTTTGCAAACCTCCGGTTAGATGTTAGTCTAACAATTAGATAGTTATGTTAGAAGTGTTAGTCTGGTAAAAGTATTTTTGTTGGTGTCGCGAGACACATCTCGCGTCTTCTCGGGCTTGAATCTGAATTTGTCGTTCTTCATGACGGCTCTTGATGTAGTTGCCCAAAATGGCGCACGAAGTCCGTCATCCGTCTTGAAGAAGATTTCAGAGATCTTAGGCTCTCGGGTTGTAGTACAAAGTGCCCCTACCTTGCACTTCTCATGAAGGGATGGGGGATAAAACTCTTTTTAAAAGGGGGATTTTGCTATGTCAGACTTTTGAAGAGATACCAAAAGTGTAACTAAGGCCGACATGGCAAAAAGAGTTTTTGCAAACAAACAGGAACAAAACAAGAGGTAAAAGTGTGGTGACTTTGCTTTGCCGAAAAGGCGTGCTTGTGAGACACTCAAGCAAACAAATTCAAAACACACAAGGGAGAAAGTAAAAACACCATGCAAAAGTAAACCACACAAACAACGCACCAGCAAAGAACAAACAAGTTACTTTTAGTACCAGCAAACGCCTATTACCGCTGAAGAACGGGTAGCTCAAGTAAAACAACTGAGCGAAACCTATCGATTTCTATGGGGTTGGGTCTACCAGGGGTTGTTGAAGTCTTCATGTTGTTAACGTCGTTGTTGAGCTTGATACATGGCAGAGTCTTCGGATCTAGAGGATTTTCTTTATCTCATCTTGATGTTGAGGTCTTCGGAAGGAAGTTTCTTTTTCTTTGGGTTGCTAACTACTAAGGTCTTCTCGAGACATCGCCAAGTATGTAATTTTTAATAGAAAGATAACAGAAGAAAAACCTTTTTGGTAAGCTTTTAAATTAAAACCAAAGTTTTATAAACTCATGTTTATTTATTTACAAAATATTTTGAGCCATGAAAACAAAGGACAAAAAGGTATGTTTACTATATTCTACGTTTTTCTTCCAAACTTCTGTTTTATAAACCAGGCAATACTTTTTTTGAAAATATGAGAAAAATGGAAACCATTCTTAGGATTCCATGGATAAAAACATTTTAGGCAGTAATATAGTTTTTACCAAAATATTTTTATTTCCTATCTGACGTCCATGCTAAACTAAGGTCTCCAAAAGTCAACTTGGCTCTGATACCAACTCTGTGGGGACCCGAGACTAGCAGTCTGAGACCTCCAGTATGCATACATTCACGATCCCATTATCAGTTAGTCGTGAACAACATACTCGAGTTGGCATTGCAGATACAACATCCACTACACGAATACACGGCTTACACAACTGGTCACATGACCCAGTTGAAAAACAACTGCCACGCAGGGCAGGAAAAACATACTAAACGGCGGAAGTCTTCAAAAACACACTCGTGGTAAACCCAAGTCATGCCTTGACTACCTACAGGCTACTGACTCGGAGAAGATCCTAGTTCGCACAGCCGTCAGCGACACCATCTTCTTCAGGTTCTCCGGGTTTCTGCTCAAATTCTGGCTAAGACAATAGCCAGGCTTGAAACCATTGTGAGTACATTGGAATGTACTCGCAATACACCCCAAATGAAAGCTAAACATGCAAGTATGCATATATAAAGGTGGTAGGAAGGCTGTAATTAAGGTTCAACTAGCCATGATGAATTGAAGACACATCATGGTTGCACAAGTTTTAGTTGTTTTTGTTGAAGAAGATACTTCAAAAGATATTTTATTTCTCTTGTAGATATTGCATGTCCACAAGGTTTTGATAAAGCATTCTAAATAAAAGGAAGTTTTTCTTTGCAAAACTTCTTGGAAGATCACCTCTTCAAGATCATCATTTTTCCAGTACCTCAAAGGTACAATCATTCCCTTTCCACGTACCTCCCAGGTACAAATTCCAAAACACTTTCCCATCTTTTCGAAAACATTGACACAATACTAGCTACATGGCCGTTCAACTGTCCATATCCGAGGACGCGGCTATTCTGAATAGTTTTACTCTGCAGAGGTGTACACATTCCACAAGATCCAGTACATCCGCCGTGTACAACCACGAACTGTCCAAGACAGTATGCAAACATCAGATAACTGGTCCTAACCACCCACTATGTCAGCGCTAGTAAATGACCACCTCTTCAACTGGGTTTGTTCTCCCCGACACCGAGTGAGTCAGCCGTATCGATCCGGTTTCCCCTGACAACACACCGCCATGGCAGGAGACCCAATTGCTGCAACCGGTAGTGAACTTAATCCCACACTATGAATGTCCGATTATTCCTTTCTGGTGACAATTCGGTTCGGGGGACTCTAACCCCTATAGCACATTGAGGTAGACACGGACTAACACCGACAAGCAATTAGCTAGACCCTGTTCCCATATTGAGGTAATGTGGCAGTACATCTTGGTTGTCCAGCGAAGACTAGGTTATGTGTCATTTTTGGAAAACAAGTCGAAAACATTTTCTCCTTCACAAACCTCCCTAGGACAAGGTCCCACCTTTCCTCGGGTTTTTCCAAAGCTTTTGTTCTTCCAAAGACATCAAGTTAAAAGGTCCACCAAGAGACTTAAGTTGATTAGGTGATGATACTAAAATGTCTAAAGGGCTTGGTAACACCAAGATTATAAAGTGGATATAGCATAATAGAAACCTGAAATATATAGTGGTATAGTCCACTTAAAAGAATAGTTTTTGAATCAAACTTTTGTAAAACTTCAGAAGTAAAACATGCATGATAGATAATGATAAGTAAAACAACAGCAAGCATTTAGAGTGGCTTGCCTTGGTAATGGTCTTGGTCTTGCTCTTGAAATAAACAAGAGTTGAAATAAAAACCTCTCCGAAAAATAATACCGTCTTCGTTATCTAACGTCGTAACCTCAAAAATGGAAAACAACCAATCATAACCAAACAAGGGAAAGCACTTGGCAAAAAGTTAACATACAGCAAGCATTTCATAAAACAAGTACACTCACAAACAATATTACTAGGGTGCACACCATCAAGCAAAACATGCACAGACAACACACATGAATAGCACTAGAATAGATGCTAAGGATCCTCAACCAAAATGGCATGAGTCCAGTGGGTGTGCCACTATCGTATCATGTCCAAATAAGGCTAAATGACTCTCTGGTAATTCATGAGGATGAACAAAATAACAAGAAAACAACCTAGGAACACATACACATGCATAGGAAAATATTAACAAGCAATACTACAAGCCCATAGTAACACATGCTTTTCTAATAATGGAGAAATAATATAACCAGTAGCTAAGCAAGCTAATAACAAAGACAAAATAATACCAAAAATATCATGGCATCACTCAATGCATGAAAATAATGATGGAGCAAAAAGACTACTAAAACTAGAGATGCAAAAAGGGCTATTTAGACAAGCAGACATGCATAACCATAAGAGCTCATCAAACAAGATTTATTCTAACATGATGGATCTATAAGATAGCATTTAAATAACAGAGAAAAAAACACCTATACATGCTAGTAATATCAAAATAACAATCTAATCAATGCCTAAAAAATTAAGCATGCAAATAACAACTTATGGCAGAAAATCATCTAAAACTATCATAGCATGACAAATTTATCTAGAGATCACTCAAACATGCAAGCAAGTATAATATAATAGAATAATAGTATCTATGCTATGGGAAACAATATTAAAGCGTTTATTCAAGTCATCAAGCCAATATGAAGAATAACATAATTTAACATATTACTATTAGGAAAACAACCCTATGGAAAAAATACTATAACAACATGCTTTTCACACACATTTTCTTAACATGATAATGACTCACTCAAAACACATCTAAAGCATGTATTAATAACCTACATGCTAGGAATCAATTTTGCATCAAAAACAATATAACATACAATTTTAGTAAAGGCATAGCAATAATATGCAGAAAATGGCTAAACACTAAATATTGCACCAATCCTATTCTGTAACTCCTAAAATCATGAAAATCTAGTATAAGGTGCTCCTAGTCACTAGCAAACCAACACAAGTGTATTCACATCAAAAATCGTCACCAATAAAATGAAACAATTCTCAGAAATGCTCTCTGGCCTAAAACTAACATGCATGTCATTTTCAATCAACAACTCAAGTTAACACAAGGTCAACTGCCACAGATAGAAATTTTCAAGGGCTACTCATAACAGTTGAGTTTGCATGTTTTGGATACAGAAAACTGAAGTTATTAAATAAAAGGTGATAATGAGTGTCTCTTCCATTTATTTTATTTCTCCTAAAATATAGCTCAAAAATTATATCTGAAAATTGGAGATGGTTAAGAATTTGTATAACTATAACTGTGATTTTTAGTTTGGCAAGATTCACTGGTTAACATTTTTATTTTGAGTTAAAACAATCATCAGAAAACAGATCTGCAGAAAAAGGAAAATACAACCTGTAGAAAAAGATTAGCGGGCTGGATCTGCTCCGAGCTGAGCGGCGCAGAGAGCAGAAGGGAGATGGGCCGGCCCACACTCGTTTCTCGCCTGGAGGGGATTTAAAGTGCTGACGTTGGATTATAATTCGACGACTCGTGATGGATGCGCCGACGAAGGGGTATCTTGTCGTCGGATCGGCGATGGACGGTAGGGATGCGGCCACGCGGCACGGACGGCGGTGACCAGTTTCTGGCAGCGGGATCAGAGAAAAACGGCGGCCCGCGGCAGAGCTTCGCCGGTATGAGTTCCCAGCATCGCCTGGAACCGAGAAAAGGTCGAGGAGGACCCGGATGACGACGCGCATCTGATGCCCTCATCTGCTCTTGCTGGGAAGGACCCGAGCTAGGGTTCTCCATAGGGGCCGCGGCGGCGGACCAAAGCCATGGATGGCGGCGATCCCGCAAGTAACCAACAGAGACAATGAGAGGGGCACGAGCCTCAGGGGATCTCAAGGAAGGTAACAGAGGAAACAGAACGTCCGTGGAGGCTTTGAATCGACGGCTTGACGAGTAGCTCGCCGGCGGGTAGCGGCACTCGATGCCGGCGATGTAGAGGTATAGGGAGGGGGCTTTCGATGTTTGGTCTCGATTGGGGATGTGTGAAGGTGGTAGGGAAAAGTGTACAACAAAGGCGAGGTCTCTAGTGGCCGCGCCATGAAGGACGGCGAGCATGTCCGTGCAGCGATCAAGGCAAGCACACACGAATGAGCGAGGGCAGGGAGGAGGATGTCTGAGAGTGTGGCCATGCTTAGCACATACTCCAGGAAGGATTTAGAGTGGAGGAAGAGGCCCGATATGGAAGAACTCGAGGGAGGGTCTTCGGCACCACGCAGGTGTTTGATACGAAGCGTAGGAAGAGGAAGACGAGTTGGCACAAATGGGGTTCACGGAACGGTTCCTGGAGTGTTCGTGGAGCTAGTAGACAAGTCGTCGCAGAGCGGCATGCAACGCAGGTGTCGGAATGCAAAGGACGTGTCGAGCTCGACCTGGACGCCATGGCCAGCTCACGGGAAGGAAGAAGAAGACAAGGGTAAAGGAAGGGTTTTTTCCAGGGAGTCACAATATGCACGGGAAGTCTTGTGGCGCGAGGGTATCTTCTGAGGTGGACAGAGGAGGTGGAGTGAGAGGGAGGTGGGTGATCACTCCCTTGTCCATTTGTTGGTGGCTGAGATAGAGGGGGAATAGAGCAGCTAGACCATGTCTAGGAGGTTCAGGGAGATGTTTCCTACCTCTTAGAACAGGAGAGAGGAAGAGATGGTGCAATGATTGACCAGAGAATGCATGAACTCAACAGTGTCCAAGAATAACAGAAGTGGTTTTCGCTTGTTTTCACTATAATTTTGAATAGAACATATATGAAATATCATGTCCATTGGATATAGGGTGAAAACTTTAGTCTAGGGATGGTGGTCTTAAGGTTTTCTAAAAACATTTCTTTCACAAAATTTTGGAAATTCAAAAATAGAAGAAACAGTTTTTTATGTTTTCTCCAAAAATTTAAACACAACTACCAAATGTTTTTGTATAAATAAGTCCCACATGACCATAGGCATGTTGGGTAATTTTTTCAAGATTTGAGGAAATACTTTTCTTCACAAAATATTTTAAAGTCCATTTCTGGCCTTTTGAAAAATGAAAAATAATAAATAGTAAAATGCTTTTAAAACAAATATTTTTGAGTTGGGATGAGAGAGTATATAATATAAGTCTCAAAATTTATTTTTAATAAGAAACTCTTTTGAAAATATCTGAGGCTCCAAGTGGAAAAGGGTTGAAAATAGGGGTTTATTTAATAGGCTAAAAACCATGTGGGAAGAACAATTAAATGGCCATTGGAAAATAAATGGACCATATAGATGTGATATCTAAGTCATGAAGATGACAAGGGTAGGTTGATTGGTCTTGAAAACAATAAGGTGTGATTTGGAGTAACATGGACAAAGTGCTTCATAGTAAAGGAGATATGATCACTATTTTGGGGATGCCTTCAAAAGGACTTTGATGGATGATACCAAATGGTTTCAATATACAAAATAACAACTTGTATGGATAGCATAGATATATACAATGAGATGTATTATGATGCATTGATGAATAGCTCAAGGTTTGCCTTAAAGGCATGTCTCCAAAGTTGGAGAGTTTTAAGAAAACAGAAGATGATATGGACCTGAGATGCAATATGGTATTGAGATTTGATTTTGTTATTACTAGGTTTTATTTACATAAAACAACACACATTAATCAACAAACAGAAATAAACGCTTCAAAGCAAACACAAGATAGGATCACACAACCAGCAGATAAAATAACAAGACACACAAGATCACTCAAACAACTGAGTTCTTCAATTTAATTTCGAGGATGTTTTCTCAAGTGTTAATTAGAGGTAGTGATCAAAAAATGCCATGACAAGAGGATTTTGTTAGGAGGTTCAGCTCAAAAGTTGTTATTTCCAAAAGAATATAATTGAGGTAAAACACAAGGGTAACATAGTCCCTTCTTATTGTTTTTGCAAAAAGAACGAAGTGAGAAAGAGCTTTTGAAATACTTGCAAAAACATCTTGGTTGAAAACAGGTTGAAGATGATTAGCTCCAAAATACTTTTCATATAGTTTTGGAAATTATCTTTTGTTTTCTCAAAACTTGGCCTTTGGGTTTCTTCAAAAATCAAAACACTTTCAAAAAGGTTTTTGCCAAAAGAGTGATGGATGAATATGATAAGCTTTCTTGTCATGACTTGATCACAAGGGTTGTGTTTTTAAGAAAGTTATGATCATTGGTTTTAATGTTAGTTATTAACAAACTCAAACAATAACACAATCAACAAGCAAATAGAAAAGAAACACAAGCATTAGTTAAACATATCAAAAAGTTTTTGTTGGCCCTCATTTTTGGGTTATTGAAAACAAGTTTTTCCTGTCTTCCAAAAATTGGGCTGTTAAAGTTTACAGGCTTTTGTTTCCCCATCTCGACCCCAACAATATCCTATATATTGCTAGTTTTCTTCGCTTTTTTTTTTGCAAAAAGAACAACCAATTTATTGATCAACAACAACGGTACAAAGAATCCCAAAAGTAAAAAAAAATTACAAATATGTCTTCGAACCATCCAGAGAGGACTACAAACACTGAAACGAGCCGAAGATGCGCCGCCGCCTCATCCTTCCCTCACAAGAACCAGGTAAATCTTGTCGTAGTAGAGCTTGCTGTAGTAGACAGATGGGAAGTCGTCGTGCTAAGACCCCGAAAGAGCAGCACACCAGAGCCGTAACCAACGCCAATGATGAAAATTGTAGAAACGGCCAGACATGTAACCACGTGGACGAACACGAAAACAGACTGGATCCTAGAATAACCGCCGGACAAATTCCTCCACGCGTCCTCCGCCAGCGCTAGGCGCATGGACTGAGTGAGGATAGGACAAAGAGGACCTTATTCTGACTTCAAAATGTAGCCACCGCCTCACCATCTTGAGAAAGATACTGGACAAAAACCTAACTAGTAGAAAATCTTCCGCCGGAAAGAGGCCATGATGTACCACATCTCCAAGGCCTAAGGCTAGGAGGCGGAGCGGACCAACGGCATCGCTGGCTAGAGGGACGAAACACTAGATGTCTGGAGGCGCCTCACTATCCTCACGTAACGGTTCAGAAACTAACAGTTTTGTCGATTTTTATGGAGGATACTTTGGGATCCCTACCAACGGTGGTTTGTTCGAAGGACTCTTCTTTATGAAGAGGATGTTTGTATCTTAAGGCAAAGAATTATCCAAGAGTGGAGCAGCCATATCTAGAGCAATCCTGGATCGGCTTAATTACCCTTCACTCGAATTGTTAGATTTAGCCAGAATCCTTCACTTGAACTATTTGTTTCAAAAGTACAATTTTTAAACCTCTTTATCAAGTTTATTATCTTGCTTTCATTACTTTTGTAAGTGACAACAACTTCAGTATTGTTGGGACAACAATGTAGATTATAGTTGCTTTTACATGCTGTTTGACAGATTAGACGGCAACATATACGGTTAATTATGTTCAATGTTAAATCTTAAGTTATCCTTGCGTGGGTTAAGTGTCGATATTTTCACACTTCGAGTCCTAAGGGCATGTAAAATAGTTCCGATAGATATAGTCTGTAGAACCGCTCCATGTCATCTATAGATGGTATTACAGATAGCCTGTACAACAAGCATGCCTTCTCTCTCCCCTTTCTCTCTCCTCCACCTCACAAAAAAATATGATCGTGGTTTATCTTCTAGACAACTGACTACATTAGTGTACATGCCCTAAGAGCATGTATAATAGTGTTGAGTCGGCTGTCTGTAAGATGAGCCACGTAGGAGTTTGATCGACATGGACGAGAGAGAAAGAGGACAGAGAACGAAGCTGTCTGTAAGTTTACAAATTTACAGATGGTCAATCGCCACAAAAAACGCTAGCTATACTTGACTTGTTTAAAGGTCGTCCATAACCATGACCCCAGAAGGAATCCCATTGGCCAAATTTCAAGAATTCTGTTTACGGTGGCTAACTGCTTCGTTTTTGCAGACAGATTCAAAGACAAGTTGTTGTACAAGGTGTCTACAACATCGTCTATAAGCGACGTGTAAACTCGTTGTAGACAGTAGCCGTCTTAATATCTACACGTGCCCTAAATCCTAAGGGTATGTACAATCGTTTAGACAAGTATCGTCTAGAATAAAATGTCATGTCATGTCACGTCTAGACTCTACTATAGACACCACGTACAATAATTTGTCGATTTAGTTGTCTGCACAAAGCTTTAAAATTCGGAGGAATAGAACAGAATATGGATGTCAGCCTTCGGTTATCATGAAGAAAATAATTGTACGCCCTAGACGCCCTTGTACAACGTGAGAACAACCGTTGGCAAGTAGCTTTTTTATGTGATTTAGACCGTCTTTAATTATGCGGACGGACTGGCAGTTTGGGTGAATCTCTTTCCTCCGCCTAGATTAAAATCGTACGTGGCATGCGTTATAGACAGGTGATTCGACACCATTGTACACGCCCTAACACATTGGTAGTTAAGCCGACTCAGTTGGTATTAAACACGTACTTTCTAGTCGTCATTGGCAGATGTTGGAGTTGGTTGTAATATTTAAAGTTATAGGGACTAGATTAGAAAAGTAACGAAATAATGTAGACACGGGAAAAAGATTTGAGAGAGGTGTGTCGGTCTCTAAATATTAGGCTCTCTCCCTCCCTGACTATATGTATGAGATTTGTTCCCAAAAATTTGTGGAACTCTTTCCATAAAATTCTACATGGCATAAGAGCAGGACGAATACAGTGTTGTTCACCTGCGATTTTGAGCGCATTAGAGGCCACCGGCGAGGAGTTGGATCGAGGCGGAGCTTGAAGCATCCGCCGCTGCGCCAAATCGGCCATCATGGATTGACCCCGAGCTTCCCCAAGTTGATGCCTCATCTGCTGGAACCACCCAATCTCCTTCTCTAGGATTCCCTTTCTGGTACTGCTCCTGCCGCCGGCCGGCGTGCGTTCCTAAGGAAGCGGTGCCATGGACTAGAAGTACCCAGGTACAACGAGCTACTGTTGGTGTTAATTGTTCAGCTAAGCTGCATATTAGTTGTGCTACCAAGACAGTCCTGTGTGGCTGAGTGTTTTGGTCATACTTCAACTTGAAGATTAATACTACTTGATAGAAAGGAAATGGCTCACTGATAGCTTCTTGCTGCTCTTGAGTATGTGCTACAAGCAGTTCAGAAATACTGGTTTTGTGCTAGAAGTTGTGCATTTGCACCGTTCTTGACTGAGAAAAATTATGGGAGACCCAAGCAAGGACAAGACAGGGGATTCTAGTGTTGACAAAAAGAAATACTTAGCAAGCTTCTTGAACAACAACAGCAACAACCAAAGTTGGTCCCTGAGCCATTCAAGCATATACTCGGGCCTAATCCAGTGAAATTATCAGGACCAGGTGACTACATCAGTTGGGCTCGTCATGCTCAATTGATTTTGAGTGCTAATGACTATGATTATCTACTGGTTGCTGATGAAGAAAGACTCCAGAAAGGTGGTACCAGCAAAAACAAATCAATGATAAAGTTTTGGTATGGCTTTTGGGAAGTATGGAACCATCAATTAGAGGACAAGTGGAAACTTTCTATGAGGTTTGATCATCCTTGCAGAAGCAATTTCCAGGAAAAACTAATAAAATGCAAGCCACTCGTATCATGCATGATTTAATTAATTTGAAGCAAGGCTCTAAATCTGTGACAGAGTATGCGGGTGACATGAAAAAGTTGTACAGAGACTTGCACTATTATCATCCTTTTGAACCCGTTGACAAAAAGGACATTGCAATCCATCATACATGGTTCGAGTTATTTGTAAGCAATCTTTTCCTTGATGGCCTGAACCAGGAATTAAACCTTCATCGGCAATTGATATTTTCTGAACTAGAGTGGCCAAGCCTTGATGCTATCATCTCTAGTGTGATTGAAGAGGATACTCGCTTGACTCAACCTAAGGAGGATGGTCTCAGTTCAGCAGATGCTCGTGCGGCTTTATCCATGCGAACTCGCTATGCTTCAAAGTCCTTTGGTAAAGCAGATAAAAGGAAGTTTTTTGTGATTATTGCAAAAAGGATGGACACAAGAAAGACACGTGCTTTGAGCTGCATGGTTATCCACCTTGGTGGGAGAAAGGGAGATCTTGGGCGTTTAGATATGGTTATCCACCGAGGTATTCTATCTTGAAGCTATTCAGATGATAAGCCAATACCCTGTACTTGTCTAACCCAAGCAAGAATACAATTTCTTTGTTGGGATGAAATCCAACTATAGAAACACCATCTTGTGGAGGCGTGCATTTTGTTCTTTCTTGGGTGTCACTAATGTTATCCTCTTTCGAGTCCCATTCAAATTCTTGTCCCGTCGGTGTGTTCCTTTTAATGATATCGTCATCGAAGTCTGAATCATAATCCTCTATCCAAGGTCCATACCCATATTTCCAAGGGTAATCTGCTAGTAGGGGTTCAAGGTTGACCTCATTCTTCAACATCCACTCCATTTTACCACATGATTCATTGAATAACCAAATCAGAAGTTTGAAGTTACTAATAACCAAGGTACAGTACACCCCTTCTTTTGATTTCCCTAGGTGCTAGTCTGAAAGGCGTATTGTGTTCCTCTCCATGGAAACTATACCTTTTGGAAGCTTGGTTATTCGGTATTTATTGCTTGATAAGTTTATTCTGCAAAATACAAAAAGGAAAAATATAGATCATGGTCAAACGGACTTGAAAGATATAATTCTTTTAAAATAGACACTATATATGGTGAAATCGAACATAGATTACCTCATAAGAAAATCATGTTGTAGAGGGATCCCCGCCAACATACACTATAATAAGACCAAGGTTCGGTGGATTCCATGTCGGTAGTGGCACCTGTGGCATCCCCCTCCCGAATAAACGGCTTCACCTCCCACTGCCTTGTCCTTGACGAGAAGACACACCAAACATAAAGCAAAGGGGGACATTCCACTTCCTATTTTGGATATTTGATTGTCGAGATGATACTATCGATTAGAAACACCTCATAGCACTAGTGGAAAATGAGCCAAAGGATTTTACCTTTAGTGCCGGTTTTCTTACGAACTGGTGCTAAAGATTGCACTAGTACCGATTCCAGAGCCGAGGTCGCCAGAATCATCTAGTACTGGTTCTTTCTCGACCTTTAGTACTGGTTTGTTAGACAAACCGTTACTAAAGGATTTTGCACCAAAATTTTCTGCGCGGGTGGGGCCGGTGCTGCACGTGTAGTACGATTCGTATCACGAACCGGTACTAGAGGGTGTGCAGCCTATTTCTTCAATCCGACCCACCCATGCTAGCTCTCCAATTTCATTCCAACACATTTCCAAAAAAAATATCTCCTCTCACACTCCAACAAATCTTTATTTTTCTCCATCATTTTGTTCAGATTAGCAGCAACCATCTATACAAGGGTTAGCAACATGATCCTTTCTTCTGGCGTTCCTAATTTAGATCATTTCCTCTAGTTTAACTCGTTTCTTTTTTTAGTGCTAGCAAGGTGTTTGATGAAATGTCTAAGTTAGGGATTTCATTCGTTTTATATGAAATTTGAGCTTAAATTAAAGTATGTTTTGTTGGTTTTAGTATCTTCCCCGTCCTCACCGCCATCGATCGCCAGCACCGTCCCTAGCCGGCATCACCTCAGTGAGCCTACTTGTTTTTATGTTTTATTGAAAAACTTAGTTTTATATGATATATGCATATATATTACTTTATAATTTTCTTACCTGTATGATTGTTTTTTTATATATAGTGCCATGGTTTTTAAATCCGTCCCTGTCGGCCCTTGTCCGGTCTATGATTCGGATGTGGTATACTTTTATAACTATTTGTTTTATTTCGTCCTATGATAATTATGCTGACCAACTTGACATAGATATTTTATCTAGGAGGCAGTTGAACCAGAAATTCCAACCGACCCTCTAGTCGAGATGCTTAATTTATTTGAGAGACAAAATAATGATTTGAAAGAAAAATTGAAAATAAGTGAAGATCTTCGTCTGCAATTCCTAGAAGAGAAGATGAAATTGGACTTGAAGCTTGCCGACGTCGTCGATGATCACCTGATCAAGATGGATGCAATGCGCTTGAAGATTAAAAAGATTAGAAAATATGCCATTAATCAAGAGGCTTGGTATCATTATGTTGTAGGTTCAGTAGTTACCTTAGTTGCGATTTTCATCGCATTTTTGTTGGTTTTAATTTTTTTAGATAGTTATAGTGTAATGAGTGTATGTTAGTTTGAGTGTATGTCTTATGGGAACTAAGTATTACATTTGGTCAGTACTCTACGTTAATTTTAATTTGATGGACATATATATTAATTAATTTGGTCACTCATCTATGATGTACTGTAATGAATGGTTTTTTATATACTTATATAATGCAGATGAACCGACAATGAATGTACGGTGACCGACGCTATCCCGAGTTTCTTTATGGCATGCAAAATTTTCTCCACGTGGCTGAGGCAAGCAAGCGGTCGAATGGTTTTATGTGTTGTCCATGTAGTGCATGTAAGAATATGAAGGATTACTCTAACTCAAGAACCATTCACTTCCACCGAATTGAGAACGGTTTCATGCCCGGCTATAATTGGTGGATAAAGCATAGAGCAAGAGGGTTTATTATGGAAGACAACAAAGAAGAAGAGGATATTGGAAACTATCCTATGTTCACTGAACACGGTGATAAGACAATGGGGGGGACACGAAGATGAAGAAGAGCTCATTTTTATGAGCCCGATGACGATTTAGGTCGGGCCATTCGTGATGCAAAGATTAACTGCGGAAGTGAAAACAAGAAGTTGAAGTTGGAGAGAATGTTAGAGGATCACAACAAATTGTTGTACCCAAATTGCGAAGATGGCCAGAAAAAGCAGGGTACCACACTAGAATTGCTGCAGTGGAAGGCAGAGAAGAAGATGCCTCCAGGGGAGAATGTATTGCCCTATAGTACGTACGAAGCAAAGAAGGTTATCTTCCCTCTAGGATTAGAGGTGCAAAAGATACATGCATGCATCAATGACTGCATCCTCTACCGCGACGAGAAGTACAAGAATTTGAATGCATGCCGGTATGTGGTGCATTGCGGTCTAAGATCAGGAGAGATGACCCTAGTGATGTTGAGGGCGAGCCGTGCCCCAGGAAGAGGGTTCCTGCCAAGGTGATGTGGTATGCTCCTATAATACCACGGTTGAAACGTTTGTTTCAAAACAAAGAGCATGTCAAGTTGTTGCGATGGCACAAAGAAGACCGTAAGAAAGACGTGATGCTGAGACACCACGCTGACGGGTCGCAGTGGAGAAAAATCGACAAAGAGTTCAAGACATTTGTAGATGACGTGAGGAACTTAAGATTTGGTCTAAGTACATATGACTTTAATCCTTTCGTGGAGCAGAGCTCCAATCATAGCACCTGGCCGGTGACTCTATGTATCTACAACCTTCCTCCTTGGTTGTGCATGAAATGGAAGTTCACTATGATGCTAGTGCTCATCCAAGGCCCGAGGCAACCTGGAACGACATTGATGTGTACATGAGGCCATTGGTTGAAGAACTTCTACAGTTGTGGGGTGAAGAAGGTGTACCTGTGTGGGATGAGAACGAACAAAAGGAATTTAACCAACGAGGGTTGTTGTTCATAACCATCAATGATTGGCCTGCTCTGAGTAACATTTCAGGACAATCAAACAAGGGATAAAATGCATGCACACACTTTTAGGTGATACTGACAGTATACATTTGGGAAACAAGAATGTGTACCTCGGGGCATTGTTGATTTCTTTCACAACAGCATCCCGTAAGAAGGAGAGGAGGCAAACATTTCAGAGGTGAGGCAGATAACCGGACAAAACCTACCCGTCCTACTGGGGATGTTATATATGATATGGTCAAGGGTTTAAAAGTGATCTTTGGAAAGGGTCCTGGCAGACAATCTGTTCCGAATGACAGTGCCAGACACGTACCCATGTGGAAGAAGATGTCTATATTTTGGGAGCTACCCTATTAGAAAATCCTAGATCCCATATCAAGATAAAAGACCTCGGTGGATAACTATATCTAAATGCCTTTTTATGGGATTTAGACTGTCTTTAATTATGCAGACGGACTGGCAGTTTGGGGTGAATCTCTTTCCTCCACATAGATTAAAATCGTACGTGGCATGCGATATAGACGGGTGATTCGACACAATTGTACACGCCCTAACACATTGGTAGTTAAGCCGACTCAGTTGGTATCAAACACGTACTTCCTAGTCGTCATTGGCAGATGTTGGAGTTGGTTGTAATATTTAAAGTTATAGGGACTAGACTAGAAAAGCAACGGAAAAATGTAGACACAGGAAGAAGATTCGAGAGTGGTGTGGAGGTCTGTAGATATTAGGCTCTCTCCCTCCCTGACTCTGTATGTATGAGATTTGTTCCCAAAAATTAGTGGAACTCTTTTCATGAAATTCTACATGGTATCAGAGCAGGACGAATCCAATGTAGTTCATGTGCGATTTTGAGCGCATTAGAGGCCACCAGTGAGGAGTGATACGTCCAAAACGTATCTCCTTTTCCGAACACTTTTCTTATTGTTCTCTTATAAACTTGTGAGTTTTGGATACCACTAACACGGACTGATGCTGTTTTCAGCAGAATTACCTCGGTGTCTCGTTTTTATGCAGAAAAATCAGCTTTCGGGAAAATGCCCAGAAAAGATCCAGGGAGCCAGAAGGGGGCCAAGAGAGGAGCCAGGAGGGGGCCACACCACCCCCCAGCGCGCCCCCATTGTCCGCGCCGCCTGGTGGTGTGGGCCACCCTTGGACCCCTCGGACTCCCCTTTTGACTACATATGCCCTGTAACCCTAAAACGCGAGGGGGTTCATCATATTCCACAGAAACACAACAGAGCGCCGCCGCCACCCCGAACCTCGATTCGGGGATCAGAAGTTCCTATTCTGGCGCCCTGCTAGGACGGGGATTTGAAGGAGATCATTGTCATCGACACCACCACCTCTTCTCCATCAACCATACATGATTTCCCCATCCATGTGTGAGTAAACACCGCTGTAGGCTTAGAGGGGTGGAAGGGATTGGATGAGATTGATCATGTAATAATGCCAGATTGTTAGGGAATAATGCCTAGTATCCGTTGTTAGTGTTTTCTACCGTTGTTGCAACTTGTTATGCTTAATTCTTGAAACTATGGCCCGAGTGCCATGATCTCAGTGTCACACCCTAGTTTTTGGATTCTTGAACTGTGCTTAATAAGACAAAAATTAGGGCCAACAAATTTTTTTTAGGACAACATGATTGTTTGAACTAACATGTGTTTATGAACTTAATCATATTTGCAACAGAAGTTTTGTTTCTTGATAAAACCAATACTAAATGTTTCTGAAAACATTCCTATTATTTTTCCTGATATTTTTCCCTGATGTTTTCCTATTATTACTTGAGTGGATTTTTATTCCAAGACTTGGACCATTCTTGTTTGCATCTTAAGATCAACTTTTACCTTTGTTGGATCCAAGAAAACAAAGTTTCCAATTGATTTATGAATGTCTTCTTTTAAGTTTTCTATGGAAAACATTTCCTGAAAATATAGCCAAGTACCTGTTTTCTACCCTTGTTTTCACTAGGCCATAAAATGTTATTTTATGTTTTGTTGACTTACAATTAATCCTTGATATATGTACTACAAACCCATAAGCTTGCTTTTATTTTTGTATAAATAAAAATTATCTTTTGCTGGTTGTTTCTGTGGTATAAAATTAAGGCAGAAAAAGGCATTTTTGAAAAACAGAAAGTATACCTTTTTCCACATTGTTTTCGTGGCCTTCAACTATTTCAAAATTGTTTTCAAAAGATGTTTCTGAAAGATTATAACATGGTTAACAAGTTCCCAGTTTGAAAACAAATTTTGGAAAGCATTTGAACCTTGAAAACAAACTCAACTTTTTGATGATTTCATCTGTTTCCAACACTTACAAATTTTTCCAAGTCCTTAACTGAATTTTCTGAATTTTCAGTGAACAGTGTGAGATACACTTTTGCACAAATGTTTTCTGGATGTTTCTTTGCAATTCTTGAGGTGTAGCCTTCTCTAACATGTTGACTAACTAGTGGACTCGAGCCAGGATGCATTAATAGGCTTCTAGAAGCCTTAGGCATGAAGAAAAACATGAGAGAGTAATGATGAGGTGGAATGGTATGGGAATCCCATGCCTTTGACCCATTTGACCACCCCTTTCCTCAACTTGCATCCAAAGGCCAGGATATGACCATGCCCTATGTGTTCTATGACTAGGACAGCCAATACACAAGTGTAGAAGGCCAAAAGGCCCCCAGAGCGCCCTCATGCCGCTCCCTGGCATGCCCCCGAGCCCCTCCTTTTTTTGCCCTTGGCTTTTCACCTCGGGTATAAGTATCCCAAGCCCCTCCCCTTGCGCCCTGCCCTCCTCACACTCACTCACACCTCACCAGGACGAAAGAAGGCCGAGCCCTTGCCCCTAGGAGCCCCCGAGACCGTGGACTCGCCGTCGGTGACCACCACGGCTTCGAGGTAGGCGTGCTCGACCCGGGCCCTCTCCTTTCTTCTCACTGCCTTGGATCACCTCCCCACCCTCCTCCGAACCACCCTGACGTGTCCCCGTGGCCTAATGCATGCAGGATCGCCGCCGCCATCCGAGAACGCCGCCACGGGCACCAGCCGCGCGCCGCCGTGTGAGGTCGCGCCCGTCGCCCTCGACTGCTTCCCTCGACACCCTCGACCTCCAGATACCTCCCCCGAGCCGCGCCACCCCTCCCCGAGCTTCCTAGGTGAGCCACCGTGCAGTTCGCCCCCGGCCCGTACGCGTGCGAGAGAGAAGAGGGGTGAGAGGAAGTAGAACGCCGCGGACCGTAGATCGCGAGATCTACCACCACGCTTGAACGGCGCATCTCCCGCGCCCGCCCACGCGCGCGCAGCGCAGTTGGGTCGCGCTGCCCGTTAACTGGGCCGCGCCCACTCAAACCAGCCCGCACAGCTCTGCTGTTTTTCTTTTAAGTTTTAGCAGAAACTTGTGTTTTCTTTGGACGTGGGAAAAATACAAAACTTTCAAAATAAAATCTACTAAAAATCATGGACCTAACTATATGAGTTCCTAACCATATAAAATTTGTAGATCTAAGTTTGGACTGTTCTTTTGACCACAATGACTATTTTGGCACATAGTGTCTGTGAGGATGTTTTGGAACACGACTTTTAGAATATATGGCTAAAATGGACAAACTAAAATGTTTTGGATAGCCCTTGAACAGATCTATCCATAGCACCTGGCCTCACATCAAGGTCAGCTACCAAATGGAAATGCCATCCATTTTGGTAAAAGACCAGTAGGCTTTTCTGTGATTTTTAGAATGAATTTAAAAATGATTTTTGAAGTAAATCCAATTGGATGAGTTTGGTATTGTCTAGATCTATGTAGTCCCAGCTTAGATTAATTTTGGTGGACAGATCTAGAAAACAGCACTTTCCTGTTTTTGTTTTTAGTTGCGTTTTTGTTTGAAATGGAATGTGTGATTGTTTAGATCTTGTCTCCTAGCATATATAAAGTTGTTATCACTTGTTATTGAGTTGTTTACTTGCATTTTATCTACCTTAGAAGGTGTGTGCATGTTTGGAAAATAGAATGAAAATAGGAATAGCCTTGGTTATTTTCTAGTTTATTATTTTGGAATTGTTGTGTGAGCTTGATCTTTGTGTGCTTGATTGACTAAGTTCATGCTATGTTAGAGATGGATCCAGTACCATTTTGGTACTGTTAGTTTCAAATTTATTGCCTCTGTTAGCTTGCTTGTTAATTTGTAGCAAAGCATGTGTAAGTCTTGTTATTCATTTGCACTAGTATTGTTTCACTAGAATGTATAGCCTTGTTTTATTTGTTCTTGTATACTAATTGTTGCCATGAGTAACCAGAGGCTTAGTACCTCTTTTGACTTGGTATTAGTGGGCCCATAACCCACTGGTCCCATTGCATCTTGGTTGTGGATGAAATCCCCAACCATACTTGTGTGAGAAAATAACATGTCTTATTATGTGAATGATTGTTATTTTCCACCAAGGGAAAATAAATTGTTTGATTCACTTATGCAAGTGAGATGTTTATTTCTTCTTTTTAAATACTAGTATGTTTAGATGTGATCTATTTGTTAGCATAATATTCCTTAGGGGCATCATGTTAAGAAATGTTTCCCTATTGATTGCTTAAATTGAGTTGTGTGCTAATAGAATAAATTCCTTGTGATTGATGGATTGTTTGTGAATGATTTTTAAATTGAGTATTTGGATTTTTGAAAAGGTTAGATAGCTTTTCACTGAGTGCATAGCTACTGGTTGTGTAGTTATACTTTGTTTGCTTGCTATGTAATTAATTATAAAGGCATGTATTGCTAGCATTGGTTTATGCATGCTAAATGGTTGTTTCATAGAAATTCTTTTGATGTTTGTGCTTACTAGCATGTGTAATATTTGTGTACTGTTAGTAGGTATATTTATGTTCATGAATTTCTTGTTTAGAGTTAAGCATCATTGTAGCATTGTTGCTTCTCTAAGTGTTGAACTAGTGTCACCACTAGAAATTGTGGTTTTGCTCTAGTGTTGTGATCTTTTATTTTATGAGTGTATGATTTATCCTAGAATATTTAGGAAGTTATTACTTCTGTGATGATGCCATCACACCTTTAATTTCACGTTCTATAGTTGTAGATTATAGGTTTTCCTTATAGCATGCTTGTGTAGAGTTTTCCATACTAGTATGCTAAATGCAGTCCTGTTTTTATGCTTGTTCGATAGGAGTATTATCTTGAGTGATGATCGTGTTTTAGGTTATTTTTATGACTTGATATCATTGATTTTAGCTACTT
This sequence comes from Alopecurus myosuroides, assembly GCA_028641055.1. Lineage (NCBI taxonomy): Eukaryota > Viridiplantae > Streptophyta > Magnoliopsida > Poales > Poaceae > Alopecurus > Alopecurus myosuroides. The sequence goes on from CM054059.1 coordinate 275,981,620, forward strand.
TTTGTTTGTTATATTTTCATGATTGATGGATTCCAAAACTTCAAGTAGACATTAGCATAGTCAATAAATAGTCTATTCATCTGTGTTGTGATTGTTTGATGTTTGGAAATTGTCTGAGTGATTGCCTTAGCATGAGTATTGTACTTATGTTGTGCTAGTGTTGTTGTTGTGCTTAGGTAGTATCTTGTTATTTAAGAATTAGTTTAATCATGAACTTGTTTGGTGATGATTGCTTGTGTGTTTTTAATACCCACTGCCATGGGTATTGCTTTGATTGATTGTTAGTATCTTAGTAACCTAACCTTTTGCACCCACAAGCTATACTTTTAGCTTCTTAAATATATGATTGTGAGAATGGTACACCCTCTCCATATATGATATGTAAGATGTGGGATATGGTTCTCAACCATATTTTTGTCTGACGACAGTTTTGTACCCTGAGAGTTATGTGAGGCAGTTTTCTCGATAACGTTTGTGAGTTTGCGCTATTTTACATTTGCTTGCTGTATGTGATGTTTAGTTTAGTTGTTCGGTCTTTAGACCTAAGAGTGTGTCTTTTATTCTTTTACGACGCTAGAAAACGAAGAAGAAGAAGAAGAAGCAGTTGTGGAGCTGTGCGTCAAGTTCAAGTTACTTCAAGGCCAAGGACATTAAGGGATTTAAGGCAAGCCATCCTGATGCTTGTTGTTATAATACACTTATCATTATCTATCATGCATGTTTTACTTCTGAAAATTTTTACAAAAACTTTGGTTTCCAAAAACTATTTTGAGTGAATACTATTACTACTATTATATACTATGCCAGTAGTTGATACTTCGTGTTACCAAGCCTATAGCCACCATATGGTATTTATTACCATCACAAATACTAGTCCCTAAGTGGACACCCTAAAATTATGTCTTTACAAAACAAAGGCTTTATGGAAAACCCGGTGGAAAGGCGGAGCCTTATTCACCGGAGGAATGTGGAAGTGGTCATTTTTGGGAAAATGGTGTTTTACAAAAATGACACATAACCTAGTCTTCGCCGGACCACCTTTACCGTACTGCCACCCTACCCCAACATGGGCACGGGGCTTAACTGGAAGTTTTTTCTTGTTAGCGTGTGTTCTATCTCAAGTTGCTATAAGGGCCGTCGAGCCCTCGAACCAAATGTCGTCAAAACCCTCAATCTTGGCGACATATAAAGTTTGGGATTGAGTTTCCCTCTGGACGCATCCGTTGAGGCTCCCGTCTAGGCAGGGTGGGACCTGATGCCGGGGAGCATATACTCAATTGAAGGGATAGGCATATTCTATCTTGAACATAGTGGATGGTTAGGATCAGTTACCTAATGTTTGCATACTGTTGTCACAGTCCATGGTTATTCACGGCGGGTGTACTGGATCTGGTGGATGTGTACACCACAGCAGAGTACAACTATTTCGAAGTAGCCGCGTCCTCGGATATGGACAGTTGAATGGCCATGTAGCTAGCATTGTGTCAATGTTTTCAAAAATGAGTTTTTCAAAAAGGAAGTTGGACTCATGAAGTATCGAAAGGAGGAAATCATGTACCACGGAGGTACCGTTAATGAAAAGCTAGAAGTTGTTTTACAAAAAGTTTTGCAAAGAGAAAACCTTCTTTTACAAAATGAGTTTATAAAACCTCTTGTACATGTGATATCTACAAGATAAATAAAACTATATTATTTTCTTTTGAAGTATCTTCTTCAACGAAGATACAGAGATTTTTTCAAAAAATCAACTATGATATGTCTTACATATATCATTGATAGTGAACCCCATTTATAGCCTACCTATTACACATATAAGCATACCTGCATTTGGTAAGTTACATGATGGATGTCTTGCTGAGTACATTCAAATGTACTCATATTGGTTTCGTCCTTGGTATCAACTTGCCAGATATTGAGAAGGAGTCTCAGAAGGAGATCAACAAGGAGGAGTGCGGAGCTGATGGCTTTGCGAACTAGGATCGTCTCCCGGTCAGCAGCCTGTAGGTTAAGGCATGACTTGGGCTCTACTACATTGTGTGTGTTTAGTCTTCCGCTGTGTGGGTTGTGTGTTTGCCCTGCATGGCAGTTGTGTTAGACTTGGTCATGTGACCATGTCCTTTGTAAGTGTTTATGCAACCGTGTAATGGATATTGTATCTGTGTACCAACTTGATATGTTGTTCACGACTGAATTCCTGGGATCGTGAATGTATACATATCGAAGGTGTCCTTGAACAGTGGTTCTGGGGCAGACCTCACAGAGTTGGTATCAGAGCTATCCTGACCTTAGGAGACCTTAGTTAGCATGCATGTTAGCTAGTACTCAAATAATAAAAGTTACTAAAATCAGGTCACTAAGATGACTATTTTCCAAAAGATTCTATACTCCATCCCCTCTATGTTTAAAAAGTCTAGTTACACTAAAGCTAAAAAGGAGCATCTTAAAATTTTGCACACTGTTACCTAACTTAATCTACTTTAAAATCTTGTGTAGATGGCAGTTTTCTTCACCGAGTCCCTCCGGCTGGGATCGCATGCAACTTGCTATCACCGCTTTGAGGAGGACTTGATTAAGACGACTAGCAGTATCGGTCGCCCGGTACCTGAGTTGAAGGGAGCTCGGATTCACCAAGGTGGACGCGAAATGTCCTGGTTGGTGGTCTGCACCATCCGTGTACCCTTTTTAGCACCGTAAACTCCAGAGATCACGAATGAAGTAAAGAAGAACAGTTGGGAAGATGGTATCCTTAGAGTGATGCAGTTGACCATTGCCAAGCTCGCGAACTTCTTTCGCGGCAAGTTTGAAGGCACCCCCTATAGATACTACGGGAGGCGCGATGAGGATGGCAAGCCCGTAGATGTCACCGAAGACTTTGTGTTTGCTCGTCATTTCCAGCACTTGGAGGGACAGCTGTACAACACTCAGTTTTTGTTGGGAATATGCCCTAGAGGCAATCATGGATGATGTAATTCCCAATGTATTCATAAAGTTATTAAGTTGTCCTTGTTTTGAACATCTGATATATGTCATTGAATATATGATTCGATTGTGGAACTATATATATTCATGTTGTTCATACTAGATTGTCCTTGGTCATTAAGGTTGTGCTGGACACACACCCTAGACTAATGTGAGTGTTGGCTGATGACATGGTTCCACTTGTCATGGGCATGGTGATGCCATTCCAACGATCGCGGACTTGGATAAAGAGTTTAGCAAGTCGGACTGACCCACATTGAGATGCAACGAGCAAGTCGTCATTTGCATGTCTCAATCAATGTAATCCTTAGACCCGAGGTTGTCGCACAATCCGAGTTGTGGATCACCGACTTAGGTTCTGCCAAACGTTGTTCCGTGACAAGGCAGTTATAAAGTCAGAGTTCGGGTCGAATGAGAAGCAAGCTGTGTGATGTGGATAATCAAGATGGGATTTTGCCCCTCCGAATGGAGATATATTCTCTCGGCCCTCTCGAGTGATATGATTCAGGAAGCATGGCCATGCGCGACTCAGTTAAGTGTTAACTGTGTCTGTTGACTAAGAGTTAGTCAGATGAATCACATATCACAGATCGAGAAGAGATTGAACTATTAAAGGGATGATGATACATCGCCTATAGTTCGACAAGGTATATCGTGAGGCAAAAGGGACTAAGATGAACATCACATTGAAAGGTATGTCGTCATGACTCAATGGGACTTGGGAGTCGGCACGTTCTGCTAGGAGCCGCTACCGATTGATCGATTGGGAGTTGGACTCAAATCGTGTCCAAGTCGCCATGAGCCTGCAGGGTCGCACACTTAAGAGAGGGAGCAAGTATTGGTCGGGTTGGACCCGAACCGGAAATGGACTGAGTTTGTGAGTCGGATTAACAGAGGGAATGGGCCGCAAGTGTTGTAAAGCCCACTACCATTCGCTATATAAAGAGGGGCGCAGGTTGCCCAGCGGGCACGTTAGTCCACTCCCATGCGTTGGGAACCCTAGCCCCACATAGTCCAGCCGTCGCACCGGACCTAGCAGTCCGCCGCCAGAGCTCCTCCTCGTACGTGTGGATACCGGCAGAGGTGATGTATGTTCAGCACTTCGACATTCGTGGGATTGGATCGGCTGGATCGGATCGTGGGACTCCACTGCATCGACGTGCTTCATCGATAATCCGCAACCGCGCGTCTAGTGACAATCATCGTGGCCTTCTACCTCGGCTAGATCTTGGAAGTACCGCGTAGGAATTTTTTTTTTGTTTATCTCTACGCGTTCCAACAGTGGTATCAGAGCGGTAGCTTCTGGTATTAGGCCCGAGATCCGTACATATGTGATATGTAGTTAGCGTTAGATGTGATCTAATTGCTATTTTGGTGGTCATTCTATGAGATAGATCTGTTTTGTATAAGGTTGATTGGATCAATTGTACTCGGGGTTAATGGATGATCAGGTTTCCGTGATCATACTGCTAAGGTCGTGGAACAACTTACCCCTACCGGTCGGTTTCCGCCATCGGGGTATACCGTGACACATAAATCCATTTGCGGTGATCGAAGATCAAAGAGTTTGATCGAATCGGAATACAGATCAGATTTGGGTAAAATCGTTTTATCCGATGAAGAGATCCATGTTCGGACCGCCGGCTTCGCCTTGTCGTAGCGCCTTAGATATCCTTACGAGTTTAACAACGCCGGTAGATATCGCATCTATGCATAACTTGTTTTTGCAGGAAGTTGTGAATGGTATGGCTTATGTGCATGTGATGTGTGTAATCCATACATGATCTGCGTATCATGTTTTTGTCAGCCGGCTGGAGCCTTGCTGCTATCATTTTATTGTATACCGGCCTACGTGTCGGATTCTCTATGTAATCTTTGATTTACTAGCTAGTGTAGCTTGTTGGAGAACCCGGTGACATGCAAGTCGATGTACAAGTCGGCTACATGGAGTAAGATGGCACGTGACAAGAGTTGGCACGAGTTGATTACAAGCTTTGTGGAGATGGAGATCACCATGAAGAGAGCCATACCATTTCACATTATAATTGCATTATTTGTGTTATTGTTATGTCTCTTTTTACCTCTATTTAGATAGTTGGTAGATTTTAATCCCTCAAAGAAGGTCTAGTCGGTCGCCCCGCCAGTGCTGCACCATCACAAGTCGGACATTCTTGGTAGTGGGCTCATGAAATTGAGGTGCTACCAATTCTTTCCGATTAGGTGGGTTTGAGTCGGACTCTTACAAGCAGAAGAACTTGGTAATGTAGACGAGTCCATCACAACGGTTGTGGGGCTCGGGGCGAGGAAGGTTGGGAGCCGGGGCATGTGATGCCACCCAACTAACAGGAGTCGTATTGGATACAATTGACAAGGTGTTGCCTACCTAGATCACTTGACGGCTAGCAGTGATGCTAAAGCTCACTAGTCGGCTTGCTTATTTAGGATCTTGAGTCACTTAGCAACCATCGGAGGGGTGTTGGTTCTAGTGGGAGCATAAGTATTAAAGCGTTTAATATGCCTGCTCTTTTATGAATACATGTCTTAAGTATCTTGCATATCTTTTGTTGTAGATCAATGGCACCTAGCAACCTTCCTCAGTTGTCCGCGTTTGCGTTGAGGTCAATCCTAGAGAAAGATAAGCTTAATGGAACTAATTTCACCAACTGGTATCGTAATCTGAGGATAGTCCTCAAGCATGACAAGAAAGAACATGTTCTAGAAACTCCACTTCCAGAAGAGCCAGATGACGATGCGACTGTCGCAGTCATGAATGCCTACCGTAAGACTAGAGATGAGTCTACGGAAATTAGCTATCTTATGCTTGCACACATGGAACCGGACTTGCAGCAGCAGTTCGAAAATGTTGAGGCCTACGATATGATCGAAAGCCTCAAAAGTATGTTCCAGGCTGAGGCAAAGACCGAGAGGTATCAAGTCTCTCAAGCTTTTCTGGGCTGTAAGCTTAAAGACGGTGATCCACTAAGTCCGCATGTAATCAAGATGACTGGTTACATGCAGTCTCTGGATCGGCTGGGCTTCCCAATTAACGAAGAGTTCGCTACTGATATAATTCTAAACTCTCTTCCTAGTGCGTATGGTCCGTTCATTTTGAACTACCACATGCATGGTATGGACAAGAAGATCACTGAATTATATGGGATGCTCAAAACGGCAGAGGTTGATCTCAAGAAAGGCGCCAGTCAAGTGTTGATGGTGTAGAATAAGGCTAAGTTCAAGAAGAGTTCTTGGACTAAGAAGAAGAAGGATAAGTCAGGAGGTAGCGCCCATGGCCCTGTCGAGAGTGCTCCCTCAAAGACTACGCCATCTCCTACAGCCGGAGCCAACTTCTTCTATTGCAAGCAGGATGGCCACTGGAACAGGAACTGCACCAAGTATTTGGCTGACAGAGCCAAGAGTGGAGGTGTGACTTCCAACTCAGGTACGCTTGTGTGCAATGTTATAGACATTTATCTTGCTGATGCGCCTAATAGTTCTTGGGTATATGATACCGGATCAGTTATTCACATATGCAACTCGTTGCAGCGACTGGTAAGAACTAGGAGCGTGGCAAGAGGAGAGGTTGATATTCGGGTCGGAAACAAGGCGAGAGTCGCTGCGCTGGAAGTCGGCACGATGCAACTTTATTTACCTTCAGGATTTTTAATGGAATTGAATAATTGTTATTATGTTCCAGTGCTTAGTCGAAATATTATTTCTGCCTCATGTTTGATGAGACAAGGTTATGAGTCGAATATTAAGAATAATGGTTGTTCTTTATATTTGAAAGATATGTTTCATGGCTTTGCACCCGTTCTGAACGAGTTATTTATTTTGAATCTTGATAGTGAATCGGTCTATAACATAAATGTTAAAAGGTTGAAACCAAATGATCTGAATATGACTTACTTTTGGCATTGTCGGCTTGGTCATATAAGTTGGAAGCGCATGAAGAAGCTCCATGATGATGGACTTCTAACTTCGTTTGACTTAGAGTCGTTCGAGACATGTGAATCATGCCTACTAGGCAAAATGACCAAGACACCTTTTGCAAGGAGTTGTGGAAGGGCCTCCGACTTGTTGGAACTAATACATAGTGATGTATGTGGTCCAATGAGCACGACAGCCAGAGGTGGTTATGAGTACTTTATTACTTTTACTGATGATTTAAGTAGGTATGGATATATCTATTTGATGAAACACAAGTCGGAAGCCTTTGAGAAATTCAAGGAATTCCAGAGTGAAGTACAAAATCAACTCGGCAAGAAAATAAAGTTTCTGCGGTCGGACCGTGGAGGCGAGTACTTGAGCCATGAGTTTGATGACCATCTAAAGAGTTGTGGAATAGTTCCTCAACTCACTCCGCCGGGTACACCGCAGGGAAACGGTGTATCGGAACGGACAAATCGGACCTTGTTGGACATGGTACGATCAATGATGAGTCGGGCAGATCTACCTTTATCATTTTGGGGTTATTGTCTAGAAACTGCAGCGTTCACACTAAACAGAGTACCATCAAAGTCAGTAGAGAAGACACCACATGAGATGTGGACTGGCAAGAGGCCAAGTTTGTATTTTCTTAAGATTTGGGGTTGTGAAGCATTTGTCAAGCGACTTCAGTCGGACAAGCTCACGCCCAAGTCGGATAAGTGTATTTTCGTGGGGTATCCGAGGGAAACCTTGGGGTACTACTTCTACAACCGGGAAGAGGGCAAAGTGTTTGTCGCTCGGAATGGTGTCTTCCTTGAGAAAGAGTTTCTCAATCGGGGAGTCAGTGGGAGCACAGTGCAACTTGAAGAAATTCGAGAGGAACCGTCTAGGGGCGAGTCGGCAACGGCCTTGGAGGCTGAGCTAGTCGTGGTACCTACACCGGTAACAGCACCTGAACCACGGAGATCTGCCAGATTACAAAATGCTCGTGATGTTTTACTGTTAGACAGTAATGAGCCGGCAACTTATTCGGAAGCGATGGTGGGATCTGATTCCGAGTCATGGCTTGGAGCCATGAGATCCGAGTTAAAGTCCATGGATGAAAACCAAGTTTGGAATTTGGTTGATCTGCCTGACGGTGCAAGACCCATCGAGTGAAAATGGGTCTTTAAGAAGAAAATTGATATGGATGGAAATATTTCCGTCTATAAAGGACGACTTGTCGCGAAGGGGTTCCGACAGGTTCAAGGAGTTGACTACGACGAGACATTCTCGCCTGTAGCGATGCTTAAATCAATTCGGATCATGTTAGCCATAGCAGCCTATTTTGACTATGAGATATGGCAGATGGATGTCAAGACGGCTTTCATTAATGGAAATTTAACTGAGGACGTGTATATGATACAGCCCGAAGGTTTTGTCGATCCATCTAATGCTGACAAGGTATGCAAACTTCAGAAATCCATTTATGGGTTGAAGCAAGCATCTCGGAGTTGGAACATTCGCTTTGATGAGGTAGTCAAATCGTTTGGCTTCATCAAGAGCGATCATGATTCTTGTTTATACAAGAAGTTTAGTGGGAGCAAGGTAAATTATCTAATCTTATATGTGGACGACATATTATTGATTGGAAATGATGTCATGATGTTGCAAGAAACCAAAGAGTCATTGGAAAGGAGTTTCTCAATGAAGGATTTGGGTGAGGCAACTTACATATTAGGAATCAGGATCTATAGAGATAGATCAAGGCGGCTCATTGGATTGAGTCAGAGTACATATCTGGACAAAGTTTTTAAGAAATTCAAAATGGAAGAGTCCAAGAAGGGATTCTTACCGATGTCCCATGGCATAAAACTTAGCAAGACTCAGTGTCCTTCGACGACTGATGAGCGAACTCGGATGAGTGTGATCCCGTATGCTTCGGCAATCGGATCCATCATGTATGCCATGATTTGTACTAGGCCAGATGTTTCCTATGCTCTAAGTGTTACGAGCAGATACCAGGCTGACCCTGGCGAAGCCCACTGGGCAACGGTTAAGAACATCCTTAAGTACTTGAGAAGGACTAAGGAAATGTTCCTAGTTTATGGAGGTGATGAGGAATTCAGTGTAAAGGGTTACACGGATGCGAATTATCTCACCGACTCACATGATTCTCGTTCACAATTGGATACGTGTTCGTAATGAACGGAGGAGCTGTGAGCTGGAAGAGTTCCAAGCAAGATACGGTGTCTGCATCTACAACAGAGGCTGAGTATATTGCTGCCTCGGAGGCTGCAAAGGAAGCTGTTTGGATCAGGAACCTCCTGATAGATCTTGGTGTGGTTCAGGGCGCGTCCAATCCTTTGGATGTATATTGTGACAACAATGGTGCTATCGCACAAGCCAAGGAACCTAGACAACACCAGAAGAACAAACATATACTCATGCGGTACCACCTCATTCGCCAGTTTGTCGAACAAGGTGATATCAAGTTATGCAAAGTACACACGGATGCAAACATTGCAGATCCGTTGACAAAGGCGCTACCACAGCCTAAGCATGAGGCGCACACGAGAGGTATGGGCATTAGATGCCTAGGCATATGATGCCAAGATGATTGACTCTAGTGCAAGTGGGAGACTGTTGAGAATATGCCCTAGAGGCAATCATGGATGATGTAATTCCCAATGTATTCATAAAGTTATTAAGTTGTCCTTGTTTTGAACATCTGATATATGTCATTGAATATGTGCTTCGATTGTGGAATTATATATATTCATGTTGTTCATACTAGATTGTCCTTGGTCATTAAGGTTGTGCTGGACACACACCCTAGACTAATGTGAGTGTTGGCTGATGACATGGTTCCACTTGTCATGGGCATGGTGATGCCATTCCAACGATCACGGACTTGGCTAAAGAGTTAAGCAAGTCGGACTGACCCACATTGAGATGCAACGAGCAAGTCGTCATTTGCATGTCTCAATCAATGTAATCCTTAGACCCGAGGTTGTCGCACAATCCAAGTTGTGGATCACCGACTTAGTTCTGTCAAACGTTGTTCCGTGACAAGGAAGTTATAAAGGAAGAGTTCGGGTCGAATGAGAAGCAAGCTGTGTGATGTGGATAATCAAGATGGGATTTTGCCCCTCCGAATGGAGAGATATTCTCTGGGCCCTCTCGAGTGATATGATTCAGGAAGCATGGCCATGCACGACTTAGTTAAGTGTTAACTGTGTCTGTTGACTAAGAGTTAGTCAGATGAATCACATATCACAGATCGAGAAGAGAGTTGAACTATTAAAGGGATGACAATACATCGCCTATAGTTCGACAAGGTATATCGTGAGTCAAAAGGGATTAAGATGAACATCACATTGAAAGGTATGTCGTCATGACTCAATGGGACTTGGGAGTTGGCACGTTCTGCTAGGAGCCGCTACCGATTGATCGATTGGGAGTTGGACTCAAATCGTGTCCAAGTCGCCATGAGCCTGCAGGGTCGCACACTTAAGAGTGGCAGCAAGTATTGCTCGGTTTGGACCCGAACCGAAAATGGACTGAGTTTGTGAGTCGGACTCACAGAGGGAATGGGTCGCAAGTGTTGTGAAGCCCACTACCATTCGCTATATAAAGAGGGGCGCAGGTTGCCCAGCGGGCACGTTAGTCCAAGCGCTGGGAACCCTAGTCCCACTTAGTCTAGCCGTCGCACAGTACCTAGCAGTCCGCCGTCGGAGCTCCTCCTCGTACGTGTGGATACCGACAGAGGTGCTGTATGTTCAGCACTTCGACGTTCGCGGGATTGGATCGGCTGGATCGGATCGTGGGACTCCACTGCATCGACGTGCTTCATCGATAATCCGCAACCGCGCGTCTAGTGGTAATCATCGTGGCCTTCTACCTCGGCTAGATCTTGGAAGTACCGCGTAGGAATTTTTTTTTGTTTATCTCTACGCGTTCCAACAGTTTTCCCTTGACAGGCTCAGAGGAAAGTTCAATAACCAGGGAAGAGAGATCTTCCAGCTGACCAAAGACCTGAGAGTTGCCTCTGCTACCGAGCGACGTCTCATGGCAAAAGGGAAGACCATGAGGTGTGTTGGTTTCCATATCCGTGCACAAGTGAGAGACCTTCAGTTCCAGCTTGAAGCCAGCAAGACCAGAGTTGGAGGAACAGCTACGCGCTTCCTCGAGCACTTAGGATTGCCGCAGGATGTTAGGAGTAGTGTTATTTCCACCCAGACGCTTGTTTGTGGTGTATGAACTCTGTTTGAGCTTTGAGTGTGCTAGTCGTGTTGTAATCCTTATGCTTTAGCCATGTGAACCTTTAAGTTATGTTATGCCTTATAAGACTCTGTTTCATGTGTGTGCTAGACTTTGTTTGCTATTGTGTTTTTCGCTTAGATGCTTGCTTGATTGTCGTGATGCCTACCGTTCTCATCTCTGTTAAGAGCCGGTGTGTGTCACTAGTTCATAGAACCAAAACCATTCTTAGTTGCTCTCATCTTATACCGTTCTTTGTCTTCAGCATTGCCAGCGATCTACCTTCACCATCGGAGCCGACAGTTGCTCAACTGTTTGCTCGGTTGAGGGAAGAAAGTGAAGCCGCTCGTGCTGAACACATAGCCACCCATGCTGCCCTGGAACAGTTGACTCAGCTTGTCATCACCAACGCTGAGAATACTGTGATCCTTATGAGAGGATACCAGCAACTGCTTGCTGGAGAGAGCCGCGAAAGGAAGATAGTGACGCCAGGAGAAACTAGTTCATGGGTGACTCGCAGCGCTTTGCCTGCGATGCCACAATTTTCAGGGAGGCCTGTGAAAGTCAAGCCTAGAAACACGGGTTGTTTTACCTGTGGACAGGAAGGACATTTTGCTCGCGAATGTCCCAAGAAGAACCGTGTTCTAGTACATCCTGAAGAAAACCCACGAGACCAAGGTCCAACCCAGAAGAAACGCAAGAGCCTGACGAGTGGACCTCGAGACCAAGATGATGTTGCAGAAACCCCTGCGACTCATTCCATAGCCAATGGTACATCTTCGAACCAAACCTGTAAAACCCCATGGTTGTGTTTTTCGTCGTACCCTGAAAAATCCAACGTAAATGGAACCCTAGAAGTGTCATGTCGGACTAAAAATAATATCTTAAATAATTAACGATACTAACCTAACCTCATCCAATTTTGTTTAACACCTTATAGAGTTGGTAAGAGTTGGTAACATAACCTCGTCTAAATTTTAGTTTAATAACTTACAGATTTGATACGTTACAGAGTTGGTATCACCCGTTTCAAAATTTATAACCAACTTGTCCAAAACCAAGGAGAAAGGTGCCCTAGGATGATTCTATAGCTGTTTTGAAGAAAGTGAAAGGTTGGAAAAAAATATTGGATGGATAAAACTATGCTTGCTACTAGGCAACAAGATCTCTCATATATATGTTTTGGAGGAACAAGATTTTTGGAAACGAGATGGTAGGGGATCATTGAGGTTTATCTTAGGAGTGAAAGATTGAGGATCACATGATTTTAGTTGAGATGAATTATGATATAATATCCGGGGATAACCAGTTGTGGACCCCAAAGATTTGGAAGTTATCAGTAACAAAAATTTGAAGACTGGGAGAACTAAATTGAGTTTTAGAAGGATTGGTGAAAATTATTGGATTTTAGGAAGCACTTGAAATATAAGGAGATTGGATTGATTAGAAGTAGCATGTGAGAGAATTTGTGATATTGGGATGATGATGATCATTTTTTGCTTAGGTGATTCTTATCCTGGATTTTAAAAGAATGATTGATAGTAGTAAAAAGAGCATGTTGGATTGAGATAGATATTCGATTTTGATTATAGGTATATTGGAAGAATATTGGATTTTTGATATAGAAAGATATTTGTGGATATTAAAGGATGATTTCGGATTTTTAGGAAAAATCAATATGACTTGGATTTAGTAGATGATTTCTAGATGATATATTCTCGGAGTTTGTCACTCTCTATTAAGATTGTTTGGGGAGAATGATTTAGTATTGATCATGAGATATGAGCTTGGAGAATTTTGAAAGGATTTATAGAAGTAGTACAGAGTTGATATATGACTATTGAATTTAATGGTTGAGCCTTAGCATTGTGATCTTGATGAAATACCTTTGAGGGAGACAAATGATTTTAGACTTGAATTCTAGGAGTATATTAGAGTAAGAGGGAGACAGTGGATTTTCCCGGATTTCGGAGAGTGAGCAATAGAAAGCTCATGCTAAATAAATGTTGGTGGATACCCATTGAATTGATCATATGAGATTGGGAAAAAAAATGTATTTTTCTAAAGGATAACCCCTGGTTTGATATGATGGTTTTGAGGAACAGTAAGTTCGAGGTTTAGAACATGGCACCCAGACCTTTGAAAAGAAAACTAAATTGCCGGCGGATTTTGGTAAGTTTAATAAAAGGGGGGAAGCCCCTGTGAATAATGTTACCGACCACCAGCACTTGTTTTCTACACACATCATCTAACATTGTTGTTTGACCATACCCTCTTTATGCTTGCCTGCGAATCTCGGGACGAGATTCTTTTAAGGGGGGAAGGTCTGTCACACCCCAGTTTTTGGATTCTTGAACTGTGCAAGTAAACAAAAATTAGGGCCAACAACTTTTTTTAGGACAACATGATTGTTTGAACTAACATGTGTTTATGATCTTAATCATATTTGCAACTCAAGTTTTGTTTCTTGATAAAACCAATACCAAATGTTTCTCAAAACATTCCTATTATTTTTCCTGATATTTTTCCCTGATGTTTTCCTATTATTACTTGAGTGGATTTTTATTCCAAGACTTGGACCATTCTTGTTTGCATCTTAATATCAACTTTTACCTTTATTGGATCCAAGAAAACAAAGTTTCAAATTGATTTATGAAGGTTTTCTTTTAAGTTTTCTATGGAAAACATTTCCTGAAAATATAGCCAAGTACCTGTTTTCTACCCTTGTTTTCACTAGGCTATAAAATGTTATTTTATGTTTTGTTGACTTTAAATTAATCCTTGATATATGTACTACAAACCCATAAGCTTGCTTTTATTTTTGGATAAATAAAAATTATCTTTTGCTGGTTGTTTTTGTGGTATAAAATTAAGGCAGAAAAAGGCATTTTTGAAAAAGAGATAAAAACAAAAAGTATACCTTTTTCCACATTGTTTTCATGGCCTTAAACTATTTCAAAATTGTTTTCAAAAGATGTTTCTGAAAGATTATAACATGGTTAACAAGTTCCCACTTGGAAAAGAAATTTTGGAAATCATTTGAACCTTGAAAACAAACTCAACTTTTTGATGATTTCATTTGTTTCCAACACTTCGAAATTTTTCCAAGTCCTTAACTGAATTTTCAGTGAACAGTGTGAGATACACTTTTGCACAAATGTTTTCTTGATGTTTCTTTCCAATTCTTGAGGTGTAGCCTTCTCTAACATGTTGACTAACAAGTGGACTCGAGCCAGGATGCATTAGTAGGCTTCTAGAAGCCTTAGGCATGAAGAAAAACACGAGAGAGTAATGATGAGGTGGAATGGTATGGGCAGCCCATGCCTTTGACCGATTTGACCACCCCTTGCCTCAACTTGCATCCAAAGGCCAGGATATGACCATGCCCCATGTGCTCTGTGACTAGGACAGCCAGTGCATAAGTGGAGAAGACCAAAAGGCCCCAAGAGCACCCTCATGCCGCTCCCTGGCATTCCACCGAGCCCCTCCTTTTTTTGCCCTTGGCTTTTCACCTCGGGTATAAGTATCCCAAGCCCCCCCTTGCGCCCTGCCCTCCTCACACTCCCTCACACCTCACCAGGACGAAAGGAGGCCGAGCCCTAGCCCCTAGGAGCCCCCGAGCCCATGGACTCGCCGTCGGTGACCACCACGGCCTCGAGGTAGGCGTGCTCGACCCGGGCCCTCTCCTTTCTTCTCACTGCCTTGGATCACCTCCCCACCCTCCCCCGAACCTCCCTGACGTATCCCCGTGGCCTAATGCCTGCAGGATCGCCGCCGCCGTCCGAGAACGCCGCCACGGGCACCAGCCGCGCGCCGCCGTGTGAGGCCGCGCCCGTCGCCCTTAACTGCTTCCCTCGACCTCCAGAAACCTCCCCCGAGCCACGCCACCCCTCCCCAAGCCTCCTAGGGGAGCCACCGTGCAGTTCGCCGCCGGCCCGTACGCGAGAGAGAGAGAAGAGAGGTGACAGGAAGAAGAACGCCGCGGACCGTAGATCACGAGATCTACGGCCACGCTTGAACGACGCATCTCCCGCGCCCGCCCACGCGCGCGCAGCGCAGTTGGGCCGCGCTGCCGTTAACTGGGCCGCGCCCACTCAAACCAGCCCGCACTTCTCTGTTGTTTTTCTTTTAAGTTTTAGCAGAAACTTGAGTGTTTTCTTTGGACGTGGGAAAAATACAAAACTTGCAAAATAAAATCTACTAAAAATCATGGACCTAACTATATGAGTTCCTAAACATATAAAATTTGTAGATCTAAGATTGGACTGTTCTTTTGACCACAATGACTGTTTTGGCTGTGAGGATGTTTTGGAACACAACTTTTAGAATATATGACTAAAATGGACAAACTAAAATGTTTTGGATAGCCCTTGAACAGATCTATCCATAGCACCTGGCCTCACATCAAGGTGAGCTACCAAATAGAAATGCCATCCATTTTGGTAAAAGACCAGTAGGCTTTTCTGTGATATTTAGAATGAATT
This sequence comes from Alopecurus myosuroides, assembly GCA_028641055.1. Lineage (NCBI taxonomy): Eukaryota > Viridiplantae > Streptophyta > Magnoliopsida > Poales > Poaceae > Alopecurus > Alopecurus myosuroides. The sequence continues at coordinate 275,997,252 of CM054059.1, forward strand.
TAAAAATGATTTTTGAAGTAAATCCAATTGTATGAGTTTGGTATTGTCTAGATCTGTGTAGTCCAAGCTTAGATTATTTTTTGGAGCTCTAGATTAATTTTGGTGGACAGATCTAGAAAACAACACTTTCCTGTTTTTGTTTTTAGTTATGTTTTGTTTGAAATAGAATGTTTGATTGTTTAGATCTTGTCTCCTAGCATGTATAAAGTTGTTATCACTTGTTATTGAGTTGTTTACTTGCATTTTATCTACCTTAGAAAGTGTGTGCATGTTTGGAAAATAGAATGAAAATAGGAATAGCCTTGGTTATTTTCTAGTTTATTATTTTGGAATTGTTGTGTGAGCAAATCTTTTTGTGCTTGATTGACTAAGTTCATGATATGCTAGAGATGGATCCAGTACCATTTTGGTACTGTTTGTTTAAAGTTATTGCCTCTGTTAGCTTGCTTGTTAATTTGTAGCAAAGCATGTGTAAGTCTTGTTATTCATTTGCACTAGTATTGTTTCACTAGAATGAATAGCCTTGTTTTATTTGTTCTTGTATACTAATTGTTTCCATGAGTAACCAGAGGATTAGTACCTCTTTTTCCTTGGTATTGGTGGGCCCATAACCCACTGGTCCCATTGCATCTTGGTTGTGGATGAAATCCCCAACCATACTTGTGTGAGAAAATAACATGTCTTATTATGTGAATGATTGTTATTTTCCACCAAGGGAAAATAAATTGTTTGATTCACTTATGCAAGTGATATGTTTATTTCTTCTTTTTAAATACTAGTATGTTTAGATGTGATCTATTTGTTAGCATAATATTCCTTAGGGGCATCATGTTAAGAAATGTTTCCCTATTGATTGCTTAAATTGAGTTGTGTGCTAATAGAATAAATTCCTTATGGTTGATAGATTGTTTGTGAATGATTTTTAAATTGAGTGTTTGGATTTTTGAAAAGTTTATATAGCTTTTCATTGAGTGCATAGCTACTGGTTGTGTAGTTATACTTTGTTTGCTTGCTATGTAATTAATTATAAAGGCATGTATTACTAGCATTGGTTTATGCATGCTAAATGGTTGTTTCATAGAAATTCTTTTGATGTTTGTGCTTACTAGCATGTGTAAGATTTGTGTAATGTTAGTAGGTATATTTATGTTCATGACTTTCTTGTTTAGAGTTAAGCATCATTGTAGCATTGTTGCTTCTCTAAGTGTTGAACTAGTGTCACCACTAGAAATTGTGGTTTTGCTCTAGTGTTGTGATCTTTTATTTTATGAGTGTATGATTTATCCTAGAATATTTAGGAAGTTATTACTTCTGTTATGATGCCATGAAACCTTTAATTTCACGTGCTATAGTTGTAGATTATAAGTATTCCTTATAGCATGCTTGTGTAGAGTTTTCCATACTAGTATGCTAAATGCAGTCCTGTTTTTATGCTTGTTCGATAGGAGTATTATCTTGAGTGATGATCGTGTTTTAGGTTATTTTTATGACTTGATATCATTGATTTTAGCTACTTTTTGTTTGTTATATTTTCATGATTGATGGATTCCAAAACTTCCAGTAGACATTAGCATAGTCAATAAATAGTCTATTCATCTGTGTTGTGATTGTTTGCTGTTTGGAAATTGTCTGAGTAATTGCCTTAGCATGAGTATTGTATTTATGTTGTGCTAGTGTTATTGTTGTTCTTAGGTAGTATTTAAGAATTAGTTTAATCATGAACTTGTTTGGTGATGATTTCTTGTGTGTTGTTAATACCCACTGCCATGGGTATTGCTTTGATTGATTGTTAGTATCTTAGTAACCTAACCTTTTGCACCCAAAAGCTATACTTTTAGCTTCTTAAATATCTGATTATGAGAATGGTACACCCTCTCCATATATGATATGTAAGATGTGGGATATGGTTCTCAACCATATTTTTGTCTGATGACAGTTTTGTACCCTGAGAGTTATGTGAGGCAGTTTTCTCGATAACGTTTGTGAGTTTGCGCTATTGCACATTTGCTTGCTGTATGTGTTGTTTAGTTTAGTTGTTCGGTATTTAGACCTGAGAGTGTGTCTTCTATTCTTTTATGACGCTAGAAAACGAAGAAGAAGAAGAAGAAGCAGTTGTGGAGCTGTGCGTCAAGTTCAAGTTACTTCAAGGCCAGGGACATTAAGGGATTTAAGGCAAGCCATCCCGATGCTTGCTGTTATAATACACTTATCATTATCTATCATGCATGTTTTACTTCTGAAAAGTTTTACAAAAACTTTGGTTTCCAAAAACTATTTCTGAGTGAATACTACTACTACTACTATTATATACTATGCTAGTAGTTGATACTTGGTGTTACCAAGACCATAGCCACCATACGGTATTTATTACCATCACAAATACTAGTCCCTAAGTGGACACCCTAAAATTATGTTTTTACAAAACAAAGGCTTTATGGAAAACCCGGTGGAAAGGCGGAGCCTTATTCACCGGAGGAATATGGAAGTGGTCATTTTTGGGAAAATGGTGTTTTACAAAAATGACACATAACCTAGTCTTCGCCGGACAACCTTTACCGTACTGCCACCCTAAACCAACATGGGCACGGGGCTTAATTGGAAGTTTGTTCTTGTTAGCGTGTGTTCTATCTCAAGTTGCTATAAGGGTCGTCGAGCCCTCGAACCGAAAGTCGTCAAAACCCTCAATCTTGGCGACATATAAAGTGTGGGATTGAGTTTCCCTCTGGACACATCCGTTGAGGCTCCCGTCTAGGCAGGGTGGGACCTGATTCCGCGGAGCATATACTCAATTGAAGGGATAGGCATATTCTAGCTTGAACATAGTGGATGGTTAGGATCAGTTACCTGATGCTTTCATACTGTTGTCACGGTCCGTGGTTGTTCACGGCGGGTGTACTAGATCTGGTGGATGTGTACACCTCTACAGAGTACAACTATTTCAAAGTAGCCGCGTCCTCGGATATGGACAATTGAATGGCCATGTAGCTAGCATTGTGTCAATGTTTTCAAAAAGGAGTTTTTAAAAAAGTAAGTTGGACTCATGAAGTATCGAAAGGAGGAAATCATGTACCACGGAGGTACCTTTGATGAAAAGCCAGAAGTTGTTTTACAAAAAGTTTTGCAAAGAGAAAACCTTCTTTTACAAAATGAGTTTATAAAACCTCTTGTACATGTGATATCTACAAGATAAAGAAAACTATATTATTTTCTTTTGAAGTATCTTCTTCAATGAAGAAATCAACTATGATATGTCTTACATATATCATTGATAGTGAACACCATTTATAGCCTACCTATTACACATATAAGCATACCTGTATTTGGTAAGTTACATGATGGATGTCTTGCTGAGTACATTCAAATGTACTCATATTGGTTTCGTCCCTGGTATCAACTTGCCAGATATTGAGAAGGAGTCTCAGAAGGAGATCAACAAGGAGGAGTACAGATCTGATGGCTTTGCGAACTAGGATCGTCTCCCGGTCAGCAGCCTGTAGGTTAAGGCGTGACTTGGGCTCTACTACGTTGTGTGTGTTTAGTCTTCCGCTGTGTGGGTTGTGTGTTTGCCCCGCGTGGCAGTTGTGTTAGACTTGGTCATGTGACCATGTCCTTTGTAAGTGTTTATGCAACCGTGTAATGGATATTGTATCTGTGTACCAACTTGATATGTTGTTCACGACTGAATTCCTGGGATCGTGAATGTATGCATATCGAAGTTGTCCTTGAATAGTGGTTCTGGGGCGGACCTTACACTCAGATCTGAACATGTTATTGTTTCATGAGTATAATTATGTTTCTTTATCATACCTGCTAGTTTTTTACACATGTCATTGTCCGGAACCCGAGGCCCCAAAGTGACAGAAATTGGGACAACTGAAGGGGATGTTTGTGATGTGAGGAACATGTGTGTTCACGGAGTGTTAATGCTTTGCTCCGGTGCTTTATTAAAAGGAGCACCTTAATTACCAGTAGTGTAACATCCCAAGTACGAAAAATAGCCTTTAGAATGTTTTGCCCTCTGTTATTTTATGTTTTGCATCATGGCATCATGTTGATTGCAATTGTTTTGCTTGTTTTCATTTGTTTTCCAACTGTTTTCCTTTGTTTTCCTTTGTTTTCTATTTGAATTTCAAACCAAAATTCAAACCTTTTGTTTCATCCTTGTGATGTTACAATTTCCAAAATGATTTTTCAAATCAAATCAATCATTTGTTTCCATTAAATCCCTAAGGTTCAACTATTTAAAATTGTGTGTTTTAATAGTTCACTTAATCCAAATGTTGTTCAAATTCAAACAAAAATTCCAAACAGCAACCCTTTGGAATTATTGCAATTTACCAAAACAAAGTTAAGCAATTTGTTTCAAATAATTTGAGGGTTCAAACTCTTGGAAAATGTTCCTTTTAAATAAATCACTTAATAATCAAAATTCAGTCAAATTCACTCAATTTTCAAACAGCACATGGTTCAAGTATTTTTGAAATAAAAAACTTACAAGTTGTTGTTGTTACAAAAATGAAACAATATAAATTTTTTCCTAATTTTTCTACACCCCAAAACCTAGCTATTCCTTCCTATTTCTCTTGCAGCAAAAAAAAAACAAAAAAATAATAATAAAAAGCAAAAAGAACTCACAGGAGAGGGGGAGAGGCAGGCCCAGCCCAAGTCGCTGCAGCCCGTTTCCCATCTCCCCCAACCTCCGTACGTTTGCTGGCGTCACCAATGGTGACAGGGACGTGCGGCTCCCATACCCCCCTACTTATCTACCTCCTAGCCCCCTAGGAAACCCTAACCCTAGCCGCACGCATCCTCCTCCCTCCTGTCTCCACCACCGCCGCCATCGAGAGGAGGAGATCGCCCCCGATTCTTCTGCCCCGACCTCCACTCGCCGGAGCACACCGCCGCCGTCTCCGCCACTCCCCGGCCGTGCCGCGGGCACCTCTGCGAAGGGGGTGAGCAGCCCTTTCCATTCCCCTATCTCCCTCTTGCTTCCTTGCATGTAGAGGCATCAAATCCTTCCATGCCAAACCGCCTTGCTGCTCCCTGTTCGTGCGTGTTGTCCGTCAGAGATGAGCGCCTGTATGCGTTTGTTTGCAGGTTCAGTTAACTCGTCGGGCCATACTCAAAACCCAACTCGATCCCATATGTATCAACCAACCGCAGCCACCCCACTGGTAGCGCATGCGCGCAGCGAACCCAGCGATCCCGGGATCAAATCCCCGCACCCCACCTTTTTCTGTCCTTAATTTTTCGAATTGTTCAGTGCAGCAGCTCATACACCCCCAAACCCCCTTGTGTCAACAAAATTCGCACAGACCAACTGGTGACTGTCCCTAGCGCGCGCCCTGGAGGTCTAGGGTTCGATCCCCCTCACCCCACACCTTTTATTCTCTGTTTTTCTTTTTCTGCCCGCAGTTCAGAAAGTCAGATCTGATCAATTACTTCTAAATTCCATATAAAATTGAATATCACTCCAATTTGGATGATTCAAAATCCTGTGGATTCATAATTTTGTGCTCCTTCTAGTAATGGCAAGTTTGCAACATGTTTCTGTAACAATTTTTGCACTAAATAATTAATTACTGAAAATGAATAAAATTTGGAAACTTTGGAATTTCATAACTTTAGTTCTACTCATCCAAATTAAGCAAACTTGGTCTCTAAAAATTTGTCTTAACAAACTCTACACATTGGTATTTTATTTGGACACAATTGAATTAATTTTGAGCATGTTTCCCTCTGTTTACTAAAAATGGCAGAATAAGAATGATTATGGAAAATTGCATAATAAATTCAATAATCACCCAAAAATTATGTTTCATAGCTCAAAATGTTCAATGAAACCTTTGCTACATGTTTTCAACCTTTTCAATGCAATTGTTTACTGTTTTGAATATTTTAAATTGGTGCAATATTTGAAAACTTGTTTAATTCACTTAAACTTGCAAAAATCATAACTTGTTCATAAAAATTCCAAATTCCACAAACTAAATATGTTTTCCAATCAACTTTTCATGTACTTTCCAAATATAAATTTTGTTTGCTGTTTTGAATAATTTAAATTGCTGAAAACAACCGTTTCTTAATTATTGCATTTAAAATTGCCAAAATAACAACTTGCTCATTTTAAATCCAATTTCAACAAATGAAATATGTTTTCCATGCAAAATTAAACCACCTTTTCAAATATAAAATTTGTTTCATGTTTTGAATAATTAAAATTGGTTAAATGATTTAAATCTTGTTTAATTCATTTAATATTGTTAAATTCATAACTTGGTCAAATTAATTTCTTTGGGACATATAAAATATGTTTTCCAACCATAAAAGTATAAGCTTTTCAAATATGAATCTCACTTAATGTTTTGAACAAATAAAAATTCAAATAAGTTCATGTTTGAATTAAATTCATTTAATTCCTGCTTAAACTTGTTTAATTCATAAATAATTTATTTGAAATCCTTTTTCAACAAGTGAAACATGCATTCCATCTAAAATTGTGTGTTATTTCCAAATATGAACTTTGTTATCTATTTTGAACAATTAAACTTGATGAAAACAACAAATGCTTGTGTGACACCTTTAAGTAACCAAAATTCCAAAACTTAATAAACAAATTCCCAAACTTGTTAAACCTTATTTCAATTTGATTCTATTGTGGTTATTTTGTTGTTTTCCTCATCCATGCATCATGCTAATCCACTTTCACATGTTGCTTAGTTGTAAAACAATTAATTCAACCATAATTCATGGGCTTTCCATATGCAATCTCAATTTGCATGTGGGTCCATTTAATCATGTTGTTATCTTGTCAACTAGTTTATTTCTATGCATCAATTAAATTGACATGCATCATCCCATGTTTGTGCACTATGCCATGTTATTGATTGTTTGTTCTCTGCGTTGTTTGTTTGCTTCTTCTCGGATAAACGACGACGTTGAGACCGACGATCCTTACGACACCCCTTCTAAGGACTTAGCTCAGTACCAGGCTGCTGAGTTTGCAGGCAAGTATTCACTCACATGAACCATCGTGTTCCTTTCAACATTGGTTACCGATACTTTCCGTTGTCTATTCTGCTAGCCCTATGAATAGTTGTTTCTGTTACGAACCTATCACATGTATCCTTTAACCCTGGTATTGCCTCACCTCCATACCTATAACCTTTTGTTTGAGCCCGTGTCTTACTAGCATGCTTAGGTTGTTTTGCTCGAGTCTGTTAACCGTTACTTTCTGTTACTATATTCCATTATGTTATGGGGGCTCGATGTGTAATCAATCAATCATGCTAATGTTATTATCAATAATAAATTTGATGATAAGGCACCGGCAGGAGGCCCTTTGTGGTTTTGAGGCCTGCTAGTGTCGACCCTAATAGGAAAAGGGTCTTGTCTACTGATCCATGATGAGCGCACTACCCGCATGTGGGAAGCGAGTATGGGCGCCCCCCTCAATTTGACTCGATTCGCATCTCGTCCAAATCGCCTCATTTAGTTCGGGTTTTCCATTTGCTGCATGCATGATCTTGCGAGCCCTTGGTACCCGGGTGGAACTTTCGTAGTCGGCATATAGGGGGACACGTTCTTAGAGTGCTATGAGGGTCCATTTTCTTCTGGGCTTGATTAGCCGTGCGCACAAGGTGCTTTGGGCTTGATGCGAAGAAGAGTTGAGTTGTGTTGAGTGCCTCGCTTGGTGGGTTAGCTCCCCGCCTGGCGGGTCATTCTTACGTGTACGGCCAAATTGGTGCAACCCTGCAGGGATAAATCTTCTCGAGAAGCCGTGTTTTCCGCGGTTATGGATTACTTGGTGAAAGTACTGGCTAACAAGTACTCAGGACAACTTAAACCTAATGATTAACAACCTTACACCCAATGATTAACAACTTGACTAGTAATAGGCTTATTGACACAATAATATGAACCATCATTAATTCAACTGGGTGAGTTATCCTCGGATTGCTTCTTTGGATAAGGGGCGAGATCCAGGATGGGTTTGTTTGAAGTTATCTTTCAGTTGGTTACAATACTCGATCTTATCTTCTTTCTGTTAGCCGGAAGTGGTAGAATATCTGTAGTTGGTTAGCGCAGCCAGTTGCAGCATCTTCTATATCCCCTTTCTTCCGTTGAACCCAAGGCATCTGTGCTTGGTGTTGACGGGCTACCCTTTGGTGAACTGTGAGTCTTGCTTGCCAGTACGTTTATGTACTGACCCCTTTGGGGTTGTGGTTTCCGCAGACGACGTTTTCGAGGATCTACATGGTGGCTACTACGTGGAGTATGACGAGACTGCTGACGAGTAGATAGCGGACCCGGGCAGGATCCGAGACTTCGTGGATGGGCTCCGTCTGTTCGTTTCCGGCCTCTTAGGCCTATTTGGTTCTTGTCTGTACTCAGACATGTTGAATGCTTCCGCTGTAATGTAATGATGATATGTTGGGACATGTGTCCTCTGGATGATTGTATTTGCTATCTCTGCTCTAATGAGAGCCATTTGCAACTTATTTCGATCTTTTGTGTCATAGAGATCTGTTGTGATATCACTTGTTCCAATGCCATTGACGTACCATGTGTGTATGTTTTGAAGTACGTCAATGGAAGTATCTGGATTTCTACGGGATGGTTTGCGCAGACGATGAATAGTAAGAGAATGGTTGTCACACGTTTACGTGTTGGCCTGCTCATATTGAGATGCGGGTGCCGGTATGCCCCGTAAGCCATTTATCTACTGTTTAACGGACTGTGAGTATCCCCTAGAAGTCCGGGTGCGACAAATGGTATCAGAGCCTGTCTGCCTGTAGGATCCCTTTTTACTGGTCGCAGTTGAGTCTAGAAACTATTTTGTAGCTATATAGGAAAAATGAAACGTGAGAGTAGGAATTCTGTTCTTTTTCTTCTTTCCCCACCCACCCTCCCTTTTTCTGGTAAGGAAGTGCAACGTTGTTTTCCCTTCTCATCTAAACTTTCAAGTTAGGATTTCACGTATCCTGGTTTCTCTAGGATGGTTATATCTACTAGAACATAGGAATGGAGGTGGTTGTGACATGATTTATCATGTTGCCTACTCACGATTGAGAACGGAGGCGTGTAAGCCCCGGAAGCAAATCCTCTATTCCTTAAGCAGTAGATATTGATCCTTTAGAAGCCCGGATGGGTTTTTCCGTAGTACCTCAGGAGTGTTTTGATCTCGTTTTCCCAATGTTGCTTCGTTATCCTGTTCTTCTCAACATCCTTTTCGTCCGTTGATTCTTCTACCGACGTCTAATCAAAACTTCCCAAAATTCAAGTCTATCTGGCCAGAAAGGTTGTTCTTGTTGTTGTTGTTGTTGATTCCAGGCTATAAGAGCTGGCATTCCTATCACCTGGGGTTGTTTCGAGGAAGCATTCCTGAATCACCACATTCCAGATAGTCTATTCCCCAAATGAATCAAGTTCTATCCAGCTATACACCCTCAATACAAAACCTCTCCCTTTACTTGAAAATGTTCCGGTGGTTTCCAAATTCCCTGACGTCTTTCCAGAAGAGTTGCCAGGATTTCCTGTCATCTTGAACTTCCAGATAAACTATCCAAGGTGCACGATGTGTTTCACGTGTCACAGCTCAAGAGGATCTTCGCAAGAAGTATCCGAACCTTTCCTTTTCTCCGTAGGAATCTCGGGGCGCGATTCCTTCAAGGGGGGCGTTTTGTAACATCCCAAGTACGAAAAATAGCCTTTAGAATGTTTTGGCCTCTGTTATTTTATGTTTTGCATCATGGCATCATGTTGATTGCAATTGTTTTGCTTGTTTTCATTTGTTTTCCAACTGTTTTCCTTTGTTTTCCTTTGTTTTCTATTTGAATTTCAAACCAAAATTCAAACCTTTTGTTTCATCCTTGTGATGTTACAATTTCCAAAATGATTTTTCAAATCAAATCAATCATTTGTTTCCATTAAATCCCTAAGGTTCAACTATTTAAAATTGTGGGTTTTAATAGTTCACTTAATCCAAATGTTGTTCAAATTCAAACAAAAATTCCAAACAGCAACCCTTTGGAATTATTGCAATTTACCAAAACAAAGTTAAGCAATTTGTTTCAAATAATTTGAGGGTTCAAACTCTTGGAAAATGTTCCTTTTAAATAAATCACTTAATAATCAAAATTCAGTCAAATTCACTCAATTTTCAAACAGCACATGGTTCAAGTATTTTTGAAATCAAAAACTTACAAGTTGTTGTTGTTACAAAAATGAAACAATATAAATTTTTTCCTAATTTTTCTACACCCCAAAACCTAGCTATTCCTTCCTATTTCTCTTGCAGCAAAAAAAACAAAAAAATAATAATAAAAAGCAAAAAGAACTCACAGGAGAGGGGGAGAGGCAGGCCCAGCCCAAGTCGCTGCAGCCCGTTTCCCATCTCCCCCAACCTCCGTACGTTTGCTGGCGTCACCAATGGTGACAGGGACGTGCTGCTCCCATCCCCCCTACTTATCTACCTCCTAGCCCCCTAGGAAACCCTAACCCTAGCCGCACGCATCCTCCTCCCTCCTGTCTCCACCACCGCCGCCATCGAGAGGAGGAGATCGCCCCCGATTCTTCTGCCCCGACCTCCACTCGCCGGAGCACGCCGCCGCCGTCTCCGCCACTCCCCGGCCGTGCCGCGGGCACCTCTGCGAAGGGGGTGAGCAGCCCTTTCCATTCCCCTATCTCCCTCTTGCTTCCTTGCATGTAGAGGCATCAAATCCTTCCATGCCAAACCGCCTTGCTGCTCCCTGTTCGTGCGTGTTGTCCGTCAGAGATGAGCGCCTGTATGCGTTTGTTTGCAGGTTCAGTTAACTCGTCGGGCCATACTCAAAACCCAACTCGATCCCATATGTATCAACCAACCGTAGCCACCCCACTGGTAGCGCATGCACGCAGCGAACCCAGCGATCCCGGGATCAAATCCCCGCACCCCACCTTTTTCTGTCCTTAATTTTTCGAATTGTTCAGTGCAGCAGCTCATACCCCCCCCAAACCCCCTTGTGTCAACAAAATTCGCACAGACCAACTGGTCACTGTCCCTAGCGCGCGCCCTGGAGGTCTAGGGTTCGATCCCCCTCACCCCACACCTTTTATTCTCTGTTTTTGTTTTTCTGCCCGCAGTTCAGAAAGTCAGATCTGATCAATTACTTCGAAATTCCATATAAAATTGAATATCACTCCAATTTTGATGATTCAAAATCCTGTGGATTCATAATTTTGTGCTCCTTCTAGTAATGTCAAGTTTGCAACATGTTTCTGTAACAATTTTTGCACTAAATAATTAATTACTGAAAATGCAATAAAATTTGGAAACTTTGGAATTTCATAACTTTAGTTCTACTCATCCAAATTAAGCAAAATTGGTCTCTAAAAATTTGTCTTAACAAACTCTACACATTGGTATTTTATTTGGACACAATTGAATTAATTTTGAGCATGTTTCCCTCTGTTTACTAAAAATGGCAGAATAAGAATGATTATGGAAAATTGCATAATAAATTCAATAATCACCCAAAAATTATGTTTGATAGCTCAAAATGTTCAATGAAACCTTTGCTACATGTTTTCAACCTTTTCAATGCAATTGTTTACTGTTTTGAATATTTTAAATTGGTGCAATATTTGAAAACTTGTTTAATTCACTTAAACTTGCAAAAATCATAACTTGTTCATAAAAATTCCAAATTCCACAAACTAAATATGTTTTCCGATCAACTTTTCATGTACTTTCCAAATATAAATTTTGTTTGCTGTTTTGAATAATTTAAATTGCTGAAAACAACTGTTTCTTAATTATTGCATTTAAAATTGCCAAAATAACAACTTGCTCGTTTTAAATCCAATTTCAACAAATGAAATATGTTTTCCATGCAAAATTAAACCACCTTTTCAAATATAAAATTTGTTTCATGTTTTGAATAATTAAAATTGGTTAAATGATTTAAATCTTGTTTAATTCATTTAATATTGTTAAATTCATAACTTGGTCAAATTAATTTCTTTGGGACATATAAAATATGTTTTCCAACCATAAAAGTATAAGCTTTTCAAATATGAATCTCACTTAATCTTTTGAACAAATAAAAATTCAAATAAGTTCATGTTTGAATTAAATTCATTTAATTCCTGCTTAAACTTGTTTAATTCATAAATAATTTATTTGAAATCCTTTTTCAACAAGTGAAACATGCATTCCATCTAAAATTGTGTGTTATTTCCAAATATGAACTTTGTTATCTATTTTGAACAATTAAACTTGATGAAAACAACAAATGCTTGTGTGACACCTTTAAGTAACCAAAATTCCAAAACTTAATAAACAAATTCCCAAACTTGTTAAACCTTATTTCAATTTGATTCTATTGTGGTTATTTTGTTATTTTACTCATCCATGCATCATGCTAATCCACTTTCACATGTTGCTTAGTTGTAAAACAATTAATTCAACCATAATTCATGGGCTTTCCATATGCAATCCCAATTTGCATGTGGGTCCATTTAATCATGTTGTTATCTTGTCAACTAGTTTATTTCTATGCATCAATTAAATTGACATGCATCATCCCATGTTTGTGCACTATGCCATGTTATTGATTGTTTGTTCTCTGCGTTGTTTGTTTGCTTCTTCTCGGATAAACGACGACGTTGAGACCGACGATCCTTACGACACCCCTTCTAAGGACTTAGCTCAGTACCAGGCTGCTGAGTTTGCAGGCAAGTATTCACTCACATGAACCATCGTGTTCCTTTCAACATTGGTTACCGATACTTTCCGTTGTCTATTCTGCTAGCCCTATGAATAGTTGTTTCTGTTACGAACCTATCACATGTATCCTTTAACCCTGGTATTGCCTCACCTCCATACCTATAACCTTTTGTTTGAGCCCGTGTCTTACTAGCATGCTTAGGTTGTTTTGCTCGAGTCTGTTAACCGTTACTTTCTGTTACTATATTCCATTATGTTATGGGGGCTCGATGTGTAATCAATCAATCATGCTAATGTTATTATCAATAATAAATTTGATGATAAGGCACCGGCAGGAGGCCCTTTGTGGTTTTGAGGCCTGCTAGTGTCGACCCTAATAGGAAAAGGGTCTTGTCTACTGATCCATGATGAGCGCACTACCCGCATGTGGGAAGCGAGTATGGGCGCCCCCCTCAATTTGACTCGATTCGCATCTCGTCCAAATCGCCTCATTTAGTTCGGGTTTTCCATTTGCTGCATGCATGATCTTGCGAGCCCTTGGTACCCGGGTGGAACTTTCGTAGTCGGCATATAGGGGGACACGTTCTTAGAGTGCTATGAGGGTCCATTTTCTTCTGGGCTCGATTAGCCGTGCGCCCAAGGTGCTTTGGGCCTGATGCGAAGAAGAGTTGAGTTGTGTTGAGTGCCTCGCTTGGTGGGTTAGCTCCCCGCCTGGCGGGTCATTCTTACGTGTACGGCCAAATTGGTGCAACCCTGCAGGGATAAATCTTCTCGAGAAGCCGTGTTTTCCGCGGTTATGGATTACTTGGTGAAAATACTGGCTAACAAGTACTCAGGACAACTTAAACCTAATGATTAACAACCTTACACCCAATGATTAACAAATTGACTAGTAATAGGCTTATTGACACAATAATATGAACCATCATTAATTCAACTGGGTGAGTTATCCTCGGATTGCTTCTTTGGATAAGGGGCGAGATCCAGGATGGGTTTGTTTGAAGTTATCTTTCAGTTGGTTACAATACTCGATCTTATCTTCTTTCTGTTAGCCAGAAGTGGTAGAATATCTGTAGTTGGTTAGCGCAGCCAGTTGCAGCATCTTTTATATCCCCTTTCTTCCGTTGAACCCAAGGCATCTGTGCTTGGTGTTGACGGGCTACCCTTTGGTGAACTGTGAGTCTTGCTTGCTAGTACGTTTATGTACTGACCCCTTTGGGGTTGTGGTTTCCGCAGACAACGTTTTCGAGGATCTACATGGTGGCTACTACGTGGAGTATGACGAGACTGCTGACGAGTAGATAGCGGACCCGGGCAGGATCCGAGACTTCGTGGATGGGCTCCGTCTGTTCGTTTCCGGCCTCTTAGGCCTATTTGGTTCTTGTCTGTACTCAGACATGTTGAATGCTTCCGCTGTAATGTAATGATGATATGTTGGGACATGTGTCCTCTGGATGATTGTATTTGCTATCTCTGCTCTAATGAGAGCCATTTGCAACTTATTTCGATCTTTTGTGTCGTAGAGATCTGTTGTGATATCACTTGTTCCAATGCCATTGACGTACCATGTGTGTATGTTTTGAAGTACGTCAATGGAAGTATCTGGATTTCTACGGGATGGTTTGCGCAGACGATGAATAGTAAGAGAATGGTTGTCACACGTTTACGTGTTGGCCTGCTCATATTGAGATGCGGGTGCCGGTATGCCCCGTTAGCCATTTATCTACTGTTTAACGGACTGTGAGTATCCCCTAGAAGTCTGGGTGCGACAAGTAGTTTCCCTAGAGGACCCGCTGCCATGGGCTGGTAGGACAAAAGATGTTGTGCAAGTTTCTCATTGCGAGCACGTATGACTATATTGGAACACATGCCTATGGTTTGCCTAAATGTTTGATGCTTTATTATTATTATCTGCAATGCCCGTGTTATATTATTACATGACCTATGTTATCCATGCAACACCCGCCCGTCCATTCCCTCTATGCCTGCGGTACTTCCCATACTGCTGTTTTCCGCGATTGCTACTGTTGTTACTATTTTACTACTTCTGTTATTTTTATTCTACGGCTGCTATAAAACTGTTACCCCTGATAAATTGTTGCGAGCAAGTCTACTTTCAGGTGCATCTGAATTGAAACTCACTTGTTAAGGCTAATAAATACTCTTTGGCTCCCCTTGTGTCCAATCAATAAATTTGGGTTTACTTCCCTCGAAAACTTTTGCGATCCCCTATACTTGTGGGTCATCAAGGAGTTGGATCGAGGCGGAGCTTGAAGCTTCCGCCGCTGCGCCAAATCCACTACAAGAAGAGGTACAACTCTGAACACCTCTGCTGCTCTTGATTCACTGTCTGTTATGAGTAAGCTTCTTACTCGTCCATATGCTACACGTACTGTTACTTATGTTGAGTCTGAGAATGTTTCTGATACTTTTGATGATGCTTCTATTGTGCTTGATGATACTGGTTCTCTAGGTACTTTCCTAGATGCTACTATTGCTAGATCCAAACAAATTCAAAATGCTGAAATTTTTGTTGAAAATATTGGTACACATGTTAATTCAACTAATCTTATTGATGATCTTGATGGAACCTATATTGAACTTAATGATGATTTTATTGAAGAAGCTTGTGCTACTACTGGTGCAAGATCTCTTAAGAGTCTTCTTGCAAGACATGCTGTGAAATATAAATCTTCTCTTGATGCTAAGTTTGCCACCTCTCCCGTACACATTATAGACAAGGATTATGATTTATCTTATATATCTATTGTTGAGAAGGAACCTTTTTGTGGAACTGAAAGTAAAAGTTCTATGGAACACATGAATGAGCTTTCATCTTTGAGTAGTTTATTTTCTGATGATACTAAGCTGCGTACTTATTTTGTTACCAAGATCTTCCCTTTCTTATTGAAAGGTGGAGCTAAAATTTGGTTTAACAATCTTTCACCTGGGTGTATTACTGATCCTATGGATTTGGTTAATGCTTTCTTTCAAAAGTATTTTCCTGCTAGTGCCCAACATGTTGTTATGCAGGACATCTTTAACTTTGAGCAAATTGAAGGAGAAAAATTGCCTGAATCTTAGACAAGGTTTTGTTCTTTGATAAGAGCTAGCCCTGGATATCCATTACCTAAAAATGAGCTCCTAGATATATTTTATAATGGACTAACTGTTGAATCTAGGACATACCTAGATAGTTGTGCTGGTTGTGTTTTCAGGAAAAGAACTCCAAAAGAAGCTGAGGAATTAATGGGTAAAATAGCCAAAAATAATGATGATTGGAATATACCTGATCTTACAACTACACCACAGCCAACACCAATACCAACACCTAATAAGAGAGGGATGATTGAATTAAATGATGAATTGATGAAGGAAGCCAAGAAATCTCTTAAAGAGAGGGGTATTATATCTAAAGATGTGAAGAATTTACCTCCTATAGAAGAATTATGTAAGCCTATTCCTCATCCATCAAATGTTGAGGTACACTCTCTCCAATACTTTGATAATAGAGATATTCCCTATTCTAAACCACCTAATCAATGCTTATATGAATTTGATAATTGTGTTGTTAAGCAAGACAACTTTAATAGGAGAGTGCAAAATCACCTTATGAAAAACTCTAGAGCTATTGATAATTTGAATGGTATTATCAAAAGAACCTCTAATGATGTTAAAATGCTTGTTAAACATTTTCAAATGGTTCAAACCCAAATTAATCAACTTACTAAACTGCAAAAAGACATGCTAGCTAATGTTTCTAGAGATAAACATGTTTGTGAAATAATTACTAGAAGGGGTGTTTCTACTCAGGACCCCTTGTATCCTGAAGGACATCCTAAAAGAATTGAACAAGATTCTCAGCAACCTAAAAACAATAGTTCTCCTTCTAAGAAAAGGAAGAAGAGACATAAAAATGTTGTAGAATCTCCTGAACCTGCTAAAGATCCTAATGGTATATCTATTTCTGATGCTGAAACTGAAAGTGATAATGATAAAAGTGATGCTTCTGATAAAGAAGAACCTGTAGCTGAACCTGAAAAGCAAACTAAAACTGCAAAGGATTTCATTGCTAATAAACATGGTAATGAAAGAGAGCCTTGGGTACAAAAAGCAATGCATTTTCCTAATAAGAAACACAAATCAAAGGAATAAGAACATTATAACAAGTTTTGTGAGTGGATGAAACCTTTGTTTTTGCAAATCCCTTTGACTGATGCTATTAAACTGCCTCCTTATTCTAAATATATGAAATATATTGTCTCCAATAAAAGGAAGATTCCTAATGAGGAAATTTTCACTATGCTTGCTAATTACTCTTTCAATGGCAAGGTTCCAAAGAAGCTTGGAGATCCTGGTATTCCTACTATCCCTTGTTCTATTAAAAATAATTATGTTAGAACTGTTTTATGTGACTTGGGAGCTGGAGTTAGTGTTATGCCTTTCTCTCTTTATAAGAGACTATCTCTTGAAAAATTGATACACACTGATATATATTTGCAAATGGCTGATAAATCTACTGCTATTCTTGTTGGTATATGTGAGAATGTTCCTGTTCAAGTTGGTACTAATTGTTTGATATTATCTGAATTTGTTGTGTTGGAAATGCCTGAAGATGATAATGTGTCTATTATTCTTGGGAGACCTTTTCATAATACTGCAGGGGCTGTTATTGATTGTGATCAAGGAAAAGTAACTTTTAATGTTAATGATAAAGAACATACTGTTTATTTTCGCAAGAAGATTGATAGAAGATATGGTTTAAATTCAATTGAAAATATTGAGACCATCAAGATTGGAGAATTTTATTGTCCCATTCCAGCACCACCAAAAGAATATGAAATTATTATGATTGGGACTATGTCTATCAAGGTTGAGGTAACATAATTATTTAGTGATTAGCAAAGTTTTGCTTCATATGAAAATTGTTCTGGTAACAAGAGTTGATCACCCTTGTTAACAAAATGATTTTGAATAAAGAGGACAATGTTTTCACCTTTCCCATTATGTTTCACCATGTTTGCTTCTGTTATCACAGTGCTACTTGAGTACAATCATGTTTTCCATCATCCATATTCATGTTTTGATCATGTTTTCCATCATCCATACTTTTCCTATTTTATTTCTAAATGTGTGTTAGCTAGAAAACTGCCAACAAGCTATCTTTTATGATTTGTCGTTTATTTAAGCTGCCTTAAGATGTGATAGGTCTTATAACTTTGGCTCTTTAATTTATTATCGTCTCTCTCTTAACCGTGAGAAAGGCGGAATTTGTGGAGGTTTTATTGCCTCGTGCTTGCTAGCTTTACATGGTTTGGAGCCACACCCTCTAGACCTGCAGTTTCCCTTAGAGAGGCTGGACCTTGTTTCCATGGTTCAACATAAGTTTCTTTCTACCCATGCTCACTTGCACAATTTCTCTTTCGAAATAACCTTCTCCAAACAATCCAGGTGGAGAGTGACTAAAACTGTTAGGAAAGTACTTTTGCCTACACCTCCTTTGTTTAATCTTAATAACAGGCAAGGATGGATGCTTTCTAAGAGTGAGCTGGACTCATACATTGAGCACCACCCCCCAGCAAGGGGAGGATGCCGGAGAGGGGGACGATAGTGAATTCGTCGAGCCCTTCGGCACCACAGGGATCCGGTACCAGCACCCCGGTTATGACTATGCGCCCGCTGCTTCATCTTCCTCTTGGGCGCCCGAGTACGACCATGTGAGGGACGACCCACCACAGTGGGGATACTTCACGCGCCATGATTGATATCCACTTAGCACAAAATCCTAAGCTTGGGGGAGGTATACCGACATCACACTCATCTTTATATCATGTTTGGTTCGTTCTTTGTATATCCATGTTTTCGTTTCTTTCGTTTGTTTTCGTTTTCTTTTGCTTCTTTCGTTTCTCTTTGTTTTATCATTTTGTTCTTGTTTTCCAAAGCACAAAAAGACCAAAAATATTTCTGTTTTTTCTCTTTGTTTTCTTCTTTAGTTTCTTTTGTTGGTTTACTTTCTTTTCTTGTTTTGGTTTAGTATTCAAAAATCCAAAAAAAATTTGCTTCGTTTGTTTGTTTCTTTCCATTCTTGTTTTAATTAGAAAATCGAAAAATATTTGTTGTTCTTCTTTGGTTTTGTAAATTTTGTTGCAGAGTTCACCAGACTTCCGTGTCTCCACTGGAGCTTGATTATCATTCTATATTATTCAATCCACAAGTGAAGAGCAGTAATGACGACTTACGACATTCCGAGTTGTGGTGAGAGGCTGGTATGAACTTTGTTTGTTTTATTTTTGTACATATACTCATCATGTGAACATGCTTAGTCCATTCATGTAAGGTGTATGTTATTTAATTGATGCTTAGTAGTTCGTTCTCTCACGTGTTAGTTCCAACTTATTAATATAAGATAGCATGGCGTATGAATGTTTGCTTGCACTGTTTTATTCATAGAAGGGTATGACATTGTGGTATCTCCCTCTGGTTGTTTCGCTTGAATTGACTTGGCACATGCTCACGCATACTATGACTGAAAACAAAAATTCCCTTAAGCCTCGATGATTTATTTTGCCTCAGAGTATTTGTATCATTTTTATGCCCCTGTTAATTTTGTTTTGTCGCAAGCATGATTATGGCAGTTGTTTCTCTCTTGATTGTCGCTCCCCTTCTATTGCCAGCCTTCACCTATACTGAGTATGAGCTCTACTCGTGCATCCAACTCCCAAAAAACCAAAGTCTGCCAAATGTGTCCACCATATCTACCTATATATGTGGTATTTAAGTGCCACTCCAAGTAAATTTCTTGTGTGCTACCTTTATAACCTGCTAAAATTTATTCCTGTTTTGTGCCCCTGTTTTAGCTCATAAGGACGTAAATAGATAATATTTATCTCACTTCTTGATTGGATTTCACACCCTAGTGTAACAACCCTGATTTTTGGAAAGTGCAAAAATCACAAAAATTTGAAACTTTTTGTTTTCATGTTATACAAGTCACCAAGAACCAAATGAAAAGCAATAAACAAAAGGGAATAATACATAATTCAATGAAATTGAGTTTACCAATCCAATTATGCCTTGTTCCTTAAACTCTAAAACCTTTTTCAAAAATAAATTTATTATTATATAAAGGAAATATCTTTTATCAACAAACCCTTACCTAAAATGTTTGCAACACCAATATTACTTTGGGGACATTTTATGGCAACAAAAATCAAACAATTATAACCCTTAATAGATTTCCAAGCCTCAACAACATTTGATAAGAATAAAATACTTAATAATAACTTCTATTTGTTATTTCAAGTTTTAAACATAAAGTTGTGAAAAAAATAAAATGCATTGCTTGGTAATAGCATAAAGGAGGGTTCTAAAAACAATATTATGACTTGTGGTTTTATTCTAAATTTTATTGACCAATAATATTAATTGTTTGATATGGACTATTTAAATAACATTAAGTTACTATTAGTAAATCCTTCATATTAAAATGTGAAAATGGGTTAAAAATGGCTTTCCAAAAATAATATATGACATGTAAAATGTCTCTGAAATTTTACTTAGATAATAACATCATTTTATCATTTTCTAAAATTTTAAAGTAATATTAGTGTTTCATTTATTTTTCAAAATATAAAATTGTGAAAACATGATGGAATGACTTTCAAAATTTTGTTTTCAACATTTAGAATGTTATTAAAATTTTAATTGAACCATAACCATGCTTTATAAATTTTTGAATTAAAAATCACATTAAGTGACTATTAAAGAATTATTCAAATTTCCAAAATTTCAAAAATAAAATATGTTGAATTGTTTTCAAAAATGGTATTGTTGGAAAGCATTTGAAATTTCAAGAATTTAGAAATTTGTTTCATGTCATTTGGATAATTAAAACAGAAGTTATGATTTAATAAAATAAACAGAAATAAAAAGAAAAAGAATAGATGACGTCAGCAATGACGTCATGTCATCTCCCTCCTCCCGCCTGGAATCACGCCCGTGACAGGGAAATCAAATCCCGTCGATTTCTCGCGTTAATGGCCATTATTGCCTTCCCTCTCTGCTTCTATAGATAGCCCCCGAGCCCCTCTCCAAAACCCCTCTCCCATCTCTCCGCATCGCGCCTCCACGAGGAAGAAATCGCTCGCCGGAGTCCGTACTGGCCGCCGCCGTTCTTCATCACTTCCGGCCACGGTAGCAGGTCCCCGCGGCCCATTTCACGCTCCACCTCTTCCCCTCAACTTCCTGCACCTCCTCATCCTTTTAATTCGATTTCTCCCGCAGCGGAACCACGTCCTCGACGACCACCGGAGTTGCGCCGCCTCGGGACATCACCGCGCCACCACTCGAGGCCGCCACCGTGCGCACCGTGCACACCATCGGCTTCACCGAGACGAGGCGAAGCTCGTCGTGGTCCCCATCGAGCCCCGAAAACCACCGAAGGGCCATCGCCGTCGACTTCTGCGCCGCCGGCCACCGCAACGCCATTTTTCGGCGAGCCCCCACCGCGGTGAGTCCCTCTCTCTCTATGTGCTGTTAGATCTAGATCTAGTGGCCTAGATTAGATCTTTTAAACGAAGGGGTACGACGCCGTTAGATCCAGATCCAGCGGCTCCGATTGAAATCACTTATCCACGTCATCGGCCCAGTCAGCATGCACAGTCAGTAGCAACACCCAATCAGATCCAGCCACGTGGCCAGCCCTTTAATTCAAATTTTTATCCCGGTAGAATTTTTGGCAGATTTGCAGAAAAGCCCCTGCAACTTCAAATCATCATATCTTTTCAACCACTTAGCCAAATTTAGCAATCTTGGATTTTTTGAAAAGCCCTTGACATCTAGAAACTTTTGGCACTGGCCAAATTCAAATTTGATAAACTTAATTTTGTTCAAATTCAAACAGGCTTGTTTGATGAAATTTGGCATAATTCAAATTCTACAGATCCAAAAATTGTAAATAAAATATATTTGGAAACCTTAGGATGTGTAACTTCATATCCTCTGTCCCAAAATAAAAATTTAACATATTAAAATTGATTTTAGAATTATATGTCCATTTGAGCAAATTTGACTTCGTTTAAATTCTATAAATAATGTTAATATGTTTTCTTAAACAATGTTGCTCCATATGGCAACCTTAATCCATAGAAACCAGTGCCATAGAATTTTGGACACATATCAGCCATACCCATGTATTTTAGGCCAAGTTATCACACACATGTTTCACACCATATTAAAAACGACTTAGGAAATATTTTGCTTAAGTGGTTCCATGTGTGTATGGCTATATGAAACCAAGGCTAAGTCCTTAGTGAAGTTTCAACTTATACTTAGCCAACAAATGAACCTAAAAACACTAGTACAAATTTTTCCATCAACTTCTTGTCTCCCCATGCTTGCTTCAAGATTTCACCAAGTTGGGATTTGTGAGAACCATGAAGTGCAATGGAGAACTTAACCATCTAGAGATTTTTCAACATGAAGATAGAAGACCACTGAAGGACTTAGCAAATAAAACAAACTTCAGAAGCATCTCCAAGAAGTGGAAGCACTTAGAAGACTAACCCCCTTTCTCTCTAAGTCCTTTTTCTTTCCCTTTTCTATTCTTCTCCTTTCACCTTGATGGAAAAATGAAGGGAAACAAGGAAGATCATTGAAGAAATGACTTAGGATCCACAACAATCTGAAGCATACTCCATCAAGTGCAAGTACATGAAGAAATGAAGAAGAAGACTCACCTCTCCCGTTCTATCCTCTTGTCTCATTTCCCCTCTATTTTGACTTAGTGATATTTTCACATTTGTTAAATAAAACACTTAGTTGTGACCACACCACTTGGGAAACAACTAGTGAGAAAACCATGAAGACTATCAAGACCAAGAGAGCACCACACCAAGGAAGGAAACAACTTAGATGGCATGATGATGATCTTCAAGAAGGCAATCACATGAGGTCTAGAAGCAATCCATACAAGTTGAAGAATAACAAGTTATTTTTGTCCAACCATTGACCTAAATGGAAAACCCAAGACTTAGTAATATTTTCCCTTTGATGATGAAGTTAGTAGACCTACCCTAACCATAATGGAAAATACTAACATAGTCACTCAAATATTTTTGAAGGTGAATATGACCAAGTGTTTGCATGTATTACTTTAGTTGAAGAAGTAATATGTTTATTCTTAGTGAACTCTTGGAACTTCCTCGACAAGTATGGTTATAATAAAGTTAGATCACATCAAACTCAACCTAGTCCTTCCCAAGTAAACCATTGGAATTTCCTTAACAAGTATGAGACCATTAGAGAATGAATCTTTCAACTCAAACCTATACCTTGTCCTAGCCCACTAGGTTAAACTCCTTTGGCTATGTTATTGATTTGTATGATCTCTTCATCTGTATGTTTGCTTGATAGCATGTTATTGTGTTTTCAATGAGTAGATTGTACGGAGAGCAACGATCCTTTGTGAAGAGAGTGTGATATCTTCACCAACTTCAACAAGGAAAGTAACACACCATCAACTACCCATTATTTTCTATATGCATTAGTTGATTTTGAGTAGCATGCATGATAGGAAATTTTACTAAGTTATATTATGCTACGCTATTATCCTAGTAGTGTGTAGCATCTCTTTTACCCTTGTTATTTTGATAGCCTTATAACTTAGTAGATGCTATGAAATATTACAAATTGTTTTACTAGATGTTGAGGAAAAATTCTAAGTATAACTAATAAATGAACCACCTGGGTGGAAGTGGTAAGACTGGATTATGTTGAGTGTTTCCTCAGGGCCCTTATCTAAGGGTTATTCCACTTGAGGTTGTCACTTGCGGATGGCCACCCAGGAACAAAGAGATTACTATGTCCTTCTACGTTTAGTAGCTTCCCGTGCAGCCTTTTGACATATGGACTCTCTCTTGATCAACTAAGTTGTGAGGGTTCAGCCCAGGCTTCACAAGCAGATGTAGCATAATTATAGGTGGAACGGGTCTTGCCGGTGGGTTGAACTCCTTCTTCTGAAAGATCTCGTCTCAATTCTCTCCTTTCCATGAGGCACTCCGGGTGTATAGGATGTTTGGGGTAATTGAAGACAAAGGGTGAAAGTGCACAACCTCTACAGAGTCAACAAACTAAGATCTTAGTCGTGTCCCCGGTTATGTACAACTATGAGCAGCTGGACAAGGATTGACGGAAGAATCTCATCACCAATTTCAATAAGTAAAATTTTGAGCAAGTGAAGAGTATTGTGGTGCTTGGATCTTAATCCAATGTTGCCACCCCTTTGAAAAGAAAAGTTTGTTTTACAAAAGAGATAGGACAAAACTGGCTTTATGCAAACTTAGCCAAAACTCCACTCAGCCAAATAAGCATGTAGTATTAGTCTTGCCATTTATATACACCATAGTGTTACTTGCCAATACATTAAATTGTATTGACTCCCTTGTGGCTGCATATTCCATATTGCAGATGTTTCTGAAGATGAGTGAGGATTTCGTTTAGGGTCTCGAGACTATCGCCAACATGTTTTGCCTGTGGCACATGAAGAAGATGGAATCAATGTTGTACTATGTATTCCGCTGTATATCTTAGTTTTCTGCTACTCTTCTAAGACTATGCAAGTTGTAATACTATTTTGTAAAGACTTGATCATGCGATGTAATAGAATTTGATGCATTTGCATGATATTTCATTTTGTACTGTGGTGCTAGCAATTGATCCAGGGACTAGCACAATAACACAGATGTTCTTACATTATGTAAATGTGAGAATGCTACACCTAGACTAGTGGCTTCATCCGCTTATCCAATGATAGAAGAGTCGGCGGCAGGGTGCCCAGCCCCAAATTAATACAACATATTCTCTTCACTATTTTTGCTCATGATTTATCAGTCAAAGCATAATTGTGTAAACAAAAGAGAAAGAGGGATGACCTTCTACCCATATGCGTCCTTCTATGGGAGCCACTCTTGTGAAGTCTAGTTGGCTTGTGACGTACTGTATTGTCTGTTTACCTTTCATTGATATAAGCATACACCTCTCTCAAAAATGTTTTCAATACCTCTGTTTAATAAAATAAAAAGCTCTAGCACAAGAGTTAGTCCCTGCTTCCCTCTACGAAGGGCCTTTCTTTTATTTTTTATGTTGAGTCCTCACCTTCTCGCTTTATGCACCTTCTTGAGAGCATGGGTGTTATTCTTATTATAATGGGCTTTTCCCAAAACACGGTTGATAATGGTATAACTTTGATGCTTGTATCCTTGATATCTTTATTTCTAGTCTTCATTTGAACTTCAGAGGTGCCCTGGAATTTATGTTTTGCTCCACTATTAAGGGAAAGCGAGTACACTTTATCATACCCTATTATGAGCATAGCAAAATTGTAAATTGATATACTTCATGTTGTTTATTATTAGTTTGTTGGCATCTCTTCATGGTTTGCATAACTGATGAGTGACTTATATTTTCCATACATCTTATTACGAATTGCCTCAGCACTTGATCATGTAGTGAGTATATTTACATCATATGAAACAAATGTGTTCGTAAAAGTATTTTTTTATTGCACTCAGTTGTCACTGAATTGCTTGAGGACAAGCAATAAGCTAAGCTTGGGGGGGAGTTGATACGTAAAAAACGTATCTCCTTCTTTGAACACTTTTCTTATTGTTTTCTTCTAAACTTGTGAGTTTTGGATACCATTAACACGGACTAATGCTGTTTTCAGCACAATTACCTTGGTGTCTCGTTTTTGTGCAGAAAAATCAACTTTTGGGAAAATGCCCAGAAAAGATTCCATTGGTCCTATAACACTAGAAGACCCCAGGAGCCAGAAGGGGGCCAGGAGAGGATCCAGGAGGGGGCCACACCACCCCCCGGCGCCCCGCCCCCCTTGGCCGCGCCGCCTGGTGGTATGGGCCACCCCTGGAACCCCTCGGACTCCCCTTTCTACTACATATGTCCCATAACCCTAAACGCGAGGGGGTTCATCATATTCCACAGAAACACAACAGACCGCCGCCGCCACCCCGAACCTCGATTCAGCGATAAGAAGTTCTTGTTCTGGCGTCCTTTCAGGACGGGGATTCGAAGGAGATCATCGCCATCAACACCACCACCTCTTCTCCATTGTGACGCCCCGAGATCGGGCACTATGCAGATTTCAGCATTTCCGCCAAAATCCACATAATAACCGATTCCAGGTTGCCACTTGTGATAACATTACAACAGTTCACGAATAATCCACAACAACAACAGAGGAGGTATATACAAGACGACTCAAACGAGTCAAGGATACAACTGATACAATACAAAGATCCAAATAAGAGCGGAAGAAACAACATAGTGTCCGACTACGGACAAGATACAAATTGGACTAAGAGTCCTGAAGATAACCGATGGCGTCCAATCCCTGCCCAGGCCAAGCCGGAGGGATTCCCAAGCTAACGTCGTCAGACTTCAAACCTGTTGACTGCAATATGGAATATGCAGCCACGAAAGGGATTCGTGGGTCAGTACGGTTAAGTACTGGCAAGTGGATAACCCATACTCACAAGATACCAGCGTAACCAATCATCACAAGATACAAATACTTTGGGTACAACGGAAAGGAAGGGATTATTGCAAAGAAGCGGCAGCTGGCTGCACTAACTAACTACAGAGACACGCTACAACATCCGGCTAAAAGAAAGGGATAAGATAGCGTATCATAACCAACTACAACTACTCACCAAACAATACCCATCCAATGTTACCCCCTACTAAGGAAGCAACCCAAGGAAACTCATGCTGTTGATTAAGGTGACATTCATGATGATGGAGGTAATCTATATTACTAGTCAAATTATTATCATTAGGTGTAGGTTGTCTGAGTACTTGTTAGCCAGCACTTTCACCAAGTCATCTATAACCGCGGACAACACGGCTTCTCGAGACGATTTAACCCTGCAGGGATGCACCAATTTGGCCGTACACGTAAGAATGACCCGCCAGATGGAAAGGCCCTTCCACCAAGCGAGGCACTCAACACAACCCAACTCTTCTTCGCATCAAGCCCAAAGAACCCCGTGCAATTGAGCGCACGGCTAATCAAGCCCCACGAAGAAAAGGGGACCCTCATAGCACTCTAAGAACGTGTCTCCCTAAATGCCGACTACAAAAGTTCCACCCTGGCGCCAAGGGTTCGCACCTGCATATGCATGCGGCAAATGGAAAACCCGAACTAAATGAAGCGATTTGGACGAGATGCGAATCGAATCAAAGTTGCGGGGGCGCCCATACTCGCTTCCCACATGCGGTTAGTGCGTGTCACATCCCTGTTTTTAAGCACTTGTATAATAGTATTTTAGCAAGTCTCTTAAGACCTTTGTAATGCAATTAAGTGGACAACATGTTGTGTACTGATGGTTATCTATGCAATATTAGTGGTGTGTTTCTTTTCACTCACTTGAGGAGTTTTTCTCCTAAGAAACACATTGCTTTATATTTGTTTTCCTATTGTTTTCCACTAAGGTTCTTAAGAGATTATTTTTCAAGACTTGAAGTAACACTTTGCTTAAGCTTAAAAAGGTGTTATTGTTGGTTTGGAATCAACTTTAACTTGAGATAAAATTATTTGGAAAAGATTCCATTAGATTTTCCAATATAATTTTTGCCCTGAAAAACAGCCAAGTAGCTGTTTTCAACCCTTGTTTTCCATCACAAGGATTATCCAATTAGGGATTTTCTTTGATCAAAACTACTCTCTGTTATGAGTACAACAAAACTACACTCTTGGAAAAACCTACAAAGAAAATTAACACACAATGCCAAGATGGTTTTTAAGCCATCTTGTTAAGACAGAAATTTGAGCATTTTAAAAACAGAGAATGTACCTACTTTGCCATTTATTTTCAGAGCCATAAACCCATCATTTTTCAAATCAAATGGTTGGATCTGAAACTTGGATAGTTGTTATTTGTTGAGCAATTTAAATCACTCATTTTAGAGCTGGTTTGCTTGGTGAAAACAAGCCCAACTTTTGCTATCTCTGTCTGCTTTTCCAGCACTTAGAAAAATTCAGAAACACTGCCTAACTGAATTTTTCTGACAGAACAGTGAATACACTTTTGGACTTGATGATTTTAGCTTTTGTGCACTGATCCAAGCCAGGCCACCTTGCCAATTCGAAAACCATGTTAGTAACCTTCCAGAAGGTGGCATTGGATCCCCTTTGGGCTGGCTAGGAAGGGAGAAAAATGAGGTGGCATTTGACTAATGTGTGATGTCATTATAGTGGTTGAAATAGTGTTATTCTTTTGCTTTTGCCCATCACTTGGCCCTTGCTGTGGCTTTGCTCACCAAATGGTACTGGCTTGACCCCTTGGAGCCAATAGGAACCATTGCCAGCCGTGGAGAACCCCCAAAGGGCAAGGGCATGCCCATGCCAATGGTACCCGAGCCCTCCACCTTGGCCTCGTGCCTACAAAGCCCTAGTGGCCAAACCCTCTCGCCACAGCACTCACCTCGCCACACTCACCCACCCCATAGCCCTCTCGGTTGCTCGTTCGCTCTGTGCGAGCGAGGCGAGCCGCGCCCAGCCACAGACCCGTGCGTGTCGAGGTGGATCGCGGCGTCGAGATCGCTGCCTCTCCCACCCCCTTTTTTCCTCCCTTGCAACCCCCTGGTTCTAGCCAACCTCCCTGACATCCTCCTGCCCCCTCTCGCTTGCAGGATTCGCGCCGCCGTCCTCGGAGCCGCCGCGGGACGCCGTCGAGCCGCCGCAGTGCACACTCGTCGCCACCGCCCATAACCGCGCCACGGCAACGCCCAAGCCACCCTCCTTCGACCCTGCACCAACCCACGACCTCTCGCGAGCCCTAGGTGAGCCGTTGTCCACGTCTGCTAGGTGTTCGACCGCGGGTCGAGAGAGAGAGAGAGGAGGGAAGCGCGGGGAGGAAGAAGGCACAGGGACCGTCGATCTGCAAATCGACGGCCCCCTTTGAACCGTGCAGATTCGCGCGCGCGCGCGTGCTGGCGGGCTGCGCCTCGCGTTAACTGGGCCGCGCGCTGCAGATCTGGCCCGTTGGGCAGTTTTCTGTTAAAAACAAAAATAACAATATTCTGGCAGATTATTTAGGTGTTAGCTTTAGGCTTAGAAAAGGTAGCATATAAATTTATTTTAGCTTGCTAATTTTTGTACTCGTAGCCATACAAAATTGCAACCATATCCCACTGGCAGAAACTTGTTTTGAGTTTTTATGATTTTTCTAAAAATCATATGCCAGACAGTACCCTAAAAATGGAAATGAATAGAACTTCAAAAATACAAAACATTTTTGAGCAAACTCAACTGTTTTGGAAAGCCCTTTCAAATACCTACCAGTAGAATTTTAGTTTGCATCAAGGTGAGTTACCATTTTGAAATGCCATCCATTTTGGTAAAACATCAGTGGGCTATTCCATGATTTTTAGAGGGAGTTTGGGATATTATTTTTGAGTGAGGCAAGTTGGAGAGGCTTTGTAGTGATAAGGACTATAACATCCTAGAAGGATTTACTTTTTGGAGCAACAGAAAAATTTAGAGGGACAGAACAAGTTTTGGTTACTTTCTGTCTAAATTTTTATTCTAGATCTTGCTTTTTATGTTATTGTTGTGAAGTGCAAATGTTGTGTTCTTGCTTGTTATGTTGTTTTCCATTGTGGTTATGATGTATACAAGTTATTTTAACATGTTAGAATAAATGGTTTGAATGGTAGCATTTTAGAACTAGTTTTCCATGCATAGGTCTTGCTAATAGCTAGATTTTTATGTATGTTTTGAGTAGATCTTTAATTGAATTTTTAGGCTAGTTGCTAGATTGTTTTCCTTGGAACCAGTACCACTTAGGTGCTGTTAGTTTGTTTATAACACCTATGAGTGCTTGGTGCTTGTGTTTGAAATAGGTTTAAAATAGAAATGCTTAAGGACTTGATTTCACACTAGAATATTCATGTATGTTTTTGTGTCTTGTTTTCCACTAGGGAAAAATATGACTCTTTGGTATTGAAACCAGAGGATGAAAAGTACTTGTGGCAGTATTTTCCTTAGGGTTTTCACCTCTGATAGATTTCCTATTAAATAGCACAAAAGCATGAGTAGCACTTGGGTGACTAGAAATAAACCTCCTCACATGTGTAGCTTTTTAAGCATAGTTTTCCTTGTTTCCTAGCTATGTTTTTATGAGATTTTTGTGAGGTCCAGTAGCACTTATGGTACAGGTTGGAGGTATATTTTGCCTCTGCTAGCTTGCACACTTGTGCATAAAATTAGCTAGTATAGCCTAAAATAGTCTAGTAGTTTTCCTAAATTTTCTACTAGTATGAGTAGGAATTTTTGGGTGATAGTTTGTTTGTTTTGAGCACTTTTATAAAAGTGACCAGAGGCTTATTAACCTCTTGGTGAGAATATTTGCTAGTGGAACACCCACTGGTATGTTTGCCTCATGGTGGAAAATAGGTTTGACTTGTTGTCATGAGCTTATTTCACTACTTGAGTAATTTAGCAAATTATGTGTGCTAGCCATAGAAATTGTTGTGGGAATTTTTAGACATCAAATTATGTTTTATATGACACCCTACTGTCCAGTAACATGTGCTATACCCCACTGGTCCATAATGTTCTTAACTAAGAATCATTGTTTTGGCCACACATAAGCACTAGGAAAAATCAGATTTTTCCAACTATATTTTTTTATGCCAATTTTTCTTTAGGGAAAAATTGAGAACTTTGGGTGGTACTTCTTGATTTCTTGCTGTATGTATTGCTTGTAGCATTGTTTGTCTTGTTTGGTTCTGAAAGTGTGTCTTTATTTCTTTTTACGACGTTAGAAAACGAGGAGGAAGGAATTGCTGAAGAAGGGTATTGCAACTCCTGTTACTTTCAGGATCAGGACCATCACTTGTACCAAGGAAAGCCATCCTAATGCTTGCTGTATCACTACTTATCATTATCTATCATGCATGCTTTTCACTTCTGAAGTTTTTACAAAACTATACCTTCAAAACTATTTTTGTGTGAATCCTACTACTATTATTAATATTACTAGTACCAGGACTCATAATAATAGTCAACTTGGTATTACCAAGCCCTTAGACACTAAATGGTATATAAATACCATACACCTACTTAAAAACTTGAGTTCTTAAATGAACTAAATAAAATGTGTTTTTGTAAACAAATGCCTTATGAAAGGAAAACCCCGGAGGAAGGGTGAGACCCTGTCTGCCGGAATGATTGTTACGATGGGAAATTTTATGAGAAATGTTTACAAAAGACACATAACCTAGTCTTCGCTGGACAACCATTATCGTACTGCCACTTTACCCCAATATGGGTAGG